>JAFMOC010000001.1:8635000-9287500 GCA_019802505.1 Corydoras sp. C115
AATAATATTTTGCAGAGTAAATTAGTATATAATAAGTACATAACCACGTGGCCATAACTGAACAAAAAATATATAATGTTTATTTCATTCTAGTCCATAGGTGACAAACTCAAGGCCCGTGATGCAATTATATCCGGCCTGCAAGATTATTTTATATTGATCTATTATCATTGTTATTAATGGCCCAGCGATATGTTTTTTTTTTTTTGTTTTTTTTTTTTGGGATCTTCCTTATTTAAACTTTGTATGATTTTGACAGGAACATTTTAATGGAGAACATAAATATTTAAACATATTTAAAGTTTACAATATTTTTTTTAAATGGCCCAGGAGCAAAGAAAACTGAATGTATTCATTTGTTATTTTTACTTTTATATATACAGTATAAAGCATCATTTTTATTTCATTTTTTCATGTTCATAGTTTTAATTGCTTTTATAACTTTTTTTTTTTTTTATAAAATTTTGACAAAAAATGTTTTGTAGAGAGCAAAGTACTTTAAGTTATAAATAAAGTTATATTCATTCATTATCTCCCGCTTTATCCTCTATTAGGGTCGCGGTGGGGTTCCCCATGCCCATCCAGTGGAGAACGTCTCGGGCGCTGGGCAGATAGACCCAGGACAGGGCGCCAATCCATCGCTGGGCACACACTCACTCACACAGACACACTCTATATGGGGCAAATTTGAGAATTCAATCGACTTGATCCATGTTTTTGGACTGTGGGAGGAAACCGGAGAACCCGGAGGAAACCCACGCAGACACGGGGAGAACATGGAAACTCCACCCAGATGGGGATTCGAACCGGGAATCCCTAGCGCTGAGAGGCGAACGTGCTAACCACTAAGCCACTGTGCCACCAATAAAGTTATATATAAAATTAAATTTATATTCGGCCCGCGAACTACATTGTGCTTTGCGTATTAACCCCGGTGCAATTGAGTGACACTCCTGTTCTAGTCCTTTCATTTAAAATGACTATGACCATATGGACTAATGTACAGTTTTTATTCATTTAGATTAAACTTTTTTTTTTTATTTTTTATCTCCAAACGTCAATCAAAATTTTTGGTGTCACTTCCTAAACAAACTATAATTACAATTATTTATTTTTCAAACTAAGCTCTATTGATTTTGTACATTACTTTCACAAGTACTATTTGTTCAACATTAATAATCCACAACAAGTAAAGGTTAGCTTGTTTATTTACTCAGTCATTTGGTTCCTCTTGAACAAGTATTTCTCAGGCGACTCTGGGCTGTTGCCTAGAAACGTTTAAATAACGTACACTTGCGTACGATGGCATTTGTGGTGAAGTATTACAGGGTTCTGTTTGGTACCTGTGTTGGAACAATCAGCACTGTGTTGATGTTACAGTCTGCAAAAAATAATGATCTGTAATAAAATCAGGATTTTAATAATCTATAGTTATAGCAATATATATAGTTATATGATTTGTCATTTATACTGAATTGTAATAGTGATATGTGGAATGATCACAAACACACTGCACTACCCAGCGGATGTTACAATCCAAACAAAAATGGATCACTAATTAAATAAATTTTGATAAAAATTTGAAAAAACCATCTGTTGTAATGAACAGCACAGTGAAACAGAGTGCATTCAGTGCCCCTGGTACAGTCTCTACCACCTTCACTGTAATATGTTTAGTAAAAAGTTTTGGCGTAAAACCCATAATTGTTAGCATCATGGTGACAACACGTCTTAACCAGACAAAATAAAGGTTTGGAATTGACTGTTGTATAAGCAATACTGACTGAGATCAAAGCCTTTTCCATTAGCATAGAAATTAGCAAAGCTGCAGTTCTTTACAGATAAGAACAATAGCACGTGTACTTGTCTCCTCTTTGTGGTCAGCAGCAGTGTTGATGGCGGGCTGTCTCACCCTCAATTAATTGTGCCCTGTATCACAGCTTACATTTTAATATGACAAGTGTTGCTCTCCCCTCTGTCACAGTTAGATAAACTAACTAGCAGAGCTAAGAGTTAATTCCCTAGTCGATTCTTTGATTGTGTTGAAATTGTCTCTTCACTGGATTTGCTTCAGTGATGATTAAGTAGGTTGGAGTTAAAGTGAGAATCTTTTAAATTCTTAAAATACTTATTTTTATATTATATATTTCACAAACCATAAGAAAAATGTAAATACAAATAAATGTATCCATGGAATAGCTTCTATTGATGTCTTGTCTAACACCCATGATCTTAGTTGTTCATGAATAAGGATCAGGAGTGTAGGGTGTTGAACTAGGTTGTACTCACTGGAACATTGTTGATAGTTTTTGTGTATTTAGCAGAAAACTGTAATATGCATCTTCATTCTCAGTTCTTCTTTTGTTCTTTATCTATGGCCAGTATACAACTGTAGAATTATGTTGGATGATATGTTTTGTTCATAGACATTCAATATTCAGTGGTTTAAGAAGTGCCACTATGACTGATGCACATGTGCTTGTACACTACACACACTTTAATGTTGTCATGCAGCATTTGTTTGGAAAATGGCTTTACTTGATTGGCCGGTTTAACCTTTGCCTTGTGCCCAGTGTTTCAGAGGTAGGTTCTGAATCAGGTTCTAAACCATTCTGACCTTGAACTGGATAGACCGTTGATAAAAGTATATTTTATTCTATGAATAGTTTAGTATTTTCATAATTAATGACTGTGTTTTACTTGCCACCTAATTAGCCAGTTATATTACCATTATAAACCAACAAATTATTTTTAACCAAGGGACAGTTTCCATATGTCAAAGGTCTTTGTCATCGTTTACGAATACCTTAAAGCTGACACACCCTCACATTTGATGGAGTAGTGTTTTAATAGTCTAATAACTAATAATGCACGAAGTAGACCACTTGTTGGAATGATTTGTTAATTTATCCTTAGATTTGCTGATGTGATATGTCTGCCTGTAAGACTTCTTCCAGCTGGTTTTGTTTGCATGTCTGGGAAATTCTTTATGGACTGCTCTGTTAATTGTAAATAAGCTCATTAGAAGGATATCGCTCTCCTGAAATGTGTCATTCATACACGAATAAACAAATACGGCCTGGACTATTATGTAAATGGGTGTGAAATTTGAGCTTAATGAGTGATGCATAAGGATAATAGGACCTGCAACTTACGATTATTAGCTCATGTTAAGTAGTGTTGCAGCTGTCCTATGTTAAGAATAAGAGTTTGGCCTCCCATTGTTGTTTTTTTCTTCTTCTTCTCTCTCTTCTCCCCTCCCTTTTTTCTTTTTGGTTAAAGGAAAATGTAATGGATATGATTAAATTTATGTTGTGTAAATATAGTTAGGTCGCCATGAACATTCCTGCCTTAAATTTACAGCTCATAATAGCTAGGAGACACCAAAAAAGCACAAATGTCAACAAGTTTTTACTGCAGACATAAAGTTGACTACTAAACTCCTCTCCACCACTTCCTGTGCTCCCAGTTCTCCACCTGCTCCCTGACATACCACACATGTACCATTACACTCTAATAAAAGGCTTGAAATAGGACACCACGAGTATGGGAATACATTTTTATAGCATGAAAGTAGTTGAGACATTTAACAAGACGGTGGCTGAAACTTTAAACTTTAAATGAAACTTTTACCATTTTGAATTATAAGTAATGTAAGGTCAGAGGCTTTTCATAAGGGTAGCTCTGCACATGTTCTTGAACATTTTAAATATCATGCTGATTGCGCGCTACTTTTGAATGTAATTAGTGTATGCATGCATCTTGAAATGCATGCATTTGAGATGTGGAAGTTAGTAAAGAAGTGCCTCGTATTGAAGTGTTGGCTGAGGGAGCACAGGGAATACAGATCTTTGCCCTTGGCTATTCACATAACTTCTATTTCAGTTAATGCTCATCAACTCTCCATCTTTTTATCTCTTGGGAAGCAAAGCATTTATACAGATTTATGACAAGGAAATGAATTAAAAGTATCTATATTTAAAGAGAATTCAACTCTGCTTCAAGCTTATATTTCATATTCATGTGATTTGTGTGTTTAAATGTGAAGACAATATCCACACATTTAGTGTGATTTCAGTTTAATAACTTTCATGGTCAGATTCTGTAATTCCAACCACAATTTCCATTTCACTGAAAATCATATGACCTTATGTCATGCTTCACTAATTAGTGGTGTAAAGGTGAAGATAATTACATAAGTCTAAACAAACAGTAAGCCAATTAGGATACATCTGAAAAGGTGGAGGCAATGTTTGTTATTCTAAGGGGTCCCCAAAGTTCTCTGGTTTTGCATCCTTTTTTTTCTGGTTATGCATCCTTTGTTTCTAATGATACCATTAGTCATGTCAAGTGTGGCTTGCGCTTGTGTCTTCTGCAGTTATTGTTCCAGTAGGAAGGTGTGCATTTATTCTGTGTACCACTTCTAGGGCATTTTAAACCACACTGCCTTTTATATGATTTGCACACCTCAGTGTAAGAGCAACAGCTGCCCATCAGCTTTTATAATACATTTGCAATGTATCCTGTTGCCATTAAACTATTTTTGTTCAGAGATCCTATTTCAGGATAAGAGCTATGAATACAGAACAGCTATGTGGTACACGAAAACGTCAGAAGCTAAAATAATGTCACACCTTCCAGCTTATACAAAATGTACAACATTAGTGAACCGGTGGTGGAGCACTAAGGTGTCACTACCACAATTAGCCATAGATTGAAGCAATTTACCAAGGTTGAGTGTGCCTTACTGTGGGTCTATCATAATAAGCTTCTTAAGCCCCCTGTGCTTTTGGAATGACTCTTGTATACCCCTTCTGGAACACAACCGAGTCATTTTCATTGGGATAAAGATTTAGCAAGTACCCTAAACTGAAAAAAACATAAGTGGAAAAAATGTAACCCAAGCCAAAACTCAAAAATACCCCATAAGGTTTTAAAATTTTTTTTTTTTTATTAAATGAAACTGGCCGCCAATAGCTGAACGCAAACGGTTTATCTCATAATTTTTTTCACTATTGCAGAAAACAAAAAAAAAGTCCTTTCTTTCTGTTTCATTAATAATTTATTTTCTAATTTCCTAATTATGGTAGGTGGTCCTGAAGCCTACTCTTCGTCATGGGGTAAAAAGAGTGAAATAGTTAGTGGCATACTTGGTGGCTATTTAATGTTATTTAGTTTATATTTTTGAGTTGGAGATGAAAGCCAAAGCTCATGGAAAAAACCAATGCAGATGAGTGAACATACAGACCTCAGTCCACAGTTCCTAGTAATTCAACTAAGGACCTTCCCAAGCAGCCACTGTGCCACATTATTACTAACACATAAACTTAATCCTGCAAACAAGCTACATCTATAACTCATAGCACATTAATAGAGAATGTTGTTGTTGAGGGGCAGTCAGGGGTATATAAATGTCTTATATCTTACCACAGCTTAGAACACAGCTTAGCCAATCAAACTATAGGATTGAACCTACCTGATTTATTAATGTCCAATCCATGCTATATACAAAACATTGGTCTAAAACTGAACAAAATCACGGCATTCACAAACAATTGTCAGTATGACAAGTATTCCAATAAAGTGATAAAGTATGCTTCAGAACTCCTTTCTCTGCTTGGTATAAATAAATGAGATGACCAAGGGTGGGAAGAGGAGACAGCACTAATAAATGAAGATTAATGCAGAGTTGCCTTTTTTCTTTCCAGTTGCCAGGAGAGCTTTGTACTTTATGGTCTGGTTCATTGGACAAACCCTAAATAATTGAGTCTTGTAGACATACATTTAGTATGGAACCCAATTGAAGCAATTTTACATAAAGTGTAAGATTTAGACTTTTAACTATAAATACAAAAATGAAACTGTAAATGGGTAAAAACAAGTTCTGAATACACTGGCTGACATTTTATTTCTTTCTTGTGCATTTTGACAAAGCTGAACTGTTTTACTTTGAATATTGAGAGGCCAGTTAAAGCTTGACCTTGCATAGCTGAAATAACAACATTAGCTGTTCTAAGTTGTCCTGTGATGCCACTAATGGCACATTAGTCCATAATTAAAAGTTGCTTTCATAACCTTCCTAAGCCAACTTGGTTCCATTTTGTATCAGCGTGACCAGGACGCTCATTTTGCAGCTCGGTGTTTTTCATGACCCTCTGTTTGTTTTTTCTGTTGCATGTTGCTCAGCACATTCTGTTCAGCCTGAGAACTGCTTAACCCTGCACACATTTTGACACATTTTATGGGTACATGATAAAAAGTGATTCATTTATATTTATTAATAAGAGAGTTTATTAAATTTTTGACCTTCTTCTAAACATCAATCTATGTTTTATTGCCTTGAATGTAAAAACTTAGTGTTTAATTTGACTAAAAATACAAAATTGTTAATTATACTATGTTATTATTGTGCTCAAATACTATTTTAAATATTAAATATTGTGCTCAAACATTGTTGGCCAAGTTCCTGAAAAGTATGCGTTAGAGCATAATGTTGCTCCAAGGCAACAAAAGTAAAAAGTAGCTTCCTAAATATGCCTTAAAATATTATACCTGACCAAAACACATTGTGTATATATACAGTTTATATAATGTTGAATAAGATCAACATTAATGCTAATAATTTTACTTACTATCTTCTTGTACCATGTGCCTTTTTTGACCAAGTTTTACTAGACATAGGGTTAGTTTACTAGACATACATAATTATAATACAGTTCTGCTGATGCAAAAAGACAACCTAAGGGCTTTTACTTTCCTGTATGCACTGACACATACACTGTTTAACAGTTGTTAGCTTGACATACAGAAAATAGTGTAATTGTTAACTCAGACAGGAAATCAGGAAGGAACTAACCAGGTGGAATAGAAAGCCCTTCTTGCATTAGCTGATTTTTCATTATGCAGATCGAGTCTGCCAGCAAAGGAGACTGTGTCACATATGCTACACTGAATGAGGAAAAAGGACAGGGAGGATTAATCTACATTTTTATACGTTGGTTTGGCATGTCTGTGATTTACAGCTGAGCTTACTATATTTGTCAGTTTAGGCAAGGATGCATGCCACTGTGTTCACTCCAGATGAAGCTTGTCAGAGGGAGACTGTGTATTGACCTACATAACATCTTACTTTCTAAAACATAATGGTTGTCACTGCTGCTCCTTTTGCCATAGGTAGAACTAGGAACAAAATAATATTTGTACTTTTTTTTTATTCAGTTATGAATCCTGTTTTTGTAAAAGATTAAAATGGAGTTAAAACCTGGAGGTGTTAATATACAATTTGTTCCATTTACTTGAACCTTTATTTAACAGACATCTTATTTATAAAAACTGATAATATGATTATGATGAACTAAAATATCTATTTTTTAAAAGTCATACCTGCACCACACTTAAAATGTGTAGCTCTGTGGTCAGATAAGTCAATGTTGCAGCTTGATTCTGGGTGAAATGGCAGCCCGGTTCTATAAGCCAACTATAAAAAAGGCCATCAAAGACTGTTTACAAAGGACAAAAATCAAGCATCTATAATGTGATGAAGGAGCATCAGTTCCCATGGCTTGGGACATGTGCATATATGTGAAGATACCATTGATGTGGCTAATTATAGTGTTTGATTTTGGAAGAGACGTATACTGCCATCAAGCACCACTCCCATTTCAGCATGACAATACCAAGCCTCATTCTGCAGCACAAAAGCTAGGCTTCAGTGCAGTGGCTATTATACAGTTTAGATCCTCTAAAAATAATAATGAAAACCATTTAAGCAGTGTATACAACATATATGTGCAAACATTCCACTTGCAAAACAGTAGTTAATCATAATTTCAATTTTCAAATAATTAAAACATAATTGGAAGAAAAACTGATGACTCAATAGTAAACATACCTCTGTTACAACTTTCAGTGTGCTGCAACATGTTCTGAGTAGTTCCCCTCTCTTTTATCCTATGTGTACTATGATGTACTTGCCTGTTTTTAAACAGTTATTGAAATATCTTCAAAAGAATACAATACATGCACTGATTGTACAGTACTGATCTGCTCATGGTTTTGCTTAGCAGTACAGATTTTTGGCTAATATTATCATGGCATAAAATCCTAAAAGATAAATGGTTAAGATAAATATATTAAATGCAGCATTTGTAGATCTCTTGTTGGGGGGAAAAACTGTAATTCTGGTCCGACGCAGACTGAACGAGCAAAAAATAATGTTTATATCTAATTTCAAGCACTGTGTATCTAGCTCACTTGGCTAATCAATATAATTTAAAGCACAAAATTACCTAAGTTTATCATTACAGTCTGTATTTAACCTGTCATCCTCTTGTTTTACTGTGTTGAGTACAGTAACACGTCCTTCTATCTCTTTTTAGCAGCATCAATACACCACTGCAGTTTACTTTTATCAAAAGATGCACCATAGTCAAAATCCATCATGCTAAAAATGCTGCAAATAATGTGTTTAGTCAATTCTTGTTTAGTCAAGTTTTTAGCATTGGAATGCAATTACACAATTTTTTATTTTTTATGAATGCCAAAAAATTTGAATATATATTAAAACACTAAAACAGGGGTGCCCACACTTTTCTAGCCCAAGATCTACTTTGATCTACCGGACAGGTCATCGAGATCTACCAGGGTTAATAATTTTTTTAGGCTTTCATATTGAAACCTGTTTACACACATCATGTTGGTATTGGGGGGGGGCATGTTGGCTTAGTGGTTGGCACGTTCTCCTCTCGGCGCTAGAGATTCCCGGTTCGAATCCCAATCTGGGTGGAGTTTCCATGTTCTCCCCGTGTCCGCGTGGGTTTCCTCCGGGTTCTCCAGTTCTCTCCTACAGTCCAAAAACATGGATCAAGTCGATTGAATTTCTCCAAATTGCCCCATATAGAGTGTGTGTGTCCAGTGATGGATTGCCCCCCTGTCCTGGGTGTATCTGCCCAGCGCCTGAGATGCTCTCCCCTGGATGGGCATGGGGAACCCCTTCCCCCGCAACCCTAATAGAGGATAAAGTGGAAGATAATGAATGGATAGATGGATGTTAGTATTATCGAATCAGCAAGAAAAGACGGCTTCAGATTGCCATTTTCACAGAAATTGCAGGAAATAGCATGGCGAAAACTTGGTTTTAGTAAACCCAAACAACCAAATACAATGGAAGTGCAATGGCTACTTGGCAAATCAAGCAAAGACATTTAGAGTTTGACATTGCTAAAAAATATTCATCCTCCCACTCTAAATGAAAGTGGTATTTTAGTTATTTTGGAGCAAAGTCCTACACTCGTCTGTCAGTCAAATAAAGTGCAAAAACAAACAGAAACTATCTAATGTAGATTCTCGAGGCAGTACTTCGTGGCCACGTGACGGTTTTTGGAACAGCGAGAGAGTTTTTTGGAACAGCGAGGAACTGCTCGCTTGCAGAGATCGCAATTCGGAATGAATCACATTGTGTGTTAAAATGCGGGCGCGTGTCTGTGTAAGTGGTTCCGATACTGTGCTGTAAAAAATCCATGATACATGATTTTTTTTTCTCAAACCTCCATCGCGATCGACCGGACACCCCATTGCGATCGGCGTATTAAGCACCCCTGTACTAAAATATATTTTATAATATATTTCACTGAAGTTACCAATGTGGTCCCTTGAACAAGACCATTAACCATTATTGCTTTCTGGGATGATGTCCCTGTGTTCTGACCCCAGCCATCCGATTAAACTAGCAAAGCCAGGAGAATGTTGGTATTGGAGTTTACCAATACGCCATCGGCAGTTTTAATGGACCTACAAGCATTTTTGGCTGTGATTTGTTAATTTATTTTATTAGTTTTTGTTTATTTTGTAATTATTCAAAAAACAAATGTTGGAAAGCTATTGTTCTTTCTTTTCTTCTGAACTTGGTACTGAATAGGTTTTATACAAAAAAATAAAAGCGGTTGCAACTTGCATTTAAATAAAACACTAAAAACAAATAAAATCAGGTCCAATATTGCATGAACTAAAAATAGTTGATGAACTTTACACAGAAAAGCAAAGATTCCTGAAGTATGTGTACTGAACCAGATGAATTAATATGGGTATTATAAAAGCTAAACTCTGTCCAGTGATGAATCAAGAACTGGTTTGTTAATTTTGCCTTCATTTAATTGTTCAATAATTTATGTCCTGATCAGGGTCATGCTGTACTATATTTAGCTGTAAGGCACTAGCAACAGAGTTGCCAAAAAAAAGTCAAAATGAATTCTTGAACTTTAACAAAGGTTAATTTTGATAAGTGATAATTTCATATGGCCAGTAAATGCTTTTGTCTTATCTAAAATAAACAAGCCAATAAAATTTCTGTCCCGTATTTCTGCTAAAGTTGTTTGCAAACGGCACTGTTTTATATGCAAGGTTGACAATGGTTGTGAGTCAGTGCAGCCTTTGGTTATGGATTTTGTTGTTGAGAATCAACATTTTATATAATAGCTGTGAGTGATCTATCACCAGCCAGTACATGTGAATGTGGTTACATTCAGCTTCCCCTGTAATTACAGCTTCTCCACATGTCGGCACCATCTCAACTGTTCAGGGAGGTCATGATAAATTGTTGCCTGTGTGTGCAGGTGTGTTTTGTGTGCGATAGGTAAAAAGCCAAGTGCTAGCAGCATTTGCTCTGTCAACAGTCATAAAAACCTCTCTGAAAATGACCGTTGCTGAATGAAGCGAGAGTAGATTTGCATCGGCATATGAGATTGTTTTCTGGTGTGACGGGTCCTGAAGCTGAAATCCTATGCCAAATTCAAACTATACCCATCACTGCATGTGTCTGGAAACACTGGAGCTAGAAATAAACTAGAAATTATTTTGTTCCTCTAACAGAACACTGTGGAATTTTTATGTCTTTATTGCTAAAGTGCAGACTCCTCTTTACCCTAGTTTTATTGTAGTAGTAAACTGTATATTGATGTGATGGGAGAGTAACTTGTGAGCAACACCTTAGTTCTGTGTTTTATAATCAATTGCAAACCATGTCTTCGAGTTTAGACCAGAAGGGAAAACACAATGTTCATGTTTTTTTAGACCATATAATGCCAGAATCTTACTTTTCAGATTCACATTTAATAAAACTGACACCAATGGCTTTACTCATATTTTGACTTGGTAAAGATTAAACCGTAATCACTATTGTATCCAGTAAATCGTGTTGGATCCCTAATTTCCTCTTTTATGGCATATGTGCAGTGTCAAATAAATGGAACGACTTCTATTTTTGCTTTCGAGCAGCACTTTCATATCCTGTTGGTCTGTAGCATGTGAGGCTTTAAGTGTGCAGACCTCACTTACATGACTTTATTTGCTGAAGTGCATTGGCTGGATACTTTCAGTGAGACAGAAGCTTATTTCCTTGACTACATGGTAGCTTCGAACTAAAAGCATGGCACTTTGATTAAGAGCATGTCAATTGGAGAATTTAATAGGATAACTACTATGCCATAAAGCCGGTTTGCGAATTGCACCTGCAAAGTCTGTCCTCATGCCTGAGATTTTAGAGATACTGTAATTTACCAGCTTACCCAGTTTATTTTTGGGTTAAAGCATTTGTTTTATAGATATGCATGTATAGTCTTTACAATATGTAACCTAAACATGTCTTTGAAATGTCCATACATCGTGAATCTATACATGTCCATTTTGTCGTGTCATTGATTTTCCCCATCATCAGTTAATTTAGCAGAACGATGACTAATTGTGGATAATTGTCAGTGGTTGTTTAAATAATTGAGGAACTAATTTTTTATAGACCTTTATTAAAATATCAATCAACAAACATACAATTTTATTATAATTACAAAACTTAATATTGCAGCTTTTAATTGTAGTCTGCATTGTAATTGACTCACACTAATCAAATCATTGCAATCTAGGTGTCATTTTCAATCTGTCCTGCCCGAGGCAATAGCTCAGTGTTAATTCATACCACCTTATCCACTGAGGCAAAGATGCAAGAGCAGGTTCCTCTTCTGTCACATGGTTTGATCATTGCTGCCAAGAAGGAACTTGTTCTAACTTTTTTTTTTTTACCTGAATAGTTTTATTTTACATTTTGTTTGTAAATCAATACAATCCATTTTTTAAATATCCTTTTTAGGCTTCATCAGTGGATGAAATGGTTATTTGATCCTTTGCTGATTTTGAAAGCTTGCCTGCTGACAAAGATATGATGATCTTAAAATCTATGATTTTAACCAAGGGTAGGTTTATTAACAGAAAGAGATAACAAAAAATACCAGAAAATAGCATTGTATACAGGCCACACGGTGGCTTAGTGGTTAGCACATTCGCCTCTCAGCACTAGGGATTCCCGGTTTGAATCCCCATCTGAGTGGAGTTTCCATGTTCCCCCCCGTGTCCGTGTGGGTTTCCTCCGGGTTCTCCAATTTCCTCCCACAGTCCAAAAACATGGATCAAGTCAATTGAGTTCTCCAAATTGCCCCATGAAGAGTGTGTTTGTGTGCGTGTGTGAGTCTGTGCCCAGCGATAGATTGGCGCCCTGTCCTGGGTGTATCTGCCCAGTGCCCGAAACGTTCTCCCCTGGATGGGCATGGGTAACCCCCCCCCCGCGACCTTAATATAGGATAAAGCGGAAGATAATGAATGAATGAAAATTATATACATTCTATACATTTATTTGCATTTTTGCAAAGAGAAAAAAATAAGTGTTTGATCCCCCCTAGCAAACAGGACTTAATATTTGATGGCAAAACCCTTCTTGGCAGGTACAGCAGTCAGACATTTTTTGTAGTGATGATTGTGCACGTCAAGAGGAATTTTCTTCCATTACTCTTTGCCTATCATCTCTAAATCATAAAGATTTGGAGATGATCGCTTGGCAACTCTGAGCTTCAGCTCCCCCCTTAAGGCTAGGCCACTCCATGACCTTAATCTTCTTCTTTTTGAGCTACTCATTTGTTTTCTTGGCTGTATGTTTGGGGTCATTGTCCCAGCCACGGTCCATTTTTAATGTCCTGGCAGATGGAAGGAGGTTGTCACTCAGGATTTTACTGTACATGTCTTCATCCATTCTCCTGTTGATGTGATGAAGTTTTGTACCCTTAGCAGAAAAACACCCCCAAAATATAATGTTTCCACCTCCATACTTGGCAGTGGGTCCAGTGTTCTTTGGGTTATAGTCAGCATTTCTTTCTTCAAACATGGTGAGTTGAGTTAATGCCAAAGAGCTCAATTTTTGTCTCATCTTCTCCTAATCACTCTTAGAATCATCCAGATATTTATTGGCAAACTTCAGATGGGACTGTACTTCTGCTTCAGCAGGGGGACCTTGCAGGCACTGCCGGATTTAGATCCATTACAACGTTTGTTACCAATGGTTTACTTGGTGACTGTGGTCCAAGCTGCCTTAATAATTAACAAGTTACCCCCGTGTAGTAGGCTGATCTCTCACCTTCCTCATGATCAAGGATTCTCCACGAGGTGAAATTTTATATGGAGCCCCAGATTTTGTATTTCTTCTATTTTCTTACTATTGCACCAACAGTTGGCTCCTTCTCACCCAGCGTCTTTCTTATGGTTTTGTAGCCCATTCCAGCCTTGTGAGGGTCTATAATCTTGTCCCTGCCATTCTTAGAAAGCTGTTTGGTCTTGCCCATGTTGAACAGGTTAGATTCTGACTGATTAATTTAATCTGTGGAGTGGTGTCTTTTATACAGGTGACAATTTAAGATGGGCATCTTTAATGCAGGTATCATGTTAATTAGGAGCGTCTAACTGGTGTGCAGGAGCCAGAACTCTTAATGGTTGGTAGGGGATCAAATGCGTATTTCTCTCTGCACAATGTATATAATTTATACAATGTTTCTTTTTTATTCTTATTTTGATGTTCTATTTCTCACTGTTAAAATAAATCTACCTTCAAATTACAAACTGTTCATATCTTTGTCAGTGGGCAAACTTACAAAATCAGCAAGGGATAAAATGGTAATTTCCTCATGTTTAGTCAAAATGATTATATTGTACGCAAATAATATGGGTTTACATGGCAATATAGGGGAAAAAGCTGAATGCAGGATAAAATAAAGATTAACTTTATATTAAATATACAAATGTGTTTTATACTAACAGTGACCTTTAATATTAAATGTTTTAAATACTTGTTAGTGTTTATTTTGCATAAACATACTCTGTGACTATAATTAATAGTGATGTAAGAAAATTTAAATAATTTAAAAATTAGATAAAAGTTCTAAAAAAGATCTATCCATCTATGTATAATAAATGCCATCCCTTGCTGTTAATGTCGCCCTACCAATTTTTTATAACATACCAGTAATGCATACCCCATTTCAAAAGGACCCAATACCAAGATGCCGGCAGCTGTTTTCCTGCTGTAGCTCATACACGGGCTTCTGCATCCCGCCCACTGCAACATCACAATGTCTGAAAGGTCCACTTAAGTCAATGACAGTCTCTTGTTTGTCGTACTACTTCAAAACATGAAATTAATGTCTTTTATTCCCCCCCCCCCTCCTTTTAAAAAGGAGTCATATATTTTTCATGTGCCACAGTGACCTTAGATCATATTTTAGACACACTACATTCATATTTAGCAGACTCTGTATGATTTACTTGAATGCGATGCCCTCTCATTATAGCTTCCATTTGAAGCACATCAAAAGCACCAAAGCATTACTAATTATTTGTCCCTGAAGGCGCCTGAGTGTAGTTCAGATTCATGGCATATTTTAAATGGGAGATGCTTCTTGAACAGATGTACAAAATGTGGATATTAATAATGGCTGTCATTATACAATGTGAAGCAAGGGCTCTCTTTCCCATACTATTTAATAGCTTTTTTCTAAAGAACAATCCTAAAACAAGAGGGCTTCTTAAACATCAAAAATGAGTGCTTCTTTTAACTTGTGTAGTAACATAATTTATAAATCTTGAAAGATTAATTCTGAACAACTCATAACTCAATTAGATTTTTTTTAACTTGGATGTTGTACATTTAATAATGATTTTGTATATACACACACAGACACACACACACACACACACACACATGCATACAAAAACATTTCTTCATGTGGGACTTTCTACAGGAGTATCGAGGCTTGATTTAAAGGAATGATTGAATCTGACTCACCTAATTGAGAACTATGATTCTTCAAAAAGAGACTGTCACATTTGATACATTGCTGATAAATAAAAAGCTTTAATATAGAACGGTACAGAAAGGTCAGGATGTCATTACACCAGAGTGCCATACGTGTGTGTGTGTGTATGTATGTATATAGTGTGTGTGTGTGTGTGTGTGTGTGTGTGTGTGTGTGTGTGTGTGTGTGTGTACATATATATATATATATATATATATATATATATATATATATATATATATATATATATATATATATATATATATGCACAGAAGTGTGAAGGAAAATGCATTAAGGTATAGAAAGCTAAGGTAATGTAAATCTGTAAGTGCTATTAAGAACATGAGACATGTTAAAAATGGCAGCATCATGCTCAATGCAGCGTGAACTAACACGCACAGATCAAGAGCCAGTATTTACATGTGCCAATAGCACTATGGATAAACATCCTTTTTAAGTTATATAATATAACATCAAACACATTCCAAAGGTTCTGACCATTTGAACACCAAGTGAATGGGGCTAACAAAGTGTTCAGATAAACAATAATTGTAAAACTACAAAGTGCATCTGTGTGGTAAGCGGAGCTCATAAAATGGTCAATGAGTGTAGAAACAAGGAGGTGTGTCTAATAAAGTGGTCTGTAAGTGTATGTTTATATATACATGACCAGCCACATGTAATAGCTAAAAAAAGACACACACACACACATACACACACACACACACACACACACACACACACACACCCACCCCACCACCACCAACCTTATATGTAGCAGTCGTCTTATTGAAACAGGATAAGTGTAGAGTATATACTATAAGGGAGAGATACAGAACAAACATTACAGGAGCCTGTCAGTCTATTGTTTTTTTCAAGTGCTGCATATTAAACTCATTGTGTCAGAATGAATTAAACTACTCATCAGTGTTTCTTCTTTTATTTTTTTTTTTACTTTCCTTATAGCCTGTGCTCCAAATCTGATTCAGACTGCGGTCCCTTGGTGTATCATAAGAAATGTTAATTGCCTGAACATTTTCTTGAATAAATTTACACATTTCCCAGTACTTTGTCAAAGGGACTCCTATTTATTTATAGCCTCAGACAGGTCTCTCAACTACTAGGATTTCACTTGTGTATAAATTCCTGAATAAAATTGTCTGCCATAAATTATAGTACACATTGATTTATAATGTAATGCATAATTTTGTACTACAGTAAAACATCTCTGATAATCTTTATACAATTTAGACATGAAATGCTTAAAAACATATGGCATCTGATTTAGAAACCCATTAAAGAACATTCCCAAATAGTTACTTCAGTTAAACCCAACATTAGAATTTATTTCTTGGAGCCTTGGAATTTTATTTCTTAAGTCAAATGGCTCCTGCCCTGGAAATATATCTATTCCGTTATGGGCTAGTTTTGATATTATTAAATTGTTATTATATTAAGTGTAAATGACATCATGTCGAAAAAGGTAATATCAGAGACTTCAGTCAAGTAATAATTCAGAGTGCTGCAGTTCTCCAGTTATAATGGTAATTTAATGCACCTCAAGGCTCTATGCCTTTTGATCTCAACCATTAGAACACTCCATTTATGACTACTGTAAAAGGTTGGAGGACACATATTAGGAGTTGAATTACTGCACATCCCTCCTGAATCAAAACAATTTCTTCTTTCTCTTTCAGCAGCTCTTACAGCAGTAGCAATGGCATGTAACAGCCATTATGAGTATGCCATCGAAGAGTTCTGCCTGGCTAAGTTCAAGCTGGACATGGAAGCACTGGACCAGCGCCACTGGTGCAGCTGGGAGGATACAGTCGAGTGAGTAGAAAACACATCACTCAAAACACTTCTATCTTTGTGTCTCAAAATACAGTTGAAATAAACATCCAAACTTCTATAGGCTTAAACGGTGAAAAGTAGATTACCACAAAGCACTTCCTATCACATCATTTTTTGGAAGGTGTTTGTAAGCACATTGTAAATACCCAGAAGTGGTGTCTTTTTAATTTGATTCAGTCAAATATTAAAATACCTTGTCCATGATATATATTTGTACTCTACTGCTTTATTTACCTACGGTGATTCATAGTGACTCTTTTAGCAAACATTTAGGTGAGTATTTATTCTTATATTGATGAAATGATTAAATAAACTTTACAGATGCAGACACGATTTTGTTGGGTAATAACTAATCATGCTGCATGACTGGGATTTTAGAGTTTTTTGGAGAGTATTTGTTATATATATTTTTATTATAAAAATATTTTTTAAATTTAAAAAATCAGTTTTATGATCCATAAACATAATAAACAATTATATTTGGTATTAATTTTTAACATTTCTCTACACATTTTTTTCAAAAAATTGTGTGTGTATAGACGGTCTTTGTAAAACATTTACTTGCAAATACAGTCTAATGTTACTGTATGCTATCCTGGATAAACTTGTAAAATCGATGCACAATGTAGCATTTAGAATATGTGTTTTATTGCAACCTGGAATTTAATCTAATAAAATTGAGAGAGCAAAGATTTGTGTGTTGTAAACGTTAGTGTGGAGTACTAAATCACGATTTTCTGTGCACCTGTTTTCATGGTTCCCGTTAAATTTAAGTATTAATCTTTTTGCCACGCCAACAAATAAATGTACAGTTACTACACTAGGCTTTCTGCACTCATCTGCTATAGACCTGAGTTAAAACTTTACAGCCAGCCTATTTAATTATCAACACATTTCAGACAGGGACACTTTGGTTAGAGTCAGAATCATTTGTGTGCACCACTATAGAGCTGACATTCCTCCATGAATATTTCAGCAGTCAAGAACAACGGGGACAGTAAAGGGCAGTTACCCTAGCTTCACTGAGAACACAGACATTTTCTCGTCCCCGTTGATGTCTCTTATTTCAGTTATGCCTCATTGTAGCGTGTGAGCCTTATATAGTTTTCTTTTACCCCCAAACAGTTTTATTATTCTTCCAGAGGACACAGGGTCATTTGCTATTAAAATGGTGCCAGAAATCCTATACTTAGCATAACCATGAAGCCTCAGTACATGAAACATATGAGTGTCAAAAGACTGACAAAAAAAAAAACTCACTTCACATGTACGCCAGAGAAATGATATTTTCAATAACCTTGTACTGATCAGTCTTCTTTTTCTGTCCTACTAGCTGCATTTTTAATGATATATCAAGCATGTGATACTGCATTCGTATTTGTAGTATCTTCGATTTTTCATGTGACTTTCTGTAACATTTTAACAAAATACAATGTGTAAATGTCAGTATTTTTGGAAAATGCCTTCTTTTCATTTGCTACACACATTCCACCTTATTAGCAGCTGTTATTTACTACTAGGCTTTATGTTGTTTCTACAATAATTAAATGTCAGTTCATTTTTGTACCTATAATTATTAGTACATAGTATACTACAGTTGAGGTTTAACTTAACATGTACAGGCACTTCACTCTTAATGGGTATTTAATAATTAATGACAAAATTCCATCTAAAGTGTTTTCTATTTTTGTAGCGTGCATTTAACTTAAGTAGGTTGTTAAAGATAACAGAAATGTCTTTTCTCCATGAACACAAGACACACTTGATCAACATTTAGACCAATACTAATACAGCTGTGTGGGCTTTAATTTAGACTGTACAAATAGTAATTGATTAAACGCATCACAATGAAAATAGTTGTGAAAATCAACAAAAAACAAAAACATTGTTTTAAATCTAGTCTGCATCAGATTTTTAGCCATTGAGGTTTTTGCTTTTAAAGCACTATTATGTATCTTTGTTCAGTTTGTGGAGTGTCATTGCCCTGTTTAAAGGCAATCAAGTCTCTAGTCTCTTGCAGACATTGCCCTCTTTTTGGCTCCATTGCTCTACCTTTTAACCTTACCAAGTCCCTGCTGATGGCAATAATGGCCACAACATGATGCTGAGTAGAATTCACAAAATGAAGAGCAGGGTTAGATTTCTGGCAAATCTATCATGTCTGAAAGGTTTATCTTATAACTTCCTTTCCTTTTTTATGATTTTTTTTGCTAACTTCTAACTGCATTTTATCACACAAATTGTGAAAGTTTGTGAAATATTTATTATATTACACAGTCTGTCTTTATATTGATGGAGTACAAACTCTTTTAAAATGGTTCTGTAACCTTTTCCAGCCTGATCAGAAACAATTCTTCCTATGAAGTTACATATGTAAGAAAAATAATGAAAGTAAGAATTATAATGAATCATTAGTAACTAGTGCCAAGATAGCAATTCAGAATGTACTCTGTATATAAATAATGAAAGTGTGGAGGCTGTACAAGTGGGGGGGGGGGGGGGGGGGGGGCGGTAAAAACACACACAAAAAATTTTTTGTAGCTGATAAAGGCTATTTTGCTCCTATAAGTGACACACTTTTTTGTAGCCATAAGCAGACAGAAGACATTTAGCTCCCACCCAATACATGCTTGTCCCATCATAATGGAAGCACTAATTACTGCCTAAGTTCTGTTGTTTTCCCTCATAAGACATACCATTCTGCATTATAGCCTATTGCACATTACTACACCCCTTAAGCAAGTAATGCACTAATGCTTTATCTCAGAGCCTGAGAAAAGCCACTGAAGAGCTCATTAAACCGGGCATGGCCTTCATTTCTCACATGAGCCTCCACACTGCTCTGCTATTCATTAAACGCTAATTGCACTAAGCTATCACCGTACTGTAAAATCATAACAACTTTGACTGTACAAGGGACAGCATCAAAAATTATAAATATATACTGATAATACTCAATTATAAGCCTCTCTGTATGCCAGCATCTGGCATGCTGTGCTTTAAACATTCTTCATGAAATCAGTTATTTTTTCCAAGTTATTAGTGACACTTTCCACATTTATTTTAATTTAATACAGCAATGGTGGCACTGTAAGTAGACGTGTTGCCCTGTAGGATACTCCCTGTGTGAAATTTTAAAGTTTTCTAGTGTAACATTTATGGTCTTCTTTTTTTATTCCCATGGTCAACAGATTTGGAGGGAATGATATTTTGCATTTGCATGGGGTGGACTGGTAAACTGTTCAGGGTATTTCCCTACATTTTTGCTCAGTGAAAAATAGAAGTGGATCCAGCATCTCTCCGTGATTCAAATTGGAATATGTAGCTTAATATTTTGAAAATTAATGAAGAATGAATGGATTTGATGAATTGGCATTCAGCATTGGCTTATTAATTTTACTATGACATAATGTTTGCAATTAAATTTTTAGATTTTACTTTAAACATCTCATTTCTTATTTAACTTGATCCAATGCTATGGCCAATCCAGGTGAAAACATATCAGGCATTGGGCAAATACACCTAGGACCGGGTACCAATCTATCGCTGGGCACACACTCACATGCACACAATATATAAGGCCAATTTTAGATACGAAAAGGCCATGGAAACTCCACCCTGGATCCCCAGCACTGACAGGAAAATGTGCTAAGCCACCGTGCACCCCTATTCTAAACATGTCAATCTTATTTATAGAGTAGTCATCATTCTTATAAGCAACCCAGTGGTTGATTTATATGTCCTATAGATGTAAACAGATGTCTTTTTAGGTCATTACTGCTGCCAGACTAAGCTTGAAGTGTTTTAGCCCATCTGCCAAAGTTTTTCTGGCTTATATGTAGACTCCCTGACTGGTCTAAAAACAGCAGTTAGTAGAGGTCTAAATTCCAATTTCTCCAGTTATAATGTATAGCTAATCAAACAAAAGCTCAGAACTTTAGCGTGGGAAATGCAAATAGATAAAGCATATTAAGGGATATTTTTAGCTTAACAACAAGCTCATGGGAAGGCAGCAAAGAAGAGGAGAAAATAATTTGGAGAATGACACATTTTTGCTGTGAGCAAAGTCCCTTTCTAGATTATACTGAGCTTTAAGAGCTTTTAGCTTTTTTTTTTTATTCAGTTTGTTATTATAAAACATTTTTTTCTGGATGAGATGAAACTAAATAATTTGTAAAAATGTTCTGTAGCCTTTTAATATTAATCTTGTTGAAAAGTTTTATTAGAACAAACTCCTAGTCAACAGAACAGCCAAATCAATGATCTGTTATTATGTTCTGCTGTTACATCATACAGTTTGTAGGATGTCAGTGATACAAAAATAAACATAGGTCAGGAAGTGTTACAGATCTGGACATGTGTACTGTTTTAACAACAACAGCTGTAGCCCTGAGAGTGTTGTGAAGTATCACTATGGTGATGTACAGTAGACAGGCTTCTGATACATAGAAACCTTTTTTTAGTATTACACCAGTGAGGCATATACTGTATTTTAAGCACTGTATTAACTCTCACTCTAATCCTGCAACTTGAGATTTAGATTACATATACTAATAATACAATATGATAATATTGTATATTACAACACTGTAATAATTCATTTTGATATGACATCAGTGTTTCTGCTGAAAGGTAGATCTGCCTGCAGTTTTGTAGGTTACATATTCTGACTTCAACAATTTAAAGTGGTGCTTCAGTGCCCACTAAAACAGGCTTTTAAAACAATCACTTCTTACAGCATGAAATCACATTTAAAATTATAATATAACATTGATAATGGTGATAAGTTAGACACACATACACACACTAGTCTGTTTTAATACAGTTGATTTAGAAAGTCATTTTATTTTTGTCATTTTTGTTGAGGTTAATTTTAGATTCCTGTTTTTACTAATCCATCTTCATGTAATAATTACAAAGTAAACAATGTGTTTAGAGGTTACAAAACTGCTTAATTGGGCAATCTCTGCATAACGGAGTTAAGTGATATGGGTGGAGATTAAATAAAGTCTTGTACAAGTGATTTACACAGACTGTGTCCAGAACTAATTACAGACACTGTAGACAATGCTGATTTTACCATCTATGGTACTTCTTTAAAGAAGAATTGGTTCTTTTCCTGTGAAAAGACACATTGTGTAAGAGATAAATAGAAACATTTAAAAAGGATTAAATATATACAGTATATTGTTTTATAAAATACTTCTGTTAAAGCCTGAATTTCAATGGTTAATTGTTCATACTTTTAAATATTATTAATTTAGTCAGATTCAAGTCATTTCCGTGACCTTTGTGGGGGTACCAAAAATTTTATCTACATGTGTAGATATTTAGGTTCATAAAATTTGTCATATATTCTGACTTTCCTTTTACTAATAATTGTAGTTTATTGGCTGCCATAAAAGATTTGATGAACCCACAACTCACATTATTTATGCATACATCTTTTTATTTTTGACCATTAATTTTCCATTTTTGTTATTTTTTTTTTTCTTCTCATGAAGAATCTGAACTGAACACTATTGTGTGTTACAATATCATTGTATTTCAGGGTCACAGTGTCTGTCCTATCTGTCTCCAGTTTCTCCAGTTAGGTATATTTAGTGGTGTGAACCTTTGGAAATTCAATCTGATAAGGGAATTGGGTTGGCATCTGCGAAAGGATTTATCTCCCTACTGTGTGTGGTGGGGGGGGGGAGCTTTTTAACTTTACCTGTTTGAGGAACTGAGATGGCGACTGCATTTGAATTTGTTTTAAGAATAATCATATGTGCCATAGTTTTTGTACTGTTTCTGCATTTCAAACAGGGCTGCATAATACTTTTGATTACGATTGACCAGTAGATCATAAGGGTAGTGCTGGTTATGTTGCGTGTCATTAAAAAAAAAAAAAAATTTTAGTCTTTTAACAATCCTATTATATCTGACATTGCACACTTGGTTAATCTACAATACAATAACATACTTATGGGCAGCCAGTCTGAGTTGCACAAGATACTGCAAACTAAATGGGTAGCCTTATAATTTATATCGGTTAGTGGAGGAGTGCGCACACACTCACACACACACATTACTGGTAGATCATTTAGACTTGGCCATTAAAAGAACAGTTTGCAAACCACTAACGTATGCGCCTTTCCTGAAAACAAATAGCTGTATTATTAAATAATCATAATTTTTGGACATGACATGCTGAGTGTATATTACAAGTACACATGCAGATATGTTTTCCTTACTGGTTTGCCCTTTGTAAAATGGGGCAAATTTTGTCTTAACCTTTTACCAACTAGATACAGCATATGTGAACTACAACATACAAGGCCTTATGGAATACACAATCATCCTTGAGACTGATCTTATTAATTTTTATGGGCCACAGGTTTATTCAGTGCATCTATTATTAGTACTGAAACTTGCCTTAGGTTTATTGAAAGCTTTCACTGGCTGTTCATCACTGAGTGTCTCCATATATACTGTAAATTTGTATTAGTTTCTTTTAAGACCAGAAGGTCACTTTCATTCTGAGTATCTTCTGAACATAAAAAACTTACTATTTATAGGCTTGTTCAGACAGTCAAGTATAACAATATCAATATTGTCAAAACATGTTCACAAATTGTACACAATAAAAAACTTGAATCAGCATTTACTAAAGTAAATAAACTACGCAACCAATCTATTGCCTTCTTGAATGAAAAAAAAAAAAAGCTGTATGGATTTGATTTGTTACACACAATATATTGTTGATTACATCTCGCTTGGTTGTTTTAATTTTGTAAACTAGATTTCTGAGCACTTTTTAAATGAAATTTTTACATAGAAAAAAATGTAATTAAAAAAACCTCACTTGATGTTACAGGATTTTGTAATATTTTTGTGCTGGCTAATGATCTGTGGTAAAATGTCGTAAATTACAAAGCTACAAAATAATGAAGAGAATAAGTAGGACTTTTATTTGTGGTGATTATTTACTGGTTTTACAGTATATAGATATAAGAAGTATTGGAGCTGTCAATGTGAGGTTCAATTTCATACATTCATTATCTCCCGCTTTATCCTCTATTAGGGTCGCGGTGGGGTTCCCCATGCCCATCCAGGGGAGAACGTCTCGGGCGCTGGGCAGATAGACCCAGGACAGGCCGCCAATCCATCGCTGAGCATACACTCACTCACACAGACACACTCTATATGGGGCAATTTTTGAGAATTCAATTGACTTGATCCATGTTTTTGGACTGTGGGAGGAAACCGGAGAACCCGGAGGAAACCCACGCAGACACGGGGAGAACATGGAAACTCCACCCAGATGGGGATTCGAACCGGGAATCCCTAGTGCTGAGAGGCGAACGTGCTAACCACTAAACCACCGTGCCACCCGAGGTTCAATTTCACTGTTGTGAATTTCTGATATATGTAATTACTTGTTATTTTAAATGTTTTTGTAAGGTTACTCAAAGTAAGTTATACTAAATTTCAGGATATAAAGATGGACAGTTAATATTTCCATATAAAATATCAGATTTTACATGATATTCCATTGTAAAAAAATATTTTATATTTGATTTCATGTTGTTGTAACCTCTTGAGATAATATTAATTGGACCGTGAAATATTTGAAACTTTTTTTTTTCTCTCCTCCTGAAGGTCCTATGGAGAACTATCAAACTGCACTCATCTTGTGGCCCTGAAGATGAACTGTTTTTGGCCCAACAGGCTGGTCGATGAGTTCTTCATCCGAGTTCACCGGCATTATTTCCACAACTGCTTGCCTACAGGCCGACTGCCACACGACCCTCCCAACCAGATCTTGGGGCCATTCATTGTGGTGCCCATCCTGGTCACTCTCCTAATGACTGCCTTAGTAGTGTGGAGGAGTAAACGAAGTGAGGGCATTGTGTAGGCCACTTGTGCCCTCCTCAGTTCCCCCTCCTTCATGCTACAAAATGAATACTTGCATAATCAGAACCAGTGAACAAAAACTATAATACCGAAATGAAGAAAGCAACTTATTGCTTGCATTTTATTAGGTGGCTGAAGATTTCAGCAGCCTTCTGCCTACACAAAAGATGACCTGTCCGACTGTTCTAAAGACAATATACATAATAAGCTTCACTTCAAAAAGCTTGCATAATATGTATCTCTGTGCAAAAGTTTGGGTACAAATTAATTTTAATTTAATTGTTAGTATGGTAAAAATAATATTAAACCCATGCATACTTACTTAAAAATTAAATAAGCAAACTATTGCATTAGATTGTATTTTGCAAGCAGCATATTGCCATTATAATACCTCACTCCTGAAACAGGTTAATATATATATAAAAATGCAATGAAGCATTTACACTGGATAAATAAATTGTATTATCTTGCTAGAAAATTATATATATATATAAAAAAAAATAGAAACTTGTGTATATATTTCTAAAGTAGTTATTATTGACCACTGGAATTATCACCTTTTGCTTTCATATGTCTTTATATTGTGTGTTGTATCAAATGCTAATAACATTTACTGTAGTGAAGATGCTGAATTGGTTTGTTTAATAGCAAATCGTTAAAACATGATTAACAAGAACATGTAAATGCCAATGATGTTTAAGTAAAACATGATTAACTTGAATTCCACATGTTTGATTCTTGAATGCATCGACAAATCTCATTTGCTTTTGCAGGCTTTATTGTGATTGATCTTTCATGGACATAGTTTCCACCAAAATAGTTCATGCGTTTGCATTGCTATGGAGTTTAACCATATGCATTTACCCAGTTTGGTATTTTTCTCATACTTTATGTTAGATGTTAAATATAAAAGAGACATTTTTGCATGTTATATTTAAACACATTAAAGGCACAGGCATTTTATGTACTATGCAGGTTTTAACAGGATGTGTAGGATTTAAGATGTTAGATTCTTGAAAGAACTGTTGGAAGTAGACATACACAGTTTCTAGTTTTATTTTGGTCATAAATGAAGTTTACACTGAGTACAAAATATGTGCCTTAAATATAGTTTCTTTTAACCTCATTGAAATATCATATGTCAGAGCATCCCCAATCCAATGACTTTAATTCTATATGCTTACTTGTAAAGCTAACCTGGCAACTCTGATGGAACTGTGCCTGTACTTCTGTTAACTGCATTAGCACTTCAGAGATTTCTGAGATCTGTGTAAGCTGTGACACATCTCTCCCTGAGTTCTCACTCTGCTCTGGACTGGCTTCCATTATAATAGACTGGCTGCAGTTTGGGTCACTGTGTTCTTTAGACAAAGACAAGACAGTTATGCCATGTTTTTAAATCTCCCAAGGCTTTTAAACCAATTAACATTCTCTTTGGTGATCAGATGTGGACATTGTTTGATTTTTTTTTCATGTAGTATGATATACTGATATGTAAATACATATCAAAATACTGTTAGAGTATTGCATCACAGATAAATTACTTGTCTTAATTGTTATGGTAAAAAGCAGCCTGTAACTACCATGATTTTTACTCACATTAAATACAGTATATTCACAATTCACTTGTAATGGAAACACATTGTTAGAATCAGATGAATTGTCAACCTTTCACTGTAGCTCAATCACAGTTCGATTTGAAAGTCATAATATATCCAAAAGCAGTTCAATCAGCAGTGCTGCTATGCCTGGGAAGATGAATTGCTCCAGAATTGTTGTCTGATCATGTGAATTATTTATATGCCTGAAGACATTTTACAGCTTTTTCACTGAACTTCTATTTGCTTTTTCTAAGCTTCAACACACTGCTTTAGACCCATACCTCTAAAACACTAACCTTAACAAATGGCATTTTATTAAACTTTAATTGGATCAAAGTTGCAATTTTTACTTGTATAGTAATAAATAGTCCAAAAGTTATGTTTTTGCACAAAAATTTTGGCAACCCAATTTTTAGAAAATGTATTACTTCACAACAAAACATGTTCCAGAACAGAACCAAACACATTTACTGGCACTTTTTAAAGCACACTTGGTAAAACACCATTTTAGAACAATAAATGAAATCAATCAATAATTCATAAATAACATTTAATGCATTTCTGTGCACTGTAAGAAACGCATGAAATATTTGTTCTGGACTCACCAGATATTTCATAATTTCTAACTACTGTTTTGTGATCTCTCCACAGACGTTCTATATGATTTATATCTGAACTCATTGTTGTACATTTAAGAAGTTTTTTGCAAATTTCTACTGTTTTCAATCTGATATATTGGAAACTTTATCCTTTCAGAAAACCCATGATCTCTGCTGGAGACCTAGTGTTTTGACTCTGAACTACAGTCGCATTACATTAAGTTATTCAATTCCATAGCACTCTTTATAAAATATTTCATAATGCATTGCACACGGTCACTTGCCTTTAAAACTATCTTCTTTTTACTTGCCTAAACTATCCAGGTAGGCCATATCCAATAAGGAAATCCAAAATGAACAATGAAACTTGTAGAGTGAATGTAACCTTAGATTATTACTTACACGATCACTGGAAACATTTGGTGGAAGGTAATCTGCGGATCATTTTTGTTTCTTTAACATGTCATTATTTTAGCAATATTTTTATTTAATCATTTAACTGTCATAACAGGAATGAATGTCACATTAGTACAATCTGAATAGAGGCCCTGAATAGAAATGAAGTCAACATATGTTGTATTTTACTTTTTGCACAATATATTTTTTTATTTAAACTTTTATTGCAAAATTCATCTTTGCTGTAGAGTTTCAGTCAATAGTACTTTGAAAACAAATGAGAGATTAATCTCTGTAGTTTCCTTTTTAATGAGATGCTTCTATAATTAGCCTGGCATTAGACATTACGCCATTAGACTAATTGCAATAATGTGTCAATTTAACCTTCTAACAATGATGTGTTCAAAGTAGATGAACTGAATGGACTGAGGCATCCATGCATGATTCATTCTAAATCTATTTATATCAGTTACTTTGAAATTCAGAATCATGATTATCTGCAACATATCTAAGACCATTATCACTGATGGCGGACTGAGAGAAGCAGCCTAGATCTTCCACAGCCACCCTTTAGATAACATTTAATTTGTGTCAATTGTATCCAAAATACAGGCTACATGAAAGGGTTGGAACAAAACTTAACCCAAGATTTGCCTTTTGATATTTAACTCCTCTTTGAATATGACAATTTGATGCAATGACTGAATGACTTCAGACACTGTCTCACCCAACCTGTTGATTTTCACTTGCCATTATATCGTCTATCCCGAACAATCCAGAATATTTGAACTGCTTTACTCTCTTTTAACTCAAAGGAGAAATATAACCATTTTCTGTAATAAAATCATGCAGATCCCCATATTCCTCCACACCTCTCCAGGACTTTCGGGCGAACACAGTCCTAAACCTATCTATGAAACGAATGTAGATTAAACCTACCAGTCCCTTTTTTTCCACATTGTCTAAACTCAGATTCAGGAGAAACAATCAGCCAGTCTTTTTCAGCCCTTGGAATAAGTTTCCATAGAAGCTGAGCAATGTTGTAGTTTGAGCACACACTCTCCAGGCCCTCTTATTAAAAATGGAAACTACCACCTCCATTTGCTACTCTACAAACAATATAAGGACAAATCTTCTATTGTGCTTTTGGTTTTAAAAAAATCTTAAGGTACATTTAAGGGCCAGCAAGTACATTTAGATAACTGATAGAGTTTTGACCTAAGTCCTGTATGTCAGCCACACAATGCTTAGAGTCAGACCGAATTCTTAGTAGCAAAGTATTTTTTTTTTTTTTTTTTTTTTTTTGTGCTACATCATGGCATCAAATAATTTTCGCACGTAAGACCCAAAGATCAGAGAGTATTGATTGTCATAATCTATGATATTAGCTTTTCAATCAATATCATATTACTATCTCAAGACGCAATTATGTGGCTTCTTTGTGGGTAATACATAAAAAGTGCATTTGATTTTAATACATAACCACCAGTTAAACAGAAAAATCTAAGCAAGTTACATTTACTTTAACTTTTTAATATGGTGTGATTTTTGATGCCATATGTTAGTGGTATAAATATGTCAGAAAGCCTTAATTTGCCTCATTATTTTTTTATATCAATAAACATCCTATTTAATAGCTATTTGTCAGCCCTTAGCTGTTCATCTAATTTTATTTAATATGTTTGAAATCCCAGTAGGGCGGGTTGGAGTACAAATAGATTGTGTATAATCTAGTCAAGGTCAGATAAAGCTCAGTAAATAGCTGGAAAATGTTTTTGAATTTATTCATCAGTCCCCTTTGATTAGCTGAAGGTAAAAAAACAATACTCTCATTAAAGAGTCTTTACTGTAGATAAACTACTAATGAGGTGCAGGATAAAAATGTTACAAGAATAATTGTGACCATGGAAGAAGAAAACAAGCTTCTGTGTAAATAGCAGGATTTAATAAAAAATGTGAATGATGCAAAAGATCAATATGCAACAATATACGACTCCTTTTCTGCATTGGTTTTAAGAAAAAATGAACATAATTACAACAGCACTTCAATGTCTTTTGTTGGTACGAAAAATTATTAAAAGATCAGTAAAACTGATTCTCAATATTGGGTGGCAGGAGTAATAATTCAAGGCTTAAAGCAACCCATTTCCATATGACATAGAAAATTTGGACATAGAAAATATCCAAATACTTACAATGGATCTTATAATGTTGGCATGGATCTTATAATGTTGGCTAATGATGGCACCAAATCTGAGCCTTTCACATACAAGAAGATACAGCTATTCATAACAGCTTCCACTTAGTATAGTTTAAATTAAACATTTCGCCATATATATACAAAGTAAATAATCAT
The DNA here is from genome assembly GCA_019802505.1 of Corydoras sp. C115. Lineage (NCBI taxonomy): Eukaryota > Metazoa > Chordata > Actinopteri > Siluriformes > Callichthyidae > Corydoras > Corydoras sp. C115. The sequence goes on from JAFMOC010000001.1 coordinate 8,664,867, forward strand.
ATTGCTCAAAGAAAAATGCCCCATTTTCTATTAATATTTACTAGAAAAGCAAGGATCTTTATGGCATCTTCACAAACCCTAGCCATAAACAAAACCTCTAATATGCATCAATTTACTTAAAGAGCATTTGGATTTTAATCAATCGTTATTCGTCTTTTGCATTTTTATATATTGCCACATAAAGTATTTGCTTGCACAAGCCATTCCAATATGCCTCCCACATCTGAAGTGTGTGGGATTTTTTTTTAACAGTACAAAAGAAGCATGCTCCACGGAGTACTGCATGCTGCTCATCACACCCTGTGTGGGTGGATTTGATGAGCTAGAGGAAAAGTTCAAAAGTAACTTTGCAGACTCAAAGCCTCTTTTTCTCAGTCAATGAAAGAAGATGGTCCAAGTCAGAAATATATAAAATATAGAAGCATTGACTAAAAAGCATTGAGTCACATGTTGCTGAATACAGAGAAGTAACTCATTTAAGTTGAAATTCCCTTTTGTAAAAGACATCTGCCATTGTGGTTTTATAAGAACATGTTACTGTTCAATAAATAATACTTGGACTACTTCAAAGTGACAGGCTGTATCAGTCAAGGGCATGGACTGGTGATCACATTCCTGTGCAACATCTCAGAAGAAGTACTTGCATAAAAAATAGCTTTTCTGGCTCTCATCACTCCACTTCAGTGACATTCTAGGTCATGAAGGCAAGATAAGATAAGCCTTTATTGGTTCCACAAAATTCACATTCTCAAAATAATAAGTGACAATAATTGGGCAAGTTATAAAGATACATCTAACATATCTATTAAAAGAAGAAAGTTTTAAAAAGAATAATTACATATAAATAGAAATTTCCATTTCAGTTTAAATTCACTCACTGGTAATATACATAAAACAAGGTTGCTCAAATTTTAATTAATTGTTTTTTACATTTTTGTAACATCATGGAATTAAATTTCATGGCAAATTTTTCCTGTTAGTTTAAATTGGAAAAAATATCAAAACTTTGACACTGATTCACAAAGTTACCTGAACCAAAATGGGCATCTCTTGCATAATAACTTGCCGTGTATATTCACATCACAGGGGAAAACAATACTTTGTTAATGCATCGAAATCATTTTGCAAAAATGCCTTTTCATTAAATGCAAGTTCAAATGTGCATTACTAATGCTTTTTTTTCTTTCTCTTTTTCTTAATTTCTTTGTAAATTAATTATTGCAAACTCTTTTATAAAGCCCAGTTTTTGGAGCTTTTGCAAAATTGTTTTCAGCTACTGTTACTGTTTCAGCTAATCAGGTTTTCAGCTACTGTTTTCATACCTTTTTAAGAATAACATACAGCCAATTTGTAAAGGTAATATACACACCTTAAAATCTTTCGGGGTGGGTGGGGGATGGGGGTTAACAAGTCATTCTTCAAGCTCCCAACCATACAAGCAAAATATTTGAAATATGAATGCAGCATACCAGTTGTGTTTTGAGATTTAGATTTACTAGTTGAACATCTTGCTTGACAGGTTGACAGTGATCTTTTCATCATCGATAAAGAAGAATGTCACATACAGTAACGGCAACAAAAAACTAACGTATGTTTGAGGTGTGGCAAAATTACACAAAAAGAAAGACTTTTTTTTTTAAGGGATTTAACACAAGGGCTGCATGGTGACTTAGTGGTTAGCATGTTCGCCTCTCAGCGCTAGGATTCCCATTTCGAATCCCAATCTGGGTGGAGTTTCTCCTCATGTCCGCGTGGGTTTCCTCTGGGTTCTCCGGTTTCTTCCCACAGTCCAGAAACGTGGATCAAGTCAATTGAGTTCTTCAAATTGCCCCATATAGTGTGTGTCTGTGTGAGGCGTTCTCCCCTGGATGGACATGGGGAACCCCCCCAGGGACCCTAATAGAGGATAAAGCGGAAGATAATGGATGGATGGTTCGTAATGTGATTCTGTCCGTAAGGCAGAATCATTAAGCAGTTTTAAGAAACTACTGAAAACGCATCTTTTTAACAAATACCTGTTGTGTAAAAAAAAAAAAAAAAAAAAAAAAAAAAAAAAAGGGGGGGGGGGGGGGGGGGGGGGGGGGCGCAGCATGAAATAACAATCAGGTTTGATTTTACAGTGTAGTTGGTTTTCTGCATAACTTCTGAATTGTGGTGTTCTCATTTGTAAGTCGCTTTGGATAAAATTGTCTGCTAAATGACTAAATGTAATGTAAATGTAAATGGATGGAATGGATTTAACACAACAGTTAAATTTAATTAAATTTTAAAAAACTCTGGCAGATATGTTGTCATTGTTATGGAGGCATATACTGTAGTAGTTGTAGCAGTCAACTATTAATAAGAACCAAAATGAAAATAAATGTGTAAAAATTAAAGCAGAATGTTAAATAATGCTTTACTTAAAAAGTTTTTGTTTAATATTGTTCTGAGAAAGTATGCTTTAATGATTATAAATGACTAAATTAAAAACATTGTATTACAACTACAACTAAATGGTTAAAATGTTCTAAAAATAAACGTTATGGCATTCCTCACTTAGAATTCAACAGAATTCTACTCTGAAAAGGTCACACAGCATTTGTTTGTTTGCATGCCATCTGATCTCTAAAAATACAACACAGTACTGTCTTTTTTATTTATTTATTTTTTATTTATTTTTTGTTACTATTTATAATCCCACAATGCCAGAAATTGTCGGAGAATTGCAGAATAACTAACATTAAGCCCAATTAACAACATGACAGCTGTTCGAAATACTTCATTCATCAGTTGATCTAAAACCTCAATAATTTTAGGGATTACAAGTTAAATACTGTGTCAGAATTACCTTTCTGAACTTAATACTAAGGCAGAATGATTTTAAGGCACCAGGACACTTGGATGCAGACAAACAATCTTATCTAGTAATATAACACAGCATGCTTTTATATAACTGTAGGTGTTATAATATAGTGCTAAAAGAGGTATTAAAAGCAACGGGTTATGAAGGGTTGATATTTAAAGTTCAGGCCTGTGAAGTAATTTGCCCCACTATCAGGCTGTTTTTAGAAACTCGAGTGTACAGGGATAAAGTTAAAACCAATTGAGGCCCAATATGACTCATCACAATGACACCAGAACTGTGGAGCACAACCATTTTGCTTTGAAAATTTAATGCATTCAGTTTTTCTTAAAATTGTTTGAGTAGTGATTGTAAAGTGAATTCATCTCAACAAAAGTTGAAAATAAGAAATAAGAATGCAATAAGCCATTATTTTTTTAAAGATAGCTACAAGACGCTTGCTGTAAAAAGAAACTAAGCACTTACAGTTGGAAGTTTAACCTTTTTCTTCACAGACAATCTTTATATCTAATACGTCTATTTAGGTCTGGTGAATGCCTGGGCTGTTCAAGTGTAATTTTCCCTTGCTAGAAGCAATTCAGATGGTGTATCTCAAATCTTTAACTGTCTACCTGTCCATTTTCATCCACCACATACATGCTCACACGATAAAGCCTATTTAAGTTCTCAAAAACATAAAATGCTGAATACAATAAGGGTAAAATATTATATATTGAGGTGGCATCAAACAATTCCTTATATAGAAAGGCATATTATTAAATTATTTATGACATGCTTACATATTAGTTACATATTATATTTAAACAAATAAACAGGGACCTAATGATGTTACTGTGCAGGTTGCCTTATGACGCATGTTCACATCGTTCCAGTTAATTTATAACCTGTTAAATCTTGAATTAAATTTGAATAATGTTACATTAACAATATATTTAAGTGTATGTAGTGTGAACTCATTGTTTTTGGTTTCATATAATACATTTGTTTTAAAGTTTTGGTTACAAGAAACCAATAATAATCCTGAAAAAAATAATTTAAATAAGCATTAGAGTGTTGTGCCCAGGGATAGATCGGCGCCCGAAACGTCCCCCCCCCTAATATACCCTAATATAGGATAAAGCGGAAGATAATGAATGAATGAATAGTGTTGTCTATATTTGGTCTTGACATTGCACTCTTTGAAGTTATGCACCCGATGAGCCACAATATAAATGGCATGCAATTCACTAACACTGTGCTGTGGCGCATTTAAACTTTAAACACAGAGCACTACTTCACCACCTTCCACTCTTTCTTCACCCACTCACTACATCTGAGTCCTCTGCTGTTACTGCATTGCGCTCAAGCTCAGGCACAGCGCAGTGCTTCAGTGCCTGTCTGGCTTCCTCTGGCATCTTGTAGCATCCAAACTCCTGTCCTTTTTCAATCATGATTCAATGCATCGCTACTTCATTGGCATCTTCCAGTTGCTCACCATGTCTGGGCTCCTCATCTTTGATTTTGTGCTGCCCATCCAGCTTCCTTTAGCCCGCTGCAAAGTCTGAACCGTTTGCCTGTTCTGCAGCCCCTGTATCACCACACATGTTTTGCTCATTAAGAATCTATCAAGTTGTCATTAACTTGGTTGCACTGCCCTCCATTTTTGAGATTGGCCCCAGCCTGCTTGTCCAGCTCTTTTTCACGAGCTAGGTTCTACACTTGTTACCGGAGATGCCAATCTTTCAAGTTTGGGATTGTCTGTCACCTGCTGTAAACTGATCACACAACTGGTTACGTTTAATGCATTAGGAATGATCCTCCCTCATTCGGCTAGCTTATTTGCAGTTTGCTATCTAGATGCCCTGTGTGTATACGGTGTTCTGTCTGTCTGAATCTGTCTTACTTCTGCAGCCATCACTCCCTCTGCGGATCGTTCACAGTCATCTGTGTCTTGAATTGCAGCCTTAGTGCTCCCAGCTGACCAGGCTCCCTACCTGGAATTCTGAAAATCCCCTTTCAGTGCCAGGGTAAACTACACTACATTCTCCACCATCAATCTAATGTCAGACGTTACGGGCTTAATAAACCTGACACTGTTATCCAATTAGCAATTTAACTGTAAAAGTATGAGTATAAAAATAGTCAGGGGTGACCTCCTTTTCTACACATTGTAAAATAATGGTCAGTTCAAGGACAATGTTTTTCAGCATCAGATTATAAAGAATTTAAATGTATATTATATAGTTACAGTATATAAATACATGCAAAGTTTCATAAAGCCTAAAACTAAATAAAGATCTCTTTTTCTGAGGTCCTTAAAATTTCTGTTTTTCATGTCATTAAACAAACATGTTGCGGAAATCATATTTCATTACAGGTTGGCTTTGATTCAAGTTAGAAAATGCCCTCTTACACTGTTAAAGTCACTCCTACACACTTGGATCTAAAAGGCAGAGATAAAAGCAGCTTTATGAAATATATTTCTGAAATCTGAAATTTAATGAATCAAATCTAATATAAAAAGTTATTGCTGGTGAAATATTGAGGTAATGCTGATTGCTGATGCAAATGTTGGGGTTCCCCACAATTTTGTATATAAACAGTTATCTGTATTTAATGTTCTTATTTTAGATTTTGTATAATTTATTTCAAAAAACAAAAAAAAAGAGCTCAAAACAAAGTCTGGGCCCCCCGCTTGGTCAGTAGTTAGTAACACCTCCTGTTGCAGTATCACAGATGGTAAATGTATTTTGTAGCCCACTAAGACTGAGAGCAAATGAATTTACTGAGGTGAAATTATTGCCAAGTCAAATAAGGCAACATGATGTTTATGCTAATGACCTTAAGTCATCTCATACAGTTTTTAGATTCACCCAAATACTCCTTTGTGGTATGTTTTGGATCGTAACTGATTTTTCCCCTATAATATCTCAGTTTCGGGTTATTCACCTTCTCTTCAATAAACTACCATTTAAGATTACTGTGAGAAGATTAACAGCCACATGTTATGAATTTCAGACATCTGATCCAGTGTTTCAGGTTTATTTACCTAATATAATTAGCACAGGCAGAAAATCTATTAATTTGTTTGCAATATTTGCTTATGTTGTCCTGTTATGTTTTTTTTCTGTATTAACAAAATATACACTGAAAAATTATGTGATGTGAACCTCATGTTATAAAAAACAAATTATTCTATATAATTCTATATATACTATCAAGGCAACAAATAGTGGCAACTACTACTTTATCCAAACATACTTTTAAGGCTAGAAAAATTGGGAGCATACAAAAATGTAAAGTCATACTTTTTTTTACTTATTATTATTATTATTATTATTATTATTATTTTTTTTTACTTCAGTACCAAAGTCCTCTATGATCAGATTTTGGTTGTCATGTGGTGAGTAGCTTTTTATTTAATCCTATGGACTATCTTGTCAATTTTGACATTGACCATATGCAATGACATTGACCATATTTATCTATAACAGGTTAACCTCTCTAGAATTTTTTTCTCAAATATGTATGTAAAGGTGTACGTAATCACAAGACATGAAGTTTTCATTGGAGATAATTGCAATTGTGTGACAGGACTAATTATTTGTATGCTTATCCTCCATCCAACCCTGATTTAGTGGTGTTGCTTGTACATATGATATTTTTTAAATCATCATATCATCTCTAAACATCCTGTCAAGGCTTTGCCTAACCTGCCTCTCACTGCAACTTATCTATGCTCCAGTTATTTTTGTATTTTATCTCAGTTAGCCATCAGCCACTCCTCCCTCCATCTGATTCAAATCTTCTCACCCCTTCATGTCTCTTACCTCCTTTCTCTACTTTGGTTTTGTTACTTATCCTTCTGTGTGTTGTTTTCTACCAGACACTACCGTGCTGCTTTTCAGATTTTACTTTCACACTCCTGTCTGATACCTGCTGCTTTATTTGAGGCTTTTTGGCAGGATTCTTCATCTTTTTCTCAGTATTGGTACATCAGCATTGCTTTTCATGTTCTCCCCTCATCAATACATGTCCTGTCTCTGGATTAGGGCCACTGGCTTGAGGGGTCTAATCTACAGGAACACAATTCTTAAGTACATTTTTCTCAGAAACTGTCTTTCTTTTCTTGAATATAATCATAACTCCTCTTCAGTCTTCCTGGTTGCATTTTTTTTTTTATCCCCAAACAGCCATAAAGGGAGCACTTAGGTCATCACTGTGTCATGGCACTGATGCAACTAAAAAGGATGACACTGACAGTAACATCTTAAAAGAAATCAAGAAATGTTAAAAATGTCATGAAGTTACAATAAATAGGAAATCTAATTAAGCACTGTACAGAATAAGCCTCTGGCATCACTGACTAAGACAACAAAACTAAAAGGGCAAGACCCTTTGTTTTACTACCACGTAAAAATATATGCGTCTTCAAAAAAATGAAAGAACTTTTCACTTAAAAAATGTAGTTTTTTTTCTTTCACGTAGTTGTTCTTTGCTTTGCATTTCTATTATCTAAGCATATTGAAAATAATATTCAATCTAAATTGAATTATGAAACAAATACCCAGGAAAGTGAAAACCTTAACCTCATATTAAAAATGAGTGTAAATGTAATTACCTTTTAATAGGTAAGGACAGCAAAAATCTCAAGCTATGGTCACTTGCACTCCTTCACAAATGATATCTTGCCAATGTGATACCATTCCTTATTCTATTTCTCTATATCTGTCTAAACACAATTTTTGTTATATCTTGACAGTTGTTTTTATAAAAAATTATTCTAACAGTTGTAATAATAATAAAAAGAAAAGCACCCACCATAACAAACATGGTGAGACAGCTTCTGACCATACTGAGATGCTAGAAGAATCCTGGCCTAACTTGAACCTTACTGTATGTGAGCACCACCCACAAGTGAAATGCTTCAATTGCCAGTAAGCCAAGCAACTTTGGTACCTTTTAATGTGTGTTCAAGTTTGCCTTAGAACTGTGATACTTGCAGCTAACTATGTGATATTCAGTCAAATGCATGGTAATTAGACTGAGTCAATTTTGTGCAGGATGCTCTGCAGTACATGGAGACACTGCCCTGTAACCTCCATATTCACTAGTAACAGTGTGAAGCACCACAAGCACATCAACAATAATAACCTGATCCCAGACTCACAATGACCATAGCTTAAATGCATTCAGTGCTGTATTAATACTAGGCATCAGGCATTCCTACACCTACACCAACATTATAACGGATTATTTACAGATTATTTACTGTTTTGGTGTCTTTAAAATGCAATTTCAGACTGATTTAATTTGTCTTTGGCCTCAGAGAAAGATCTCACTCAGTTCACATAAGGCCACATCACTAAGAATCAGGTCAGAAGCCTGAAAATGCCACCAATGCCACCACAAATGGGATTTAGACACAAAACACAGTTCATAGTGTATAATAAGCTTAATTACAGCCTCCATTTGTTGATCTTAAAGAATAATAGTTTTTGTTTTGTCTTTCACTAATAGCAAATCTTAATGCTAGTTACACATGTAACTGTGATTATGTGAATAGTGGGTGACTCATACCTGCTCATACCACCAGAAATTTAAAGACAGTTCATGGAAACTGAATATCTATTATCTATTCATATTATTTATCAATAATAAAAAAATGCATTTTAAACCCTTTTTTTGCATTACAGAACAAATGTAAGGAATTAAACATATTTTCCTTTCTATTTATTTATTTAGCAGATGCTTCAATGCTACACTACAATGCTAAATATGTATATGTATTTATGTATATTGCATGCTGGGTAACATTCTGAATATTTTTGTCCATTCTGTAAAATATAACACAATCAGTTCTGCTGTTGGGGCGGCACAGTGGCTTAGTGGTTAGCACGTCCGCCTCTTAGCACTAGGGATTCCCGGTTCGAATCCCCATCTGGGTGGAGTTTCCATGTTCTCCCTGTGTCCGCGTGGGTTTCCTCCGGGTTCTCTGGTTTCCTCCCACAGTCCAAAAACATGGATCAAGTCAATTGAGTTCTCCAAATTGCCCCATGTAGAGTGTGTTTGTGTGAGTGAGTGTGTGCCCAGAGATAGGTTGGCGCCCTGCCCAGTGCCCGAGACGTTCTCCCGTGGATGGACATGGGGAACCCCACCGTGACCCTAATAGAGGATAAAGCGGAAGATAATGAATGAATGAATGAATGAGTTCTGCTGTTTTTATTATGGGGGCTTGAATCATGTCCCCCTTACCTTAAGGACAAATGGTGCTAGGGCTAATCTGCATTAGAGATGAACTGCCAAATGAGGAAGAACTGAGTGAGCCCATCTCTGTATTCAGCATCTGGTTTGCCTTGGGCATCAAGCAAGATCCTAAATCCTTCTTTTTTTTTTTTACTGCATGTGAACTTCAGCACTCCTACCAGTCTTGCCAGCGTACAGGAAAATGGCTCCTTCAAATGCTTCTATGCTTTTCATTACCCAATAATTGTAAAAAAAAGTGAGTTGTATACCTAACAAATTACAAATTAAATTAATTTTAACAAATTATTATATATTTTTTTAACCAAATCAATTACCCCTTACCTTAGAAAAAAACAGAATTATTTTATTTAAACATTACACACTCTAAAAAACAATGTGACGTTTCTTTGACAATAAGACCAACTATAGAATTATTTGGGGGTTGGGAAATGTAATATATGACATCCCTTGAAGGTTTTAGATTGTATTAAATTAAGAGGATTTTTTTAGTATGCTATTGATAGATTGTGCAACACAGAGTATGCATAATCAGCACAGAACATATTGCATGTGCACTGTTTGCATGATTACAGAATGATATATACCTTTGCTTTTGGGCATAATTCAAGCAGGCTTTATTCTTAGTCTAGTCATTTAGCACAACCACATGCAAGGACTATGCAACAAAGAAACAGTGGTTCAAAGCCCAATTAATTCTGAGCTCATGGGGAAAGCAAACTATGTGGTGTAAACATGCAAAAAAAACCCTCAACGCTATCTGCAAACTAATGTCATTTTAAAATATACATTCTGTGTGCATGTTGGGTAAATAAGTCCACTGCAAATTCATTGCATTAAAAACTGCATTGTAACAGGAAAAAACACTACATCCCTCCACCTTTTCTTTCTTTTAAATTACTGTTAGAGTAGGTATCCGTCATCACTGCGGTGCACCTAAATATGTAGTTGCAGATCCATCATTATAACAACTGCAGTTTCCAAGCTCTCAGGAGGGGAAGAATGCCACTTCTGCCAGGACAGCATAATAGGAAGAAACTCACAGATAAATCTTGACCAATATTGATTGGCTAAAATCTGTGTGTGTCTCCAACGCTTACGACTTCGGATCTCCATCTCGGGATGGAGACTATTTGTGGGAGCGTTCCATCCGGCCGCCCCATGATCAACAATTGACATTGATTATTTGGAGTATTTGGGTCAATATCTGATACATCAGATGACGCATGTCCCAGCGGTTTAGAATTTAGAATTGCCTGGAATTTAAGCAGAACAGTTTGAAGAACATCTCCATAAATGGGTTTAGTACCTATGTAAGCATAAAGAGCTGACTTTACAGAATGGAATTCCCTCTCCCAAACTCCTCCACAGTGTGGAGCTGCTGGAGGTTTATACAGAAACTTTATCTTCTGCATTGCAAGCTGCCTGTGTAAAGTTGGTACTATGCTGGCAAAGGCCTCCTTCAACTCGCATTCACCTCCTTTGAAGTTGGTTCTATGTTTCGAACAATGATGATGTAAATTAGGTTACTGAGTCAAAAGAAAAAAAAAAGCATTTACTAGCTTTAACATTAGCATGCCAGTCCATTCAACATTGGAATTAAACATTTAACATTGGCCAACAAACACTGAATATTATTATTACATAAACAACTGAGGGCGGCACGGTGGCTTAGTGGTTAGCACGTTCGCCTCTCAGCGCTAGGAATTCCCGGTTCAAATCCCAATCTGGGTGGAGTTTGCATGTTCTCCCTGTGTCCGTGTCTCTTTCCTCCAGGTTCTCCGGTTTCCTCCCTCAGTCCAAAAACATGGATCAAGGTCAATTGAATTCTCCAAATTGCCCCATATAGAGTGTGTTTGTGTGCATGTCTGTGTGAGTGCCCAGTGATAGATTGGCACCCTGTCCTGGGTGCATCTGCCCAGCGTCCAAAACGTTCTCCCCTGGATGCCCCACCCACCCTAGTAGAGGATAAAGCGGAAGATAATGAATGAATGGACATAAAGAACTTATATACCGCCACTGACTTGTTTTCATTTACTTAATGATCAGAATATTATTAGCGGCTTTAGATTAAACAGGCAGGTATATCTCCAGAATGACAGCAGTTAAGAGTGATATGGTTGGAAGCTACAAACAGCATGAATATACGTGTCTCTTTCACGTTCTATTTCAGCCTTTTTTGAACACACGCCAGCGCAGAGCTTCCGCCTTCAACTTTAAAATGACTGTCCACTTTATGGTGGACTTCACTCAAAATAGCCATTCTTTTAGGACACAGACACACACAGTCATATGCTAACTCTGGCAATGTTTGCAGCATGACCACATAAAAGCATCTTATGTCTCCAGCTCTCTCTTTTTTTCCTTTATTTTTCTGTGCATAACACATTGTTAAAAAAAACAAGTAAAGTTTGAAACACTAAAAATGTTGCTTTAGAGGCTAATTTGGCAGCCAAATCACCTGCCATAAAGTCAGTCAGCCATTTACACATTCTCAATGCTGCTTTTTGGCTCTAATTTCAGACCAATTGCCAAAAGATCTATAATATATAATTTGTGACACACCTGCCCGAGCTAAGTGAGAGACCAATACACTGTATTTCCCCCCATCCAATTCTCACTAACTATAATGATGAGGTCACTGTTGGGGCAAGGTGCAGGATGAGGGGATCAGTGCATTGCAATGTAGTTTGAGATTGAATACCCTGTGCTCATCAGGGCTGAAAACCTCTAAAATCTATCAAATACTTGATGCGACACAGTGAAGGGAGTTAAAAAAGAAATCCACCAAAGAGCTGTAGGCAACACATTGGAAGAAAGCAAAACCTATTTATAAAACATGGGAGGCTACATTGAGATGGGGGAATGCTAATACCAGACAGACCCAGGCATGACCCAGTCAGATATATTTAAGGGAACAATACATTTTGGTTAAAGTTTGCCTGTGGGAAAACAGAATTTTACTGTATAATATAGCAATAGTAATATCTGACTTTTTTGCTGTAGCTTTTGCTTAGCTGAACAACGTATAAAAACACTGGAGATCACAAACCGTAAGGGGTGCCAATCAATGACTGCCTGTATCTTCTGCAAGTACAGTACATCATTATGCAAGTAGTATAAATATATTATACCAAATATTGGATGTGAGGCAACAAAACCTGTGATGGGTAATAGGGAAGAGATCAATTTGGTAGTTGCATGGGCTCTTTTAACCTGATAATGTCACATCTGACCCACAGCCGAGACAAGAAGTTGCAGTCCGCATTAAAGTCAATTACTATTGCTGAAGGAAAATTATATTGAAGAGTAAATAAAGTATGATATTTTACAGTTATGTGGTGAATAAATATTGAAATTGTTTTCTATAGTTTAGTAAAATTTAATAGATCACTTACCAATGCATGGCAGACACACAAACATGTTCAGCCCTGTAATGTACTGGTGACCTGCCCAGTGAGGGCTGGGGTAGGATCCAGCTTCCAATGTGAATAGGATAGGATCAGAACAAGTGGCTTGGAGAATAAATGAATAAATTACATTACAATTTAAAATGTTTTTTTTTTTTGTATAAATAATATTACTTTAATAGATTTCATCATGGATATTTTTTAGAACTTTTTTTGAACTAGTACCTTTACTAACTAGTCACTGCAGTTTCAAATCATTTCTTACCATCCGAATGTAATATAGATGGAATTTCAATTATATTTTAAAATTGTAGCACATAGCACTCCTGAGAAATCTTCATTTTAATGTAGATGTAAAAGTCTGTTGGGATTGTCTTGGCACTTTATCAGGACTGCAGGGTTTGCTGTGAACCTTTAGTGAAAAAAAATGGTTCCCATGGACTTTTACCTAACCACAGCTAAAGATATATGAACAGGTGTCAATTACTATAAAAAGAAACTTATTTAGGATTGCAAGAAAGAGTAACATTTTAAATACACCAGCTAAGAAATTGTTATATAATCTAGATCTCATCTGAAGGTTTATTATACTCATTATAGTGATTATCCTTTAAAATATACTCAATGAAATTTTTGCATACTACTTGAGGAACACTAAAACTATGCTGGACAGCAAAGCTGCCAAGAAAAACAAAAGCATCTGTTACAAATAGATATGTACTCTAAGAAACACTAGCCTGAATGACATGGCTGCTCAAAAACCCATCCTATTAAGCAGTCAGCCTGAATACTTACTTTATTACAAATTCTCAAAGCTGGGATGGAACACATGGTGAACTTCAAGATTGTTGTTAGCAATACTGGTTACTTTAATAGTGATATGTTGCCTATTTAACCAGTAAAATCTTTAATCCTTGCACAATAATAAATGATGTGAAAGAAGTTAAATAAACTATTTATTTATTTATTTATTTATTTTTCCCTCTCGAAGACACTGTTGGTAGGATGGGGGGACATTCCCAATGAATGGGACATTGTGCTTGTGTGCAATTTTTAAGATAATTGTTAGTAACATGGAAATATGTATTTTGAAAACTAGTTTCTGTTGGTTGATATTTGAAAAAAAAAAACCTTTAACTAATGAATTAACTGCTACATTACTATTTTGAGACATTCCACTGTTGTATTAAGATATTACTTTATCTGCAGTAATTATTTAAAGTGTCCACAGAATTATTCTAAAATATTATTCATTAGAAGGTCTAAAGAAAGATTTGACTGCCAGAAACAGTTGGACAATGCCCCAAACACACTGCTAAAAGCTGCACTGTGTAGGACTTTAAAAGGGGGATATTTAAATATCTTTGAATAGACAAATCAAAGGGCAGACCCCTGAGTATGAGCTGAGAATGGGTCATGAATTAAAAATGGCTATACACCAGCACAATATAATTTTGGAGCAGGAGTGGTTTAAAATAGACATAAATCCCAGTACTTACATATCATATTGTATATATATATATCCATCCATCCATCCATTATCTTCCGTTTTATCCTCTACTAGGGTCACGGGGGGTTCGAGCGTTTAGAGCGCTAGGCAGATACACCCAGGACAGGGCTCCAATCTATCGCTGGGCACACACTCACTCAAACACACTCTATATGGGGTAATTTGGAGAATTCAATTGACCTTGATCCATGTTTTTGGACTGAGGAAACCGAGGAACCCAGAGGAAACCCCACGCAGACACGGGGAGAACATGGAAACTCCACCCAGATGGGGATTCGAACCGGGAATTCCTAGCACTGAGAGGCGAATGTGCAAACCACTAAGCTACCGTACTGCCCTGTGTATAATATATTTTTGAAAGGGTTGCCAGGAAAAAGTATTTTTCCAAAAAATAATTGCATTCTGGCAGCAAAGCTAAGGTTCGCAAAATTTCACAGGACTTTAAGCACAGTGTTCAAAGGGATGAGACTATTAGCTATGCACAACAGCACCATGGTTGATCACATGGAAAATCAAGCAGGGCATATATAGTCCTACACTTCCTAACAGGCTGGTTTTGCAGCCACCATGTGAGCATCTTGAAGTCATTAAGTCAATCATGAACTATAGTAGTCAATGTGCACAGTGAACTAAAGAAGTGTGGGCAAAAATACTGCAGAATGCTGTTGTAGTCTAATGAAGTCATATAGAAAAATATTACTTTACATTATTACTGCAGGAGATTCGTCTGGTGTGCCTATTTTCTCTCAAATGGCTTTTGAAGATGTAATTTGTAATGTGGTGTGGTTCAGCTGAGGTTGTGTTTAACCCATTTATAATAATAATACATGCTACAAATCGTCTTTTTTATGTCCTGATACCACATAATTTAAACAATTTTAAGTCCTTTTTTCATAACTTTAGGTTTCAGAGAAAATAGCTGTATAAGACTGAAATGCCTTGACCTTTATTCATTTTTATTTAAAATTATAAGGTTATATTTTTTCCAGGTTGGAGTTTGAGAAAATGTTTTGCCATGACACATGATTAATGTTATGATTTTTTTGCAGCATTGTTGTTCATAAATTGTTTGATAAAGGTTTTATCTTTTCCTCCAGGTCAGGCACTGAAGGTGGTCTAATTATCAAATTTTACATTTAAACAGGAGAAATACGAGTTTATTAAACCTATGATGTGTGATTTGTATAAAAGAATAGAAAAATTCAAGTTTGTTTGATGTTGTGTTTAACATTACAAACCACACAAGTCAATTTGCAGGTTCTAGCGGACAGAACTGACGGTGCAGTTTGATCCAGTAAAAAAGTAATAATAATAAGCCCTGCTGGTTTGATTTTTCCATAGACAGTCGTGGTGGTAAATTTAATGTTTATGTGTTGTGTGACCATCACATGTTTTGAATATGATCCACAGGCAACGAGGACTGGACCGTAATTACTTCAAGGAAGATCAACAAGATAACTTTAGCTGATAACATACCTCTTACAAATTGCTATACCACCTTCATTAATTTACTTGTGGGATAATAACACGTCATTTTGATATTTCTTAAAAAAAAAAAAAAGAAAGAAAATGTTGTTTTGTTTTAGAAAGGGGGGAGGCTGAAGGTATATTTTTTAAGTACTAAAGTTTGTTGTTTTGATGTACAAGGTACATAGCAACCTTAGCAGTGACTTTAAACAAAACCGCACACCTAGTAATGTGTCACCCATTAGTTGTGAACACTACCCATGGGGTGATTGCCTTTCTTACATCTACATCATTCACACTGTCAAGAGCTAGAAAGGACAGCTGCTCAAACAGGTGGCCATCATTAAAGGTAAAAGTAACTCCACTAAGTGGGACATGGAGGCGCAGCGGCCGATCAGGGGCAAGTTGGCAAGGACGTGCCATAACACTAGGTTGATCTGGGTAGGAGTGTGGCCACTGGTACTGATGACCATGAGAACATGTCAGGTAAGTGAGAAGACAAAGCAGGACCAAACAGGACGGGTCCAGCCAATGAAAGTGGGTGACTGTGTAAGACTCAAGATGGACAAGAGGAAGTGGAGTGAGCCAAGGTGGACCGGACAGTGGGAAATGACAGAAGTGACAAGCCATGCAGTCAAGGTAAAAGGTAAGAAAGGTAATCCCTGGTACCACATTTCCATTGTGTTGCAGCAAATGCCCTGTGACGGAAGACAGACGGAAGAAAGTTGGCGGGAAAAGCAAGAAGCATGTGGTGAAAGGGGGAGGCAGAAACATAGCCCACTGCATCGGTGCAGACCTAGTCCTGGATACAGAGGTGGCCAAACAGATAAGGGAGGAAGTAGGTGTGTGCGGACTGACCACCACTGAGGTAGGTGAATGCCCCATACACAAAGGGGGAGATTAAAAACGTTTGCTAAAAGTCGCCACTCTGGAAACTCCAATGTGGTCCAGGTAGTTTAAAGTGGGGGGTGGTAAGGCCAATGGTGATAATATGAATTAGAAAACACAGGAGCGAGGATAATTGTATTGTACTAAAGAATGGTATTAACCCCTCGATAGACATACACAACCGGGTGCTAAGGCGCCTAGGGTGCCAAACAAGAATGAAAACCCTGCTGGTAATAGGGGCAATCGTTCAAACAATTGTGGGAATGAGAGTAAGGACTCACCCACTTATATAGACTCGATTGGGGTGCCTAGGGGGGGTGCCAGACGAGTTCAAATTGGCAAACCAGGTGGCAGCAGGCTTTGAAAACATTCCAGTAATATCATCCCTTTTTCCAGTGACTCCAAACAAAAATGTGGACAGAATAAATTTCATACATTACAATGTACTTCGGCTTACTAATCTCACTAGAGATGCCATTGAGGGATTAAGTGAACAATTGCATGTGACATCAATCGTGGCCATACAGAACAGGAAAGCTTTAGACATGCTCCTGGCAGAAAAAGGGGGTGTTTGCGTAATGATCGGTGAAGTGTGCTGCGTCTATATGCCTAATAACACAGCACCCGATGGGTCAGTAACCAGGGCCCTCAATGGGTTGTGTAAACTATCACAGGAAATGCATGAGGCCTCAGGCATAGATAATCCCTTAGAATTATGGATAAATAACATGTTTGGCAAATGGAAGGATTTAATCATGTCACTTGTTATGTCTGTTGCTGTGTTTATTGCTATATTGGTAACCTGTGGGTGCTGCTGCATACCATGTCTGAGAGCTCTGTTAACTAGATTGATTGTGACTGCCATTGGGGAACGATCGGAAAAGTCTCCAGACTACAGCATGCCGCTGCGGACGGCTGAATCGGACTCTGGAGATGAGGGATCGGATGAAGAAAGAACTAGCTACACTTAAATAATGCCCAAGATCATCTCTTTTTCCATCTAGGACTTCTGTACTTGATCTCTCTCTCTCTCTCTCTCTCTCTCAATCATTACCTCTATGGTATTAGACCAGTAGAGAAGCTAGTACACTGCACGCACACGCTTTAGCATAGCATTAAATGAACATATATGACATTAGGAAGTTATCAGCCGCAACCGGAGACCTGGGGGAATGGAGAGAAGGCTGGCCACCTAGTGATGGACAGAGGCAACAACACTGCAGGCGTGGGGCACCTGAGTGGCGGACGCCCATTACAGTGACAGAAGCGGGACCTCCCACAACCCCAGGACCCTGGTAGCCGCACGTCATTAGAGTTTAAAAAATCTCAGTGTTTTACTTTGAAGAATCATGTACTGATCATAGGGCTCACACGCACGGCATACTGACATAGTAAACCTCTGCTGAATATATGTAAGCGCTGGACTCTGACTATCTCACAGCATCCGGGGAATGGAACAAATTGGTGGGCGCGGGGAGATCGCGCCCAAGGGGGGAATTGAAGGAAATACAAACAGACCATCAGTTCAAAGTTCAGTAAATGTGGCTGCGTGGCGACTGGGGAGGTGGGCGAGGATTGAATGGACGAATGACAGTTGAAGGCAGGGTGTCAGCCTGACCTTAAACCAACATACTCCCCTAAAATGTGCACGTTCAGCACGTCCATTCCAGGAACTGAGACATCAGACCTGGTAAATGAGGCTCATAGACGCCTAATTGTCAACAACCCCCCTAGAAGAAAGGACAGCGTGGTCATCTTTAAGGTGCCCTCGACCTAGCTGAAGACACCAGACATAGGGGTGGGTTTATAGGATAAATAGGGGTAGAAACTGGACTTCTGGACTCTGGCTGGGGAGAGATTTTTTGCTTTGCGGGAGTCAGAGTCGACCGCGGTCTTGGGCTTGTTTTGGAAGAACACACTTTTATCTTGGTTTGTCTTAAATAAACCGCTTGATTCGAGCATCTACTAAAAGTCTGCCTCGTGGTCTATGGTCGCCTCCGGAAAAAGGTTCATCGTGGAAATTGAGATTTCCTAACACTACTTCTTT
The DNA here is from genome assembly GCA_019802505.1 of Corydoras sp. C115. NCBI lineage: Eukaryota > Metazoa > Chordata > Actinopteri > Siluriformes > Callichthyidae > Corydoras > Corydoras sp. C115. The sequence continues at coordinate 8,683,277 of JAFMOC010000001.1, forward strand.
AAAGCTGTGCTTTGAATGATTTGTAAGGAGTAATACCTGGTGATTGCTCAGTTTTGGCAGGGCAATGCATCTACAAAAGGTGAAAGTCCACCAGGATTCTCACAAGAATAAAGAGCATTAAAAAGAGAACGGAATAAATTTTGTTCCAATTTAGAAAACCATATATTTTGTTAAGCAATTTAATCCAGGGGGCAGCATGGTGGCTTAGTGGTTAGCACGTTTACCTTTGTGAATTGAGTCAACTAACACTATAGTTTATCATGTTTCTGCTTTCCAAGTCTTGGATTATATTTTCACTCCTGTTTGTTAAAGGTTGTTGGTGATATCACTGACTTTGGTTTTTACGTTTCTGTGGGCAAAATTGTATTTTATATTGACCGAACTATTCTATGTCTGTAGCTCAGTACAATCTTTTTTTAAGACATTTATAAATGTAGCTATGATTATTGTTTGTAAAATTACTTATTTTCTCCAGGTTCCACTATTTAATTTAGCTTTCTTTTCTTCTCAAGACAGCTCCCTGGTCAACGTTATAATAACAAATGCACATTTTACATATACATTTACATATACATTTATATATAAAAGTGAGACAATTAAAGGGGGGGGGGGGGTGCAGGATCAGATAACGATCAGTTTTGATAATTCTTCTGTGTAGCTGGTTTCTCCATAACTACTGACTTGTGTTGTTCTCATTTGTAAGTCGTTTTGGATAAAAGCATCTGCTAAATGATTAAATGTAAATATTTTTGAACACTTAGTCTAATATTTCACACCTGGCAGTCAATGTTGATTTTTTTTTTTGCATAACTATAATTTGGTGGTCTAAAACAAAATGTTCCATACTCCGTGTTTTTTAATTTAAGCTTAATTACCAGGAAGTACAGGATTCTATCTAAACCATTAACATTTTGATTACAAAATTAAATTTAGCTTTGAATTGGCATCATAGTTCCAGTAATTATGGAGTATGGAAAGTATATAAAAACCTATATCCCATGGCCAATATGAAGATGTGTAATATCAGTATATTTGTTTTCATTTTATTAAATACAAAATAAGTGTATTAATAAATGTGACACAAAATAACTGAACTCAAATTAATGTGTATATAGACTGAAATATGAAAGTAACTGCATTTGTTGAATCAATTGCTTATTAATACTGTATACTGATGGCAAGTTTATAATATAACTGCTACCTTTTAGACTCCTGTTAATGTAAGCTAACATGTTAAACCAAAGATATTTTAAGGCTATATCAAACAAAGGTTATTTGCATTTTCTCACTAAAAGCAAAAGCTAATAAAAAATAATTACACAGACTGTAATCGTTGAGGGGAGGTGGTAAAAAAGTTGTTTGAGTAGATCCATTAAACAATCTAATAGGATATATTTGATAAAATATGAATTGTAAGTACTGAAAGAAGTGCTTAGCACTTTCTATACATCATATTTGTGGAAGTAATGATGATACTTTTCATAAAAGATTATGAAAGTGCCTGAAAATGACATAGACTGTTGTCTTCTGATTTATGGATTCCAGATGTGCAGTAACTTCATGGTTTTGGCAATATTCTGAAAACAATGATCTTTGATTTGCCTTTGTAAGTTTGAAAAAACTTTATATTCATCAAGTAGTAACCAGGTGACCATTCATATTTTTTAATAGTAAATAGTTTAAAATACAGCCCACATATAATTACATTTAATGAACATGAGATTCAGGTGTGTGTAAAAATATCTGTGTAATGAAATTGTGATCAGTGAATGTGTTATACAGCATTTCATACAAAGTAAATGAATCAATATTTATGAGAGTGGATGACAGAAAATGTTCCTTTTGCATCAGAAAGTTTTGTAATTTTGTAATGCTTACTAAAGAAGTTCATCCCATTTATCCCTAATGTATTTGCATCAATAATAAGTACAATGCCTCTTAGACTATTCTAAATTCTAAATTCTGTTATATTTGAACCATTGAAAAATGTATATACAGTTGTGATCAAATTTATTCAACCCCCACTGAAATAAAGTGTTTTGGCCAGTTTGACATTGATTTGGATCATTTCAGTCATCTTATTTACAATTATATCAAAGAGGCACTTATAAATTAGACAAATATAACATAATATTTATGATGGAATAACCACCAATGTCTTTTCTGTGCTCACATCATTATCAGTTTTATTCAACCCCCTAGTGACATTATTTTTCAGTACTTAGTACAACATCCTTTTCCAGTTATGACAGCTTTCAAGCGTGAAGCATAGCTTGACACAAGTGTCTTGCAGCGACCTATGGGTATCTTAGCCCATTCTTCATGGGCAAAAGCCTCCAGTTCAGTCACATTCTTAGGCTTGCGCACTGCAACTGCCTTCTTTAGGTCCCACCAGAGGTTCTCAATTGGATTTAAGTCTGGTGATTGCGATGGCCACTCTAGAATGTTCCAGCCTTTCATGTTCAACCATGCTCTAGTGGACTTGGATGTGTGCTTCGGATCATTGTCCTGTTGGAAGGTCCAACGTCTCCCAAGCCGCAGGTTTGTGACTGACTCCATCACATTTTCCTCCAAGATCTCCTGGTACTGAAGGGAATTCATGGTACCCTGCACACGTTGAAGCTTTCCTGTACCATTAGAAGCAAAACAGCCCCAAAGCATAATTGACCCCCCGCCATGCTTCACAGTAGGCAAGGTGTTCTTTTGTTCATAAGCCTGGTTCTTCCTCCTCCAAACATAGCGCTGGTCCATTGTCCCAAACAGTTCTAATTTAGTTTCATCTGACCACAGTACACTGTCCCAAAACCTTTGTGGCTTGTCCACATGACTTTTGGCATACTGCAGTCGACTTTTCTTGTTCTTTGGAGTCAGCAAGGGGGTGCGCCTGGGAGTTCTGGCATGGAGGTCTTCGTTATGCAGTGCGCGCCTTATTGTCTGAGCTGAAACTTCAGTGCCCACATCTGACAGGTCTTTTTTCAGTTCCTTAGCAGTCACGCGGGGATTTTTCTCCACATTACGCTTCAGGTAGCGCACAGCAGTCGCGGTCAGGATCTTCTTTCTGCCACGACCAGGTAACGTTTCCACTGTGCCCTTTAACTTGAACTTGCGAATGATACTTCCGATAGTGTCTCTTGGAATATTTAACAACTTCGCAATCTTTTTATATCCATTGCCATTCTTGTGAAGAGCAATAACCTCTTCTCTTGTCTTCTGGGACCATTCTCTTGCCTTCACCATGCTTGTAAACACACCAGTAGATGTCTAGAAGGAGCTGAGTATCACAGTCCTTTTAAATCTGCCTAATTGGTGCTTATCATGCTTGATTGCTGCTCGTTGACATCCACAGGTGTTTTCAATACCTGATTGAAAACACTGGAATGAACCTCTGTTCTTATGAGTGGTAGTTGTAAAGGGGTTGAATAATTGTGTCAATGAAGAAATCACAAAAAGGCCATTTAATACTTTATGACAAAAACAATTGATGCTATCTTAGTTGCATTTAGTTCTTTAACAAGTCCTTGTAAGATTTCATTATGAACACAATTACAAATGTGCACTGAATTCCATAAAACCCATCGCAGCATTGGGGGTTGAATAAATTTGATCACAACTGTATATTAATCTAGTGAAGATATCCGCAGAGAATTTGGTAGTTTCATTCTTTTTTTTGTGTTTAAATTCATCAGGAATATATTTTCCTAGACATGTAATTTATTACACACAGCTGCTGTTGGCTGACCACAGAAAAGATAATATTTATATCACAGTATGCAGAACTGATATGTTTTCTAAACGTTGTTTTGGCAAACACATATACACTGCATACACAGAGAAAGAGCAAGAAAAATAAGTAGATATCCTGTGTACATAGTACAAATACTAAATAACAGGAATTTAAGGACCCAGCTGAGATGTTTACTATTTTTTTAAACATTTGAAATAATTAAAAATTTATTTTGGCTGCTCTTCAGGATACAATGGAGAGTACATACTAAATAGCGTATTACCAGTAGAAAGTTACATATGTCATTGCAAAAGTATTATTTACTTTCAAGCTCTTTTCGCTGACATATTTTGCCAAAGAACCAAACCCTGTTGCTAAGTAATAAAAAAAAACTTTATGCACTGTATAAGTGGAATATGCAGTTTGGAGAAACCACTCTGATAAGCTTTAAATGTGTTTTGTTTGTTGGCTTCAGTAACACTGCTTTATACTGTGTACAACTTTTAATGTCTGACACCAAATATTCAGTTTATATGCAAAATCATAAATATAATAATGATGATTAGATGATTATACTAAAACAATTATACTAATTATACTTTAATAATACCACCATCACCACAAATGAGAGTATATGACATGCATTATTTAAATGACCAACAATTATTATTTTTTTTAAACATTGAAAATCAACATTTTAAAGTAACATAAAGGTGATTTTGCCCTGCCTTTCCAGACAATATTTTGAAATACTTCTTTCCTGCCATGCAGACACACATGACAGTTATTTTTCTTTTTATTGTCAGAAGAATTCGTTTATTGACAACTCTTGTGATGTAAAAATTCCATCCATCTTCTTCTGCTTTATCCTGTATTAGGGCCGCAGGGGCGTTCCCATGCCCATCCAGGGGAGAACGTTTCGGGCGCTGGGCAGATACACCCAGGACAGGACGCCAATCTATCACTGGGCACACACTCACTCCCACAGACACAATCTATATGGGGCAATTTGGAGAACTCAATTGATTTGATCCATGTTTTTGGACTGTGGGAGGAAACCACTATTTTGTAAATCTATCCAACATGCTGAACACAAGACTAAATGTACTGGGTACATTGTTCAACTGTTTTGTTGGAAAATGGCATTAAATGTAGTTATTTTGTTATTTGAATGGTGTTAACCATTCAAAAAATGCTGCAATGATCATTCACATATTTATGCAGATCCCAGTGATGTCAAAACCTCAGTGAGTTTTGATGAAGGTGTGCATCACCCACCCAGGTTTAAAAATAAAATAAACCGTGTCCAACTTGCACTTTTGTATTGAAAATCACTCCACATTAATCTCCTGAATGAGTCATAGTCTCTCACCGGGCCAATTTTGCCTCATAGTCAGCAAATGCTGAACACTCAGGGGAGTACCAATTTGGTATTCTCTGTGATTGATTACATTGGCCTTTCTGTGGGATTGGTTTGAGAGCTTGGAAGGTGGTATTTTTGTATCGTACATTTAATCACATTTAAAACTGATTTAATTGAACATTAATATCAAAGAACAATAAACATCTAAAATACACATTTTTTAAGCCAGTACTGGTGGCTGAATGTGGACTAATGACTTTTTGGTAAAACTTTCAAATTCATGGTACATGGTACAAATTCATGGGGAGGGGGGGGAGGGGGGGGTAAATGTTTAAACTTTTGTGTATTATGCCAGCTTTTGTACATTTCCATAGGTTTATTTATAGATCTTTTTATTTAACATAAGTATAACCAGAAACCATGAACAAAGACTTTTACATGGACATGCATTAATGCTAAATTAAAAATGTTGTTCTGTGCATAACTTGCTTCCTGAAATGAAAAGCCTTTTACAGATTGTGTAAATTGTACAAATGTACAATAATTAAGCAAACAGGAGCCTCAGCATCGAGGACATTAAAATAGTCAGTGTAGAATAATCTCAGATTAAAAATAGCATATTTTGCAGATTCTCAAATGTTATATCAGTTCAGTCTCAATCTGATATACTACTTAGTTTCACATATCCTGCTGACCTGGAGAGAAAACACATACCTCCTTCAAGCTATTGTCACATGAGGTTATTGTTAGATTTGTGCTTCTTTTTCTTACTTGATTGTAATGATACAGATCTGATTTTACTGATGCTAAAAGTTTATTTTCGAAAGTTTATGTAATTTAGATAGTTAAAAATAAATAACTTGCTAGGAAATATTTATGGGTAGACAAGAGACTTTGGACAAAATGGGTAGCACCCACAATAAACTGCTTCCAACCTGTAAACGCCCACAATAAAATTTTTAGCCTTGTTTTAAAAACAAGTATACCTTTTTGCAAACTATAGAAGAGCAAATGTTTTTTTTTTAGATATAGTTACATTTTAAGTTTTAGGAGTAAAAATCACAGCATTTGATATTTTAGTGATGAAAGTAAAGACAATGTGATCATAGCCATTTCAAGGTAAGTTTAGTTTAAGGCTGAGTCCAGTCCAGCTTCATTACCCAATACCTAACCTATACCTTTACATGCTAAGCAACTCTGCTGATATTTGTTTAGTATGTGATGTCCACAGCTTCTGTATGTATCTTATTAGATTATGTTTAAATTGTTCCACAAACTGCCATCATATTCCTTCAGTCCTATTGTCTGGTTTTGGCACATTATGCGTTGACTTTTAATAAAAAAATCCTTATGATTAAATTCTGAAACTAGTGTCACTGGTCTGTTTCATCATAATTTTATCTAAGCACTTGAAACATGGTCATGTGACAATAAGGTTTCATTAAACACACATATTTAACTGAATTCGTATATTGAAAATGATTATGAAAAGGAAAAGCAGAAGGAACCACCACAAATTTTTTATTCGGTTGAAAAACAAATGAAATATCAAATAGGTTAGAAAACAGAATAATCTCTCTCCCCTTTGTACCTGTTTTTTGAGCATAGAGGTACACTGATAAATTAGACTAAGGTAAATAAGAAAATGTTTGGAAGTGTTTAATAATTGTAATCTTCATGCATTTCATATAGAAAATCAGAGAAATGCATCTTTTATTTAAGAAAAAAAATGGATGTTAATAGATTGGGTTATGTGAAGGAGAGACACTGACAGATGAAGTCAAAGACATGGTGACATATTTTAATAAAAAAGTGATGAAAATTTCTCGAGTTCTACAGGACATTGTGCCTTTGTTTTGCATTATTTAACACTGACTTTAAATTCATTGACACATTTAGCCCAAAATGTTATACATAATATATGCAGTAAGGAAATGGCACCTTTGTAGAAACATATAAAGACTTATAAAAGAATCTTATAAAGTAGAATCTTATAAAGTAGAGCCCACAGAAGAAAAAATGTAAACCTGGAGAAGAACAGGGGTAGACAAAGTTGAAAAAATCCATTTGCATCCCAGTGATGTTCTGTCATTATCCGTATTGAAATAGCCCAGTGACTCATTTACCCTTTTATTGTGGAGCTCTGTGTTCCTCCAGCCTTGATGGAAGACATCACCTTGAACATAAAATGATGCCTTACAGCATGGCTTACATTTCCCTTTTCACGTCATGCTACTTTGTTCTTTAATAGATTTACTTACCACTGCGAACATACATTGGGGAAAATAAGAATTTAGTAAATCAACATATTTTATCAGTCCAAATTTATATCAGCTGGTTCAGTTCTAACTAATGGCGTATAAACAGGTTTCTTATTAACAAGTGTCACTTAAGAAGCATCTCATGATAGATAAAAAAGAGAGCTCTGCAACATTACTGTTTCAAAACACTTTGATGGTATTTGTTACATACGTATTTCTAAACTTCTGGACTTTTAAACCACCCATAACTAAGTGCTTCTTTTTAAAAGTTTATAATTGCCCAGGGGCCAAGGATCACCCACAGATCACATCACAAAGATACAGTTTGCTGCACAACAGGACAAGCCTATGAAATATTAGAAGAATATAGTCTATTCAGATGAAACTCTTTGAATGTTGTAGCACGCATCATGTTTGAAGGCATAAAACAGAACATTGGGACTGGTGGACTTCATATAATTAAAGAAAGAATGAATGGAAAAATGTACTGAGACATTCTTGATAAGAATTTGATGATATCTATCGTGATACTAATGAAGGCTAAAAATTTCAGAAAGACATTGATCCCACACAGCCAAGGAAACTATCTAGTGGTTTTAGCGAAAGAAAATAAAGTTAAATGACAAATTATCACTGAATGACCTGACGTGACTTGAATCCCATTGAAAATCTACAGAAAGAACTGAGAATCAGAGTTTATAGAAGAGGCCACAATGCATGTGACTAGTTTTTCAATCCTTAACTGTTATTTACAACAAATACTTCTCTTCTATGTGTCAATGTATTAAATAATTTCAGTGTGTTCAATACTTTGAACCCCCCCCCCCCCACGACCCTAGCAAAGGATTAAGCGGAAGATGACAGATGGATGGATGGATAAATTGGTGCCATTATTAGATCATACTGTGCTTGTTGTTGCTGTGTACTGCTGGGGGAAAAACCCAAGAGAAACTTGTTAATATATTTCTATATACAAAGGTAAAATTATACATGCATTCAAGTTACTTGGTTACTTATTTCACTCAGAAGCTTGCAATGTTGAGTTTAAGTGTGTGTGTGTGTGTGTGTGTGTGTGTGTGTGTGTGTGTATGAGAGAGAGAGAGAGAGCGATAGAGAGAGAGGTGTGTGTGTAAGAGAGAGAGTGAGTGTGGTGTGTTACTGTGCTGTGTGTGTGTGTGTGTATGAGAGAGAGAGAGGTGTGTGTGTGTAAGAGAGAGAGTGAGTGTGGTGTGTTACTGTGCCGTGTGTGTGTGTGTGAGGGAGAGAGTTGTGTGTTAGTGTGGTGTATGTGTGTTGGAGAGAGAGAGATGGAGAAAGTGTGGTTTATTATTGTGGTGTGTGTTATAGTGAGAGAGAGTGAGTGTGGTGTATTAGTGTGGTGTGTGTGTGTGTTAGAGAGAGAGAGAGAGAAAGAGAGAGCGAGACCTGGATGAGTGAGTGTGTGTGGGCACATTGCTGACAGGTGATGCCATGTGATGGCTGCGTGGGCTAAGGCTCTGCAGCGAGATGAGCTGACTGCATAGTTTTTGTTTCTCTCTCACTGAATCATTAGCCATGTGCTTCTTGTAGAACAAGTGACACAGAGCTCAACATTTCTTTCTCATGTCAGTTCAATCACAAGCTTAAAGGAGAGTGAAAAAAACAACAGAAAATCTTTTACATACATTCAGATGTACAAAACTTATGGATTGAGAATGCTGTTAAAGGAAATGAATCACAATGGGAAGCAATGCTGTGTGTTTAGCAGTAAAGGACAATAATATTAGGTGTATATGCGACTCACTATGAAAGAACATTATTGCAGAATTGTTCTTGAACATTTCTGTACAGTACCTTTGATCTTTGTTGCTCAGAGCAGAGATAAGGTAATTATTGTAGGGCAGTATTCACTTGCCCTCTCCTTCTGTGTCTGACCATGCTGAGGACCCTTATTTCATTTCTAATCACACTCAGCTCTATTGTCGGCATTGTAATGCCAGGTCAATTACTTATAGGTCAGAGTTTAACTCTGAGAGATCTTATTTTTTCCTTATCATAATTGTGGAAATTCTGCTTGGTCCAAGTCAATTTTGTGCTAAACTATAGAAGATGGAAACCCCAAAGAAATTGTGAAAGTTAATATTTTTATCTGCTATCTGTTTGTGATTAATTTTTGTAAATACATTTAAGTACATGGAAAACTTTTCAGGAATACACAGATACACAAAATCTAAATGAGGAACCGCCATATCTTATCAATTATTTTTTTATAAGATCTGTTTGGAATTTTACATTTGCTCATATTTCCAAGTGAAATTTAAGTAAGCCCTCTGTGTTTTTATTTAACTTATCTACAATTCTGATTCTGTAAATTATTAAAGAGAGTACTGGCAGTACCAGTCTTGAGGTTGGAAAATGAATTTGTCAGCATTTTTGCACGCATGGAAGAAGATGCTTAAGTAACTGGCAGTGAGCTAACTGGGGCAAGTAACTTGAAAAAGCCAGATAGATACTCACCGGTTACTTTATTAAATATACCTCCTCCTTTGATCTTTGTTCAAAATCTATAGTCCATCTGTTTCTCTGCATACTTTATCTTATTTGTTTTCTAGTGAAGAGCGCTAAAACTTTATTAACCCAAAAGCCACCAGCATCATGTGGGCTGTGTTCTGTGAGCATGATCAAAATATGTTAGTGAATGTCATCTACAAGGTGAAGCAATGTGTCTAATATGGATCACAATAAGTGAAAACAGTGTTTAAGTACTCCATCAGCACTAGTGTTACTTATTAAATTATTCCAGTACATCTTAAATCAACACAACACTACTACATTAGTGTCGCTGCACTGCTGAGTATCATTCTAAGCCCAAATAATATCTGCTCTCTGGTGGTCCTGTAAAGAGCCTGACCATCGGAGTACAGAGTTTAACAAATACTTATAAGTCATTGACAGAAAATCTATCTTTCACTTACAGCAGATTAATTGTAGACATGTACAACATTGCATTTTGTTCCAAATCAGACAATCTGTTATGACTCTCCACCTTCCTAAAATAGCCCCCACTCAGTTCTTTGAGCCAGTTGGCAAAAGATGCAGGAGCAAAAATGTCTGGCATGACCCCACTATTATTCACTCACTCACACACACATGAGCATGCACATACACCCTACATCATATTTAATGTTTATTGCTGGCTGGACAAAAAGTAACAACCCTGTATTACTTTTTGTTTTATAAAAGTTAATGTAATCAATTAAAAAAAATACTATAAACCATTTTTGTAAACATATGTTTTTTGGCAAACTCTATGCAGGCTTTCATATTTCTTGCACTGAGGAGAGTCTTTCTGTCAGGCCACTCTGCCATAAAGCCCTGACTGGTGGAGGGCTGCAGTGATAGTCGACTTTGTGGAACTTCATTCCATCTTCCTACTGCATCTCTGGAGCTTAGCCACAGTGATCTTTTGGTTCTTCTTTACCTCTCTAACCAAGGATCTCCTCCTACGATTGCTTAGTTTGGCTGGACGGCTAGGTCGAGAAAGAGTTCTGGTGGTGCCAAACTTCTTCCATTTAATACTTATGGAGACCACTGTGCTCTTAGAAAACTTGAGTGCTGCATAAATTCTTTTGTAACCTTGGCCTGATCTGTGTCTTGCCACAATTCTGTTTCGGAGCTCCTCGGACAGTTCCTTCAACTTCATGACTCTCATTTGCTCTGACATACACAGTGAGCTGTGAGGTCTTATTTTTTCATTTGTTTTGAGACAGGTGTGTGCCTTTCCTAATCAAGTACAATCAGTATAATTAAACACAACTGGACTGCAATGAAATAGTATAACCATCTCATGGAGGATCAAAAGAATGAAACAGCATGTGAGTTAATTATGAGTGTCACAAAAAAGGGTCTGAATACTCATGACCATGTGATATTTCAGTTTTTCTTTTTTAATAAATTTGGAAAAATTCTACATTCCTGTTTTTTTTCTGTTAAGATGGGTGCTGAGTGTACATGAATTAGAAATTAACTGAACTTTTTTTTATTATAGCAAATTGCTACAAAGAAACAAAATTAAAAATGTTAAAGATGTCTGAAAACTTTCCGTACTCACTGTTGATTAATTTAATGGACATTATTTGATAAAGTATTGACACTAAGATCCAAGTCTCCACTAATCTATTGGAGCTGTTAAAACTGATAATCTGAGGATTTTAACTTGCTATTTGCTAGGTTAATAAACTAAGTAAGACTAGTTTCTTATACATAAAATACATTAATCTTCTCTATAATGGGCATTGGAACTGCATCCGGTCAGGACTTCTTTGTTGATGTCTGACTCCTGGCAAGGACGCAAATGCCGGCTTCGTCTCCTAGGCAATGCACTAATCACTTCACCAATCAAGAAGTGTTGCCTAGGAGACGTAATTAGTAATTGTGCACCTGGGTTATAATGCTCACCTGGGTTGAGCATTATATATACCTACTCCCTAATTAACCCATTTGAGGCCGCATTATCTGTGCCACAGTTTTGAGACTGCAAGGTATTCTGTTTGTTGTCTTTTCTCATCACAGTCTTTTGTCTTATTTAGGGTCTTGACTGCCCAGTTGGGGAGATGGGTAACCCCGGAGATTAGTAGATCGACGGGGGTCCAAGTGGGTAACATAGGACCAAATATGGATTGCTGTCTTGTTTATTTTAACCCTGGATTCTTCCAGTAGGTTTTTCTATTTTATTTTTGGCAGTCGGGCTCACGTCACGCAGTGAGGTGAAAACTCTTTTTTTGTTATTACATAATTCTACTTGCCTGTAAGACGTGTGTTCTCCTGTTTTTGAATGTTTCTGGTGTTTTAGGACAGGTATATCTGCCGCGTGTACTCTCTTCAGTCACACCGCTTCCTTTGTCGAATGACTGCAATGCTAGCCGGTGTATGAGCAACCGGGGTTCGCATGTCCTGTGGTTAGATCGTGGCTGTTACCATTGTAGGTCATATCTCCCCGAGCGTGGTTACACAGATCGGGATTCCACTTTGCCAAGAGTAATCCTCATTGGCAGTTGCTGTGATTACATTTAGATTAACATAATCTTACATTTGACTTCTGTGCCCCCTCATTGAGTAATGCCCTCCTTGCATGATCCATGAGTTGTAGTGGGCAGTCCCCAACTGGAAGGTTTCTTTTGGTGACATGTTTTTTTTATTTAATGATGAGGGGGATAATTGTAAAGAGTTGTATTTTTTCATCAAATCCTGACATGTACTCCTAAACAACTCGGTCCTTGATTGTTTGTAAAGCCTCATTGTGTTGTTTGGTTAGGGGTGAATTTTACTAAATAGTGTTGCACTCCATTTAGAAATGGTGTTATACTGACAAATCATGTGACACTTAAATTGCAAACAATGGCATTTTTATACCACTAATTAGTTGACATCTAAAGGTAAATTGGCTCTGCATTGCAATAATCATCATTTCCATTTTTAAAATTGTTTCTTAATGTGTATATATTATATAGATATTTCATAGCACCACAGTGAGGTTGAATCATCCCTAGAGCAAAGTGAATGAGTTGTATTTTGGAAATATAGAGTGAAGGTAAGTGGGGGCAGATCCAGAAATGGTCCTGTAGGCCAGAGTCAGAAGCCAATGGAGGGAGATGAGTAGTGGAGTGACATAAGTTCACTTGGGTTGGTTGAACAAAAGTCGGGCTGCTGAGTTCTGTATTAGTTGTAGGCCTATATGTGCAAACTAGGAGATGGGCAAGCAATGCATTACAATAATTGAGCTGGGATAGGATGAGAGCTTGGTGAGTAGCATGTTCAATTAAGAAAGGTCTGATCTTCCCAATGTTGTACAGAAAGAACCTCCAGGAACGGGCAGTTTTAGTGACCTGATCAGATAGTTTAATATGTGAGTCAATTATGAAACCAAGGTTACGGGCCGAGTCGTTTGGAGAGATTGTGGAGCCATCAATTTGGAAGGTCAAGTCATGATGGATTAAAGGGTTTAGCTGGGAATTATGAGAAGCCAAATTTAATTTGAGATGAAGGGTTTTCATCCAAACAGATATGTCCGTATGGCAAGCGGATATCCGATTTGAGATAGTGGTGTCGTCAGGGGCAAAAGGCAAATGAAACTGAACGTCATCAGAACAGCAATGGTAAATAATAAAAAAATCACAGCAAGTCTAAATATATAATATACTTTATATATTTTACAAATGTGCAATCCTAATTTTGTGACTATTTAAGAAAGCCAGAATTAACTACATTGTTATTCAGTTTACTTACATATTCAAACTAATATACTTAAGACAATTAAGTGGTTTGGAATGATTACATGACTTTTTTTGGAATGATCAAATGACTAAAGGTTTCCTTTGTGTAGATTTTAAAGAGAAAAACTTTAAATATCTTTTACTACACTAAAAGCTACTGTGGCTTATATTACAACTTATTGACGACTCAAGATTTTGGGAAAATCTTGACTTTGGGAAAAAAAAATATTGTCTTCATTTGTGTAGAAAACTTTGTTTGAATAATTATATTTGTTTTTTTATTTTTCTAAGTTACATCAGACAAAACCCTTAAATTATATGTACAATGCAGCATTCCCCACAGATTTATTGTGGTTACAGACTCATATAATAGTTTTTTTTTCTTTTTTACAAATTCAATGAAACATGATTTGGTCAATGTAGATGACACCAATGAAAAATTTTGTCTTTCTACTTTTCCTCTGTTTCCAAAAAATTTGTCTATGTCTGCTTATACACAGTCTCAATTTTTAGTAGATGTGTCATTAAATGGTAATGAACCATCCCCAACCTCCTCAACACTACTGCATGGTGTGCTGGACTGCCAAAGCCATTTTCCCCAGAGTGTTTTTACAAAGTGTAAATGGACCTGATCTTTAATGCTAGAAGGAACAAAATGTATAAGAAATGCATACAGAAGCAGATTAAAAATATATAAAGACTGAAACTGAAAGACATGTTTGGCACCCTGTCCTGGGTCTATCTGCCTAGCGCCCGAGACGTTCTCTGGATGGGCATGGGGAACCCCACCACGACCCTAATAGAGGATAAAGCGGGAGATAATGAATGAATGAATTTACAGATTTAATGTTGTAAATAAATTTAACCATCAATTTAGATGCTTAATACCTTTTATACATTTAACTGTGAACACAGTTAATCTACTGTGAACTACATATTTTAAATATATGATAAATATCATCATATCTTTCTGTTAAGTTAGAAAAATCAAAGAACTCTGTTACAAAAATAATGAAAAAAACTACATAGCAACTTGTTGAAAAGTTACTCAGTACTGTAAATTGTTCCAGGTTTAGTGTGGCAATACAGGTCCCTTATTATCAGACCAACTTCCAGATTTAACTGATTTTAAGCAACGGACTAACTACACACCAAAATTAACTCTAAATGAATAAGATGATTTGATTCCAATTCAATCAAACTATTATTTTGTGTGTATGCAATGCTTATGTTTGTGCTGGCCCTGAAACTCACATTTATAATAATTCAATCCCATGACATACTTACACAACTGGGCACATTTTTTAAGAGTCACATGTTATTAATGTGTTAAATTAATATTAATGCATCACCATGCATTTGTAGCACTAACATGATGTAATAATAATCATAATACTTTTTCAAAGTGCAATGTTTATAGTGGTCTTTATTTTAGCATGATTGTGCGGTGATGGAGCACATGTTTTGAGAAGGCAATGTATGAACAACCTGCTACTCCGTTTTTTTTTTTTTTAGAACAAGTATATTGAATAAATAGAGTCTTTTTTTCTAGACATCAAAATAATTTTATCAGTTGAGAAAAGGTCAAGGAATCAGTTGTGATACAAAACCCAGCGTCTATTTGCATGATCTTTGAGTTGTGAGCTCTGAACTGTAATATTTCTGTCAGTTTTAACCTTTTACTGAATAGCTGCAAAAATCGTGCCAGTCCAAAGACTAAAAGTAATTTTTATGTGAAGCGTTTAAGAACTGATTGACAGGTTTGAATGAATTTTGCTACTCTTAAAATCAACTTTACAGATTTCGCGTTGCTGTATGTGTCTTTTGTTAAGTAAATTAGGATAAGGTTTGCACAAATAAATTTTAGACTTTTTAATTTTTTTATTTTAACAGATTGTTATTGCTGAGGCGGCACGGTGGCTTAGTGGTTAGCACGTTCGCCTCTCAGTACTAGGGATTCCCGGTTCGAATCCCCATCTGGGTGGAGTTTCCATGTTCTCCCCGTGTCTGCATGGGTTTCCTCCGGGTTCTCCAGTTTCCTCCCACAGTCCAAAAACATGGATCAAGTCAATTGAGTTCTCCAAATTGCCCCATATATTTATATCTCTGCTAAAGCACTTCTGGATGGATGCAAACTGCATTTCGTTGTTTATAATGAGCAATGACAATAAAGTTGAATTCTATTCTATTCTATTCTATTCTATTCTATATAGAGTGTGTATGCGTGCGTGTCTGTGTGAGTGAGTGTGTGCCCAGCAATAGATTGGCGTCCTGTCCTGGGTGTATCTGACCAGCGACCGAAACATTCTCCCCTGGATGGGCATAGGGAACCCCCCCACGACCCTAATATAGGATAAAGCGGAAGATAATGAATGAATGTTATTGCTGAAAGCAGGGGCGTTTTAGGGTTTTGAAACATCAGGGGCTTTAGCCCAGATCCCTTATTCCCCCTCTGTCCTCTTTAAAAAGTGCCCTTTCATGAGTGCATTTATTCATTTTTCAAACTGTTGTTACATTCATTTTGTTTGATAATTTCTTAGTTATTTTGGATAAAATTAAATTACATATGAAATATGTCTGTCAGCCGTGGATAGCATATTCAGTTCTAATAAATGACGGTTTTGGCTGAAAATGTAAACAAACCTGAGCTTTGGCAGAAAAGCATGAATCCGTTTTACGGGTCAGTCGCAGATGAGAGAGTTTTAACAAGGTTTTGCTTTGAAATACCTTAACTTTGCCACACTTTGCGCCATAGTAAAAATTCAGACGTTTTTTTGAAAGCTGAGAAACTGTTCTTTACAGCCAACATACAGCTATAACGGTAACTTTAATAAAAAAAAAATCTGTCCCTAAAAGCACAAACAGCTGTCGGTGACTCCATCGTTCGGTCCCGCTGCTGGAGGAGAGACGGCCAGTTAAAGCTGCTCTCATTTGATCCGGGGCTACTGACAAAACATCCGGGGCTATAGCCCCGAAAGCCCAGGTCTAACGACGCCCCTGGTTGAAAGTAAACTTGTGTATTTCAAGTGAAATTTTTTGCAACACACATTTTGCCATTACACAAATTTGGTCCCAAACATTAACAGTGTTAGTTAGTTTTAGAAGAATGCTTTGGATTATTGTCTTGCTGGAACGCCTTTTTACAAACAAGTCTTTTTTAGCTGATGCGTTTTTTAGCTGATGCGTTTCTAATGTTTTATTTTCTAGCAAAGAGTGCTATAACATTATATAACATATATATCTTCAATTAATTCAAAACTCTGCAGCCCGACTTGTGTTTAACCAGCCCAAGCAAACTCATGTCTCTCCATTACTCATTTCCCTCCATTGGCTTCCTGTAGCTGCTCGCATTCAGTACAAGTCACTGACTCTGGCCTACAGAACCGTTTCTGGATCTTCCCCCTCCTACCTTCACTCTATCTTTTCAAAATACACTCCGACTTGTTCACTTTGCTCCAGTGATGATTGCCACGTGGCGATTCCACCTCACCGAGGAGCTAATTCTCACTCCATGGCGTTCACCACTGCAAAATGGTGGAACGATGTTCCCAACTCTGTCCATAAGGCAGAATCACTAAACAGTTTTAAGAAACTACTGAAGACGCATCTCTTTAACAAATACCTGTTGTAGGAAAAAAATAAATAAAAAAAGGGGGCATCACATAACAATCAGGTTTCAGGAATTTACAGTATAGTTGGTTTCTGCATAACTTCTGACTTGTAATGTTCTCATTTGTAAGTCGCTTTGGATAAAAGCGTCTGCTTAATGACTAAATGTAAATATAACATGATTATACCTTTACAGAGTGTTAGGTTCCAATTCTTATTAATTTAGTAACATTAATTATTTTTTAGGGTGGCACGGAGACTTAGTGGTTAGCACGTTCGCCCCTCAGCGCTAGGGATTCCTGGTTCCAATCCCTATCTGGGTGGAGTTTCAATGTTCTCCCCGTGTCCGCGTAGGTTTCCTCTGGGTTCTCCAGTTTCCTCCCACAGTTCAAAAACATGGATCAAGTCAATTGAATTCTCCAAATTGCCCCATATACAGTAGAGAGTGTGTGTGTGTGTGAGTGAGTGTGTGCCCAGCGATGGGTTGGCGCCCTGTCCTGGGTCTATCTGCCCAGCGCCCGAAACGTTCTCCCCTGGATGGGCATGGGGAACCCCACCGCGACCCTACTAGAGGATAAAGCGGGAGATAATGAATGAATGAATGAATGAATAATTATTTTTTACATTTTAACATAAAAATAGCAATAATAAAATGAAAGAAAAATACTATAAATATACAATATGGCCATTTTCATTGCTTTATTAGAGTTACTGCATATAATCAGTAAATCCATGTACAGTATATAGAGCATTTCTGCACTATTTTAATAAACAGGCCAAAAAGGGGAACAGATAATTTAAACTTCATCCATAATATTATAGTTTAATGTTGTTTTATATACGTAGATAATATGTGCTGGGATTTCTTCAAATTTGGGGATTTTAATGTTGGCTCATAATTTTGCAATCTTTATGCATTAATTGCACATGAAAGCAACAGCTTTAGGTAATAAAATTCAAAAGACAACTGGAACAATTTAGTTTCCAGAGGTTCTGTTGAGCTAAGCTGAGTTCTTGGCTAGATAATCCTGTTTTCCAGGGATAAGTCTAGTATTGGGTGTTTCAACAAGCTTCCTTGATCATGCAGTTCTGTTCTGCTCTGCTACAAAGTCTGAGTATGAGTAGTATTACCTAGTGAGTGATTCCTTTTGCTTGACTGGAGCACATGACAGAGCATCTGCTGTTCACAGACACTTCCCTGGCACATGAGAAATGGAAAAGGAATACTGCATCAGAGGCATTGAGAAACGTTGAATTTGAGGAGGTAGAGCATCCAGTGCTTGAATACCCAAGAGACTTAGACACGTCTGGTGATGCTTTGGTTTCTCTATTGGAATATTACATTGAAAGGGTCTGGCCTGATCAACACTCAGCAGTTTTTTTCAGACAGGAGATCACGCAGTGGTTTGTCTCTATCACCCAAATGTGGAATAATTTTGCCCAACTGATTTGCTGTTGTTGGTTCCTGCCAGGTCTTGTCAGGGTCTAGGCTGATGCCATTGACTGAGACCACATGGCCTAGAAAGCTCAACTCTAACTTTGGCAGGACGTATTTCTTATTGTTTAGGGTGATGCCTGCCTTCTGGATTTTCTCCAGCACCACATGCAGGCGAATATGGTGCTCCTCTTGCATATGACCCCACACCAGTACCTCATCTATGTGACAAACGAGACCCTCGAGCCCCTTTGTGACTTCAGTTACCATTATATTCTGAAAGTGTTAAGAGGTTGAAGCTACTTGGCCCAAATGGTATGCCTTTTTGCAATCACCTTTTGGGTGTGATGGGGAGCGGTCACATTTATGACATTGAGGCTGTGAAAACTTTTCTTTTGCTGTACTGGGCACGGAGTGTCTTGTCATCCTAAGGTTTGTATTTAATAAACTTATTTTCCACGCATTCTGACTCCATCCACAAAACCCACTTGTTTATGCTTTGGTGTCACCTCTCAGAGAAGCTTGCTGCCTTTTCAACTACTCACTTTGGCACGCCATTCTGACAGCTTTCTCCAAAGTAAGTTTTGCATCCAGCTTAGTTTTGCATCCATGCGTCCAATAGTCTGACCACAAGTCTGTCTCTGATTACCTCATCATGTAGCACCCCATAGCTGCAGTCTTCTGCTAGTGCATATAAAGCAGTGTCAAACACATCGACAGGCTCCTCTTTAGTCTGTTTGCACATTGAACTTAGCATGATAATAAATTACATTTTTCTTGACAACAAAGAAACATTGAAAACCATCACCCCCCCCCCAGACAAATTTGTTTCTATCAGACTCTGTCAGCAAAATCCCGTGGAAAATGTTGTTCGCCTTGCGCCCCATGCGATCCATTTGTCCCACTCTTGTGGCCTTAAATTATTGAAAGGCTCGATGGCTGTAGTGTAAAGGTAGCACATGGCGCTACCCCGCCAACTTTGCCACTGCCTCTTCCTCTGTGCAGGTGCCCGTGCCACTGTCGGCTGCTGGGGCTCCCACCGCTAGTATCATCTTAGCTTATCCTGTCTTTACTTTAACTTGTAGGTGTACAAAGATTCTGTATTTTTTTCAATGATTTTTTATAGGGGTGAGCTGCAATATTCGCTGATTCGACGATTCGATTCGGAGAACCGTAGTCGACTAGTCGAATGTACCATTTTGACCACATGGGGGTGACCATGGCTGCTGCTAAGCATTAGTTTTTACATGAAATGTCTTTGTTTTCGTTATTTATATAGCCTTTTGTCAAATAAAATCATCCTAATCATCCTAAAACTCATTGATCTGAGTGTTTTATGTTTTTCCTTTGAAGTGGAAAAAAGTAGGAACGGGGATCCCATTCACAGTGCTCTAGAAAAACAAGTAAAATATAAAAAAAAATATTTTTTAAAAACCACGCTTATAGCGCCATCTTGTGGTGAAATTTTAACTGATTCGACTATCAGTTGACTATAGGGAGAATATGACGAATCAGATTCGACTATGAAAATCCTTAGTTGAAGACACCCCTAATTTTTAATTACATTAGACTACAGGATTTCTAACACCATGTTGCATCCTTCGATAAATAACACTCACGTAAGTCCAACTATAAGTATAACATGTCTCTTTATTAGCCTTCATACATACGCACATATGTCTTTTTCTACCCATGATCCTCTGCTGCCTTAAGCTCCTCCCCTCATCTCTTAGGCCCTCTCTCTATATACAGTGGTGTGAAAAAGTGTTTGCCCCCTTCCACATTTCCTGTTTTTTTTGCATGTTTGTCACACTTAAGTGTTTCGGAACATCAAACCAATTTAAACAATAGTCAAGGACAACACAAGTAAACACAAAATGCAATTTGTAAATGAAGGTGTTTATTATTAAAGGAGAAAAAAAAATCTAAACCTAATAACTGGTTGGGCCACCCTTAGCAGCAACAACTGCAAACAAGCATTTGCGATAACTTGCAATGAGTCTTTTACAACGTTCTGGAGGAATTTTGGCCCACTCATCTTTGCAGAATTGTTCTAATTCAGTTACATTAGAGGGTTTTCGAGCATGAACGGCCTTTTTAAGGTCATACCACAACATCTCAATAGGATTCAGGTCAGGACTTTGGCTAGGCCACTCCAAAGTCTTCATTTTGTTTTTCTTCAGCCATTCAGAGGTGGACTTGCTGGTGTGTTTTGGATCATTGTCCTGCTGCAGAACCCAAGTTCGTTTCAGCTTGAGTTCACGAATAGATGGTCAGACATTCTCCTTCAGGATCTTTTGGTAGACAGCAGAATTCATAGTTCCATTTATCATAGCAAGTTTTCCAGGTCCTGCCACAGCAAAACAGCCCCAGACTATCACACTACCACCACCACCATATTTTACTGTTGGTATAATGTTCTTTTTCTGAAATGCAGTGTTCCTTTTACGCCAGATGTAATGGGACACACACCTTCCAAAGAGTTCCACTTTTGTCTCATCGGTCCACAGAATGTTTTCCCAAATGTGTTGGGGATCATCAAGATGTGTTTTGGAAAAATTGAGACGAGCTTTAATGTTCTTTTTGCTCAGCAGTGGTTTTCTTCTTGGAACTCTGCCATGCAGGCCATTTTTGCCCAGTCTTTTTCTGATGGTGGAGGCATGAACGCTGACCTTAACTGAGGCAAGTGAGGCCTGCAGTTCTTTGGACGTTGTTGTGGGGTCTTTTGTGACCTCTTGGATGAGTCGTCGCTGCCCTCTTGGGGTAATTTTTGGCGGCCGGCCACTCCTGGGAAGGTTCACCACTGTTAAATGTCTTCGCCATTTGTGGATAATGGCCCTCACTGTGGTTCGCTGGATTCCCAAAGCTTTGGAAATGGCTTTATAACCCTTTCCAGACTGATAGATCTCAATTACTTTATTTCTCAATTGTTCCTGAATTTCTTTGGATCTCGACATGATGTGTAGCTTTTAAGGATCTTTTGGTGGACTTTACTGTGTCAGGCAGCTCCTATTTAAGTGATGTCTTGATTGAGAACAGGTGTGGCAATAATCAGGCCTGGGTGTGGCTAGAGAAATTGAACTCAGGTGTTAAAAACCACATAGTATGTTTTAACAAGGGGGCAATCACTTTTTCACACAGGGCCATGACGGTTTGGATTTTTTTTCTCCTTTAATAATAAACACCTTCATTTACAAATTGCATTTCGTGTTTACTTGTGTTGTCCTTGACTATTGTTTAAATTGGTTTGATGTTCTGAAACACTTAAGTGTGACAAACATGCAAAAAAACAGGAAATGAGGAAGGGGGCAAACACTTTTTCACACCACTGTATTCATTTTCACCATTCCCAGTTTTGTTATTATTTGGTTTAAGCTGCATGTGTTTTTACATACAAGTGGATTTTTTGGTCTAACCCAGCATTGTCTGTGTCTCTACACCTCTGCCACAATCAATTACCTGGACACAAAAAACACTGTCACAAACAAATGTAAACAAATGCATAGAGGGAATGAGTAATTCATTTCTGGGGAATCAGAGCTGAACACAAAATAGGACTTTCCGTCATGTTGGATGGTTCAGTCAGGCTCTTTGGTGGTAAGGAAAATAATGAATGCACTAATTAAAAACAGCAATGACATAATATGATCAGACTTTTTGGTTCTAGTTAAAACTCTGACTGCTGCATTTTGAACAAGTACTTTGTGTAACAATTTATTAAAACATCCTGTCAGATGAATTACACTAATCTGACCTTGAGGCTGTAAAAGTGCAACTCAGTTTCTCTGCATATTGAATAAAGAATGTATTTCTTAGCCTGGATACATTATGAAAGTGAAAAAAATGCATGAAACTTAAAGTATTTTAGTTGTATCATTTCAGCAAAGGAAATTACAGCTTATCCACTCTGGTTTCTTTAATTCAGCCCCTAAGATGTGTCAAGGCTAGTACATGTAACTTGATGCTAAAATGAATTAATAGTCATGTAGCCATCTTGCACACACATTGCATTTGGTAATTTAAGTCAGTGGTTCCCAAACTTTTTATTTTATTTATTTTTATTTTTTTTACCATGGACCAGTTTCATACAAGACTATTTGTTACCATGGAGCAATGGTGGGAAGAATCATGTACATGAGAACTGTTACACAACTCATCATAGCACAGAATTTATTAGCAATAAATCTCAGCATAATAACGAGCATAATAACTTTATTTGGCTGGAGCTGTAGACAAATCTCTCCACATAAATGACTGTTCTCATTCTGACTGTGCCTCTCATAATCTGCAGCCAAGACTTTCTATGCTTCTTTAATAATTGGCTCTGCTGATTTGCACAGTATCAGGTGATGATGATGATGATGATGATGATGATACCACCTTTATGATGATACTAAGCTTCCTAAAGGAACACAGTTTAGGAACCCAAGAAAACACCTTTAGTACTTGTGTCAGAACATGTTTTTGATGTTGTGAAGTTTCCATGCAGTTTATGAGTACAGTACTAGACAAAGAATAATATTGGATTAATTCCACATATTTAAGGATGTTAAAAATCCAAAATTTAAAAATGACAAAGTTCAGTGGACATAGGGTAAAATGTGAAGTCTGTTCATTTTGTGCCAGAAGCAATGCTCAGCTGTGTCACTTTTGCTGCAGTGTATTTATATTGCAATGTGCAATTTTTCACCCTATGGTATTTTTTTTTCATTTTTAATCTATACTTAGTCTCATAGGTTAGTCTAACACTAACTTGTTACTAAAATAATTATCAATTTTATCAGTTTCATTTACCATTCACAGTCACAGGAGAAAGCAATTTCCACTGTTTTGTTCATTAACATATATTTTGGAAGTTCTCAAAGATTATGTGATAACAGATTTAGCTAAACAATGCCACACTAATGATTTAATAAAAAATAAGACAAAATGCAAAATTAGTGTCTAAAATTAAGTCTATTGTTACTTTACAGATTTACAATTTAAGAGGGGTATCAGTATCAGTAAGTATCAGTAAGTAACTTTTCATCTACATATAATTTTGGTGCATATTACAGAGTGCAAACAGAGTAAATGGAGATCATCTCTGCTGAACCATTCATACCAGTGTGACACACACTAACACACCACCACCAAGTTAGTGTAACTGCAAAGTTGGGAATCATTCAACCTTTAAACAATATCTGCTTTGAGTTGGTCTATCAGAAAACAAAGAAAAAAGAAATAGAGATTAAAAAGGTATGTATCAAAATAGATTGACCACAGTGTTAATCTTAGAACTTTTAAATGCAACAAGAAGGTGCATCTTATTAAAGTAGTCGCTAAGTGCATATTAAATGTTAAAGTATTTGTATTGTATATGGTTCCATATAGGTGTTTCCATGTTTCCCTCCAGCATTCAGTTTGTACTTGGGCTTTTATCTGAACCACCACTTTGCTCTTTCTCATGCAGCTCACCTTGCTGGTGTGTAATGTGTGTCTGCTTTATGCTTTTCCAGCATGCCTCCAGGCCCTGACTGATTTCTTTGTCTGCTTAGACTATTCTCTTTGATGTTCCAGTCTATACACCACTTCCTGCTTCGATTAGGTGTTCCTTAGATCAGAGGTCTCAGGTGACTGGGCCATAGACCAAGACCATGCTGTGAAACGCTTCACAGAAATGATGAAAAAACATTAAATTTTTGTGACGCAGTGCTACAATCAAGTACAAAATTGTTAATAACAGGAGGAGCCAGGAAATCATTTGAAATGATGAATTTGGATTGTACATTAATTGTCTTTGTCCTTTAAAAGTTTTAAAAAGAGGTGAGTGCTCATGAAAAACTAATGATTATCTTTTGTGGAAACTTCCATACGTAAAAAAAGTGTATGTGACAATGGGGCACAACTGATGAAAATATGAAGAAAATAACCCTAAATGAAAATAAACTTGAATATTAAATAAAGGCACAATATCAGCTTCAAAACTCAGGCACCCCAATATATATATATATACACACACAAGCAATATCTTAGTGACTTATATGGTAAATTGTTAACTGTTAAGCTCAAAGATGAGTCCCTTGTTCCTTACAAGGATTTAGTTTTAAAACAAAACACACACAAGTGAATATTTCATCCCCACTGTGACTTTGGCTTACTCCTATGGGATTCAGGCTTAGAACACTGTAAAGCTGCTTTGAGATACTAAAACTATGTACAATTGTAAATTGTAAAAATGGTACATAAATAAATTAACTTGAACTACTGCAGTTTAACAAAGCATTTTCTATATTTTAAAGCATTTTATTTTGTTAGTCACTGTCAAAATTGATTGCAGACTTCTACAATTTTTATTTCTTAAAACTGTCCAAATGCTGTCCTTACATCACTAAGGAGTAAAGCTGAAGAAGGCAAGAGATGAATGCAGTAAATTATATTAAAGCAGATTTATTTAACAGAGGTAGTGCAGGGAAAATAACAACACTGCACAGCTAATAGCTATGTGACAAATGACATCAGATTGCAAAGATCAGACAATAAATGATGATAAGATATCTGGCAGGAGTAGTAAATGGGGAAATTAGTTGGAAGCAAAAACAAAACTAAAACTACAATAGAGATCATCTTGGTTAGAATTACACAAAAACAACAAACAAACTTTCAAGAAGAAAACAGGAAAGGGAGAGACAGATAAAAAAAAAGTGATGATGAACAGCAGGCGCAGGGGGACACGTCTGTCAGGAGGTTAAGACAGGTAAGACAATAAACAACTGGATCTGTGCAGAGTAGGTAAATGTGAGAAGGCATGGGGCCAGGTGCAACACGGACAAACCTCTCTCCTAAATGGTCTGCAAGAGCAACAAGCAAAATAATTCAGGATGACTATTACCAAACTCTCTCACCAGTATTTCCTGTACAGCAGCTGAGGTGTATACAGGATATGCTAGCAAAGGTGACAAGGTGCAGGCAAAATGGCAACAGAACATATATGCTCTCTAGTCTGCAGTTATCCAGCATGAGTTTGGTTATAGGGATGGATTGACTTCCCAGTAAATCCCACTTAATTTAGGTGCTCAGTTAGCAAAATAAGTTTGCACAAGTAAGGTTCGGTTTTATTACATTTGTAGAGATGGGACAGTGTGTATGCTTCATTTTTGGCTGGTGAATAATTTATTATTGGTGAGCAATGAGCCACCTGGCAATCAGTGTGTAGGGCCTTGTGATCAGTTAGAACTAGTAATTAGATTTAGGCATCACTAAGGCAAAGCTGTCATTCCTTGAGTGTGAGGTTAAAAGTGGAAAAAAATTCTGATCGTGTTGTTTGGCCAAGGATATTTTTTTGAAAACCATGTTATGGTTTGGAGTTTTGTGGGGCTGCGACTGCCACTGTTACTAAATTATTTTAGTGGCACCAAGACTAGATGAATGTACCTCCATGCCAAATGGAGGTGATTGATAGAGATGATGAAGAATGGGTACAAAGGTAAAGCAATTAGACAGGTTATGAGAGGCGGCTTATACTGAAGGATTGGTTGAAAAACCCAGTCTGTGAAATAGAAAGCTCCCCTTGAGAGGTAGTAGGGACCATGAGCTTAAATAATGTGGTGACAGTGGCAGCCAACTGTTCAGTGCTAATACCTTTTCCGCTGCTGTGCCAAGAAATGTACTGCCATGGTGACTTTCTCCAGTTCCTAGCATAGCATTTTTAAACACTAAACTTGCTCTGATTTTTAAACTATAAACTTGCTCAGTATTTTTGTGTAGTTAAATAGGCAATTAATATTATGAAATATCACAAAACTCTTTCATAGGCGGCACGGTGGCTTAGTGGTTAGCACGTTCGCCTCTCAGCGCTAGGGATTCCCGGTTCGAATCCCCATCTGGGTGGAGTTTCCATGTTCTCCCCGTGTCCGCATGGGTTTCCTCCGGGTTCTCCGGTTTCCTCCCACAGTCCAAAAAACATGGATCAAGTCAATTGAATTCTCAAAATTGCCCCATATAGAGTGTGTGTGTGAGTGAGTGTGTGCCCAGCGATGGATTGGCGCCCTGTCCTGGGTCTAACTGCCCAGCGCCCGAGACGTTCTCCCCTGGATGGGCATGGGGAACCCCACCACGACCCTAATAGAGGATAAAGCGGGAGATAATGAATGAATGACAAAACTCTTTCATTACCTTCACACTACATGCTTAGCTTTATAAATTGCTTGGGGTTTTTTCTTAGAAACTTCTTTGTTCTTTAAAAAAGCACTTTTGACATATACCATGTAGAAAAACTACCTGTACAAACTTTAATAATTAATAACGTAAAAAGATGTAAGTGTGAATATTTGCAGTGTTTTTCAGCACTGAGGCTTGTCTCTCAGGTTCAACTTATGGGAACAGTTATACAGAGTACAAAGTGACTGTAGGGATCTATACCTTTTTATACTTTGTGCAAGAAAGTAGATAAATTTGTATTATAGTTTAATTGTGCTTCTGGGCACAGAGCAAGTTTACAAAAGACACAGTTTGATGTTTGTTGTAGAGAAATGCAAGTGGGCTTCAAAACCATCTGATTCTGATTGTTTAATATCAATGTTTGACCTTGAATGCTATTTTAAAACAGACACTCCATGGGCTATTTAAAATCAGTTTAAAATAACATGGTACATGTTTAAATAACTACAAGAAAAGCAATAACCATTTTTTGTACATATACATATATATACGATTTCTATATAGAGAAGCTACTGTACTCTTAAACAACAATGCCATTCCTTTAACGAACAATGTCAAGTATCTTCATTGCCCGGTCATGTCTGGTTTGTATTTTGTGAATTGATGGAGCCCCTTTGTGATTCATCCTGTTCATGTCCTGTGATTTATCCAACCTCTTGTTTACCTAAGCTTCAGATAGAGTCCAAACCTCTCTCTAGTTGTTTGAGTATAGCCCCAGTGGGTCTAGTAGTCTCGAGTACGACCCCAGCGGGTCTAGTTATTTCAGGTACGGCCCAGCGAGTCTCGTGGTCACGAGTACGGCCCCAGTGGGTCCAGTGAACTCAAGTACGCCCCCAGCGGTTATAGTGATTTAAATCGTGGCCACAGTGGGGTTGGTGCTGTCGCTGAGCGCGAGCCTAGTATGTGTCCTGGGTCTGCACCTGTGCCCAGTAGGCTACGTCCACTCAGTCTTCTGGTTCCCCTTCATCATCTGTGCTTCCACATCTTCCTTGTTTCTGTGGTCGTCCTTCTTTGCTCTGTCCTAGACACCACTCTTGCCACCCCGCCTCTTCCTCCTGCGACTCGGTTGGTACTCCAGGTACCCCAGTTGGTACTCAAAGTACCTCTAGAGCAGGGGTGCCTACACTTTTCTGGTCCGAGATCTACT
This sequence comes from Corydoras sp. C115, assembly GCA_019802505.1. Taxonomy (NCBI): domain Eukaryota; kingdom Metazoa; phylum Chordata; class Actinopteri; order Siluriformes; family Callichthyidae; genus Corydoras; species Corydoras sp. C115. The sequence continues at coordinate 8,711,266 of JAFMOC010000001.1, forward strand.
GGTCACGAGTACGGCCCCAGTGGGTCCAGTGAACTCAAGTACGCCCCCAGCGGTTATAGTGATTTAAATCGTGGCCACAGTGGGGTTGGTGCTGTCGCTGAGCGCGAGCCTAGTATGTGTCCTGGGTCTGCACCTGTGCCCAGTAGGCTACGTCCACTCAGTCTTCTGGTTCCCCTTCATCATCTGTGCTTCCACATCTTCCTTGTTTCTGTGGTCGTCCTTCTTTGCTCTGTCCTAGACACCACTCTTGCCACCCCGCCTCTTCCTCCTGCGACTCGGTTGGTACTCCAGGTACCCCAGTTGGTACTCAAAGTACCTCTAGAGCAGGGGTGCCTACACTTTTCTGGTCCGAGATCTACTTTTCCATTGGACAGGTCATCGAGCTCTAACGGGGTCAATCTCTATTTTTTAGGCTTTTATATTGAAACCTGTTTACACACATCATGTTAGTATTGTCGAATCTGTTAGAATTGCTCTTTTATTAAACACATTCCAGATACACGGAGAAAATCAGATTTTAGTTACACCCAAACCACCAAACACACAGTATACAACACAAATGTAAAACAATCACTGTAACCCACATTTCCCCAAACAAAACATCCATCCATCCATCCATTATCTTCCGCTTTATCCTCTATTAGGGTCACACATGCCCATCCAGGGGAGAACACTTCGGGCGCTGGGCAGATACACCTAGGACAGGGTGCCAATCTATCACTGGGCACACACTCACACACACACACAAACACACTCTATATGGGGCAACCTGGAGAATTCAGTTGACCTTGATTAATGTTTTTTGACTGTGGGAGGAAACCGGAGAACCCGGAGGAAAGCCACGTGGACACGGGGAGAACATCCACCCAGATTGGGATTCAAACTGGGAATCCCTAGCGCTGAGAGGAGAACATGCTAACCACTAAGCCAGTGTGCTGCCCCCAAACAGAACATGAACAGTAATAAAAGCAAACGCATTTTGAGTTTGACATTGTAAAAATATATTCACCCCCCCACTCTAAGTGAAAGTCGAACATTTTAGTTCTTTTTGAGCTTCACTCGTCATTCACTCATCTTGTCAGTCAAATAAAGTGTAAAAACACAAACAGAAACTTTCTAATGTAATGTAAATGTAATGTAATGTAAATCTAATGTAGATGATTCGGGAGGCAGTGCTTCTGATTTAGACTCGGAGGACCGCTCGCTTGCAGAACGATAGAGATCGCGATTCAGAATGTATCACATTGTGTGTTAATGTGTGCGTGTGTGTATAAGCGCATCCGATACTGTGCTGTAAAAAAAGCGCTGATACGTGACAAACGCTTTTTTTTCTCAAACCTCAATCGCGATCTACCTGAAACCCCTGACGTATTGAGCACCCCTGTACTAGAGATTCTGTCCAGTATAGTCCAGTGACTATAAAGGCGCATCCATTGATTTTGGGTTTAACATGTGCTCTGCCAGTATTATTACAGACATTCCTGAAAGCGTCCAGTGTCTGTTTCGTGTTTACGTTTTTACTTTGTTTACTTTTGTTTATGTACTTTTGATTTTTTTTTGTTTACTGCTTTAGTGTGTGTATGTTTTTTTTTGTCATTTAATGCTTCTTTATTCTCCGATTTCTGGAGATGTTTCTGCTGACCTCTTTTGGTGGTAATTAGTTTGGCGTTCTGCATTTACACGTTGCACTTAGCTCCCCTTTAAGGCAACCTGACACAAGCAGAATAAATCATCAATTTAATATAGCAGTACACCCATACAGACCAATAGACTGTTGATTCAGCAACTAAAGATTTCTAAAGATTTCAAAATGCCATTTTTACAACATGTGGAGTGCAGTTTATAATTAACTCATCTTTGCCCTAATTATTTAGCATATTAAAACTGACATGTATTTTAAAGTTTTTTTCATCTTTGATATGGATGATAAAGTTTTTACTTATGAAATTACTATTTTATCTTTTTTAACACACAGGAATTTAACTGTTAATGCTTTGTTTGAAAAGTATTACTGGATTTTTAAAACATTGTACAGCCCACACTCTCATGTGATTACATATATTACTATAATATTTTAAATTAAAGCATAATAAGGCAATGTCCTTTGCCACTCATGTCAGTTAGACTTTGCTTTGTTTTGTTTTTTTCATTTCTGAGTGCAGACATTCTAAATCTTTATTGTTTATAGTGGAAGCGGATATCCAGCAATTTAAACTTTAAACATCTTAATGTTGTCTTCATCCAGATCATTCACAAACCTCTATCTGTCACTGCCACTCCTAATTTCCTTATACAATACCACAGGTTCTCTCAGCACCTTGTTGAATACTTCTCTAGATCTACAAACACAGAGTGCTTCTGACCTTCTCCATACTACTACATCCACATTCTCAAAACAAACATTAAATCAATGTAACATTTTTCTGCTGCTACCAAATCCTCACATCTTTTCTAAACTTAGCTTAACTACTCTTTCCCAGATTTTCATGCTGTCGCTGGTCAATTTATAATACCACTATATAACTATTGGCAATAATTAACTTTAAGGATACAACAATTTATTTAAACACTATTATTGTCAATTACTATCTTTTTTATCTGAAAATGCGTAGACAGCATGGGTACACAAGCAAATATCTTTTATTTTTTGGCATATAAAAACATTTTAGAAATCTGCATATCGCACTTGTGGTCTGCACAAATATTGCAAACATTTTATCCAAACATTCTGGCTGGTCATTTTGTTCTATGTGTCCTTATTTCTAAAGGCTGTTAATTACGTTTTTTTCTGTAACATAATCATTCATGTACCTTCAATAACACTGAGGGAAAACATACTTATTTGAGGTAGGTCAGACACACTAGCCATGTTTGAGCCATTAGTGTTTCATCTTGATGACAACAAACCTTTTCAATTAATGTGTTCATTGTTGAAATACTAGGCCACTCTGTCCTTCAGCAACAGTAGTTGAATAGCATTGTTGACACTAGTGGCTTCTAAAATGATGACCAGTCTGTGACCTTAAAACACTCATGCAACAATAATTAGATTTAACAGCATTCATTCAACAGCATTCAACAATAAAAAAACAATGTCAAGGACATTACAGTAGGCCTTTAAACATATTCAGTATGTGCTAATTAACAATGTTTTCATAACTGATGTTTGAAAAGAAAGAAGATGTACAGTCACCCAAAAACAGTCACACAAGTTTTGGAAATTTAGCTGTGTACTAAAACAAAATCAAGATAGAGTTATATAATCAATATGGGCTTACTCTCAGAGAGTGCAGACAGATTTAACTTGAGTGTATTTACATTCTAATTAAAGGAATTGTTTATAAATGACAACTCTTTAATACATAGCTAGTAGTCTTTTTTTCAAGGTACCAAAAGTAATCTGACAATTATTTCATAGACCACCATGGCTATTCCTTCGTTAAACCAACATCAATTAAGCAATTAAGTAAATGGTCTGTAGTAGTTTTTTAGGTGTGGCATTTGAATTTGAAGTTGCCATGAATCCACAATATGTGGTCAAAGAAGCTCTCATCTGAGGTGAGAGAGACCATCATTAGGCTGAAAAAGGTGAAATCCATCAGTAGGATATTAGGAGTGGCCAAATCAACAGTTTGGTACATTAGAAGGGGAAAACACACTGGTGACCTAAGCAACTCAAAAAGGCTTGAATGTCCATGGAATTCAACAGTGGTAGATGATAACAGAATTCCTCCCATAGTGACAAAAAAACCTTCACAACATCCACCCAAGTGTAATACACACTCCAGGAAGTATATATATATATATATATATATATATATATATATATATATATATATATATATATATATATATATATATATATATATATATATATATATATATATATATATATATATATCAGTATTTATGTCCACCAAAAAGAGATGACTTCATGAGAGCAAATAAGAGCAAACCATTTATTAGCCTCAAAAATAGAAAGGCCAGATTATACTTTGCCAAAAAAACATCTAAAACATCCAGCCTAGTTCTGGACATCCAGCATTCTATGGACAGATGAAACTAAGACCAACCTGTAGCAGAATGATGGTAAGAGATGGAGAAGACTTGGAAAGGCCCATGATCCAAAGCACACCATATCCTCTGTTAAACATGGTGGAGGCAGTGTTATGGCATGGGCATGCATGGTTTCCACTGGCATTGAGAAACTAGCGTTTATTGATGATGTGACAAAAGACAGAAGTGGCGGAATGACTTCTAAAGTGAACAGGGATATTCTCTGCTCAGATTAAACCAAATGCTGCGAGGTTGATTGGATGGCGCTTTACAGTACAGAGCCATAGTAGCTTTAATGCAGCAAGCAGGATGTATAATTAAAAATAACTGGTAACCAAGTTCTCTTATGCCAAATGTGTGGAGTCGCTTATAAAACGTGACCCAAACATTACAAATGAAGCAAACAAACAAAAAGGGCAGTTTACTTCCGTGACTGCGGATCATTTGACCATGAAGCCAGTTTCAGTAGCCTCTGTGCAAATGTATCGTGTTGAATTTGTGGGAAGTGACAGCAACCCCTTAAATCATTTTTTAAAATTGTCAATAGCATATGTTTTCAGTTAAAACAAACATTTAGAGAACAAGAAAATGTACTAAACAGTATTTATTGTCCTTAATTTAAATATTTGATTACATATTGTTATACACTGACATATTAATCTAAATGTTTTCAGTCTTGCTAATAAATTTCACATTTGCAGAATACAACTTACAGTCTAACAATAAATTAAACTACATCTAAGTAGTCTACACCACTATTTTGTCTACGCCACTATTTCACAATCTAAAATTTTGAGACTTCTCTTCACACCTGCTATAACCTCAATAATAAGAGCTATTCCCATTTTACCCAGTCCTTAGATTTCATTAATCAATGTCTGATTTTAATGGTGTAGCTCATTGTGTTACAGCCCCGAAGGACCCATCTTCTGATCTTGGTTCACCTCATTAGACAGGCTCTACTCTCGCAAAGGTTGGGTTGTCAACTGCAATATGACAAAGTTAACTCATTGTTTTCCTGTCAACAGTCTGTTACTTTTCAAAGAAGTAGAAAAACCACCAACATCTATCCTAGTAAATATTTGTTGTTCTGAGACAAAAAAATTGCGTCAGTTTTCACGCTTTGTTGATTTTGCCACCAGGCCAGATCTGTTTTATGGATTTAGTCAACAGTCTGTCAACAGATTAATATTTCTTTTTTTCCCAAATGTTCAAAGTGCAGATTCACTCTTCTTTTTAGAAGAACTTCTGTTTAGATTTTTTTCAACATAAATATATGGATTTTTTTTTCAAGATAATTATTCTATTTATCAGAAAACAATCATGTATAGGATAAAAGAACAACTTACTTAAAATGCACAAATGATTTACTTCTGCTGATCTACACATCTGCTCCCTTTTAACTAAACATTACGGAAGGTAAAATCTACTGCTCAAAACACCTTGAATCTTGAACTGCTAAGCAATAATGATCCTGTTCTGTATTATTTAGTTCAAGTCCCTTAAGACATCTGTTAGCAGTCTTAGAAACAAACTGAAAATGCTTCCTTGTTCACTACACTCTTGCAGCATACTTCAATAACACAATTACTGTGTTCATGTACCATAAAGTTTACATCATGGATTTTTTATCATGTGTTATTTTACTGATACATTCTACAAAATCTACAAAAAGTGCCATACAAATAAGTTAGACTTCAATATATGCAGTCATGAGTAAAAAGGCTTTACCCAAGAGCTTGGGAGTTCAATATTTGATCACCAGCACAGAAGCTCAGCATGTAAACAAGACATTTACTTCATCCATGAAAACAATATCTTGAAATACTATACATAGTTCCCAATCAATGGCATGACAATCTCCTAATGGCTGTGGTCATGGATTTCTTTTTCTAATTCCACTATTCCTTACTTAATGCCAAATGAGAACTTCTAGCTTTTCATCAGAAAGATATATCCAGCAGAGAAAATGACACAAGGAAAGTATTTTGAAAATTCTTACTAAAAATGTGATTTGATTTGATTTTATTACATTTGATATGTAATAGAAAGCATTTGCAATAAAATGATTCATGTAACTAAGACTTCTGCACCTCTCAACAGGTATTTTGGCCCACTCCTCATGAGTAAACTGCTCCAGTTGTCTCAGGTTTGAAGGGTGCCTTTTCCAGACAGCGTGTTTCAGCTCCTTCCAAAGATGCTCAATAGAATTTAGGTCAGGGATTATAGAAGGCCATTTCAGAATATTCCAATGTTTTCCTCTTACCCATTCTTGGTTGTTTTTAATTCTGTGTGTTTTGGGTCATTATCCAGTTGCAATAGAAGGAATTTTCACTTCTGTCTTTAGGACGCCGTTACGTGCAACCGGCTTGTAAAATAAACCGCCACTCTAAGTCATTTATTCCTTCTGCTGTATGATTGCTGAACAAATATGACTAGTAGTAACCCTCCTTGAGTATGGGTGTTTGTATGGTGTGTGTTTGCAGTTTTGTGTGCATTGCGACTGGTTTGTTGCAGTGTTTATTTTCCTTAAAAATTGTCCAATTACATGAGCTGTTAGTTCCTAAGTGTACATTGTGCTGTATTTTATTTTATTATTTTTTTTATTATAATAATTATTGGTGTGCGGCACGGTGGCTTAGTGGTTAGCACGTTCACCTCTCAGCACTAGGGATTCCCGGTTCGAATCCCCATCTGGGTGGAGTTTCCATGTTCTCCCCGTGTCTGCGTGGGTTTCCTCCGGGTTCTCCGGTTTCCTCCCACAGACCAAAAACATGGAACAAGTCAATTGAGTTCTCCAAATTGCCCTATATAGAGTGTGTATGAGTGCGTGTCTGTGTGAGTGAGTGTGTGCCCAGCGATGGGTTGGTGCCCTGTCCTGGGTGTATCTTCCCAGCGCCCGAAATGTCCTCCCCTGGATGGGCATGGGGAACCCCACCGCGACCCTAATAGAGGATAAAGCGGAAGATAATGAATGAATGAATGAATGAATAATAATTATTGGTAATGTTTTTTTTGTTATTTATATAAATAAGTAAAATTAGTAACAATTTTCTTCTTTTAATGCGATGCTACCATTAAATTGCTCTTAAGAGACTAATAAAGTTGTCTTGACTTGACTTGCAAGACCTGAGACTAAAACCAAACTTTCTGACACTGAGCAGCACATTTCTCTCTAGAATCCCATGATGATAGTCTTGAGATTTCATTGTACCCTGCATAGATTTAAGACACCCTGTGCCAGATGCAGCAAAGCCCCAGAACATAACATATTTCACAGTAGAGACAGTGTTCTTTTTCTTGATATGCTTCATTTTCTGTCTGTGAACATAGAGCTGATGTGCCTTGGCAAATGTTCTATTTTTGTCTCATCTGTCCATAGGACATTCTCCCAGACACTTTGGGTCTTGTGAACATGTAGTTTGGCAAATTGCAATCTGGCTTTTATATGATTTGTTTTTAACAATGGTGTACTACTTGGTTGTTTCCCATGAAGTCCACTTTGGCTTGAACAATGATGGATGGTGTGGTCTGATACTGATATTCCTTTAGCTTGAAGTTCAAGCTTTATTCTCTTTAGAAGTTTTTCTGGGCTCTGTTGTTACCATTCGTATTATACATCTTTTTGATTTGTCTTAAATTTTCCTCCTGCGGCCACATCCAGGGAGGTTGGCTACAGTCTCATGGATCATAAATATCTGAATATGTGCAACTGGAGTCACAGGAACATAAAGCTGCTTATAACTTTTACCTTTAGCATGCTTCTGTATATTTTCTTTCTAATCTCTTTAGACAATGCTTTCCTTTGCTTTGTCTGGTCCATGTTGAGTGTTGTACACACCATGTCACCAAACAGCACAGTGGCTACCTGTAGCCCTATATACAGTTTATGCCCACTGATTGATTACAAGATTGTAGACACTGGTGATGCTAATTTGTGGACACACCTTGATTTAGCATGTCCCTTTGGTCACATTATTTTCAGGGGTACCATCATTTTTGATACGTTTATATACTCAAAGTCAGTGTTGAATTTAAATTTGTTCATTTTTTATAGATTTTTTATTTATTATTACTTTTGTCAGATTCAAGTTAATGTGAACATTGTTTTTCTTTCTTTAACCAAGGGGGTCCCAACAATTTTGTCCATGTGTCTAGATGAACATTTTTATAACACAAATACAAAGTGTACTATGTCTTTTAATATAGTACACTCTTTTAATTAATTTTGTCCTGTTTTCTAATGGTAAGGATCCACACAGACTATTAGAAAATAGGTATTATTAATTTGATGGTGCATTCTCAGCACACCTGTGACACAGACTTAAACACGCAGTTCATGGCCATTAATAACCTAACCGCATGGGAGCATTTATTTATTTGAGTGCTAGCATGAGGCCAAGAACATCTCAAGCTGACAGCATCTATTAGAGATTTACTGTTTACACAAACAAATGGCTTTAAATAGGTAAAATCTAAACCAGGTTAGAGCAACAGGAAATGGCATTCTTACTGACTTAATGACTCACTGTCCTGCTCACAAATATTTTTTTTCCATCCTGTACTTTAATGTCATGTTTAATATTTTTATGTTTTTTATATATACACACAGCACAGTGGCTTAATGGTTAGCACGTTCGCCTCTCAGCACTAGGGATTCCCTGTTCGAATCCCCATCTGGGTGGAGTTTCCATGTTCTCCCCATGTCTGCGTGGGTTTCCTCCGGGTTCTCTGGTTTCCTCCCACAGTCCAAAAACATGGATCAAGTCAATTGAATTCTCAAAATTGCCCCATATAGAGTCTGTCTGTGTGAGTGAGTGTGTGCCCAGCGGTGGATTGGCGCCCTGTCCTGGGTCTATCTGCCCAGTGCCCGAGACGTTCTCCCCTGGATGGGCATGGGGAACTTCAACGCGACCCTAAAATATAAAGTGGGATAAAGTAGGAGATAATGAATGAATGAATGAATATATACACACAAAAAACGCACGGTCTTGTTTATTTTCACAGCAAATACTTAGGTATGATTTAATACATATACAGTAACTGGGTTTACAGATCCAAAAAAGCATCATGTTATTTCAGTCAAACTCTCTTTTAGTCATATGGTAAAAGTTTATGCAAATATTCTGATTGGATCAAAACACAAATTAGGTTCTCATTTAAATACTCACATATTTAGTATTTAAATCTTAAGCTACTTATACTTCAAGAAAACCTTTTTCTTATACTTCATACTATTTTAATTTTATTAGATTGCATTTTTAAAAGACACGCTAATGATTATTATTAGTACTTATATCCTTTCTTCTTAATTTGTATATTATAACGCTGATAAATGGGGCATCTGTAACTAGTGCAAATTCCACGCGGGGTTTAATAAAGTATTCTGATTCTAATTACATTTTGAATGTGAACTAATTTAGTTTTTTTTTTTTGATCAGCAATAACTTTAAATGCATATTACTATATTATAGTATGATAATTTGCATTTTTGTATCTATATAATGCTATTTATCCTTCAGCCCCTGCCTTAGGTGTCTTTGACATAATCTCCTTATCTGTCAAATCATGTTTGATAATTTATAATATTAAAGAAGTTTTTTTGTTTTATTTTCACCACTTTGCTAAATGCAGTATATTGATATTAAATGTTCAAATGTAAAGAAGTCTGATGGCTGTTTAGAAATTTGTAAACTTGGTTTTATTGCTGTACTTTTTACATAACATTTTAACAACTACAATTATTTTAAAAAAAGTGACTCAATATTTGACAGTACATCCTTTATTTATTGATGTAAATTATTTTTTTTATTTTACTTTGGAACGCATACAGACACGATTTAGCACTGCACTCTAGTGGACACGGTTACAAAAGAAAAAAGGCATTAACGGCCTTTAACTTCTCTATGACATCATATATAGTTAATTAACTGCTAATCGTTTACAAAATATTTTAAAACGCTTATGCTGTTCATGCAAATGTCACTAGTATATTGTTTATTTTGTCCATATCATCTATATTTTCAAAGGATATAAAAAAAAAAGTGCTTGATAGCATAACCTCAATCTGTAGTTCACGTGTAACTCCATTCATCATCTTCGGCTTTATCCTCTACTAGGGTCACCAGGGGGGGGGGGGGGGGGGGGGGGGGGGGGGGGGGGGGGGGGGGGGGGGGGGGGGGGGGGGGGGGGGGGGGTACCCTGTTAGGGGAGATACTGCCCTAACAGGGTGCCAATCTATTGCTGGGCAGACATTCACTCAGACACACACACACACACATACAACCACACAGTATATGGGGCAATTTGGAGCATTTAATTATTAACCTTGGTTAATGTTAAAGGAAACTGTGTAGAGCTGTGTACAGTGGCTACAGTGACAATGTATTTCTTTTAGAGAAGAATCATTTTCATCAACTTATTTTGATATAGATTCATGTCTAGTGTCACCTTTACACTAATTGCCACTGTCTTAAAACACAAAAACACATTTTTATTACCAAGAAATGCTGTAGTAATACCTAACCTTGTTTAATTATCACAACTGAGAACCATTCTTTGCATTAGTTAGTAGGCTTGCTGAAAGTTCTGAAAGTATTTGTTCTTTTTCTTGGGCAGCATGGTGGCTTAGTAGTTAGCATGCTCACCTCTCAGCACTGGGGATCCAGGTACGAATTCCAATCTGGGCATGTTCTCCCTGTGTCCATTTTGGTTTCCTCCTGGGTTTTCCAGTTTATTTCCACAGTCCAAAGATTCAAGGCGAATTGTCTGCTTTAAATTGCCCCTATATGTGGAGTGTGTGTCTGTGTGAGTGTCCCCAGCGATACATTAGCACCCTGTCCTGGGTTTATCTGCCCAACACCCGAAACCTACTCACTTGGATGGGCATGGGGAACCCCACCTACTCCATACTAGAGGATTAAGTGAAACATAATAAATGAGTTCTCTTTACCACCTGGTAGCCTATCAAGTAAACCTTAATGAAGATGCTGTCTAAGACCTGACCTTTATGACGACATGCAGCAGAATATAAAGTCTTCAGGTTGCAAGCGAGATCACCACATTTAACTTTTACAGTTTCATTGTCTCTGGTAAATGAATGCAAACTAGAACACTAGCTATTTATAGAAGACTAAGAAAACTCACTCATTTCCTGCCCTCCATTCGGTTTCCAATAATCATTTATTTAATTATAGTCAAACATTACATCTCGTCACACAATTAAAACATTTTGTTATAAGGAAAATAGGAAAACAATTCAATAGATATATATCCAATTTTACCAATAAGGGGAAAGCTCTGTTTGTGAGTGTGAGTCAGTGTTAGCTTAGTGTTTACTGTGGCAGGCTATCAATCAGAAGGTTGTGGGTTCAAATCCCAGGTTCACTGAAGTTACCAATGTGGGTCCTTGAGCAAGGCCCTTAACCCTCATTGTTATCCATTGCTGTATAACCCTGTGTTCTGACCAATTCGGGATACTGTAAGTTTCTTTACATAAAAGCGTCTGCTAAATGACCTAATGAAAATGTAATGTATTTTTTAGCTTGGAGTAATTCATTATCACAGCTACTTTTTTTAAAAACACAAATGTTAGAGTAAAATGTTAGGAGTTAAAAATGTTAGAGTTAGTGGTATCATATGACACGCTATACAAAAATGTCACCATTAAAATATTTTTTATTGATTTGGCTATTAATAATTATTTACCATTTATCATTAATAAACAACAGATAAATTAACTGGAATGCTTTATCAAAATCATTACAATAATGCAGAAATAAAGAGCTTATTTGAAGATGACCTTAAATACATGTTCTTCATGCAGTATATAACCCTATTTAAGTTGTTTTTGCTTCATTAGAATTCATCATGCTATTACATCTTTATTTTTTTTAGTCTAGTTATGGTTTTATGTCATGGTCATTAGGATCTGTTCCATTGATGATGGATGTACCGCATCAGAAAATGTAATTAAAATACTTAACAGCAGTTTTTACCACCCTTGTCACTTTTGTGAAAAGCAGCCATAATGTTTAATGTGTAGGATTTACTGGATTTCTTTCAAGAAAACATCAGTGATTCTACAGTATAATTACATAATTAGCATACATTTAGAAACCTCAGTAACCAGTGCTTGACTACTCCCATAGGATTTAAAAGGCTTATACTAAGCCAATGAAACAACTATTAGTTACAACAATTATAATAATGATTTCATTATGAATACTATAACTAATTTATGCTATGAAATCTCTTAATTTCTACTTATAATTATAATTTGCTAAAATCAACATTTCTGATTTAGACCCCATTACATCATTGATAGTCATGAACAACAGTGAAACAATAGCTTCTACCCCAAATTCAAACATAAAGAACCTCTCTCTCTCTCTCTCTCTCTATATATATATATATATATATATATATATATATATATGATTTCATATACAATTTATACATAAACTAATTAATGAAAAACTACACAAAATGAAAATATATTTACTTTTTCAGATAATTCATGTTAAAACATTATTGTTCATGTAAAACTACATAAAGATATATTTATGTAGTTTTTTCTACACTAATTGTCATTTTTTGAGATTTATTTACCATTAACACTGTAGTTAATCAGTTTCTCAACTTTGCAAGCTTCCTTTACTCCTTTCTTATATGGACCCCCACAATTTAGATTTAGGTGTTTGTTTTGTGATTTATTTTGCCTACTGTATGTACACACAGAGAAATGTGTCCTCCTCATTTAACCCATCTGTGCAGTGAAACACACATTCACACACTGGTGAAGTGAGCACACATGCTCGGAGCGGTGGGCAGCCCGGGGAGCAATTGGGGTCAGGTGATTTGCCCAAAGGCACTTCAACCGTAGTGCTTGGTGGGACCAGGAATCGAACCGGAGACCTTCAGTTCACAATGTTGGTTCCTTAACCACAAGCCCATGACTGCCCCATGGGGCATGGTGGTGGATAATTTACAGTGCTGCAGTGATACTGATGTGCTTATATGATGCCGCTTACAGAATGTAAATTTTTGTACTACATTGTTGTTTGCAAATTATTGTTGGTTGTCTGGGCTGTTTTAAAACTCCAGCAGTACAGCTGCATCTGATACACAAGAAACAAGAATATGTACCTTTTAAAGAGGCAAATGTGCATACATGGTTTGTAATGTTAGCCCTGTGTAATTAAGAACATTAATTTCTGCTAAGATGGAAAAGAAAATAATTACATACGAGTCATAAAATCAGCCTGGCACTTCATAGATTCACTGTGGTTTTGTTGAGAGCACACAGTAAAAGTCTGTTGTGTACTTTAACTTGGTGTCAGGTGAGGTGACTCCCATCTCCTTAAGAAGCCTGCAATCAAAGTGAAGATTGAATTTTTGATTAGTTTTTAACCATTTTATCAGATATTTATAGATAAAATTTTCTGTGGATTCAGTTTTATCACAACCAACATTATTTTGTATGTAATATAAAATGAATTACCTTGTCTTTGCTGACTCTAGAAGAGCAACAGCAGCTTGGTTATCAGTTCTAAAATAGGTCTGATAATATGAGAAGGACTCGATAAGGCCAATCACACCGTCGACTGTCATATCTATGTCCAATGTAATTTTTTCAATCCTTAAAAACAAAAAGGTCAAATGGCATAAAACAAGTTCCTTGGATTTTAGGCATATCTGAACTGAATTTGTAATATCCATCCATTATCTTCCGCTTTATCCTCTACTAGGGTGGCGGTGGGGTTCCCCATGCCCATCCAGGGGAGAACATTTCAGGCGCTGGCCAGATACACCCAGGACAGTGCGCCAATCTATCGCTGGGCACACTCACTCACACAAACACACTATATGGGGCAATTTTTAGAGAACTCAATTGACCTTGATCCATGTTTTTGGACTGTGGGAGGAAATCGGAGAACCCAGAGGAAACCCACGCGGACAACTTGAGAACATGGAAACTCCACCCAGATTAGGATTCTAACTGGGAATCCCTAGTGCTGAGAGGCGAACGTGCTAACCACTAAGCCACCGTGCCGTCCAACAACTGTAATATACAGTATAGATTTGTAGCTAAACAAAATTTACTTTAGAATTTAGTGTTTGCAAACCTTAAGATGTTTATATATACAAAAAAATACATACATACATATAAACTTAATTTGCTTGTACCTCTCTTTTTCAGGAAATGGAATAGCTTCAAGCAAACTCTGCAGTTTGCTGTTGGCCAATGCAACCTGTTCACTAACATAGGGCTTGAGAACGGTCTTCACCTGTAAAAGCACATACAGAAAATAATTAAATCACACATCTCAATGTTAATAACTATAATAATAGCATTATTATACATATTGATTGCTATGGGTCTATACAATCATCTAACATTTACATTTACATTTACATTTAGTCATTTAGCAGACGCTTTTATCCAAAGCGACTTACAAATGAGAACACCACAAGTCAGAAGCCATGGAGAAAACCAACTATACTGTAAGTTCATCAACCTGATTGTTATTCGAAGCTGCGCCCCCCCCCCCCCTTTTTTTTTTTTTTTTTTTTTTTTTTTTTTTTTTTTATAACAGGTATTTGGTAAATAGATGCGTCTTAAGTAGTTTCTTAAAACTGTTTAAAGATTCTGCCTTACGGACAGAGTTGGGAAGATCGTTCCACCATTTTGCAGTGGTGAACGCCACAGAATGAGAATTAGCTCCTCGGTGAGGTGGAATCGCCAGGCGACAATCGTCACTGGAGCGAAGTGAACGAGTCGGAGTGTATTTTGAAAAGATAGAGTGAAGGTAAGAGGGGGAAGATCCAGAAATGGTTCTGTATGCCAGAGTCAGCGACTTGTATTGAATGCGAGCAGCTACAGGAAGCCAATGGAGGGAAGTGAGTAATGGAGTGACGTGAGTTCGCTTGGGCTGGTTAAACACGAGTCGGGCTGCAGAGTTTTGAATTAATTGAAGAGGTCTGATGGTGGAATTTGGGATACCGGCAAGAAGTGCATTACAATAATCAAGCCGGGATAAGACTAGGGCTTGAACAAGCAGTTGGGTAGCATGTTCAGTCAGAAAGGGTCTGATCTTCCTTATGTTATAAAGAAGGAATCTACAAGAACGGGCGGTTTTGATCACATGATCAGAGAGTTTAAGGTGGGAGTCTATAGTGAACCCAAGGTTCCGGACCGAGTCAGTTGGGGAGATTGTGGAGCCATCAATTTGGAAGGTCAGGTTGTGATGGATTGAGGGTTTAGCAGGGATAATGAGGAGCTCTGTTTTTTCTAAGTTTAATTTGAGATGACGGGCCTTCATCCAGACAGATAAGTCGGAGAGGCATGCAGATACTCGATTTGAGATGGTGGTGTCATCAGGGGCAAAAGACAGATGAAGTTGAGTGTCATCAGCATAGCAGTGGTAAGAGAAACCATGCGCCTGGATGACTGTGCTCAGTGATGTCATGTAAAGAGAGAAGAGGAGAGGACCAAGTACAGAGCCCTGAGGCACACCAGTGCGTACTTGGTGAGAGTTAGAGATCTCCCCATTCCATGACACTTTGAAGGTCCTTCCTGTGAGATAGGATCGGAACCATTCAAGTGTCGTATCAGAAAAGCCTAATTCAGCTAGAGTGGACAGTAGAATCTGATGATTTACTGTATCAAAAGCTGCCGAAAGGTCTAACAAAATGAGGACCGAGGATTGAGATTTGGCTTTGGCAGATTTAAGTGAGTCAATCACAGAGAGTAATGCTGTCTCCGTGGAGTGACCACATCTAAAACCGGATTGATTGGGATCGAGGAGATTCCGGCCAATTGGGATCGAGGAGATAACCGGCCAATGACGTTGTAATTTTTTTTTGACGTAATGATTTTTGAAACAGACTCTAGTTATGTAGACTGGAGTATATAATAAAGACTAGATTTGTATTTCCTAAAGCTGTGACCATAAAGGGATTAAAATTCTGAGAAGGTGGCAGTAAAAGTTGCCCTGATGCTCAAGAGCTTCTGTGAACTGTGTGAGTATTTGCAGCTGACTGCCCTGGTAAAGTCATGTGGCCATTCCCCCTAATCCTAATTGGATGTTGTGTATGTATATGCGCCCTTATCTCCCCTTAATCTCTCTTGCAAATAAGTCAATTTCCACACTCCAAACAAACGCTCATAACTTCACCTATCGCTTCAGCAAAGACGATGTTAGAAAGAAGACTCCTTGGGGATCATTTTGCTCTAAAATCATGCAGATTGGGTCATAAATGTTATGAGCGAGTTATGATGATTCAAAAATGAGGAAAAGGTGACAAAAAAAATTAACACTGGAGTCTATAGAGCAGTTTCAGTCCCTCATGCCAAACAAACCCTCATTTGTTATGAATTTTACAGAGGTTTCTTTGAAGAAAACTGTATTAACTCTAATTAACTTAATGTTATACATGTTTATTTATAAAACTAAAAAAAAGTGAGATTGTAACGATTGCTTTTCATTGGACCAATAATTATGCACAAACAAACATGCTCCTAAAAAAGCTTTTTGTTGTTGTTCAATAATAAAATAAATACTTAAAAATATAACTTGCCTAAAAATTGGCCACAAAGTATTTTCTTTTGTCACCATATATGGCAACAACTCTGCTATAGTGATGACTTTAGGAAATTATCTTCATTATAGTGGACCAATAATTAAAAAAAACTGAGCTCAACATCATGTTGGAGCCTCTCATTGTTTCTTTCTATTAAAAAAATAACAAAGATTAAGTTTTGTACTAATCAATTATCTGAACATAATAATGAGTCAGATAAAGTTTTTTTTACACTCACATTGTGTAGGGACACTGATAATTCTACCAGAGTAAGACCAAAAAAAACGAAGTAAATTTCTAAACAGTGTGTAACATGTTTTACCAGATAAAAGCTAGGTTGGGTGAATACTGTTAAAAAAGCAAGAATGATTCCAAAAAAGGTTAAGTTAATAAAAGCTAATTTTGCAGGCAGTACCCACTTTAACCATGCTTGGTATGAGACTCAGACACCCAATGCATCTTTTGATCATGGGTGACTAGAAAGGGACTTGGTTAAAATTAAAAGCTTATTTACCAAAAAATATTTCTTGCATATTGGACAGTTTGAATAATTTTCTGTTCAAGCATTACTATAATAGCATGGTTGTAGAAATTGACTGAAGCACACTGAGTCATAATCTAGTTGTAAGTGTGCAATTACTACTGTCCATATAATGTTATCGGTGGGGTGCAGTTCCTCTTTCAGTAGTTTTGATGTCTGGTCATGAATATTTTGGTCTTTCCAAAATTTATGAGGTTTTGCAAATATAAATTTTAAAATGCACACATAAATGTTAAAAGTTTAACATTATTTTGGACAAAGTAAAATATAACCATTTATTTGAAACAGTGCAAAAACACTTAAGACGAAGTAAAGTAGAAAGCATTAAATCTAATTAATTGCAAATCACAATGTTTTGCTCGTGATTAAAGTTCATTAAATTCACACACATTAAAGATATATATGCATGTAACAATGTATGCTTTGTGCCTGGGGAATATAAAACATAACAATAATGAAACTAATCACAGGCCATTTCTCAATATCTTTATCCATATCTTTTGGATGGCATTAAACTCTGATAAGATGTACAGCTCTTACCTCCGAAATAATTACGTCCAGTTTGTCCCCACACGAACCATAATGCAGATTAAACTGGTCAGTGTAGCCCAAGAGAGCCAAACAGCCACAAGGTTTAAGCACACGGCTGGCTTCCTTTAGGAAACGATCAACATTAAACCAATGAACTGCCGATGCTGCGGTAAGCAAGTCCACAGAGCAGTCAGGAAACGGTAGCTCCTCTGCTGAACCTGATCTGTTAGAAGACAATAAATATATAATAAAAAAAATAAATCTTTGTTACTACCATTTGCCTTCAAACCAGCATCAATTCTTATAAGTACATTTGCACAAAGTCAGGGATTTTGTAAGATTATAGTGAGGTGTATGATCAAACAATTATACCAAACAGATGCTAATGATCATTTTAAAGTAGGTTGAAACACAATCATTAATTGAAACAGATACAGCTGTGTAGGAGGCTTAAACTGGGTGAGGAACAGCCAATCTCAGCTACCAGGCTGAGCTTGTGGAAGACACTTTGTCACAGCAACAAGACACAAGGTAGTTATACTGCATCAGCAAGGTTTCTCCCAGACAAAGATTTCCAAGCAGACTGGGGTTTCAAAATATGCTGTTCAAGCTCTTTTAAAGAAGCACAAACAAACTTGGCAACGTTGAGGATCGTACACTCAGTGGTCGGCCAAGTAAACTTAGTGCATAAAAGTGCGTAAAAGACACATCAAGCTTATTTCCCTTTGAAATCGGAGGATGTCCAGCCGTGCAATCACCTCAGAACTGGCAGAAACCAGTGAAACCCTGGTACACCCATCTACTGTCAGAAGTGCTCTTCATGGAAGAGTTGCAACCAAAAAGCCATTCCTCCGACATGGAAACAAGGCCAAGCGACTCAACTATGCACGAAAACATAGGAACTGGGGTGCAGAAAAATGACAGCAGTGCTCTGTACTGATGAATCAAAATTTGAAATATTTGGCTGTAGAAGAAGGCAGTTTGTTCAGTTTGTTGAGAGAGAGAGAAGCAGTCATCATAAAATATTACACTAGATATTTAAAAAATACTAATTGAACCAAACCTGTAGGTGATGTTTGCAAACCCTGGAACCGCCCTGGCTTCTTCTAACTGAGACTCACTGATATCAATGCCCACTATCTTTTGAAAGTGAGGGGCAAATATTCGAGTGTTTTGTCCTGTCCCACATCCCAAATCCACAGCCAACTCGAGGGGGGGACCCTTCTGCAAAAACACAAAATAATATGGTCAATTGTAAATATTGTATTGTTTCAGTTCCATCCATCCATTGTCATCCACTTTATCCTCTACTAGGGTCGCGGGAGGGTTTTCCCCGTCTCGGGTGCTGGGCAGATACACCCAGGACAGGGTGCCAATCTATCGCTGGGCACACTCGCTCACACAGACACATACACAAACAAACTCTATATGGGGCAATTTGGACAATTCAATTGACCTTAATACATGTTTTTGGACTGTGGGAGGAAAACGGAGAACCCAGAGGAAACCCACGTGGACACGGAGAACATGGAAACTCCACCCAGATTGGGATTCGAACCGGGAATCCCTAGTGCTAAGAGCTGAACATGTTAACCACTAAGCTACGTGCTGCCCAGAATCAGTAATTCTCAGGTAAAAAAAAAAAAAAAAAAATACTATTTGCTAATTGCTGATACACATTCAGCTTAAAGGGAATGGTTCCCTGTCTTTTGGTCAGCCCAAGGTTTCTGCTTAAAAATCGTATGCATTTCCTTTATAGATATGGATTGTTGGTGCTGTCAAAAGGATTGATTTTAGTTTTATCTAATCAATAAACATTTGTTCTTTATCCTGGTTATCATGTCTAAACATCAGCAATGTTTTAAGCAAGGGTAAGAAATTATTGTGCATGGGGTAAAAAGAATCGTGCACTTCTAAAAGTTGATGACATCATGATATATGACAAATGCTTACAAACAAACAGGGTCTCTAATATTAAAGTACAGGATGAATATGATATTGCATTAGGTCAGGGGTGTCCACACTTTTCTGGCCCGAGATCTACTTTTCCATTGGACAGGTCATCGAGATCTACTGGGGTCAATCTCTATTTTTTAGGCTTTTATATTGAAACGTGTTTACACACATCATGTTAGTATCGTCAAATCTGTTAGAATCGCTCTTTTATTAAACACATTCCAGCAAATAGCACAGAGAAAACCTGATTTTAGTTAAACACACAGTATACAGCACAAATGTAAAACAATCACTGTAACCCACAAATCCCCAAACAGAACATCCATCCATCCATTATCTTCTGCTTTATCCTCTACTAGGGTCGTGGTGGAGTTCCCCATGCCCATCCAGGGGAGAACACTTCAGGCGCTGGGCAGATACACCTAGGTCAGGGCGCCAATCTATCGCTGGACGCACACTCACACACACTCTATATGGGCCAATTTGGAGAATTCAATTGAACTTGATCCATGTTTTTGGACTGTGGGAAGAAACCGGAGAACCCGGAGGAAACCCACGTACACAACATGGAAACTCCACGCAGATTGGGATTCGAACTGGGAATACCAAATGCTGAGAGGAGAACATGCTAACATTAATATGGAACATGAACATTAATAAAAGCAAATGCATTTTGAGTTTGACATTGTATAAAAAAAATTATAAATAAAAAATAAAAAAAATAAAAAAATTCGTCCTCCCCCCACTCTAAATGAAAGTGGAACATTTTAGTTCTTTTTTTTAGCTTCACTCATCTTGTCAGGCAAAGTGTAAAAACACAAACTATCTAATGTAGATGATTCTCGAGGCAGTGCTTCGGATTTAGGCTCGGAGGCGTGGCCACATGCCGGTTTTGGGAACAGCGAGAGAGACGGGGGGGGGGGGGATGGGGCTGATCGCTTGCTTGCAGAGATTGCGATTTAGAATGAATCGCATTGTGTGTGAATGTGTGTTCGTGTGTATATGCGCTTCAGATACTGTGCTGTAAAAAAAAAAAGCGCCAATACGTGATAAACGCTTTTTTTTTTTTTCAAACCTCCATCGCGATCGACCTGACACCCCTTCGCGATCGATGTATTGAGCACCCCTGCATTAGGTCATTTAGCAGACGTTTTTGTCCAAAACATACCAATTTGATGAGTGTGATGAAAAGAAATGGTCAGTCATTGCTACATAAGTTTAATTGTTAATCTCTACTTTTTAAACCATTTTCATTATTTTTTTTTAAATCTTGCATGCACGTTCCATTCCCTTACACTTTTACTTTTTTCTAAAGCAATTTAAATGAATTTAGTGCAAAAAAAGGTTTCATATGAATTCTTGCCGTGCTTTAAGATGAAAAAAGGCAGTTGTACTCACCTTGTTGTTCAAATACTCCAGAATCAGCTGCTTCACCCCATCTGGTGGAATTATGCGATACTTCTGATAAAGAGAAGCATGGTGTTTCTCCTCAAACAGCCTATGGGTCATTGTAGCCTTCTCTGTCTCTGGTCCTTCTATGATAAGGACCGAATTGCAAGTGACTTTTGCCTTGTGTCTAGCTCCCACTTGTTTAATTATTACTTTAAAGAAAATGATAAGAGATGGATAAGCTATTTAAATGCAAACAGAATAAAGGTTGACCTACATAAAGCACAGTGGAGGATTAACTCAGTTCCTTCCATCACATTTATACTAGAATAGTTAATATTTCATTTGAAGTTCAAAGTTCGGCATTGGTATAACAGACACTGTTATATATTTTTTTAAATGTAAAAGGTGGCTTAGTGGTTAGCACGTTCGCCTCTCAGCGCTAGGGATTCCCGGTTCGAATCCCCATCTGGGTGGAGTTTCCATGTTCTCCCCGTGTCTGCGTGGGTTTCCTCCCACAGTCCAAAAACATGGATCAAGTCAATTGAATTCTCAAAATTGCCCCATATAGTGTGTGTGTCTGTGTGAGTGAGTGTGTGCCCAGCGATGGGTTGGCGCCCTGTCCTGGGTCTATCTGCCCAGCGCCCGAGACGTTCTCCCCTGGATGGGCATGGGGAACCCCACCGCGACCCTAATAAAGCGGGAGATAATGAATGAATGAATAACAATACATCTTTAGGAAATTGACAAGAATTCAATTAGCAAATGACATTTTCCCCCTTGTTAAAATAAATATGACTGATGCTACCTTGTGTCCTCTTGAAGTCTTAAATTTTAATAAAAAAAAGAACTTGTATGTGAATGACCTGAATGCTCCCCGTTTCGATCGTCACACAGTTTCATGTCATTTTATGGAGCCGTCAGCGACCTCTCGTGGGCACCTTGTGCATGTGCTCATGTCAGCGCCTACTCTTTTAGTGGTCAGTGTAGAAATGCTTTAAATTTGTGTTTAAAATTTTGCCAAAACCAACCAACACCTCCTCTTTCATTTATATAATCTACGCACTACTCTTCCAATAATGACATAAAATAACAATCGGATTAATATACAGCTGTGATATTGATAATACGTTGTCAGATCAAAAACCTGAAATTTGTTAACTTTAATCATGTTTATGCAATATGTTGTTGTTGTTTTTTACTACATTGCCCAACTTACAGATGACAAAGTCGGAACTCCACACAATACAGAAAAAAGAACTTGTATGTCATTAGTTACCTCCACCAACTACATGATTTACTTTAAAAGAGAAACAAAACGAGCAACTTACAAAGCCTTGCGTCCTGAGTGTCTATAAACATCAGCAGGTCCCTGCAGCGTTAGCTCCTCATGTGCAGCTGCGATCAGGAAGTACATGCCACTGGCAGGAGGCGGGACACGATACCCAACTGCGAATCAGCGGTAACGACAGTTGACGACAGCAAATGAGTGTTGAGCAAAATGAAGAGTAGTCTCAGATTCCCCTCTAAACACTAATTATTCATACATTCATTATCTCCCGCTTTATCCTCTATTAGGGTCGCGGTGGGGTTCCCCATGCCCATTCAGGGGAGAACGTCTCGGGCGCTGAGCAGATACACCCAGGACAGGGCCCCAATCCATCGCTGGGCACACACTCACTCACACAGACACACTCTATATGGGGCAATCTGGAGAACTCAATTGACTTGATCCATGTTTTTGGACTGTGGGAGGAAACTGTTGAACCCGGAGGAAACCCACGCAGACACGGGGAGAACATGGAAACTCCACCCAGATGGGGATTCGAACCGGGAATCCCTAGTGCTGAGAGGCGAACATGCTAACCACTAAGCCACCGTGCCGCCTAACACTAATTAATAGAGATTTCACATTATGTAATAAGATATCACATTACTGTATGAGTTACACCAGCACTGTCATAGTAATCATTACCATTCAATGTGTTAATCACGGTGTTAATACAAATCGTTTTTGTATGCAGCTCTATGTATTCAGATCAGAATCAGAATATACTTTATTAAACCCCGAAGGGAAATTGCAGCAGTTACAGATACCCATTTTCAGTGTTATGATAAACAAATAAAGAATCCATCCATTATCTTCCGCTTTATCCTATATTAGGGTCGCAGGGGGGTTCCCCATGCCCATCCAGGGGAGAACGTTCAGGCGCTGCGCAGATACACCCAGGACAGGGTGCCAATCTATCGCTTACTTCTAATTATTGCTGTCTTTTCCTCTTGGTATTGTGTTAGGACACCAAAATTTTCCAAATGAACCAAGGAAATTTAATAAGTGGCGACTGCTTAAAGGCATTCTGTTTTACACATTATGTACTTCTGCATTTTGGTTTGATTTTTCTTCAATAAATAAAGATTTATTGAGTTTGTCATGTGTTGTTATTTTGAAATTGTATCTATTTCATTTTAAGGACCAATTGTTTTTATATCCTGATTCATAAAAACAATAGTCTTCAACGAGGATGTATTTTTCTTTTCTCATTACTGTGTATTATAAAAATATAAATAAAGTACTGCATTTCACTTCTAAATTACAAACTATAACTAACTGTTAAGATATAACTTGGCAGTGATTTCAGATGTCAGTATTTTTAGAGAAGATTCTTTGTCAACAACACGTAAAAATGGCAGTAACTTCTCAGTAAATCTGTGTGTGAAATTATGCACAAGTGTTTTTGTTACAGGATCAATAAACAACAATTTTCCTTTCTCCCAGTCCAGCTGCACTCTGATTCTCTGCAGTTTCTTCATTTCAGAGAGGACAGTAAATGACTGTGGTGTAAAACGTGCACCATATACACCATTATGATATCCAATACACCATATTCCAGTTCTGGAAAATATCTCTCCCTTCCTTGTTGCAGATTCGGACATCAGACCCACATCCCAGTATTTACAATCTCCTACTTCAACATCCCAGATGTGTGTTCCAGAGTTAATTGCTTGAGAACCCAAAATACATGAACATTGAACAAATCGTTCTGGATTATCAGGAAGAAGCTGTTTCACATCGCTGGCACTCACAGTAATTAAATCATCAGTTATGATAAGATTTGGGGGAGCAGTGTTGGGGTCCAGAGTTACAGGTGCTAAAAACAAACAAACAAACAAACAAACAAAAAAATGAATAAGCAAAATAAATGCAACAAACATCTTAAGGTTTTCACAAGATTGGACTTTTTCCCATGATTCTGACCAATTCATCCAGAGGGGCACTCTGGGGCATTTAATGAGGTTCAGTCTAAATGTATAAATCTGTGCCATAAAGGCTGAATAAAATACTTTAATTAAATTATTAATATACATGTGTGTATGAGGTACAATGTGTTTGGCTTGCAATCCTACAAACTGGCCATATTAATAGTCAACCTTGGACAGACATAATTATTCTATAATAAGTCAACAAGACAACTCAGATAGGTCTATTTTGCACATGAAAATTCTAAGCAAGGTTGTTTAATGTATAACTATTATGATATACTTGTGCTGCATAAAAGTATAAAATATAGATTTGAATACTGGGATCCATCCATCCATCATCTTCTGCTTTTATCCCCTACTAGGGTCGTGGGGGGGGGGGGGGGTGTCCCCATGCACATCCAGGGGAGAACGTCTCGGACGCTGGGCAGACACACTCAGAACAGGGCGCCAATCCATTGCTGTGCACACACTCACTCACACACAGACACGCACACGCTATATGGGGCAATTTAGAGAATTCAATTGACCTTAATCCATGTTTTTGGACTGTGGGAGGACCTGGAGAACGTGAAGGAAACCCACGCGGACACGGGGAGAACATGGAAACTCCTGGTTTGATTCCGGTCCTACTAAGTGCTACGGCAAAGTATCCTTAGGCAAGGCACCCAATCCTAATTGCTCCCCAGACGCCATATGCAAAGCTGCCCACCGCTCAGGGCACATGTGCTCACTTCACTCAGTGTGAGTATATGTGTGTTTCACTGAATGGATGGATTAAATGTGGAGGGCAAATCCCCCTTTGTCCAACACAGTTGGCAAAATAGGTCTTTTTTTCAGTTTACTTGTTTCTTGTGGCTTTATGTATGTCCCATATGGTTGGGTCTGACATGCCCATAGTTACCAGCATGCTTTGCCCCAAAGTGAGTTTACTTGCATGTCATCTGTACACTGTACATATACCGTACTGTATTTAACAATGTGGCTCATCTTCTTCCACACGTCTAACTTCAGGTTGGTGAGATGACATGCCACATCAATTAGTGTTCCAAATACTGCCTCTGGATTCTGCATTGTGCACTGAGTTCTGCAACAACATACTGTGGTTATTTGGGTATACTCAAAAGTGATGTGGCAGGATCATATTCAAAAATTTTGAATGACAAAGACATGAACTTAATTACTCACCTTTTTAATGTGGTCTTCTATAAAACAATAAAATAATTATTAGTATTAATATTTAACATCTATTATAAAATAATGTGATGTTACAGATGAAACTGTGATTTAGTCCCTAACAGTGAACACTCAATATAAAACTCTTACTTGTAAAAATGAGATGCTTTCAGCACTCATTTCCTCTTCAATGAATCTGATCGTATCCGAAAGCGATGATATATCATTACTTATTTTATCAATCTTCTCCATCATTATCTTACTCTTCTGCTTCTCTTCATCTCTCAGTGCAGTTATTCTGAGCTCCTCTTCATCGTATAGAAATTGGTGAAGCTTTTTAAACTCCTCTTTAATTTGCTGTTCTGTTTGCAGTGCCTGGATCTAAAAAGG
Source organism: Corydoras sp. C115 (assembly GCA_019802505.1). Classification (NCBI taxonomy): domain Eukaryota; kingdom Metazoa; phylum Chordata; class Actinopteri; order Siluriformes; family Callichthyidae; genus Corydoras; species Corydoras sp. C115. The sequence goes on from JAFMOC010000001.1 coordinate 8,737,148, forward strand.
CAGGGGGTATAAATAAATATTAATTGTACAGTGATGCTAAATGTAATTCAAAATGCAAAACTATGTAATAATTTTTTTTTGCAACCTTTATGTGTTGTGTACTTTGTGTCCAGTTTAGTTCACGTTTTTTGAAAATAATTAGCATCTGCTGTAAGTTTTTCAGTCCAATCTTGATCTGCTCCTGTAACATATCAGAATATTGGTAAATTTCCACCCTTTATTTTAGACACCAATGACTACCATTCGCAATTGTTCCAGATGTGTTTAAACCTTTCTTACTTTGTTGTAAATAATCATAATTCATCACATTTGAAAAATAATAGATGTTTAACTGTAAATTTACAGATTTAATGTTGTATCGACATAAAAGGTATATTTCTTGCCAAATGAGTATTAAAATGCTTATTTTGAAATACAGATTTTTACAAACAAATTGATTCCACTACATTTGGTTGGCAGCTTAAAAGATGCACTTGAATAAAAAATATATATAAAAATCCACTTTTTATTGATAATGACAGTTTAATGATTTAAACGTATTCTACTATTAAAATAATAAAAAACTCATGGATCTTGGACTTAAATTAGGCACATCTTGTACATACTGTATAACAGCTGCACCCAATTAAATAATTCTTTTTACAATGGAATTCAGATATTATTCAGGAATTGTTTTCTGTTATTGTTATAGAAGTTTCCGCAAATATGCTGCACTCGTTGGTTGCTTTTCCTATACCCTACTGTCTAGTTTATCCCAATCTCAATGGGTCTGGAGACTGTGCAGACCACAACAATACATTATTTGATGCCCATCACTTTGCTTTTGTCATCTCGTTTAGTTTTCAGTCATTGTCCTGCTGTAATATGAACCCTTGACCAACTAGCCAAATAGGCATAGACCAGAAGGTTTTGCATTGAGCTTTAAAATGCTGTAGTAGCATTTTTTAATCCAGTGTGTCAGTAATATTATGCAATTAGCTAATTCTCGACCTAGCAAAACAGATGCTTTCTCCTCCATGTTTTGGATTTGGTATCGAAAAACACTGCATAATGTACCAAAAATGTGATTCATTAGATAATAAAATTGTTGTAACTTTCCATACCATTTCAGGTTATTCACTATATGTTGGTGTGTTCTAAAACTTTTGGCCACATGCTTTGACCAACCCAAACTTTTACATATTTTTTATAGAGAAACTAATAATACTTTTTTGCCTAAACAATGTTCTGTCAACATCAATACTCCACCAGGATTTTTTTAAGGCAGGAAATAGTCATTAATCAAGCTATAAACTGCAATGTAGCTTCTACAATTAACTAATTATTGGTCAAGACATCAGTGTCTTTTTATAGTGAGAGATCAGACAACAAAATGAAACAAAACTGCTGAATTAAATGTGCTTTTAATAAAGAGTAAAATAAGTTTAATAAAATGTGTGCAAATGTTCATTTTATTGCACTAGTTTAAAAAACAAAAATGTAATAATCAATGTATGTCACAATGCTCTTATGTGGACTGCTGATACATGGAATAATTCTTTCAGGAACTCAAGCTACATAAGCCACAGTGGCAGCAACGGGTAAGGTAACTTTTACATATTTAAATTAACTATGTAAATATGTGCAATATGCAAAAAGGCAGATATAGTTGTTTAAAAAGCCTATATGTTTGTTTTGTTTATATACTTTAAAACAGTGTTTTCATTTCTTGTCTTAAGGCTATATAATTAGTTAGATCAAGTTAGACTAAGTAGTGCTTCGTATCTTATGACCAGAGGCTGCCCCAATTTTGTTTTTTTCAGGTGTGTTGAAGACAGAAATTATAGGTCATCTATAAATTATTAAAACAAATACATTTGGGGACATTTTTTCATGTAGTAATGCAGTTATTGACATTTAATTTGATAGTAAGTATTTGAAATACAAAATTGTGAACCTTAGAATCAGGCTTGTATAACATTTAGTAGGTCAGGGTGAGAGTAAGTGTCGGTAACAATGTATATAGTGTATATAACATTCTTCCATGAAAAAAGCTGATTTGTGACTGTTTTTGCAGTGAAAAGCACTATATAATTTTCAATGAACACTTACCTATGAAAGAAATCATATTTTGTTGGTAATCATTGCTTTTAATCCAGTGTATGAACTTTAATTAAATGGTAAAAAAATACTGAATGACTTAAAATTTTGAAATGTTAGTATTTATACAATTTTATATTTGAACATTGTCAAATCTTATCAATACAATTATGACCATTTGAACATGATTACCTGCAGTGCATATATTTACCTTATAGCCTAGTACTGCCTCATCAATAGGACAGAATTTGTGGTTTTTGTGAGTTCTTGAATCCTGACACAGCATGCACATAGGCTGTTGATCGTCCAGACAAAAGAGTTTTAATTCCTCACTATGAAAGCTGCACATTGTTTCAGTTGCCACTGAAGATTTTTGGTTTTTCTTCTGTAAATAAGTCTCACATAGGTTCCTTAAAGCCAGGTTTTGAGGAGTGTCCATTAATGATGCTCTCCTACAGACTGGACACTCTCTGGATCTTTTAGTCTCCCAGTACATCTGTAAACAGACTCTACAGACACTGTGACTGCAGCACAAGATGACAGGATCCTTGAAAATATCACAGCACACAGGACAAGTCAAATCCTCCTCAGAAAGTTTGGAATCCATTTTGCTTTAATTTGCCTTTCTCATTTAATTCAAACCTGTATGCTCAAACTCATTTTAACAAACATTTACAAGAATCAGAACTAAAATGTCACAGATTTTATAATAAAACAAAATCCAGCAGAGAAGCTTAGATTACATTTGCTGTTCACCCTGTCTCAGTACTTCCTCAGTGGGAGGAGATTTACAGTCAGCTGTGACGTTAGAGCTCTGATTTACATGAAATACATCAGACATTGAATTCAATTTTGATGTTAAATAAACAGAAATTTTGAAGATATTTGGAAATTTGAAATTGGCCATGTATGATATATAATGCTATTTTAATGCAGGGACTTGTTTTATTTTAATGCAGGGAGTTTGCAGTGCTTTCACAAAAATCTTTTTTTTTTTATTCACCAGTCTTCACCATAAGGGACCCTTATTAAGACATTGAACTTTATGTGGATATTCATCCTTTATTGTGTACACTGTTTGCATCGGAAAATAAAAATAACTGTTTAACAAGTGGGTAATAGCAATCTTTTATTTTTAATACCAGAAATAATTGATTTAATTTGTACTATAACCAGTATATAATTTATATATATATATATATATATATATATATATATATATATATATACTTTTTAATTTATATATACAGTATATAATAAACAGTAAATATTTATTTAGATTTTAACATACCTTTTTTAAACTTTTTAAACATTTGCATTAAGGACACTTTTTTTTGTTCATACAGAAATTCCATCATGAATGTTATTGCTTACACATAGTGTAAGATTAATAAGTAATTATTTTGCTTTCTGTGTGGTAGTTTTACTTTTATTAAAATGCTTGCTTTAATTCCTATTTTAAACATTGGTTAAGAAACTGAAAACTGTTTAATTTGTTTGTTTATTAAATTATGATGGAAATACTAAAAGTATAGACCTGTCAGGAAGTTACATCATACAATCTCCAGGACAACGATCGGATTTTACAAACAAATTAGTGCTGCAATGTTGTGCAGCTTAGTACACATTCTATTTGCTCAGGTTAAAGGCAACTTATAGAACACTGATGGTGATACTTTGAAAACCTATATTTTTACTGTTTATGAACAGAATATTTAACATTCATTTACAATGTTTGGTTTGAAGCTTCATTATATAACAAAGTACAAAGTCAGTAGAATGAGGGTGAGAGGTCAGTAAACAAGATATTGTGGTCTTATAACACTGTTTGAAAACAGAATCAAGTCCATTTAAAATGAAATTAATTACAGCTTATAACAATTAAAACAGTGCAGAAAGTGTATATCTTTGTCCACTACTAAAAATAGGAGTCTGACTTTGATTTTATGTTTTTAAACATAAACTGTTTATGTGACAGAATTGTATGAAGTATTAAATAAGTAAATGTGTTTTGACTACATTTACATTTTGACTTTCATAAGACTTTTAATGCTCAAACATGCACAATGAGGAACTATGGAATTTTTTTTTTATTAGTTTTTACATTTTTACAAATGTAATTACTCAAAAGTATAATGAATTGCTGTATGTGAAAATGTATTTCACCAATTACATAAACAATAAAATCCAATATAAATTAAATTTGCAATAAACTTAAACTATAATATCTAAATCCAGTTTATTTTTACAGAAAAGTCTGCTGGAAGGATCTTTAGAGAAACAGTTTTACAAGCAGCCCGTACATATGGCACTAATTTGTCAGTAAATTGGTGTGTAAAACTGTGTATGTGTGTGTTAGTGAGAGGATCAGAGAATGCCAGTGTTCCTTCCTCCCAGTCCAGCTGCACTCTGATCCTCTGCACTTTTTGTGCTACTGAAATGATGGTGGCACACTGTGGTGTAGATTGTGCTCCATATTTACCATTCAAATAACCTACTCGCCACAAACCATTTTTTGATATAATTGTGCCATTTCTCGCTGCAGATTCTGACATCATTCCCACAGACCAGGATGTACAGTCTCCAACTTGAACATCCCAGCAGTGTTTTCCTGAGTTAAAGCCTTTATTGCCAAGAACCCCTGGATACATATCAAATCTTTCAACATTATCAGGTAGCTTCTGACTCTTATTACTGAATGTCACACTGCACAGATCATTAGAAACGGTGAGCCCAGGATGTGCAGTGTTGGGGTCCAGAGTTACAGGTGCTAAAACAGAGAATGCATAGTCATCTATAAGTAAACCACATATGATTACAAATGTACAAATGCACTCAACATTAGAGAAAACGTTGAGTATTTACTGTATTGTATGATGTGCTGCATTTTTTCCCAGACTCTGAAGTTTAGGTTGGACAGATGTTGAGCCACATCAATCAATGAAGCTGAATGTTTCTCTGGATGATGCACATTGCACTGAGTTCTGCAACAACATTCTAGAGTTCTGATGCCGAAACAGAGAAATAAAGAGATGGGTTGACATCACTTACCTTTTCAGTGCAGTTTTGTAGTTCTGTAAAGCATTAAACATAAGTGTAAATTTATACAATGTGATTATACTACACAATAAAGTCAATTTCTTCTGTTATACTATAATCACTGGCTAAATTATGCTCACTTTTAGGAATAAAACATCTTTGGTTCTCATTCCCTCTTCTGTGAGTCTGATTGTGTTTGAAAGAGAAGATATATCTCTGTTAAGTTTGTCAATTTTCTCTTTTATCATCTTAATCTTCTGTTTTTCTTCCTCATTCAGTGCAGCTATTCTAATCTCCTCTTCATCATGTAGAAACTGGTGAAACTTCTTAAACTCCTCTTTGATCTGCTGTGTTGTCTGCTGGGTCTGAATCTAAAGAGATGTGACAGCATATATTACAAAAGTGAAATTACAAAATTCAGCAAAACACATTTTAATATCAACCTTTATATATTGTTCAGTCTGACTCCAGTTCTGTTTAAAGTTTTCTAAGATCTTCAGTTTCTCTTTTAACTCCTTCACTGAGCTTTCAAGTTTCTTCTGAAACACAATAACACACTTCATTAAGATAAATATTTAATTATATTTAGGTTTCCTTATTGCATCATGTACAGTTGTTTTGGTTCAGCATCACATGTATGTTTCCTCTGTTTTGAATGTGTTGAATGTCATCTTCCTTCCAGCCTTCATCTCATGCAATGTTCAATGCTCACTTTGAGAAAACAAACGTGTTTTCTGTGTGGAGTCTTAATGTCCTCCCACTGCTGTGGGTTTAGTTTCAGAGTGTCTCCTGATCAGTCATTTGGAGAGACTAAATTGCCTTATGACTGTATGGCTTTGTAACTGTTCCTGTTGGGAAATGGCCATTGATGTTGTCAAAATGTACATTTGTTCTCTAACTCTTCAGTTATCGTTAATCTTTTCTCAGTCATTATTAAATAACATTACTTAAAATATTATGGAAACATTTTACAAATCAAATCTAAAGAAATGACAAATCAACATTAAAAACCTTTACTAATATAAATACTTCAATTCACCAAAAACAAAAAAATGTAAGTCAAGAGAAAACAAAAATTATTAACGTAGTACTTCACATTAAAAATTAAATGAAAGGTTCAGATCATAGTCTGATCTAATATGTGTAAATTTCATATTGTCAACATACTGTATAATGTGAATCAGTAGCCTGTATGGCCCTCACATTGAATGAACTAACAATGTTTGAGCATGTTTCAATGGATTGTGTTTTGGGCATCAAAAACTCCTTGACAGTATGTTACACTACTTGGTGGCTTCAAATGCACTGGCACAAAATATCAGCTTACACATTGATGTTTTCCAACACCAGGCGAAACCAGACACCACTGCACCAGCAGTCACAGAACAGTATGTGTATGTGTACGTGTTTAAATATCTACACCTCAAAAAACATTATTAATACTTACGTAATTAATTTACAACTTAGAAACAATTTCATGTTTTAAAATTGAAAATTGCCAAAATTAAAAACATTTACCTTATATTCTGTTGCTGCTTCATCAACGGGTCTGAATTTGTGGTTGGTGTGAATGTTTGAATCTCGACATACCACACACACAGGCTGTTGATCATCAAGACAGAAGAGTTTAAATGTTTCATTGTGAAGATTGCAGAAGGTTTCAGAAGCTGCTAAAGGTTTCTGAATTTTCTCTTTTAAGAAAGTCTCACAGAGGTTCTTTAAAACTAAGTTCCGAGGAGGCTCACTCACTGATGATCTCACCCTACAGACCGGACATTCTCTAAATCCTTTATTCCTCCAGAACTGCCGTAAACAGTCTCTGCAGACACTGTGACTGCACAACAAGATAACAGGGTCCTTAAAGACTTCGTAACAAACAGGACAGGAGAAATCTTCTTCTGAAAAATTAGAAGCCATTTCTTCTTGCTGCACCTGTTCTCTTTTAAAGTTTCACTTTCATTTCAGCAGAAATAATCACATGATCTGATATCAAGTGCCAAGGACTTTGTGTTTGCTGTGCCTTGGTTTGAATTAATTAACTATTTCCTTAGTTTGTATTGTTTGTTCAGTTAATTAACATGATGTTTTCTTTGTGTTTTCTGCTCATTTATGTTAATTGATCACATGATTCGGTTAATTATTTAGCCCCACCCTGGACCTCTATCAAGTAAGTTCTGTTTGGGTTTTGTACTTTCTGATCACAAAATTCACTGTATTGGATCGTGTACCTTCTGGTAAATAAAGTACAAAAATTATACTGCATATTCATCATCCACTGTTCAAAAAAAACATAGCAACATATTTAAGCATGGCAATATCACACAAATTATATATCAACAGTTTCATTTATTATTTAACTTTTTATATAGTATATATTTTTTAAAATGGATGTGTGTTTGCATACTTCCTAGAAATGTGACTGGTCTGGACTGAAAACCTAATTCAACTAATAATCAAAACTGTCAGATATGCTATAGTCACCTGTTTGGTCACACTCCCAAACTGGAAATGCAACTGCTATAGATTCTAGTAATGATAACACCAGTTTTGTATTGCCAATAAATTCATTAGTGTAAGGAGTGCTAGCACTTCTCACCTGTTTTCATTTTTATTTAGTTATTTTTGTTTAGAGGTTCTCATTTAGTTAATTTGTTTGATATTTTCATTGGTTGCTTTTGGTTCTCACATGGTCTGGTTTGTGTTTATATTCTTTCCGTTTCTGTTCCATCGAAGTCCGTCATTATTTTTCGTCACACGTTGTCCGAGTCACAAACTATTGTTACAAAAATTTCACCTATTAAGGAATTCCTTCCTATTAAGGTCTTTGTTGATGGTAAATGTTCATTAACAACTCATAATGCTATGTTTAAGCAATTTGGTTGTACACACACTTTTTAATCAATGTATTATTTGGTCTTTTAGGTAGATGAACTCCTGTTTTTCTATGTTGCAGTCACAGTATTTGTAAATTCTGTAAATTTGTAAATCTGGAAAAGCAAAGGTTTTAAACACTGTCGGTTGTGGAAGATCCTATGTGCATGGTTTGTAGAGATTCAAACAGGTCATACCAACTACAAATTTAGCCCCATCAATGAAACAGCAACAGAGCATAAGGTAAATGTTTTTGATATTTATTATTTAAGTAATGAAATCAAATCATCTGTTATTAGAAGTCAATGTTATTTGACATATTACATTATAAATTAAAGTATTACACTAAATACTGAAAAGGAGTAGGAAGCACAGCCAGCAGAATACTAAATAACACTCTTTACACTGGAAGCATGTATTTTCTTTAAAAAAGCATAATTAGTATAATTACAAACAGCAACTAGATAGGAAAGTTTGTGAACACACTTTAAAGTTCGCTTGGAAGGGCTGACTGCTTCTGCAAAAAAAAAAGCTAACTATGCTAATGTGGAGAACATGCCAAACTTCCAAATGTTAACAAAAAGCTAACCAAAACAATGAATAATTGAAATAAAAAGTTAAAAACAAAAAACAAAAAAAAACAAGCAAAAAACAAAACCTATGCTAATGTGGAGAACATGCCAAACTTCCAAAGGTTGACAGTGGCTAACCAAAAGGATAAGCAAAAAGAAATAATGGGGATAAAAAGAAAGAAAAAAAAGAAATAAAAAGAACATGTGGAGAACATGCCAAACTTCCAAATCTCAACAAAATAATGAAAAGAAAAGAAAAAAAAGAAAGAAAAACCTGTAAAACTGAGTGAAAATCAACAAAAAAGCTGTGAAAAAAATTTCAAAGGAATTCAATTCGAAAAAAGGCTCCGAAAAAGGGGCGTGGCACAAAAACCGTACACTAAATTGCTCCAAAAAGCACAAGCAACCTAAGTGGCTATAGGTATATTCAAAATTTCAATGTTCTACGTCAAAAGCTGCGGGATGAGAAAGAGCTAGAAAATCGTGCGAGAATAATAATAAGATTAAGAAGAACAGCAAGTTGGCTTCTTCCAAGCCATCTTAATTATCTGAAAAGTTTTAACCAAATTATACATTTTCTCCATAAATTAAGAAAATTTTACTTGATTTTATTCTATTTATTCTAGAAACACTTCAAATATTAATAACCATTCTTACTAACTACAACACAAACTTCATATAAATTAGCCAATTAGAAATCCCCTGTAAGTTAATTAAATTAAAAAGTCCCTTCATTCATTCACCTCTTTAAGTCCTCTGTCATGAGCACATATGTTTTATTCTAAGCAACATCGTCTTATCAGGGACTTACATGTGCTATAAATTGATTTGTCCTCCCAAAAAAGGTTTTTGAAAAAACGTTCTAATAGAAAACTTTTACACTTATTAAATTCTATATTCATTTTGTCAATCTTGGCTTATGTACCTATTGATTAGGGGTGTAACAGTACACAAACTTCACGGTTCAGTTCACACGGTGGTATGGACCTCATGGTTCGGTACCAATTCAGTACCTTAAGTCACCCAATAATCTCTCTGTGCACTCTGACTGTAAAATCTGTATTTTAGTTTTGATTAAAGGCTAATGCACTATGGTAAACTTTGGTATTAATATATTTAGAATTATTTGTTCATTGATAGATTTTTTTTTATGTAAGAAAAAGCCAGGCAGCTAAGCGAACCTAATACTGCTCATTTTAATTTAGAGCAATCCTATTTTGTGCATAAATATAAAATGAAGCAAAAATATTTGATACAGTAAGGAATCTGAAAGTATTGTTTTAAATAAATGTTAAATCACATAATTTAAACAAAATTTAAAGAGCATTTGAACTGAAAAAAAAAAAAACGATTCTGAATCAAAAATCGTTTCTGAATGGAATTGTGACCTCAAAAAAAAAAATCGGAATCGAATCGCCAGACACAGAGATTTGCACCCCTACGTGTAACGATACAATTATTTCACAGTTCAGCACAAATTTGGTACAGCGGTGGGGGGGGGGGGTTCATTATTGTTGTTATTATTATTCTCGAGAAATATTATACCTTAAGTCACCCAATAATCTTAATGGTAAATTGTGTTAATACTGCCTACATTAAACTAAACCACACACCAAATAAGTACATTTCCTTTATTAACTAAATAGTTTACACTGTCAGTCTATTGCCAAGCTCCTTTTGAAAAAAATAAAAACCAGAAATAGATGTACTAAATTAACACCAAACTGACTACAAATAGGTGTATTTACATATATGTAGAAAGCAGGCATTTGCCAGAGATTTTGTGGAAAATAAAAAAAACGTACACTAACCTTATTTAGACTGGGATGACTGCACTGGATTTGGCTCCTCAATCAGAATGATGCACTGTGGAAATAAATCAAAATTCAATATCTTATGAACACACTGAGCGCAATTAGTCATTCGGTTTGATTAGAACATTATCTACCAACTCAGATCATTATCATCATCACTAGAATTACTCCATATTTATGCACACAACATTTTTACTAACTACAACACAAACTTCTTGGGGGCTCATATAAATTAGCCAATTAGAAATCCCCTGTAAGAAGCTCATAGATCTTAAATATAAAAGTCCCTTGAAAGAGGTTCATTCACCTATTTAAGTCCTCTGTCATGGGCTCATATGTAATATTCTAATAAGTCCTCTTATCAGGGGCTTATATGCATTATAAATTGATTTGTCCACCCAAAGAAATGTTTATTGAAAAAAACGTCCTAATAAAACACTTTTATATATACTTTATACATATGTATTAAATTCTATATTCATGGTCTCAATCTTGGCTTATGTGCCTATTGATTAGGGGTGTAACAGTACACAAAATTCACGGTTCAGTTCACACTGTGGTATAGACCTCCCGGTTTGGTACCAATCCGGTCCCTTAAGTCACCCAATAATCTCAATAGTAAATTTTTAATATGGTTTACATCAAAATAAACCTTACACAGATAAAATGCTTACTTAAAACCCTTAACTTTATTTAAACAAAAAAAAAATTTGACTTAATTATCTGAAAAGTTTACACCGAATTTTACATTTTCTCCATAAATGAAGAAATTTTACTTCATTTCATTCTAGCAACACTTCAAATATTAATAAGCATTATGTCCATACTTATGCATACACACCATTCTTACTAACCACAAAGCAAACTTGTTGGGGGCTCATAAATTAGCCAATTAGAAATCCCCTGTAAGAAGCTCATAGATTTTAACTAAAAGTCCCTTGAAAGAGGTTCATTCACCTGTTTAAGTCCTCTGTCATGGGCTCATATGTTTTATTCTAAGCAACGTCCTCTTATCAGGGGCTTATATGTGTTATAAATTGACTTGTCCCCCAACGAAAGGTTTATTGAAATAAACGTCCTCATGAAACGCTTTTATATATACACTTGATACGTACTGTTCATTTTCTCAATCTTAGCTAATGTACCTATTAATTAGGGGTGTAACAGTACACAAAATTAATGGACCTCAATTCAAATTCGGTATAGTGTTGTGTATGTGGGGGGGATCTTTTTTTCCCTTAAGTCACCCAATAATCTAAATAGAAAATTGTTAATACAGACATCAAAATAAACCACACAGATAATAAATCAGTCACCTAAAACCCTTAATACAATTTAAACCAAATAAGTATATTTTCTTAAATAACCAAATAGTTTACCCCATCAGTCTGTTTAAAAAAAATATACCACAAATAGATGTACTCTATTAACACCACACTGACTACAAATAAGTGTACAGTATATACACATACTCGTTATTATTAAGAATGATTTTTTTCCTTCTATAAACACAAAATTATACATTTTCTCCTTAAAGGACATTTTTTCATCACTTCATTCTAGAATCACTTAACAAACTAGCCAACACTAACAACAAGACAACCTTCTTGGGGGCTCATATAAATTAGCCAACTAGAAATCCCCTGGAAGAAGCTCATAGATTTTAATTAAAAAGTCCCTTGAAAGAGGTTCATTCAGCTCTTTAAGTCCTCTATCATGGGCTCATACGTTTTATTCTAAGCAACGTCCTCTTACCAGGGGCTTATATGCATTATTAATTTATTTGTCCCCCAAAGAAAGGTTTATTGAAAAAAAACGTCCTCATAAAGAGGTTCATTTAAAATTTTACAATGATATTCACAACCTTAGCTTCTGGAGCTTACGGTTCGGTGCGAAGCTTTTTTTAATTATTATTCTGGAGAACTTTTATCAAATGCTTTAAAGCAGGGTTCACCACCGCTGCATATGAATCAGAATCCTATATTAATCCCCGCGGGTAAATACATATGCGCTCAATATGGTGCAAAATTTCCATAGGTTTAGGAGTATGTGGGAAGGTTGAATAAAGAAACTTAAACAAATAAATAATAGAATAAGTGTAATGCCGCTTTATTGCGGGGGTCTGGAACTTAAGCTAAAAAATGAGGGGTTACTGCGCATGCTCATTGCTTCAGTAGGATTTGTTCCTGTCTGATTTCCAATCTCATAAAAAATAGAAGGGTTAATTAATTTAATGTTCAAAAGTAACGGAGGTGAAGTTTAAGTCGGTTACATATTTTTTAAATCAGCTCTGGTTATCGGTACATAAACAAACAAACAGACCTTACAACTGCAGCACGAGGCCGACAAAGCGTCCGTGTAGATCTCCCTGCGCTGCTCCAGTGCTGGTGTAATTTACAGGAAACCAAAATCCTCCAAAAACGGTTAATGTAAATACCACAGCGTGTGTAATTCGCGTGGATCTTTTCCACGCGTGGTCCAAACTCCGCCTCTAAACCGAGCTGTAATTAGCATGGCATGTGCAGCAGTGATTAAAGCTAAGGTGCAACTAGCAACTCGGCTGGGAGTGCAACTCGCCTCCCAATTTTTGTTCCGCCTTGTGTTACTTTTTTGCTTTATTGCAACAACACGCGACGCAAAACATCATACAACAATACAAATGTAAGGTTTTTTTTTTTAGGACTTTTAAGTAATTTAGGAAAAGTAATGAAGTAAAGTAAAACTCATGATAGTTGAATAGTTCAGGGAACAGAAGAAAATGACTCTTTTAAAAACATGGACTATTATTTCAGTACTGAACTGGCGAGCGATTCTAGCCGCAGTGTTGAACCAATATATATATATATATATATATATATATATATATATATATATATATATATATATATATATATATATATATATATATATATTCTCCGCATTATACTGTCCTCCGCATTTGCCTTTCGTGGGCGACGAGCCTTTTTGGGGGACTTGAATGAGTGCAGCATTACATTTTCTTTGGCCAACGTTAAACATATGCTGGTGAAAATATGTGATGGCTGCAAATGTCTAGGTGGCACGGTGGCTTAGTGGTTAGCACGTTTGCCTCTCAGCGCTAGGGAATCCCCATCTGGGTGGAGTTTTCATGTTCTCCCCATGTCCGTGTGGGTTTCCTCCGGTTTCTTCGGCTTCCTCCCACAGTCCAAAAACAAGTCAATTGAGTTCTCCAAATTGCCCCATATAGAGTGTGTCTGTGTGAGTGAGTGTGTGCCCAGCGATGGATTGGCACCCTGTCCTGGGTGTATCTGCCCAGCGCCTGAAATGTTCTCCCCTGGATGGGCATGGGGAACCCCCCCCCCCCCCCCCTAATCCTAATATAGGATAAAAGCGGAAGATAATGAATGAATGAATGAAAATGTCTAGAACACACGTTTTTAATGACTAACACCAAAACATTTTTATATTCTTAACATGTTCATTATGTAGAAAGAATTAAGCACTGACTGTTTTTACATAAAATGTTTGTTTATAAAAACTTTACATTTATTCAAAATCAAAATCTGATATCCAAGAAATTACAACAATGAAAACTGCATTTTAGCCATTAGATAGATGTTAAAGGGACTATAAAGGTGTTTTGGGTGTTTTAGGCAAACACTGCACTGAAGCCATTACAGGACAAATAAAAAATCTAAAATCTAAAATCAAACTTAACAATATATAAAAGTGCACAATTTTATATCTAAATATCTGTATATACAACTCATCAATATACTCACATTATATATAACTGGCTTGCTCTGTTTCTATCTATATACTTTGTAATTCTGCTAATGTTAAAAACATTTATAACATTAGAAAAATTAAAATTAATAGAATTTTAATAAGATTTTTTTTAAATAAGAAAACAAAACTCAAAGAAAATGTAAGCAGTTACACCCATTTGTAAATGATGAAACAAATAATAACTGCACTAATTAAATAAGAGAACCAGAAAAGTGGGATGATAAATGATTGAGAAACTAAACAGAGATATAGCTTCTCTTTCAAACACAGACTCACTGAAGAAGAAATGAAAGCTAAAGACGTGAGCATGATTTAATCACACATTGCGTTCAATTGTACAAATGTAAGATAAACTGGTGTTTATGGTTTTACAGAACTTCAAGAACACACTGAAAAGGTGAGTGATGTCATCCCCATCACTTTCTTACTCCATGTTTCTGCACTAAAACTCAGTGCAGCTTTGCTGTCTGAATGTTGTTGTTGAAGCGCACAGTTCAGCAAACAGAAAAGCTTTCAGCTGCACTGATTAATGTGGCTCAACATCTGTCCAACCTAAGCTTCAGAGTCTGGAAGATGATCAACCACAAATTATAATAGACCTTTTTAAATTTACTAATGCTGCAGAGACAGACTTTCACCAGTAGATGGAACTGATCACTTATTTTTTTTAATCCATCACGCTATACTTTCCGTGTTTTCATTAAAATTAAGGAGAACAAATATGAAGTAGAAGCAAAGTAATCAACAGGTAATCAGAAAAAAAGTCAACGGGTTCTTACCTACCTACGCACAAGTGTGTAATTGCATAGAAGTGCATTTGTAATTATATAAACTGTGTGCTAGCACTCATAGATTAGTTCCATCCTAAGTATTTAGGTATTTATTGTCCACTATTGTCACCATTGGTTTTGCAAGAATACAACCAAATGAAGTCATTAATAATCAGCTGGATAAAAGATTAATAAGTGTCAGGTGTTATGTGATGAATATGGAAAATGGTCCCTCTAGTGGTTGAAACCTGAATTTGTTAGGCCTTGTGAGGGTGGATCTTTGCAGTTTGTGTGGGTTGTTTTCCTTGGTTCAAGGGGCCAGACAGTTGGGGTAGCTTTAGTGGAATTATACAACACAGGCGTTCTGAGTATACTCTACCCAAAGTAAATCTCAAAACTATTTATCCCAGTATCTGCTGCAGGTTGATCAGGATGCATCCGCTTTTCTGGTTGAGTTTACTCTGGATGATAAGGGCCTAATGTTTTCCATACTTGGAATTGGGATTTGCTGTAGGAAACTATATCCTCTGAAATGACAAAAACTCTTAAAACGTTTTGCATACTTGAGATGTCCTGACATCTTTAAACATGTAGTTTCATATTTCATTACCAGAATGTAAAAGATACCATGAAAAGTCTGTACTGTCTCAAAGTACCTTGTGGCAACAATTACTAGGCATGTACTCACAGTTGGCTGGACAGATGGAGACTGTTCTTCAAGACAATCTAAGGTAACTTAACTAAGGGTAGAACGTAAAGGTATTTCACTAAAATGCCATTACCTTGGTAGATAAGGCAAGGTCAAAAACCCTTTTTCATATTTTAAACATAGCTTTGATAAGGACAGATGCATTATTTGTTTAAATGATACAGAGAAGTTAAGTGCATGCTCTCATCCCTATCCACCTGGATTTTGCCTGGTTTTTCAGATTTCCTCCACCTTCCAAAACATGCTAACAGGTGCTTGGTACAAGTAAAGTTATGTGCTGATTGATCTGACTGTGGACACAGTTAGCTGAAGACTAGATAAAAGAGAAGAGCTGATTTTGTGCAGAACAATAGAAAAAGGATCATTAAATCATAATAACCTAATCTAATAACACAAATGTAACTATGAAGAAATCTATGTAACTGATAATAGCATTATGTACTTACAGCAAAAGACTTTTTGGATGAATGTTACTAAGAAAACCATAAATAAATACAGACCTTAATCCATGCCAGATTCAGAGGACAGAATAGGTGAATATAAAGGGATGAGAAGCCTGAGAATAAATAAACGTTTATAGAAAACCCTTGTTCGGGAATTGTTTCCTGCATTGTTTCTTCTGCCAGTCACCATAATCAATTTTTACCAGCATATTGCTTGCATGATCTGAATTTAGTTCACCATTACATTTCCACTGTGATTGTTTTGTAATTGTTCTTGATTGTGTGGGTGTAATGCTGAAGGCCAAAATTTAACAGCCAATTATTTTTTCTGGTTAGTGTAATAGATATTAATATTTATATACCCATTTTGTGTGTTTAATTTTAACATTTGTTCTAGTTTAGTTTTACACTGCCATTTTTATAGAGAATAATGTCTTGTTTTAGGTAAAATGAGCATTTTGACAACTCTAGTGGTTGTAATTAGCATCCCACACACACCCATATATTTTTCCAATTCCTCTGTTGGAGTCCCTGATTTTGGATAATAATGTAAGTTACAAATCCATGAAACAACTGGGGTGCCTTAAAAAGAAGTTAATGAAGAATAACTTTTGTTTTAGTAGTGTTAATTTGCATGCATTAAATTGAAAGTTATGTATTATGCAAACTACTCAGACTAATTGCCTCGATTATAATAACATTTTAATACACAAAGTGATCATTGATTGAAATGAGATTTCTAGATTCTTCAATTTTCTGAAATTATTTTATTTTACAACCTAATATTTATAATTACAGTCATGGCCAAAAGTTTTGAGAATAACAAATATTATATTTTCACATGATCTGCTGCCCTCTGGTTTTTTGTGTGTTTGTCAGATGTTTTTATCACATACAGAAATATAATTGCAATCATATTATGAGTAACAAAAGCTTTTATTGACAGTTAGAATGAGTTAATGCAGCAAGTCAATAGTTGCAGTGTTGACACTTCTTCTTCAGGACCTCTGCAATTCTCCCTGGCATGCTCTCAATCAACTTCTGGACCAAATGCTGACTGATAGTAGTCCATTCTTGCACAATCAATGCTTGCACAATCAATGTGTAGGTTTTTGTTTGTCCACCTTGATGATTGACCACAAGTTCTCAATGGGATTAAGATCTGGGGAGATTTCAGGCCATGGACCATCTCTATGTTTTGTTCCCTGAGCCATGTAGTTATCACCTTTGCTTTATGGCAAGGTGCTCCATCATGCTGGAAAAGGCATTGTTGATCACCAAACTGCTCTTGGATGGTTGGGAGAAGTTGCTCTCGGAGGACATTCTGGTACCATTCTTTATTCATGGCTGTGTTTTTAGGCAAGACTGTGAGAAAGCCGATTCCCTTGGCTGAGAAGCAACCCCACACATGAATGGTTTCAGGATGCTTTACAGTTGGCATGAGACAAGACAATCGGAAAGGGGATTCATCAGAGAAAATGACTTTACCCCAGTCCTCAGCAGTCCACTCCCTGTACATTTTGCAGAATATCAGTCTGTCCCTGATGTTTTTTCTGGAGAGAAGTGGCTTCTTTGCTGCCCTCCTTGAGACCATGCCTTGCTCCAAGAGTCTCCACCTCACAGTGCGTGCAGATGCACTCACACCTGCCTGCAAGCTCTGCACTGCTGGTAGCCCGATCCCACAGCTGAAACACTTTTAAGAGACGGTCCTGGCGCTTGCTGGTCTTTCTTGGGCGCCCTGGAGCCTTTTTGGCAACAATGGAGCCTCTCTCCTTGAAGTTCTTGATGATGCGATAGATTGTTGACTGAGGTGCAATCTTTCTAGCTGCGATACTCTTCCCTGTTAGGCCATTTTTGTGCAGTTCAATGATGAGTGCACGTGTTTCTTTAGAGATAACCAAGGTTAACAGAAGAGAAACAATGATGCCAAGCACCAACTTCCTTTTAAAGTGTCCTGTGGTGTCATTCTTACTTAATCATGACCGATTGATCTCCAGCCCTGTCCTCATCAACACCTACACCTGTGTTAATGGAGCAATCACAGAAACGATGTTAGCTGGTCCTTTTAAGGCAGGGCTGCAATGAAGTTGAAATGTGTTTTGGGGATAAAGTTCATTTTCTAGGCAAATATTGACTTTGCAATTAATTGCTGTTAAGCTGATCACTCTTTATAACATTCTGGAGTATATGCAAATTGCCATTATAAAAACTGAAGCAGTAGACTTTGTAAAAATGTATATTTGTTTCATTCACAAAACTTTTGGCCATGACTGTATATCAATGTTAAATAAAAATAGAAAACTCTTACTTTAATTCACTTGTATAAATAATGAATAAAAACTTTGTATATTATTATTTTTAAATATAAGCATGCCAGAATACATCGCTGACCCCCCCCCCACCCCACACTTACGAAGAGGGATAAAAATATATTCAGTATGAAATGAAAATAAGTCACTGCATTCATTAATTTGTGTAAATAAGGGTTAAAACTTAAATTTTAAAAGAAAATAATAATAATAATATATATATAATTTACATAAAAATGATTTATGTAATGTTGGTCTAGACAAATCTTTAAATCTTTATAAATCTTTATAAAGATTATAAATCTTTAAAGCCTTGCATTAATTTTGAGAAGTGACGACCTTTTTCAAAGGAAAAAAAGTGACATGCCTCATATGAACTCATAGAGTTCATTTGTAGTTCAGACATATTTAGCATGTCTCTCCCATTATGTTATTCCTTTATTCTTAAGCTTAAAATAGGCAAATGGACTATTAGGTAAAGAGTCTTTTAGTGACTTTTTAGTACACCAGGTAGCTTCTCTTACTGAGAAGTCGGGAACACTGTTGTTTTTAACTGGTGGATGGTGGAGGCCGGAGCGGCTACAGGATGAGAGAATGAGAGAATGCAAGCATGTTGACAGTATGTAAAACATGCATGTAAAAATGAGAGTACTTTGTATTTTTTCGTTTAAACAGTATGATAGATATAAAAGAAGAGCAGGAGTGCGCTAAAGAAAATGGTAAAATAGTAAATGGTAGTAGCTATAGTATTCAGTATTTAAACGTTTCTTTATGTGTATAATTACCACTTTGAAATGTTTAAGTAAAGTTTTTAATTGGCTTTCCCCATAATCCACTCTTCCTCTTAGGGCACACTGCTGCTCTTCTTCAATAACAATGTGATTTTAGATGCAAAGGCCAGCAAGGTAACGTTAGATAACTAACCGATGTGTTTAGAATCAAATAAATATTAAATAAGTCTAAAGAAGGTTATATTAAAGCTTTATCTGAGATGTAGCTGAGTTCACATTCGCTCCTACACTCATCTTGCTGCCGCTCCTGCCGCCACTCTTCACCCGTTGCAAATGAAAAAGTTTCATGCATGCGCACAATGTTAAATCAATTGTTCATCTGCTCTATGAGTTAAGTCTAATTACCTGGTGACGCGACTTGGTTGTCATTTTTCGATTAGCATGTGCGTAAATTCTATACATTGTGTGTGTCCTCAGGCGGCACGGTGGCTTAGTGGTTAGCACGTTCGCCTCTCAGCGCTAGGGATTCCCGGTTCGAATCCCAATCTGGGTGGAGTTTCCTTGTTCTCCCCGTGTCCATGTGGGTTTCCTCCGGGTTCTCCATTTTCCTCCCACAGTCCAAAAACTTGGATCAAGGTCAATTCTCCAAATTGCCCCATATAGAGTCTGTTTGTGTGCATGTCTGTGTGAGTGAGTGTGTGCCCAGCGATAGATTGGCGCCCTGTCCTGGGTGTATCTGCCCGGCGCCTGAGACGTTCTCCCCTGGGTGGGCATGGGGACCCCCTCACGACCCTAATAGAGGACAAAGTGGAAGATAATGGATGGATGGATGTGTATGTCCTCCGCATTAACATATACACACGTTGAGTGATATCAGCACACCTCACCAATGGCACCTGGGGGCAATTGGGGTTAGGTGCTTTGTCCATGGGCACTTCAGGCATAGTGTTTGGTAGAACCAAGAATTGAAACCATCAGGTCACAAAGTTGCTTCCTTAACCATAAGCCTATGACTGTCCCATTCAGCAGTTATTTTCAAACTTCTCACACCCATGATTTTTCTTGACTTTCATAAAAGTTTTATGATATTATGAACTCTAGATGTTAAAGTATCTCACGTCTTTGCAATCATGCACTAAACAAACACTGTCTTCAACCTGATTTAAAAGTCTGTTATCTATTTTGGCATAATTATTTGATATATACTTTCTTCCAAATACTAAACTTTTGGTCAATCCTTCTTTTATGCTTAAATCTTGATGGCAATACCCCTCCCTTCTTTTTTAATTTTCATGGCAACGATATTACGATATGTGCACCTCTGCATAAGAAAATCAAAATAGCTGAATTTCTTATGCTAATAGGATCAGAATAGTTGGTCTGTATAAACAAAAACTAGTAAATTAGTAATGCTTTAATTTAATAATGTTATGCAAGAGATGGTTAACTTGTCTAAGAAAGTTACGTATGTGTGGGTGCAGATGTATTTCAACACGTGTTTATTGTGGGTGAGAAAACATTGCTAATCAAGGGCTAATTGCCCCAGACATCTACAGAGGGCAAAAAATGATGAGGAGTTGGTAGCCTATAATGATGAAAGTTTATAAACCTAAAAAAAAAAAACATTTCCACTAACTATGCCAACAAATTATGTCGTTTTGTTTACCTGCAAACCTGAGCACAGCGATCAAAATGTGTTCAACTGTTTCTTGTTCTTGCTGTTAAAACTACATCAAGATAGTTAGTGAATATAAGGAAGTCATTGTTAAAACATTGTAATCTTAGCAAGTGTATTATATGCCTGAAAATGAAGCATTTCAAATAACTGAAGTTTATGTATTGCTTGGTTGTGTTTAACTCTCTCCCATCAGTCATTCTAAAGACATTTCCCATGGGGCCATTTACTCCAAAAATGCAATATGGCTTTCTTATGCTAAATGCATAGTGCCTGCAGATATGTTATAAAAAAGAAATGACAGCAAAACCATATAAATTGAAATACTTTTACAAAAAAATCAACTGTAGAAAAAGACTGTACCCAAATAAGGTAATGTTGGACATTAAATTGTTTTGTGACATTTTCTCTGGTTAAGCAGTATCTTTGTGAATCACCTCTGTTCAGTGACTCTGGCTGATTAAATTTAACATCAGGTCAACCTAAAATTATTTGAATGTTCTCCCACAGAGGCTTTTTCTTCCTCCCACAATCCAGAAACATAATTCTAGGTTATCTGAAGTTACTAACTTGTATGCAAAATTTTATTGTGATTGTAGATAAGTATGTCTGTACTGCATTTAAAATAGAAGAATATAATGTGGACTTATAAATAGAATAACTCTACAATTGCATTGGATATGTAATAATTCAAATTTGTTAATTGAGTTTTATTTATTTACTTATTTATTTTTAATCTCATTTAAGAATGTTCCCTTCAATCCTATACTAGGGCCGTGGGGGTTTCCAATGCCCATCCAGAGTGAAATGTTTTGGGAGTGGGGCAGATTCACCCAGGACAGGGCACCAATTCATTGCTGGTCACACACACACACACACACACACACACACACACACACACACACACACGTTTTTGGACTGTGGGAGGAAACCAGAGAACATGTAGTAAACATGGGGAGTACATGGAAATTTAAGATTGGGATTCAAACGTGGAATCCCCAGCACTGAAAGGCAGACTTTAAAAACAGTAATTCATTATATTCAATACTTGTTTTACAAAGACAGTAGCATATGCAAAATGATTTAATTAAAATATAGAAGTACAAAGGTTTTTTTTTAATGACCAGATAAAAATCTTATCATAATCATCATAATTGAATATCTTAAACTTTTGTCAAATTATAGAGATATGATTCCTCTGAATCATTTTGTACATATGTTGCTTTAGTGAAAGAAGCACGTGTGGTTTCTGGTTTGGGGAGTAGATGGCACTGTTGTGTTACACACGATCGAACCTAATCGAGCATGCATAGCGAGGGAAAGTTTTATCAAGCTGATATGTGACAGTGAAATTATTGTAATAAGATTCAGTTTTGAAAATACATTTTAACTGTTGCACATATAAATGATTAAATGAAGTATAAATTAAATCTACTTAGTGAAAAATAATGTTTTACAAAATGTTATTTACATAGCTGGTAATCATAATTTATCCTAGTGGGCTAAATATATATTTTATTATATTTTGCTCTAAATAATATCTGTCAAATACCAATATTTTATAGTCATTCTCCTGCCTTGTATTATTTGTGTTTCCTCTAGCTCTTGAAGTATTTCTTTAGTCCATTGCAGTATGTCATTCTGAATGGCAAAGGTTAAATAAAAAGCTTACAATTGGAACCTCTTTATCTACAAGGCATAGAGCTCTTCATCGGCCCAAGGTTGTTCTGTGTTACATAGATTTGTTTCTCTTTTCAAACGTGTGAAAAGATGTGGAGTTCGACTGCTCTTGAATACCATCAAGGTCTTCCAAAGTAGAATCCTTTAGCAGTGAATCAGAAACTGCAAAAAATGTCTTTCATTCCCCACAGAAAAAACAATGCTGTTTGGAAGGGATGAAGGAGACAGGTGTGAAAAGAATAGAAGTTATGTGGAGGACAGCATGCCAAGGTCACCACATGGTTTGTTTCACACTCTTGTCTCCAGTTACTTATTCTTCCGTAAAAAAAGCAAATATGGTCACATCATCATGCAGAAAATGCCAGCTGTGAGCTCTATGCATGTTGTAGGGACAGGTTGGGTTGCTTCATGTTCTTCTAGGAACGTGTTCTAAGAAGAACTGCACAAGGAACACTTGAAAAGCAAACATGCAAACAAGGTGCATGATGAAATGAAACATGGAGCAAACACAAATAATTCTTTTAAATTATATAAATATAAAATTATATAAATTATAAAATTATAAAAACCGAAATCTTTTCCAAATTTTAATAAACCGTTCATTATCCTCATAACTGTACAAGAAAATGTTTCTGTATGATCTTAATTACCAATTTCATTGTATATAGTAAATATTAACAATGTTTTCAATGCGCTACAACAGAATGCAGAAGGAGATCAGTATTTGTGATTATCCAAAATCTCATCTCATTGTCTTACATTTAGTCCTCTACTAGAGTTGCAGGGCATTCCTTATGCCAATCCAGGAGACAACGTTTGGGCACTGGGCACACTCACTACATAGGGGCAATTTAGAGGAGAGAACATGGAAACCCGACCCAGATCAGGATTAGAACCTGGATCTCCAGCACTGATGAACATGCTAACCACTAAGCCACCGTGCCATCCCATATTTTATATGTTAAAATATTCCAACATATTGATTTTAGGTGTGAGCTTCATAACTGAACATAAACTGTGTTGAACTAGCAACCTCTTGTGCCAAACTTTTTGTGACAATAAAATCTAAAGAAATTATATTTCAAAAGAATATTTCCCAGTGTGATCTTTTGACAAATTTAAGTATTTCACAAATTAATATTGCTACAAATTCTGACTTATGTCTTTCCTCTTAATCAAGATTGGTTTGTTTTACTTCAGTTTGATTTGATGGTAAATAACTGTCTGTCTCATGGTGATGCTGATGTGATACATGAAACATCAAAATCAAAGCATCTGTAGTGTAACAGTTGTGTAAACATATAAAGTACAGCTGCCATGACACTATGTTTTTAATATCTTTAAAAATAAACTAAAACCTTTTACATAAAAAAAAAAAATTATATGAATATCATGACTGTGTTTATATAAAACAGTGCTACACAACAAAATAACATGATCGGATTTAGCATAGAGCATTTTTGATGGATTAGCACACTCTCTTTACTTTTATGAATCTAACTTTGTTTAGATGTATCATCATTTTAATGTGATTCTGTTACACATGAAATACAGCACACCAACAACCTAAACATACTGTATTGTATTCAAAATTCAAAATTGTATTTAGATGTTCTGGTATATAAATATAAAGCCTAAACTAATAATATCCATTTGAAAGCAAAGTGCAACAAATCACTAGCAGACTGAACTTGGGGCAGGTATATTCACCGTGTTTGCAAGGTTGCATTTTTAACCGCCTTCACAGTTCATTGAACGAGTATGTTTGAATGACCTGCATACCACAGCTTTCATCATACATATGAGGCATGTCATCAAGTTGCAATGATAATGCGAAAAACAAAATTCCTTGTTCACATTAGGTGCCAGATGGAACAGAGTATCTTAATGAAAGACCTCCTGTAGCATGGTTTAAAAACCATTTTTTCTATTTTAGATTTCACATTATAGAGATATAAATTCAACAGTCTACAAAGTAGTAAATGTTTCCTAATATTAATTGATGCAAAAAATTAATGATCTTTCCCTGCAAGTTTATCATTGTTTTAGCAGGACAATGCCATACCTCAATCTATATATTACAGTGTGACTTCAAAGTAACTTGGAGTGTGCTTGATTGGCCTGATCTGGTCTGAAAATGTATAGGGCATTACAAGCAGCTTAAGTCTAGTATTAAGAACAAAAAAACTCCAAATTAGCATTTGTTTCAAAATAATATTAAAAGTGGAATTAATTGGAACTGATGTTAAATTCAGTAGTAAACATGCCTCTATCCCAACTTCTTATTTGTTTAGTTTTAATTTAATGTTAATGATAATGGTTTGTGTAATTTAGACCTTCATTCTATTGTACTTCTGGTAGTCATTAAAGTTTTGAATGAATAAGCAAATCATAGATTGCTGTATGTAACCCATCTTACTAAACACCTTTTTTATGAGACTGCAATTATTTAATATTATACATTAAATTGGTTCAGGACACCTTAATCAAACCAGTTTCAGTTTGTAATGAAGGCAGATGGACATCTTTACAAATGAGCGTTCCATTGGGTTTATTTCCTTGCAGCTCTGTGTGCTGCGTGCAAAGATGATGCAGATGGTCAAGGATTAGAGGAAGCATTCAAATGCCAGCATGCATAAGGAAAAGCAGACTTAACCTTTTTGACAGTAAATAAAAAACTGAACTTTTAGATCTTTGCTCGGTTGTTGCTGCAAATGGATAAATGGCTGAAGCTGATGTACCCCAGCGTATGGTTCAGCTTAGCGGACGATGCATACCAAATTCAGATTTCAAATAGTTCCAGATATTGATTAATTTTATTAATTAAAAGATCCATAATAATGTAATTGTAATAAATTAAACATGATCTAAAAAACTAAAACTAAAAGGAAAGTGTGGACTAATATTATCTGACAAATTCTGCCTTACAAACATGCATGTGTTCCCATGTGTCTATCAGCTATTGTGTTATATTGCCCAATTATAATTAAAATAGTTTGTTAAAATAGTTGCTGTGAGTTAAATAACTTTAAAAATATTCAGGAGAAAACTATTATTGAATATTTATAACTCACATTTTAAAAAGTTACATCACTAAAGAATAAATAGTTGTAAGCCGGAAATGATTCAAATGTGCAAAGTGTACAATGCCTTTTTTCCATTAATAACACAAATAAACTGCCTATGCTGTAAAAGCTGGGTGGAAGCACATTTTTGAGCATTTATAATGAATGTAAGAGTGAGCACAGGCCTATAGAAAAGCATAAAACATGCCAAATGAAGGTGTGTTGCTGGAGCAGACAAGAAAGGGTACAAAGCAGAGCATCAAGTATAAAGTGAGCCGTGGACACACTGTGAAAACTTTTAATTCAGCCAGAGGTTCACATACCGGCTGGCGTAATACTTCAGGACCCCAGATTCAGGTCTGAAAGAAACTTGTTTATGCTGCTGGAGACTACCCTACAGCTTAGAGGAGCCACACAACCTTTTTTTGCATCTTTTGCATGGGAAGAGGAAAAGGGCAGTGCACAGAGGATGACATTTCATTAGCACTATAATTCTGGGGTCTAGGTGGGATGTTGATGGTAATTCTGCATGCCAGTAGAGGAACAGGAGAAGCAAAATGAAAGAACTGTGCAGAAAATGATTTCACACCATATCTGGTTCGACTAATTAGGTGGAGGAAAAGATAATCAGATTGATGTTCCATGCTCCACATTTTTGCCTGGACATGTGCCATATCAGATGACAGGCATAGCATGATTTGTGATCTAATAACTGATGACTGCACAGTAATTTCATACTTGCAAAGTTATTAAGTCATCATTATCAACTTGCCATTCGGGGCTAGCACATTAGGAATACCCATAAAAATACTGTGCAAGACCAATTTGGACTTAAACGTATACCTCAGGCACAAAGGCATCTGTTGATGAGCTCTCACTCATCTGCTTCATTACATTTCCATTAGAGCGGAGTTGAACACCAGTAGACTCCATCAGCAGTGAAAGTATAATTGCTTAACTGGACTTAGTGAAGTGATGTTGGGAAGCACAAATTTAAATTCACATACACTGCTTGCTATGTTACTTTCTGCATGTCTGATATTAAGCAAACAGTGGTACTATGCTTGCAAAGGAACAGAAAAGAACTTGTAGGCCCTCAAAAAAGTACAAAGTTACCGCAAGGTCCAGGGGATACATTAATGTACCATGTAATTAAAATGTCCCATGAATTATCGAAATCTGCTACTAATATGCCAATAACTTCACAAGTTATGATTTTTGTTTAATAGCCATGTACTTCTCTTGAAAAAATACGAGCAAGGTCTTCCTATTAAAAGTTTGTGTTCCCCTAAAAATGGTTGTGAAACTGTGGCTTTGTGATCAAATCATTGCACATAAGTGTTTTAGGCAGAAAGCACAGCAGTGTATGAGGGACAAAAGTCATCAGTCAATCACAAAAGTCCTATAGACTTTTATCCTAGTACTTATTAATAAAACAGGAAATTAACTTTACATAGTAAAAAAAAAATTCCACCTTGAAAAATAGATCATGATTAGATGAAAATAAAAGTAACACTGAAGCAACAGCAAAGTGATTAGAAGCATGACTACCCAAAGGCACTGTTAAATAAATAAATACAAGGTTCTACTAGCAATTGCAATGGAACTAGGAAGGCATGCTTTTGAGTTTTATGTTGTAGTAAAAGGCAACTGCCAACACAGTGATTGAGTAGTACATGGCAAAATCAGTTTACAATGGTCTGTTATTAAATCCCACAAGTGCTTCATTTAAATTCAGAACATTCACAAAAACATCAGTCCTGCTGTACTTTTCACTAGCTCACACAAGATAAAGTGATAACTGCTCAGGCTGAGCTGGAAGCGAGTCTAACCAAATATGACACATTGTTATTGTTCAGCTTTGTTCCAAAGTTCTTAGTCTAAACAAAAACAAAATCAGAATTCTATTTTTGCCATAGTTTCATTCACTCTTATTTGAATACTATCACAAATGCTTTTCAGAGCTATTACTGCACATTGAGATGTCATCAGAGTGACCACCACAAATAACCTTTTGCTAAAGATTTTGAACTTTTCCCCACCAAACTGGAAAAAAAATATAAGCCCATGTAGAGAAAGGTCTCAGCATGGCTTTTCTCTCCTCTGTGTCCTCTGGCCATGGTCGGAGTAGTGATTGGCTGTGTCAACATGATGACGCAGATTATGAGAATCTCAAGAGGAAGAAATAAATATTTAATGGATACTGCTATGCGGCCTTGTTGTGGACACCATGCTTTTGCCATTAAGTCTCCTGAGCCTGGTAGGTTTTATCATGTATAAGTCTCCTTCCTTTCATCTTGATTAATGTCTTGAGGCTTTTTTTCTCTTTCGCTATCTGCACATATTATGTTAGTGTTTACATGTTAGTGTTCTTTGTTAGTCATTTTGACCTCTCTTTACATGCTCATAATCTGATTTGTTTACTTGTATGACAGGCTCATTTTCTTTTTTCTTTTTTCCTTTTTGTAATGTACTGTTCTGCGGTGCTTTCTCACTTTCTTTGTGACAAATACCTCATGTGGCTTTGCCTTTTCCTCTTTATCCTTGCTTCCATTTCTCTATTTTTTCTTCACTCATATCTCCATCTCTGGTACACTCACCTCACACTATAATAGATATTTTTTCCGAGTGACACCACAGTGTCCACTGGTCCCTGAGAGACGATGGCAGACATTCTCAGTGCGAAAGGAAAATTGATTTTTGGCACAGGCCTCAGCATAAGCGACTATTAAGCAGGAACAGGATCCCTCATTAACATGAAACCTGAGAAACTTAATGTCAAATGAGCTTGGGGTGAACAAGGATAAACTGACAAACCTGCTGTCCGTGATCAGAGAATATTAGGTTTGCATGAAGGGCCTGGTGTGCGCGAGAGCTTTTGTGGGTACGTAGGTGTCAAGATGAGGCAGGACATGGCTAACCTGTGTGGCAGAGAATGCAGGAAATGACTGATTAGGTTAAGACACAAAGTGAGTGCACACATGGATGTGTTTATGATTACCCCTCTGTTAAGTTGCTTTTAAAAAGAGAAATAGGTTGAACATGGGTATAAGAAAAAGAAAAAGAAGGTGAGAAAGGTGCAGAGTGAAAGAAATCAATATTTATAATTGGCTATATTCCCTCATCTGATAATATTAAGCCTGATTCCACAACAACAAACATAATGGCTTTTGCAGATGGTTCCAGCCATCATCTCAATTACGAATTACGATGCAATATTTTCTCCTCCCTTCTATTTCTCACTACCCCATGCTTCAGTCTGGTTCAAAGGTTATATATATATATACAGTGTATATACACACATACTACACCTAGAAATGATGGTAGAACTTTAAGCCCACTGCTTGTTCAGCTATATAATGGAACAGTTATATCAAATGCTGTACAGTCTGTAGCTTTCTATGCCTTCTGCTCTTTATGGAGTAAGAAGTCTAAGTCTTGGAAAGTACTGGGCCTTTGTTAAATGTCTTTTTGAGCATTCAGCGATGTGATCTATGCATATTGATATGCAGTTTGCCAATTAGAAGACTTTAGACCATTTACTTTGGTTGGGGGCTGGATAAGCTGATGGATGGCTAAAGGGGTAAGGGGGAGGCAGCTGCAGCTGGTGTCATGGTGGACATTCGTTCAAGCTGATCAGAGGTTAGCAGAGAGAAGTAGGAAGAAAAAGGGGGGGGCAGACTTTTATTTTGCCATCCATCACTTGACTCGTTCGACGATCAATAAGGCCCATTAGACACTTTGTGCTCTCGGTGGAGCCCTGCTGCTCAGGCCCAGCACATGGAACACTGTGGCATTTTCAGTTTTAGCAATCGACACAGGCCAAAAACAGCAGCACCCAACACCCCACCAGAAGCTTCAATTAATGAAGCAGGTTAAAATCAATCAACTTGACTGGCTGTGTGTCTTCAAGAGTGCGGGCATTGTAAAATATGTACACATGTGATAAATATGTCATAGATTAGCCAAAGCACACCCATGCATCATGAGTTTTCAAGTAATGTGCAGTTGATGGCATTAAAATAGATCATCAGTACGCAGACATGATGTTGTGGAAGAAGGTTGAAGATGCATGGCCCGATGAATATGGGGGTATAAAGGCCATTCTTCACTGTAAATGACTCAATGTTATAGATGGATAGGATGGTGGGGTGTCCCAGTCATGAAAAAGGATAGGTTCTTTCATTTAGATCTCATGACAAACTAGGGTTCCTCAAGGTCTTACATAAAGCTTAAGGTTTGGCTCTGTTTATAGATGCGATGAACTGTCCTTATTATCAAGTGAAGGTTGGCAGAATTTTTAATAGTGAAAGCTTAACCGACTGCTTCCAGATTTAGGAAGAATGTTTGTGTTAACAGCTTAAGCTACTAACAGTAATGTGTTT
Organism: Corydoras sp. C115; assembly: GCA_019802505.1. NCBI lineage: Eukaryota > Metazoa > Chordata > Actinopteri > Siluriformes > Callichthyidae > Corydoras > Corydoras sp. C115. The sequence continues at coordinate 8,767,058 of JAFMOC010000001.1, forward strand.
TTGATGTGAAAACAATGATGTATAACAGTATGTGGGTTGGTTTTTTTAGGCAAATGCACTTTGATGCCATGTTTTTTGCCAACTGTTCACACATTATGCACAATAATTGTGCTGGCTCTTTTCCAGGCACCACAGGTGGTATAATGAACATAGATCTATAGAATACATTACAACAGCATAACCTGAAAGTAGCAGTAGCTTGTTATATTTTGCCTTTAACAAATCAAGGAGCACACATTGTCTGGCTGTACATGTCAACGTCAACAGTGTGACCCTCCAAGCCTGACTGATGTCCTGACTGTTGTATCAGACGCAAACAGGATGTAAAATCCTCCCGCTACACTGCCTACAAACCAATTCCAAAAAGGTTAATTAAATCAGTGTGCCTAATTCATTCAAATTAACTGTCTGTTTGGAACAGCAGACGAGAAGCCTTAGTGTTTTATCAGTGCTGGAAAATGGAAAAATAAGGAAATGAAGGAAATTGATGCAAATGACCTGAAATTGGACGTACTTTTCAAAGCATAGTGTGGTAAGTAAAATGTTGAGCAGAGATGGAGGGCAGACCGGCTGATGAGTGCATGTGAAAGTGTGTGTATATGAAAGGTGTAAAGGTGTCCAGGATAGTCCAGATGCATTTTTGGCATTACACCTTGTGCATGTAAGGCATAATTACATTTCCCCAAAGCTGCCTTTTCTTCTCTTTTATGACAGGCACATCAAAAGCAGTGAAAACTGGAAGCCAGCATGCCACAGAAGCCCCCATGAAATTAACCCTGCCGGGGATTGCTAGCTCCCTTCTGCCCGCTCCTCCTCCTCTTCCCTTTATTCCACTCTAGCTTGTTTTTTCACGGTCTGTGGATCACCATAAGCTGGCGCAGTGTAGCGCCGGCATGAACATTGCGCTTGACCTCCAAAGCCTTTCATCCACTCTTGTTCTCCAAACACACCATGCCCTTCTCCTGCATGCCTCCACGGTGCACTGCTTGGGATAATGCCTCTGCCTCTTGCCCCACTGACAAGAAGCATGTTCGCCTGGACAACCTGATCCTTAAAAATCGGATTCTGTGTACATTTTGACAGAAGTTCTGACAACGTGGCGATGTAAGACTGTGAAGGTGTATTAATTCAGAGGTTATAAAACATGTTGCTCAAGTTGTACGTGTTCTGTCGCCTGGCCCAAATTCTTCCCTGTTTTCCAGAGCCTGACTCAGTGACCATACAGTTCAATAGTTCATTACAGCACCCCTAAAGGATCTGTAGCCATAGTGAAAAGTTTATAGTCTGCTTAAATCTAACCATGAAAACAGAATAACCCATCAATGTCCTTTTATCCACCATGTAGCAGCACAGTAAGCAACCAAATGAATCCTGCTGTCCTTCAAGCCAACCTGTTTTAACATATCAAATAAGAAGAATGTGTGGATTTAATTAACTTTGCACACTGTGAAATCAGACAATGACATCAGATATTCCAAATGCCAAGGCTATGTACTGAGTAAATGGAAAGTCAGTGTAAGATAAAATAAATAATTAGGCTCTTTCTGATTATATCTTCTGGTTTCTGCTGGTCTGTATGGTTTACATGTTTATACTCTGACAATACTCTTCAAGAAAATGAGAGCACGTCCTTAGCATGAAGTCAATCCACCACAGGACATCACACACTCATTAATTTGCACATCCTAATCAGGAAAAGTGGCTTACAAATGAATGAATAAAAAAATAGGATTAGCCTTTTTAAGACCTTTCAAGGAATTAAAAGTACACTCCAGACAGGGAGAACATACCACATTTCGCACTGCATTACAGCTTGGACTCTATGTCAGTCAAAGAAATATAATAATATTTATGCAATAAAACTAGCACCACACAAACACTGCCTTAAATGAACTGAAAAAAATATATCAGATAAGATTTAATTGCCTTGTCACACATTCAGTCAGATAAAATGCTCACTCTTTATCTGGAGCCCATTAATGACACATTAAATTGTTTTCCCTGTCCCAGTGTTGTTACACAATGTACTGTGTTTTTTCACATTCCTTCAGATCAACACTTACTTTACTCATAAAACTAGCAAAGTAACTTAATAAGAACAGGAAGAAAACAGGTTGACAAACACAAAAAAATCTGAACATAATTCCTAACCTGAATGACAGATTGGGTAAAAAAAGAGGAAAATACAACAGACTAATACTCCTTTTTATTTTCTCTGACATATGTGAATGTAACAAATACATGTGTAATAAGAACATCTTTTTTTTTCTACTGGCTGGTGACTCATTAAAAGCTATAAAGTGATTTATGGTAGGCTCGAGTACAGCATTAAATGATACTTTACATAAAGAAAATGTAACATGTAGTATTAGCTAGAACACTAGGCACTAAAGAGACTTTTTTGCTGAGTGTAGCTATGAGTCTTTGTAATGGCTTATCTGTTTTTAGTCTGTTACGAGCTGGGCACACGGCTCGGAAGTCTATTCAATGTGTTCCTATCAGGGCACTATTTCAACATACAGGGCCTACATCAGAGAGAGATATGGAAGGCTTGCCAGAGAGAGAGAGAGTGAGGTCGAGTGAGTGAGACTGAAAGAGAGAAGACGTGATGAGAGAAAGAGAGTCGCTGAGCTATGCCTGCTACCTCTGCTGTGGGAAGTAAGGAAAATTGATCTGACATTGATTTTCCATGCCAGGCTTACACTTTATTCCCTCTCTTCTTCTGTGTGTATGTAAGTGCATACATGGATGCATGGACAGAGTGTTACATACAACATGCAATACATTCCCATCCGCAGATCAAATATATTAGTCATTTTCTCTCACTTTCATTCTGTGGGTGTGTTGGTGTGTGTGTGTATACCTTTCCCCAGGGAGGCACTGACCTGCCTGCTGAATCAGGCTGGTTGTATTCACGCTCACACTGGCCAGTAATGGGGTTAAACAGCTTCGCTGACCTGCATCACGTCTCACTTGTTACTGGCTGCCTGGAACCCTCAACATGCTGTTTATCGGGAGTGAGAGAGAGTGGAAACAACATAAAAGAACCTTAAGCAAAGGTGAGAGTGGGTTTCCTCCCTGTGTTTCCCTTACTCTCACATTGTAACAGCACAGTGGGGGGTGGGGGGTTGAAGGGGTTGACAGCAAAAAAAAAGCAACACAAGCAACCATAGAAGCCAATTTAATACTGGCATCACTATTAATAAATGGCAGCCATTACGCTACCAAATGGACTGGGCCTGTATTATTTACTCTGAGAGGAAGACAGGCCGATATGCGGCACTGATAAAGCTGCAGTGGAACAAAGATTAGAAGCACAGAGACTTCTTTATCGCTTAATGAGAAAAGATGGGTGACTCTCGCGTACGCTTTCTCTCTCACTGACTTTCTAATTTTTCCTTGCTCTTCAGTCCTGTTTTCTCTCTCTCTCTCTCTTCATCCCCCCTCCTTCAACCCACTGGGGTTGCCATGACAATGGTGCGTTGCCTGGGTAACAGTGGGAGCTGATAGGTTGGTGTAAAAAGAGATAGAGCTATCTAAGACTCCTCGGCTATACAGGTACGGGCAAAGCGAGAGAGAGAGAGACTAGGAGAAACCTCAGAGAAAAAGGCAAGCAGAGGCCAAACAGAGTTAGGAAACTGGTAAAACATAGGGAGCAGTGAAGGAGTGATGGGCAGAGGGACAGAAGAAAAGTGAAAGAAGTAGAGCAACAGACAGAAGTTGCATACCTCTTCCTTAGTTGAAAATGGAACAATGAGCATTAAAGCACACAACACAAATCCTTTAACCCAAACGTAAAATTAGATATTAGAAACAGATGCGCAAAAGGGAAATGTTATAAATCAGAGCAAAGAAGACAGTATATATATATATATATATATATATATATATATATATATATATATATATATATATATATATATATATATATATATATGTGTATGTATGCGTATGTGTGTGAAAGTGCCCAGAATGTTAAGTCTGACTATTATTTATTGTGTGGTATAAACACTCACATACCCTTTTAAATTGGATGCTTCATTGCTTGTGTTGTGAATGTAATAATGGCTCTATGTCTTCAGACTGGCAGTCACACTCTGCTTCTTTACTCCTTCAGAGTGAGAAAAAAAGCTAGGTAGCCAAAAGAAAAAGAAACTGTAGCTAAGTAAGAGGAGATGAGGACAAAACAGTGACAAGATAAGAAAGGGATGAGAAGGGTGATAGCAATGAGTGTTTTATATACAATAGTAAAAAAGTGAACAGAAACCCGATGAGATTGAGAAATAAGATGAGAAAGGTATGAGAGAGGACCGGAGGTTAAACAGAACAGATATAAGTGATGATAGCGAAGGAGATAAAAAACGATAAAAGCAAGAGGGAAATATATATTGTTGCGCAAGGATAAAGGGTTAGGTTAAAGATGCATAACATAAAAGAATCAGTAAGGATTTATTTTTTGACTAGACAGATTACAACCACCTTTAGTATCAGGAAACTGATGAAGCTGTGTCAATTCACCAGTCCAGTGCTATAGCAGAGTGGCATCAACATGATCTAATAGAAAACAGGGCCTTGGAGCAGTACAAAACAATAACTGCTTGGTTAGATTGTGTGAAATAAGCACACACACACATACACACACACACACAAATGCATGCATGCATGCAAACAACCATACACAAATCAACACACAAACAAAATGAAAAAGACATACAATTCTGCTCTTTTCTGTTGCTATGATTCTACTTTCAAAAGTGAAATTGCACACTTTATTTTTTTATCCCACATAAGTGTTCCTGTTATTACAAATATTCAAATGACAAAAGTCAGCGCTGCATTTTTACAGTACAAACAACAACAATCAAAATAAATACTGCAAAAATAGAAATGACAATGTAGCATGAGAATGCCACTTTTACCTAGCTGTTTAGATTTGAACATCATAATGCTTATGTGATCTTATTTTTGCTTTTTATATCCAACAACTAACAATAGGAGTAAAGTACGTGTAAAAAAATACAATTTAAAAAATATGACTATACACTGTACACAGTAGACATAAGAAATGATTTATGTCAGGTAAAATTGTCCACAAGTCGACCAAAAATTTAATTCCAATACAATTAAGCATTTAAAAACTAGTTAGGCAATATGTATAAAAAATGAATAATATATTCTGTGATCTTCAGTAATCTTATAACAATCTGCTCCTTCTGTTCTTACTGCCAAATAATCCAACAATACTGTTTCCCCCAGATGAATCACAGTTCAAATCAAGAACTAAACAAAACATTTTGTCATGGAATGTACAGTATAAAGCATTTTTAAAAAACTTTTTAATTGTCTTTGGCATTCACATTTGTCCTTCACAGTATTTAATTTTATATTTAGCCTGTATCCTAAAAAAGACAGAAGGTTATAAGAGCAAAATGAACTATAGGCATATCAACAGGCATTCACTACACACTTCAGCTTCACATTAAATGCAAACTGCATGAACAAAATTATTATATTGAACTTTTAATAATAATGGTGTCCATTCATCCATCCATCCATCCATCCATTACCTTCCGCTTCATCCTCTATTAGGGTTGCGGAGGGGTTCCCTATGCCCATCCAGCGGAGAACGTCTCAGGCGCTGGGCAGATATACTCAGGACAGGGCGCCAATCTATTGCTGGGCATTTATAAAAAATCATATGTATATATTAACATGAATAAAGAAACAATTTTTGGTCTGATTGAGATTTATAGATATTGTATAAATATGACCTGTTGGTTGTATTTGAATGTGTAGTGTTAGAAGAATAATGATAAAAATCATGGGTAGGAAAACAGGGATATTTAAAGACTGGTCTGTCCTCAATAGGGTGTCATGGAACTTGACCTTGGACTGTGGCGTCCCTCCAGGGCTGGGCACTAACGCACCCTCTGCGAATCAGCAGGTCCCACATCGCATCACTTAAACAGGAGCCCTTACTGACCTCAGCACAGTTTACTCCCACTGCGCCTTGCTTAATGCACCTCCATCTCAATAACTGGAACGCAACAAGAGACATAACTATCTTCCTGAGCTGACCATGCACTCAGTGAAGGATAGCTGTACGACAGGTAAAACCAGAGTTTACTTCAGTTTAAAGAACAATAATACAAATTTTATGTAAGATTGGCATAAAAACGTAATTTACAATTTAATGATTATTTAGTTATGGGACTGTAGTTAGCAAGACACTGATGCACACACACATTTTAACTAATGTACATCAATTAGCTTAATTGATTATTAATTCAATTAAAATTTATTTTGTAAACTAAAATTCCATTTGAATATATATATATATATATATATGAAAAAAGTGCATAAATGCAACCATCTTCCAGGATGCTGAAAATGAAACCAGGGTGGACATTACAGTTCGACAATGAAACACACAGCCAAGGAAACTGTCAAGCGGTTTCAGAACAAAATAAAATAAATCTGCTTGAATGGCCCAGTCAATCATTAAACTTGAATCCAGTTGAAAAGCTATGGAAAGAGCAGAACATCAGAATTAAAAAAAAAAGATTTAAAGACATTTTATATGGAAAATTACAGCATCTTAAAACTGGCAAAAAGTTTTCCAACTAAGTATCAGATTAATTTCAGTAACCATGTTAATTTTTTCCCCCTGTGTTCTTCCACTTTATAACAAATAACTTGAATTTTTTTATTTCTTTATATGAAAATGACTTACGTTGTGATGTTCAAGTTCAAGTACAATAGTACATTGTCACAAAACGGCCCCAAACAGCAAGTCAAAGTGACAGAGTGCAAAAAGGGAGGAACCTTGGTAGACCCAAGACTCTATTGGGAACTCATCACATCAACATAGTAGGATACCTATGTACAAACCGTGCAGTTTAATGCAAAAAGCTCATCAAACTCATGGCAACTAAAACATTAGCAATATGTTTCTACAAGATATGACTATATGCAGAATGAAAATAAGCATTGTAGGTGAATGCTAGATATGTCACCAATCCATATTCCATGTTTATGAAGACTATGTATGTACTCCTACGGTGGCGTGGTGGCTTAGTGGTTAGCACGTTTGCCTCTTAGCACTAAAGATTCCCGGTTAGAATCCCAATCTAGGTGGAGTTTTCATGTTATCCCCGTGTCCACGTGGGTTTCCTCCCACAGTCCAGAAACATGGATCAATCAATTAATCATCAATCATCAATTGACTTCTCCAAATTACCCGATATAGAGTGCATTTATCTGTGTGTGTCTGTGTGAGTGAGTGTGTGCCCAGCGATAGGTCCCCATCCTGCGTGTATCTGCCCATCCTGTGTGTATCTGCCCAGTGCCCAAAACGTTCTCCCCTGGATGGGCATGGCGAAAATTCCTGAATATAACAAAAACACATGTCATAACTTCATCATAGTCTAATACTTCCTAATATTTGCTCTAATATTCCCTCTGGCACATCAACACCCCCCCCCTCATGTTCTTATTTTGACGTACCTGCTTTGGGGTAAGGAATACAAGTAAGAAAGAGCTGACGACACAGCTCTTTGTTAATATACTTAACCCATATTTTTTTTTCTCACTTGTTTTCTGTCTGGCATTACCTTGTCTGAAATCCTCCAGAGGCAAGACTCATCATCACTATTTTTCTCTTCCAAAAACGACACTAAATTCATTCTAATGCAAGATATTTTTAAACAAAAATGAAAGTTTTGCTGAGAAGCAAAAATGACATTAAAGTGGCATTGTCATTGACATTGTCATTGTCACACACCAAATACAGGATAACTAAAAGGTCAAAATAATCATACACACATAACATACAGTGGCAAGAGTTCAGGGATTGTATGTTTTTGCCAGAACAACAAAATGATATAGTTTAAATCATTTTCCACATTTATCCATAAAGACATAGATACTCCGAGCACTTTAGACATAGATACTCCGAGCACTTTAAAAGAGATTTTTTTTTTGCATTGTTGAGATTACAGCCATCTTGTATTGTACCTTCAAACGTATATAGTATGATGTAACAATCAACTCAGTTTGATTTTTTTGTGAAATATAAAGCTAGGCACTTATTCTGAAATTTGTAATAATTTATTATAGTTTAAAATGACCATTAATTTAATTTAAACTAGAATGAAATAAACAAAAACAGAATGAGCTTAAATTATACTCTACTTTTCTTATCTACATTTAACAACGGTGTTTAGTGTTTGGTGGAGGAATGCTAAATGTAATTCACTTTTGCTGTTTGTGTTTTAAATGTTATAGGGTACGCTTGGCTCAGGTGCTTTTATTAGCTGTACTTTAATGCTCTCTGCTTTTTTTCTAGTTGTATATTGTAACATACTGTATACTTATCTAAGACACAATATTTGATGCATGAATGATGCAAATGGGGCACCAGCAAATATCTTTTCTAGAGGACCACATTAGCCAGCGCTAGCTCTGACCCTAACCCTGTGTATAATAAATAAAGTATACATGTTTAATGTGCATGCTTTCATGTAACTTAAAATGTAAACTGCTAGCCACTGAAATCTGGTTGGTAAGTTAATACAATTAATCTTTGAAATTAATCTTTAAAAAAAGGTAGGATTCTTGAGTAGCACACTATGATGGTCATGCTTGTCAAATAACTTGTAATGGAGTTAGTTATACAAATGGATTTAATTCTAACCTTACAAGGAGACATTACATAGGCAGAGTATCTTTGTTCAGTTTTAACCTAAAACTCCTTATTTTCAGTAAATCAGCCAAGACAGTGTTAAGAGTAAGTGAAGCTGTGAGTGAAGATCACCAAACAAAGCTGAGGATACCAATACGAAACATTTATGATCATTTTAATGTTGACTCGTGCTGTTTAATTGGCTTTTTCTATTTTTTAACCAACTCTTCCAATGTTTAACCCCATGAGCTCCTATGAGCAGTGGTGCATTGTCTCTATTTGTTGGTTATATGATTCATTGTGTCACCAGGCGGAAGGAAATGATGAATGGTACTGAAAGAGTGAGAGCCTGGGGCAGGCCAAGAGCGCTTTGCTACACGCTCCCTCCTGAACAGAAACCATTTACTCATGCCTTGGAGGGGTCATACAAAATCGTGTTACCAAACAGAAACAGCACCCTCCAAGCTTCTTCCTCTACCACCCTCTGAAACAATCAGCTCTCCTGCAAAGCACTAATAAAGAGGAGGAAGTCATTGAAATATAAAAATAAGAAAATAAGAGTCTGATCAACTCTTTAGTAGCTGAAATAATGAATCCTGTTCAATCCTTGTTTGGCTCCCTAAATGATATCACATGGTACTAAAATGAGCATTGGCCAATTGATGGTTGCTGGCACGCTATCTTGCTGCTCCACTGTATGTGAGTGGCAGCTTTTATATTCACCAGGCTGCTGGAACTAACTGTTCTGCTCTAATTCCCTTTATATTTGAAGGACTGCCAGAACTAACTCTACTACTCCAACTTCTTTCCCAATTTCATTTGTCTGTTTAAACAATGAAGCCCCTGAGCAGTGACTTTGTTACTAAAGGCCACTGCAAAATACAAAAACAGGACCTCTGCTAGTAGTATTGCGTATATACAGCTCAGTAGAGGGGAGATGGTGCTCTCTCTCTCTCTCTCTCTCTCTCTCTCTCTCTCTCTCTCTCTCACACACACACACACTCTTTTCAATGTATACAAACTGCCTTCCTGGAATTTGCATTAACATTTTGAAAGGTGCACAGTTACTCAGACTGCAGATGCCTCATTGAATTAAATCAAGTTACTTATCAAATTTAAAATACACAAAAGAGTATTAAATAAATATTTCCTGATGACTTTTTAAAATCTAAATAGGCAGGCAGCACATCCCTAATGTACTTGTAAGACAATAACGAGCATCATTAGAATATTGCAACTGATAGACCTTGGTGATTTTGTGGGCAAATAAGAAGGCTGCTAGGTCAGTGCTTCCTTGTAGATGAGATTAAACTCTCTTCCTAAACACCAGCAGTCCTTGTCGAACTCACTGACCTCCACTGGTATCACGCCATACAGATAATCAATTGAGAGATCATGGCCGCAAATGTCTGGCACTGTGACTCAGCACTCAGCCTCGCATAAACCTTTGTCTGCTTTTATGTCAAATGTATTCAAGGCATGTGTATTCTGGAAGTCATATACATGGAGCAAAAAAGGGAGACTTCGAATGCCATGCATGCTGTGACAAGAGTACCATTGAGCTGCAGTGCCACGTCTCGGCTCAGTATGATGCTTATTTGCTTTGTATTCCATTTCCATGTCTGTCATACATATGGGAGCAAGCGGGACTAAAATGACTCCATGTTCTCTGCTGAAATGCTGCAGGTGTGTTCACCAAGAGATAAGACAGAAACCACGAGTTCTGAATCTAGATACAGGCAACCTGGAAGATCAGCACACCCACTCACTCCAATTACAGGGAAATAGATTCAATTTACTGGTAGAAATAGAGGACGAGCTGTTATGGGGTAGCTAGCCAGAGGCAAAGTCATGCTGAACACAGAAAAAGAAACAAAGTATTTGTGCTGTTGTTGTTTACAGGTATTTTTTTTTTTTTCGTCTTTCTGCTATTTATTACTGTGAAAACAGACTTGGACAGAATTAAACGTGTATCTGAAGAAAGCTTTTTCTGTTTAGTTAAAGAAAAATCCCACACTCCAGATTTCAGTCTGTGCTCAGCACAGAACTGGCCCCCAAATGAAAACATGCAAAATGCATAGTATTCAAATGTCAGCAACCATAAAATGTATTCTACCGTAAAGAATAAAAATGTTGTGTACTCAACTTTGTTTAGTCACTGACTTTCCGCTCGGTGTGTACAGCTTACAGAACCAGGAGTCTCTAACACTCAATTCAATCAAAAAAAAGTTGTATGCCTAATTTTGCTCAAGATCTTCAAAGACACCCCACTGAGACTTCCTACGGTACAATTTAGTGTAATTGGTCACTTCACACATCTCTGCTGAATCATTGAATATCAGCACTTGGAAAATTTTTACCTTTAAAAGATTAGAGTAAAATTAAAGTCATCTGCTTTGTAACAATTTAAACAAGAATCTGAGCATAAAAAAATGTTTTAAAACTGATGTTCTAATTATGTTGGTCTCTATTTTGCTGCCAGCGCTGACCTTATAAAGCAGGGACTCGACTAGACCCCTGAAGGTGTACTGTAATATTGGCTACAGATCCTTTAACTCCAAATCCATATGCAGCAAACTGCTACAAACTATGTATAGGACACTTTTATTTGGTATCAGCTTTAAATTTATTAGCAATTTCAGTTGAATCTTTTCTGATGGATTGAACCTGTCCCATAAACCTGTCACTGGTTTACCACTGTTCCTTCCTTGGACCACTATGGGCAACATTATGTGTAAACACTTTTTTATTTTAAAGAGCTAACATTATTATTGCAAATAAAATATGTAATTCATAAGACATACTTTTGTTATTGTAAAAACATTTTTCCTGTTTTTTACATCCAAAAAATGTGATTAATACCAGTGTCACATCACACAAACATTACACAACAGATAAGCTGGAGAGCAACCTTATTTACAGATAGTCAATGCCCAGATCCAGGTTAGAGTTTGTATGGTATGGGTATCTGGTTGGTATTAGACATGCGGGCACTTACTTCAGCTCCTCTGTGACAGGAAGGATATGCTGACCCTGCCTTTCTGCTAAGTGCCCTCATCCAGTATTTCATTGAGCTTCTGCCTCCTGCACACAGCAGGACGTTGCTGGAGTTTGATCATTTAGGAATCATGGCATCTTACAGGCTACTTTAGAGTATCGTTTAACACCAAAGGTTTTTTTTTGATGATACCCACTTACCTACACAATAGATACTGTATATGACTTTTAACAACCAATGGACCATAATACACTCCTCACATCTGTAAACAAAGGTTCCAAAGATGGCCAAAACTTCCTACATCATTTTGATGTGAAGACATTTCCATTTTTCAATTTTTTTCAATTTAGTAGCTTTAATAGCATGACAAACATTACATTTGTATTGCCCACTACTATTCTGTATAGATGTGTATATATATATATATATATATATATATATATATATATATATACTGTATATATATGTGTATATATATATATATATATATATATATATATATATATATATATATATATATATATATATATATATATATATATATTACTCATCACAATATATATATATATATTTAAACACCCATCACATAAACACACACATGCACTTATGCTTTAATTCACTACATTAAAAATAAACAAAAAAGTAATGAATCCACTTAATCTGTTTTTTTTTTTTTTTATATTGACATTAATTAAATACCTCATGTTGTCTTTAAGGTAAAAAGTAACATTCTTTTAATTTCCTTACATCATCTTCATCATTCATAACTTTCTTTTTTACACACACTAAGCAAACCTGCTGATTATCAAAAAAAAATTAAGAACAGAACAATCCAATAGATATTGACCCAAAGATTGTGTCAGTGTAACATTTTTATATCAAAATGTTTACATGCTACAAGAAGACTGCGCTTGTAAATTTATTTCTACTTTTGGCATACGCTTTAAAAACATACAGCTAATTTAATACCTAATGTTTAAGTTATGTGTGATTATGTGTAATCTTTTTTAATGCTAACCATTTAGCATTTAGCTTAGCTTTTAACTGTTTATTATTCTAATAAAATTTTTGTAGCATAATAATAAAACATTAATGTCACTCATAATTTCATAAACTAGAAAGGCCTTTGGAAAGTTATGTCATCCTTAAAGTCCTTTGTAAGTTATTAAACATTATAGGGAAATACAACTGGGGATGTAGTCAGACAGCTTTATTTCTTTAAGTCAACAATTTTAACATTAAATGTATCATCCAAAGACTCCTAAAATACATATCTTTTCAAAGATAACAACATACTGGAAGGAACCAGAAACTCTCTCTTTCTGTCCATTTGGACTACAATGCAAAAGAACAAGTATATATGTATTTAACTTGTCAGAGGAGTATCATACTGCTGAAATGTCTGCAACATGAGAACAAAACTGCTTTGCAGCATCTCCTTTAATGAGGTTGTACTTTTCAGGTTGCAGTATGATGTTTTTTATCTTGTTCTTTTTTTGCTTCTTTAATTTGTATTTATGCTCTACTTTTTGCATATAGTATTCAAACTTAATTTTTCTTATGATGTTAATTTTTATAGTGTAGGTTTTCACATTTGCATACAGTATGTTCCATATTTTTCTCCTTTGTTTTCTTTTTTATATACAAGCTACTCATAATAGTTTCCTTAATAATTAATTTTTGCAGGGTTTATTACAGTTTAAGTCTGAAATTAGGTTAGATTAGATTAGATTCAACCTAGTCATTACACATTGTAACAGCTACAAGGCAACAAAATGCAGTTTGGCATTTAACCAGAAAGCAATATACAAGATCATAGTTCCTCTACAGTATATACAGTATAAACAAAAATGGCAGGGTTTGGATATAACATACATGATATACAGGTGAAAATATTATTGACATACCATAAACATGGTGTACAGTTGATGTGCAATAGTAAAAACATAAATACAATGTGTGCGTTTGTGTTCTAAAAAATTTGGGCTTATAGACTTATAGAAGTAATTAATTTTGTTTTATCAAAATGTAACCAGTTAAGCTAATTTCAGTAGTTTATTATTATTATAAGGTATTATTATTATTATTATTATTATTATTATTATTATTATTATTATTATCCCGCGACCCTAATAGAGGATAAAGCGGGAGATAATGAATGAATGAAAGAATTATTATTATCTGCACAGCACCGAGACGTTCTCCCCTGGATGGGCATAGACCCCCCCCCCCACCCGCGACCCTAATAAAGGATAAAGCAGAAGATGTTGGATGGATTATTAGTAGTGGTAATAGTAGTAGTAGTAGTAGTAGTAGTAGTAGTAGTAGTAGTAATCATAATAGTAGTGGAAAACAGAATATACCCAATTATGATTTAAATCATACTTATTATTTTTGGTGCACAACTGCCTGAATATACACAAATGCACTATTACAGTAATCTAAGATACTTAAAATAGCCAGGCATTTAAAATTTTTTAGCTATTGTGATGAGGGTACCGGTACCATATCTTCAGGGATTGTACTGTAGTGAAGCTGTGGTAAACAACAATAACAACTTAAGGAAACAAAATGTTTAAAAGACACTGATGGAACATTACCCGGTTTATTTACTAGAAAATAAGCACCTAATGTGTGATTAGTCTAACATCCAATCAATGAATCATTACAAATGCTTGTTGTAATGTCTGTGATTTATCTTAATAAAACATATAATAATCTTTACAGTTTTCTGACCTTAAACCCACTAAAAATCTCCAGGCATTTATTGAGATTCTGCATAATCTGCAATGTTTGTTTGTTAAGGTTAACAACATGATTTTATTAAAAGAAACATGAGAATACAAATCTATAAGAAGGATAAGTCAACTTTTTTATGGATCTTAAAACACAAACACAGACACACACACACACACACAGACACACACACCCTGAATTCCAATCTCCATAATCCGCTTAGAGCCAGTCACACTGACAGACATTCGACCACTCAGTCCCACTTCCACACTCACACCTACATATCCTGCACCTATCAATTAATCAGTACTAATGTAATATCGATGCCCTCACACGTATCAGACCGGGAATCTAACCACTATCTCCCAATCCACCACCTCAAACACTTGTCCAAGGACACTGATTATATGTTATAATGCTCTTGAATGTGTACAATTAAATTGACAGACTTTGACAGAGTTGGGTGATCGAAGAGGGATGAGCGGAATAGTAATGCTAGATGACTGAATGGGTGAAACACGGAATTAACTTGCACCTTACCCAGTCACATGTGACGAACACCACCTTCACTCTGGTACAGGTTTAAACGGTGCAGGCTGACAAGTCTAGCATGCAGTGAATGGGGAGGAAGCAGACCTTCTGTATCTGTGAGATAAAACATTCCTGTTAGAGCAGATGGCAGAATTAAAAGTTTCAGAACAACAACTGGACAAAAACAAATGTGGCTGAGCTTATGAAAGTAAGTGAAAGTGAAATACATAATCTAGTTAGATTTAAGTAAAGGCACGTTAATAAAATAAAATCTGAGACTGTAGATAAATCAAGTGACAATGTTTTTCCTATGGTGCCTTTTTTTGTGAATATCCTCAATACATTTGCAAGCATTGACCTTACAACCTATTTCTAGAAAAACAATAGAAAAAACAATTAGGCTTTTTAGCACTGTGCAATAACTATTCCTCTACAGGAGGAACGTTTCAAGTTTTAGGCAGATACACCCAGGACAGAGTGCCAATCTATCGCTGGGAACACTCACTCACTCACACACACTCTATATGGGGCAATTTAGAACATTCATGTGTTTTGCACTGTGGAAAAAACAACAACATTTGGACACAGGGAGAACATGGAAACTCCACCCAAATTGGATTCAAACGTGGATCACCAGCACTGGTAATATAAATGCCATACTCATCTCATATTGGTATGTTCCACTTAATCCTCTACTAAGGGGGGAGGGGGTGTTAGTCAGGCCCATCCAGGGAAGAACGTTTCAAGTTTTAAACAGATACACCCAGGACAGGACACCAATCTATTGCTGGGCACACTTACACAAACACATAATATATAGGGGCAATTTAGAACACCTTGAATCCATGTGTTTTGGACTGTGGGGAAAAAACCCACACAGACACATGGAGAACATGGAAACTGAATGTAAAGGGACTAACAAAGGATTATCTAATCTTATCTTAATGAAAAATTTGAATGAAATAGAAATTAGTTTTACAGAATTAATTACCAAAGCACAAACTTTACAATTACATTTTGGCCACTGGACACTGTCAGTCAAATGTTGTCGGCATCCTATATATTGACACTGTCTGCAGGTGACCAGCTATGAAACTATGGAAAGTTATAGTGACATGCTAAGAAATGTTGGTGACACTTGTTACTAAAAACAAACTAAACTGCATGTGATATTATGTTATTTTACCAGTGATTTTGCTTTTAAGCATTTTTATTGAAAGTGTACTACAGTGACTAACTCTGAAAACATGATCTATTAAATGTGTAATTTTAATAGACAAACAGCAAAAAATGTCACTGTAGCGCCAGTTATGCCCTCTATGAGTCCTGTACAATATGGTCTCATTAAGATTGTAACTTTTTCGAACAATAGAGAAAATAATATCTTTAAAAACCCTTTTTTATTTGTAAGAATGACTGGTTTATGCTTTAAGTGCAGTTTTGCTAATTGAGCACAAATTTTCTAGTCTATACATCTGAGATTGGCTTTAGGCATTAAAAGCACAAAATTGGGTATTTGATGGAACAATTACTTATCACTTTTTCTTGTGTAATTGCCATTTTGTGCATTATAGTAAACCATATAAATACACATGTTCGTCACATGTTCACAAAGCAGTTGAAACAAAAAAACAAAAGAAAAAATTTTTTTTTTTTTGAATATAAGAACAAGTACAAAGAACTTCTCGTAATAACAACAAACATTGCAATCCTGTTTTCATTATTTTCACTGTTCTTCAGTACCTAAAATGTGTAGCCTCATATGAGCACTTCGAGTAACCTGTCATACTAAGGATGATCCGTTTCACCAAAAACCAGTGTTGACATGCTTAGGCTATGGAGCATCCTAGATTAGCTGACTCAGACCACAAAATTTCAGATAGCTTTTGTGTCTGTCAAACATCATCTTACTCAGATTCTGCAATAGATTCATATTCATTTAGCTCCATATGACTATATATTTTGAGACATGCATAGTTATTAGAAATATGAAACAATATGAGGTAGAGATGTCCGGTGCAGGGTGAATTGTAGCAAGATTGAAAATACATGAATAAGAAATAAATCAAAAAGATGAAATAAGGAGAAGGTAAAATACAAAGTGCTGAAAAAACACATTTAATAATTAACAGTACCATAATTTACTGTGCCTCGCTATGCAGATCACGGTGGGGTTAAGGTTTAGCTCTGCTACAAAAACTAAGCAAGACATCTATGTGAGCTGACAGGATTGCTAATGTGTTTAGTGAGAGAACCATATATTCTTTACAATGTGGGCAGCATGGTGGCTTAGTGGTTAGCACATTCGCTTCTCAGTATATCCCAATCCTGGTGGAGTTTCCATGTTCTCGTCCTGTATGCATCGGTTTCCTCTGGATTAACCGGTTTCCTCCCACAGTCCAAAACCATGGATTCAAGGTGAATTAGCTGCTCTAAATTGCCCATCTATAGTATGTTTGTGTCTGTGTGAGTGAGTGTGTGCCCAGTATTAGATTGGCTCCTTGTCCTAGGTGTATCTACCTAGAGCCCAAACACTCGCTTCTGAGTGGGAAGGAAGTCTGATTTGTCACTTAAGATTCATCTGATTTTATTAAGACAGTGACTGAGTATGATGGTCTGAGTCAGATGGACTGAGTATGATGGTCTGTGTATGCTCTGAAAAGACCTTGTTAATCATGAATGCGGTTTTCCTTTTTAAACTGTAGCCAAATCTCTCTTTCATTCTCGACCCATTGACATCGTGGACTTGAAATTAAGATTTGTTCATAATATACGATGACCTTTAAGCTTTTAATTGTTTATGTTTGTTTGTGTTATTGTTACAACATTACTTACATTAGTAATTTAGTTATCTCTAAGTCAATTTTAAATTAAACAGCACTAAGAACATACTTTATAGGCACTACCAGCTGGGACAGTACTCAAAAAACTATATAACTTTATGTTCCTACTGCAATAGGGACAACAAATTTTAATTACTTTTATAAATAGAAAATTTAAACACAGTTCTTAAAAGTATAATAGTCCCCCTTGTTTGTGCTGTGTGAAACAACAAAAACTTTGTTAAATTGTTCTAAAAACTAAAAACTTATTTCCTTTTTGGTTTGGATTTTTTGAACCTATCATATAAAGACAGGGCAGAAAATTACTTTTATTCAGTTGCTGGTTCTGCACTGCAGTCCATTACACATTCACCATTGTTCCCATCATCTAACCTTTCTCTACACCCTTCTAATTAAAGCCAGTGTACATAGCAGTTTGTGAGGTGTTATTTTAAATATAGCAGTAACTAATACAGAAACAACAAATGTATGTAATATAAAGTAATGTTTGCACTAACAAGACTGTCATAAAGGCAGAGCTTATAGCTTGTTGGGCCTTGAAGGCATTCAGTGATCCTCAAAGATTCACTACTAATTTTTTGGGAATGGGGTATGAAAAAAAACAGACAAGACAGAAATAGACTTGAAGCCACTTTTTATTTATGGCCTTTCAGTGTCCAAGCAACTCTGATCACCCCATGTTGGAAAGGTGCCATGATGCACCCAAAGTCATACTCCGTCACGATGGCTCATCTGACTTAATGCAAAGAGACAGGCTGTTTCACTGATATACACCAGGTCATTTTTGATGTTGGCTCAACCCGGTATTTGAGCTATATGTAGCTCACGCATTTTTGCTAGAAGGCTTGGTGACACCAACGCAGATGCACTACATGCTGTCTCCGTCCAGAACTGACAGCCATAATTCACCCCGCTCCGTTTCCATGGCGACAGACTTCATTATGTAACCCAAAGGTTTCTAGAGGCCCCTTAGCCAAGCACTGACACAAGCCCTGAGATGCCTGTCGCGTCGGTTGTATTTGTTTAATGACACTCCTTACCCTGAATGCACTGTCTGACCTTTAATGCTGATAGCTGCACTTAGGTGGTGTTTTCACTGGAGACTTTAGCAAATCATGAGTAAGAGTAGGTTATTAAGGCATTTTGGTCTATAATTTATAACTTTAAAATTTTGGTGAAACATAAATTCATTATAAGTTATAAATATAGTATAAAATATAATCGTTATAATTGCTTAACTGTCAGATTTTGGTTTTAGGCAACCCATTTTTACAAAACACTATTGAATTTCATATATTACATTATGTATAAAAAAAGTAAAACAAAATACATTTTGAAAACTTATTGCAGTAGCATTTCCTGCCTATCAGTTATATATAAGCTTAATAATCATATTTAACAACACATCTTGTCACAATGCAGCTTCAAAAAGGAAAAAAACTCATCAGGAATAACTATTTATAGGAACTAGGTTTAAAATTTGGGCTTCAATCCAATCCAAAGTCACTATAAAATCTGTTTACAGGCATATCCTCCAGAAAGAAGTATAAATTTTAAGGAGCATGCCTTAAGAGTTATTTCTAGCTTTTTGTACATGGTTGTATAAGTAGTATGTATCCTGAAGAACATCTATCATTAGCAAGCTGCTAATGAACTCTACTGCCTACAAGCATGTTTTCGCAATGCTGGCTTCTAAATAAATCCAATGAAAAGTCTTGCATTTTCTTGGGTGGGTTTCCTACACCCCCAGGAAGCAGAACATGTAAATGCCGCATTTAATAAACCTGGTCCCACCTATCTGAGAATCAAACTCAGGATCTTTTTAACTTGAATACAAATTTATGTTCCACAGGAAGCACTAACAAGAAACTTTCACACTATTATTTTTATTTATATCCTACAATGTTAATTAAACATGGCATGACATTTTTGTGGTATATTAAGATTTAATATATATATAGGCGGCACGGTGGCTTAGTGGTTAGCACGTTCGCCTCTCAGCGCTAGGGATTCTTGGTTCGAATCCCCATCTGGGTGGAGTTTCCATGTTCTTCCCGTGTCTGCGTGGGTTTTCTCCGGGTTCTCTGGTTTCCTCCCACAGTACAAAAACTTGGATCAAGTCAACTGAGTTCTCCAAATTGCCCCATATAGAGTGTGTATGCGTGCGTGTCTGTGTGAGAGAGTGTGTGCCCAGTGATAGATTGGCGCCCTGTCCTGGGTGTATCTGCCCAGCGCCCGAAACGTTCTCCCCTGGATGGGCATGGGGAACCCCACCGCGACCCTAATATAGGATAAAGCGGAAGATAATGAATGAATGAATGAATGAAAGAATATATAGTCTCTCTCAGTCACTCGCACTGTTAAAGCTAAGCAACTGAAAGTATAGCAGAGTGGATTTAGGGGTTAGCACGTTCGCCTCTCAGCACTAGGGATTCCTGGTTCGAATCCCCATCTGGGTGGAGTTTCCATGTTCTCCCAGTGTCCGAGTGGGTTTTCTCCGGGTTCTCCCACAGTCCAAAAACATGGATCAAGTCAATTTAATTCTCCAAATTGCCCCATATAGAGTGTGTCTGTGTGAGTGAGTGTGTGCCCAGTGATGGATTGGCGCCCTGTCCTGGATCTATCTGCCCAGCGCCTGAAACGTTCTCCCCTGGATGGGCATGGGGAACCCCACCGCGACCCTAATAGAGGATAAAGCGGGAGATAATGAATGAATTAAATATATATATATATATATATATATATATATATATATATATATATATATATATATATATACACACACATTACAGTATATATTGCTAAATATAAGTAAGTATATATGTAGTATATACATTCAGTAGTACTTACATTTACTATTAAATCCACTCTTCTATAATATCAGTTGCTTAGCTTTAACAGTGTGAGTGACTGAGAGAGACTATATTTCCTTGCATTTGCATCAGTGATTTAGAAGCCTTCCCAAAGCCTGTGACAAGCATGCACTCATTAATTAAAAGTCCCCCAACCACACACCCCCCCACATTGCACCCCACGCACAAACATACTGCAGACTCATTTGAAATAAATTTTCACACAGCTATAAACCTTATGATTAGCGCTTACTGTTGAATTTTGATAGTCATTTACTTATTCCATCTTCCAGTAAGTTACTGTGCTTTTTTTTATTATTAGCCTTTTTTTGGTTTGAGCAGTGTTTTTTTTTTCTAGCAACTCCTTATTCAACTCTGTTCTGGCTTCTATGTTTTACAAATCTTCACCAGTCACTGCAGTCATGACATGACAGAGCTTATAATGCCCAGGCAGCTTGTCGGTCACAGTGTCCTCTCATTGTGATGGCAAAGTGTGTATGTGTTTGTTTGTGTAAGACAGTTGGTTTTGAGATTGATAGCTGGGACACATGATTTGGCAGACTTTCAGGTGAAGAGTGTCATACCATTCACCAAGGTTTTCCCAGAACAGTCCCCTCAGCACTTTCTCACAAAAAATACACACAGACATGCACATCTGCAGGTGTTGAACTCAGGCATTTGTCCATGTGTCCAGAAATTGTGTGTGAGCACATGTGTGTGTGTGTGGGGGGGGGGGGGGGGGGGGGGAGCAAACATTTTAAAATGCAACAGGGGAACAAACTGCTATGGAAGGGCTTTTGTTGCAGGCCCGAGGGGCAGTAGTCTCATATGAGTCAGCAGTCAGTCAGATTTACAGCACATTGATTAAATTAACATCCGTTCCGAGACCTGAATATCAACCCATCTGCTCTGTCCGAAACCCCCACGCACCACCAGCAGCAATATCATACTCGCATACTATGTTTCTCTCAATCTCCATTTTAGGTGCCATCACACAAGAACCTGCCAAAGAGTCTGCAACAGACCCCATCACACTCTTGCCACCCCTGAGCCCCAAGCATGACCAGGAAATTATTTATTCCCCTGGTGACAGGCTGGGGAAATTGACTCTGCGACATGGCAAATAAAAAGTGGACCTTAAGAAGACAGATGCCACAAATGTATCTGTTTTGTAGGTCAGAGCTGGAGACTGAGCTGGAGCTGAGATGATCAAATATCGATTCAGTGTGGTATAAAAAAATCCTGACTCAGTAAGAAAAAACCTAAGGCTAAAACTAGATATGCCTGACTTGCTCTTTTATGATATGCACCAGGCCATTTTTTTAACTGTTCAATTAATTGGCCTAGGCTTACCAGATCAGCTAGACAGTAGATACAACATAGCACTTTTTCATCATAGCGCATTTTTGTCTCATCTCTTACACGCTCCCTCTGCCTGTCTTCTACACTCCTTTTAAAAAGCAAACATGAGCTACCTTCATGCTCCTTAAGCTGTATTGATTTATGAATAATTAATCAATTCATGAATTCCTTTTGAAGATATGAAAAGCTGGAGCATAATATCACGCCTGAGTCCTTATTTGGATAGAACTTGTTTTAAGAATAGATATAAAATAAGAAAACATTACCTTAAAAAAATGTTTCCATTTGGCAAGTAAGATTTATAGAGTCAATTTAACTAATCACCAAATGACATGAATGGTAAGTTATGGAAAATATAAACTTGAAAGAGAGTTAACAAGTTCAAGCATGATATAAAACTGCTCTAATTAACTACAAATGGTGCATCATAGTATTTCTGTGGATCATCAATTGATCCATGATGACAGAAATCTTAGCCTATTTTTCAACTTCAGTAGATTTCTTAGATTAATAAAACATGCAAAAGTTATAAGGTCATTACCATAGTGTGTTTAAGCATTTGTCAAAATTGCAAATGTCATATTAATACAGTTATTTATGTAGTAAGAGTAAGAAGCAAATTAAACAAGCATTTAATAATCTGAAAACACACACACATCAATTGGACAAAAATGTTATAACGTAATCTGTTGGTGTGATTTTGAATGCTGAATAAGTGTGTGACATTAGCCTTGTAGAGAATTTAATTAAAAAAAAGGTGTGTTATATGTCAACGAAAATTGTGAGTAAAGGCAACAGAAACTGCTCAACGTGCTGTTAACCATGCTTGAGTTGTAAGGCATTTTCCTCTATTGCTAGTAAATGTTTTTAGAATTGAATTTACATTTGATCATTTAGCAGACGCTTTTATTCAAAGCACCTTGCAAGCATCCCAACTTCTTTGGAATCAGAAAACATGGTTGGCCAATAAAGGTTAAGGTCCTTGCTCAAGGATCTACATTCGTAACGTTAGTCAATCTGAGCATTCAACCCACAACCATTAGATTGATAGCCCAACATCCTAACCACTGAGCTATCAGCTAACAAAAACCTCAGCATTTCTGTCTTTAAGATTAACAACATTCTGTATCTTTACAGAGTAAAACAGGTGTCAGACACGAAGCCATAAATACAAATATAAAGTTGTTAAATTAAGAGAATATGCTGCCATTTTAGTTGTCCCCCATAATCAATGCATGAAAAAAAGTGACAATGATCTCTGACAATGCATCCATAGTGAGATTCACCATTTTATCTCATTATCTTGTGCTTAATTTTCTACTATGGACAAAGGGTCATGGTGGGGAGAACATGGAAACCCAGATTGGGATTTATTCTCACTAACCACCATGCCACCCAGAGCCACCATTTGGCTCAAACAATTCAACAAATGTTTCATCCTTTAACAACAATAAAGAAAACACATCTATATTATATAAACATGTTAACTGTTAACTTTATAACCTATATAACGGAATTACTGAAGGAAGGAAGGTTTTTAAGGAGTCTGATGTTTTATTTAACAGGCACCGATTAGTCTAAACTTCTGAACCTGTTTGTAGAAGTGTATCATGGCATAAAAAGGAGCTTTAGAGAACCCAAGAAAAGCAGTTGATGCTGGAAAAATGTCACAAAACCATCTCTAAAGAGACTCCGCAATCCACAGTCAGACAGATTGTGTACAGATGGAGGAAATACGAGACCATCATTACCTTCCCCAGAAGTGGTCGATCAACAAATGTCATACCAACAGCAAGACATGTAACAGTCCACAAGGTCACAAAGGTATCCAAGGTAACATTAAAGTAAAGCCCTTTTCACATTGATTAATGTTCATGAGTCCACCGTCAGGAAAACACTAAACAACAATGATGTGCATGGCAGGGTTTAAATAACAAGCCATTGCTCTCCAGAAAAACATCAGAAGCTTATTTTGGAGATATCACACTAAAATGTATCAGTTTGGTTTAAATGAGCATTTAGTTTCATCCCAGCTGTGAAATACAGTGGTGGTTGTATCATGATTTTTGCCTCTAGTGCTATATCTGAGCCAGGTGGGCTTGAAATCATTAATGGAACGCGAAATTCAAAATGATACCAGCAAATAAAAAAAGATATCAGGAGATCTGTCAGTGAGCTTCATCTTAAAAGATTGTGATAGGTTTACATATTTTGTCATGTATGGATATAATATTAGATTGTTTTGCCTCCTGTAAATTAATGAATAAGACTAATATTTTGTTTCATTTGTTAAATCTGCTTTCAGCTATCCACTTCTGAGATGTCTAAAAAAATCAGATGAGAGTTAAGGTTTTGTATAGTGTATTGTCTTTTCTGTTATGCTTGTACTACACTTATTGTACAGCATAGACTTTTTTGTAATGTAGTGTTTTCCAGCACTTGTTCAATGTGTTCTGCTCTTTACTCATATTGAATTTTTAGTTTCTCGTTGTCTCTTTGTTTTATTTGGTAATAACTTGGTAATTCTTGGTTAATATACACCAGAGAGAACAGAAAGAAAGCTTTTCATTAAGTTTTACTGGTATGGAGATAATACATTCACTAGTCACTATGGTTAAGTCTCAAGTTTACAATGTTTATGTACTATATTGCATTTTAAACAAATTAAGTATGTACATGTTTAATAATGGTAAAAAAATATCACAGTTTAATAATAAAGTCCTACAGAATATGAGAACTAAAGCAATACTTATGTTTTCATGTGTTAAAGCCACAGACCTACTGTCATATCTGAGATAATGATGTCTTGTATTTTGTCATGACAAGTTTTAATAAAAAACTTGGGTTTGCTAAACTCTCTGGTTTATTTTACCACGTTGTGACACATTGTTAAGGTCTGACAGTGTGTCAGTAAAATTATTTATCTAATTTTGTTATTACTCTTATTCAAGCATTTTTGCTTATAAACAACAAAGCATATAAAACTGCTAAACATGGAACTTTTTTTGGTCTATTACAAAGAATAATGGAGGCTATTTAAGAATAAGCAAAAAACACAAGTTTATTTACAGCTGTTAGAGTGGTGTGTTGGTGTGAAAGCCAGAAACATGTGTTGAGAAAAGTACATCAGAAGAGGCTGAGGTATAAGACGAAACACAGCCAACGATATATGCAGGTGAAACGAACCCAGTAAAAAGTGGAGGAGGGTGAAATATGGAGATCTTTTCTTGTCCAATTTAGTTTAGTTTAATTTAGACGATTTAGTAAGTGTGGAGGGATTTTGACTTTTTTATCTAAACAAAGCACAGTTAATCCACTGTGGATTTTGGGAGCTAGTCCCCAAATGACCACCATGTGGCCCTTAGCAGAGAAGAGATAAAGCCTTACAAAAAAAGAAAATACAATTTCTCATTCAAAAGAGAGAAGCCCTCACATCTCAAATTATATTAATATTCTCTTTCATGTGCACCATGTGTGTAGTTTCCCTAAAGAATTCGACACACAGACACTACAGAAACAAAGCACAGTAACAAAACACAGTTCAACAGTTATAAGGTAGGTTTAAAAATGTATAGGCATTTTTGTTATTTATTTAACTTTTGTCAAAGGTATTGAAACAATATATTTGAATGCAGTTTGTATACATGGTTTCATCTGAAGAATATATTATGCATTTAAGCTACCCCTTACTTTAGTAGCAGTCACTTCATTATAGACTCACAGCTTGAAAAATGCAGTCAGTAGTTGTGATCACACTTAATTAAAACCCTACACTCTAATTATAATAATATTTAGCAACCTATGTTGTTTGGCCTAAACATTCCTACTACAATAAAACCCGTTAAATAAAGTCAACACCTAAGGAGATCTCTCATGCATTGAATATCAATATGTCTTTCATTATTCTCACTTTTAAAGGCATAAAGAAATCAAGCATTTATTAGCCATATATTATGGACAACTTTATGCTTCAATCTTAATGGGAACAGTTTTGGGGAGGCCTTTGTCTGTTTCATCATGACCCTGTCCTAGTGCATAAAGTAAGGTATGGCTCTGGAAGTTTAGTATGGAAAATGTGACTGGCACCATTCAAAAATTTGAAAATAGCTAGAATAGAGCTTGCAAGCCAGTTCTCTCATCCAACATTAATCTCAGACCTTACAAAGCTCTTGTAAACTGAAAGAAAAAAACGAAAAAAGCCTTCACATAAAAATAGGTGTGTTGTGTTCACGATTGTTCAAATCTGTGAACAATCATGAACACAACACACCTATTTTTGTGTTTTGTCATGATTTGATGAGTTTAGTTTAAAGGTGCCCCACTAATTCGAATTCTAATCTCAGTTCCACTGAAGAAGTCAGGGTTAATGGTTGTGAACCTGGACATTAAAACAGTGGAATTTCTATACAGCTTATGCATGTAATAGTCTTAATCAAGGTCTGACCACAACAATGCTCTTTGACTGAAGTTGCTCAAATTCCCACTGACACAGAACAATAAAAGCCACTAAAGCTCCAGGGAGAGCCACTACATATTAAAGCATTCTGACCGAAATTCTAAAAAGCTATATTACAGAAATGATATAAGTCCCAACATTCTCATAATACAGCAGCATTATAGTTCTGTCGTCATGTGAGAGTCCACAGAGGTTAGAAGTCAAATACTTGATAAACAGAAAAAAGTTAAATGAATTGAATATAAAACAGTAAAAGGTTTATGTCTTATAATGTGTTATAAACAGAATTTGAATGGAAGTGGTTTTGTTCTTTAGTTAATCTTACTGGGGTAACACAATAGCACAGTAATTAGCGTTTTTACAAAAGGTCCTGGGTTCTGTTCCTGCATGAAATAGACAAGATTTCAGTGTTAAACTCATGTACTTCTCGTGTCTGCAAGTTTTTTTTCCCCACAAGCTCGGGTTACCCACCATAGTCTGGAAGAAATGCTATTATCCAAATTACAGATAAATTACCCCAAATATGAATGGGTTTACCATTTTGTCTGCCCTGGATGGGTTGGCGAGAGAGAACCAGGAGAGGCTTTAGTTCACCCTATGCCAGTGTAATACTTGAATACATTTTTTAAATGTAAAATCCTCTTTTAGGCATCAGGTGGTTTCAAAATGTGATTTCACTCTCTCTACAGTACTAACATTGCTGCATTGTGTCATAATGTTAAACTAAAGTAAAACCTAAAGTTGCCAGTCACTAGGCATAGGCATGCTTCTTTTGTCCTACGAAATATACATAACTCATTATGCATTGTGTAATTAAGAGTAATATAAAATCACCCCAGTTGGGAATGCTTTTAGTAATTAAACATGTATTAGTTTTTTGTTAATTCATGCCTTAATCTGTTTATCCTAATCATGGTGGCAAATTTACACAGTGTGAAAAAAAAACCTAAAAAGGTTATCAGCACGTTACTTCACTAATGCATTCACAAATCACTGCAATTTCGTATTTCCATTTCACTTTTGCACTAAAAAACATGAGCTTCTGAAAGAACCTCATACACACTCAACGCCACACAGAAATCAACTTGCTATCCAATGGGAATCAAATCCAGGACATTGTGTGGACTACACCAATAACCACTGCTGCACCATGTCACCATAAATCAGAGTTGGGGCAATAAATTACATACAGGAATGGCATTTCTTAGTCAGTCTTTCATGTTGAACTTGTTAAATAGGTTTATTTCTCTTATCCAGATGCTTTTAGTTCAAATTTTTGGTGCTGGACTTGTTGCTTTCTGCAAGTTGAGTTATTGCTTTTCTGCTGTGTAGGCTTACTGCTGAAACCTAAACATAAAATCTCTATATTGTTGCAGCAAAAAAAGCAAATAAATAAACTAGGACTGGGCAGCACGTGTCAGAGAATGAGACACTGCAGCAGTGTACCTCCCCTTGATGATGCTTATTGATTTTGATGTCTGTCGCAGATGAGACCCTCTGTATGAATCTTTACAGCCTTCCAAGGTGCTGCTCAATGATCCTTAATGTTCACATAATGCTCTGGGGAAATAGATTTTGGATAAACGTTATGGTTATCAATAAAAAGCCTCATCTATATTTCTTAGCCTGGATCATTTGTGCTGTTATCACTGGGTCTCACTTGACCATGGATATGGCTTTTTTGCATAGGGAGGGTGTTGTCTGGTCTATTTGACTCAGAAATTTGCTTTGCCACCCGGTCCTGTTAGCCCAAGGACGAATGGCTCAGCTGCGGAGGAAAAAGCATAACTGGTGTGAATTTTGACGCATGCAGAGACAGCTGCCAAAGGTACATATGTCGAGCAGATTTTGGAGCACTCTAATGACATGTGAGGGCATCACTAAGCCCTAAGTACATGCTGTCACATCCCACGGCCACCAGGCCAAAGATGCCTTCCCCAAAATGACATAGCTTACCATTGCTGTCACAGGCACATTGGGACCAAGGAGCTTATCATGACTCGGCATGGCTACATATTTGTACATTGTACTAACACATCTTTCTCATTCATAGCTATCTTTTTAAACATATGTGACAACCGAAAATCTACACTATGAATGATGACTAGGTAAATATGGCTGTGTTAATAGCAGTAGCCTGAATTATTGCCCATTCCTTGCACCCGAACAAGTCTCCAGCATAATCTATGGCACCAGACATTTTCAGGAAAGATTTCTTAGTCGCGAAAAAGCATCGTTCATCATGCTGTGGATGATAAGCAAAGTGGGCGTTACCAAGCCAGCACTTACCAGAGCCTAGCAGAACATGCCTGAAACTCCATCGATCTCTTGAGCGCCAAATATTTATTTCTTGTTTGAGCTTGTTTGAAGTTTTATGACTGTCTTATGCCAGCAGACACTGCTTCCTAAGGAAGCCAAATCTGGAATTCATGAACATAGGCAAATATTTTATTTGCTTAGAATGCAGGTAATAAACATTAAGATAAATATTATAATCTCAAAAATGACCCTGGTGCTGAAAATATTTTAGTATCAATGGAAACAGAGGCCTGCAAATGCCAGTCATTGTCATGACAGGTACTTTGACATGGCCAGACCAACTTCTTTGTCAATCACAGCAGCAGTCATCAAAAGTACAAATTAACTTATTTATATTGTGTAGGGTATATCGTTCTCTATTGCTCATCTTCTACATTCATGACTCGGTCCAACCCCATTTCTCTTCTTTCACTAATCTTATCCTAGTCATGCTTTGTGATTCATGCCTGGCCAGATGCACTATAATTTGGTTATTGCCATAACAACGTCCCAGACTGCACCAGCTCTGCCCAGTCTCAACAGTTCAATGCGATACTCTGCCTCCTCTGGTTATTGCCTGTGAGCAGTTCTTTTTCCTGACCCAGCCTGTAATGCAATTAAAAGACCCACATTACAGTGAATGTAGAGGAGTCTGATTAAATTAGAAGAGTGCTGATGAAGGCCATTACTTTTCAGAAAGCATGCATATTTCCTCTTGTCACCTCTTTGAAGAACAAGGTCACTGAGTATAAGAACAATGACAATATTGGAAAACTGTTCTGGAACTTGCATGTAAAATCATTTTATCTGACCTGGATATTTTGTGAATAAAAATTTATCATGGTACAGTATTTGAGAAGCCACCAAATTAAGGGCAAAGGCTACACTGCAAAGTGTCAAATGGAATCTTGGGATAAGAGATGCAGACTTTCATTAATACAGCTAGATTAGAATTTCCTTTAGTGTATGCATTGTTTCTGAAATGGTACATCTACATGTATAGCCATTTTTGTTGCGAGTAGTCAGGAAGTGTATTGTTGCCCTTCTCTGATGCCATTTTCTACACTTCAGTTGTGAAGAGAGAATGAGACAGGATTCCAGATGCTGGTAGATGAAAAAGAAAAATCCATTTATTTGAAGTGGCCTCCAGGCTAAAGGCAGGCCTAGCCAGATGCTCTTTGGTTATTTATAAGAAATCCTTCAGGCAAAAGGACAATGATCATGACACCAACTGTTGACCTTAGCACTATCTATGGTATACTCCAATTGCTCTCATTGCATTTCTTACACATACAATACAATTTGCACTGATTATTAAAGTAAAACATTTTCTTTGACCTATCATTCTGTCTTTTCTGCAATTTCTAAAAGATGTAAGTTATACCATAACCATGTACCCAACCTGAATCAAGGAAAATAAAACATACAGTCTGCATGCAGGTGCAGTTGATAGTGCTGTTATCTTCCAGCAAAATAGTCCTGCGTTTGACAACCGACAGATGGTGTAGATCCTTTTTGTGTGGAGCTTACATGCTCTCCTCATGTCTATGTGGGTTACCTCTGGGATTTTCTTTTTTTTCTCACAGTTCTGAGGCTTAAGTCAGGTGAACCGGTGATACTAAACTGATTGTGAATGTGTACGTGTTCTGCTCCGCAATGGACTGGCAACTTGTCCAAGGTAAAGCTTCATCTTTTGCTCTATGAGAGCTAGAAAAGGATCCAGAACCCTTTGATCCAATAACTGGAAAAAGCAGTGTATACACTGAAACCTGTGTATAAAACACTTTACAATGTTATAGTGATAAATACAATATCTGTCAGATACAGCTTTTTAGTACTACCTTAGTGTCTGAATTATAGATTTAATTAAACTCTATTTAAATTTGATTTAAAATTAATAAAAAATACTGAGAGGTGGCACGGTGGCTTAGTGGTTTGCTCGTTCACCACTCAGTGGTACGGTTTTCACAGTTTTCATGTTCTCCTGTGTCCGCGTGGGTTTTCTCAGGGTTCTCCGGTTTCCTCCCACAGTCCAAAAACTGTGAAAAAGGTCAATTGAATTCTCCAAATTGCCCCATTTAGAGTGTGTTTGTATGTGTGTGTGTCTGTGTGAGTGTGTGCCCAGCGATAGATTGGCACCCTGTCCTGGGTTTAAATGCCCAGCACCCGAAACAATCCTCCTCCCCCCCGCGACCCTAGTACAGGATAAAGCGGAAGATAATGGATGGATGGATGGATGGATGGATGGATGGAAGAAATACTGATTTAAAAAAACAATACTGCTTTTCCTGATACAGACTGTGGTAAGTTATCAAGTTGGTAACAATACTTACTCAGGGTGCTAGTGCTAGAACCTTTTAGAGTGCCAAAAATTGAGTAAAGTGACTATTGCTCTATTACAATTTTAATTACATATGTTTCAATTCAATTTATATTCTTTTGGCTTCACTTTCTGGGTGATGTTATAATGGCATTTTTACAGTGTGACCTTCAAATAGAGCAGATTGACCTAGGGTAAAGCAGAGTACCATGATCCTCTTATAGAACAGAAGGAAGAAATGTAGTGTAGAGGCCATGCCAATTCAGCTGTCTCCCTGCTGTTGAGGTGAAAAGCACTTCTCATTTGTCGAGAATTCTGTCACTGAAGCCTCAACTGACATTCTTTCCCTGTCAGCTATATGGGACAATCTAGGAGATCTGTTGTATAGTTTGCCACCTCACCGAATCTCCACATCACAATTAAGCCAGCAGGAGCCATGACTAAATCAGAGCTTACTTCCTTTGCCATTTCACTCCCCCTTTTTTCCTTTTTTCTTCCTCTATCCTGTGGGAATAGGGATAGGAGGTGGAGAGCTTATACTGGCAGGCTGACCAAATAAGATAAGGGAGTCAATGCACATGCTCATCAACAGTCAGAGCCTATCAAATATTCATAGGCTTTGACAGAACCTACAGTAAAATGGCCAATTTGCCCGGTCAAGGCTGGTGTACTGAAATTGGAGGATGGTTCCAGCCTTATGGATGTCCACAAGCAGTAGACGTAGGAGGTGGGCGCAAGGAGCCTCAGAAGCATACTGGCATCACCCTGTCATTATTTTTTTGGGTAACTGTATGACCCTATGTCCTTGTGTGACTGGTGCGGGCTGAGACCATGTGTGTAAGCTTAAAGTGAGGAGGGGGCAAAGGAGCTTTGTCAAGGAGAAGGAGGTGATTTTGGGAGACAGAGAGCAAGAGAGCAAGAGAGAGAGAGAGACAGAAGCATAGGCTGGTGGGTTGTGTAGAGTGTGACAGAGGGTAAAAGAGAGGGATTAGGGCAGGGGGTGGTCAGTGACAAAAAGCTTTATCAGAATACTGATCTTCCTAGTTTCTGTCCAATGAACAAACACAAAGACATAATGATGGCCCAAAAATGGGCAGGCTCAAGTGGTTTTGTCTCTCATCATAGATATGAATTTGCAAACAAGATTTGCAAACATATTTTATAAATCACAAACCAAGTCAATGTTTTATACATATTAAAATAAAGTATGTCAATTTATTCATAAAATAATATATATTTAAAATGGGGCAGCATCAGATTACCCCAAGTGTTAATGTGTGTGTGTAAATGCCCAGTCTTTTGCCATGTGAGTTCTAAGGTTCCTATTGGATCATAGTCAATGATTTTAAAAAATCACAAATAATTACATTGATGACGGCATGGTGGTTAGCATGTTTGCCTCTCAGCACTGTATATCCAGGTTCGAATCCTGATCTGGGTGGAGTTTCCATGTTCACACCATGTCTGTGTGGATTTTCTCTGGTTTCCTCCCAGTCCAAAAACATGGGTTCAAGGTGAACTGGCTCCTCTAAATTGTTCCCATTAAGTGTGTGTGTGTGTGTGTGTGTGTGTGTGTGTGTGTGTGTGTGTGTGTGTGTGTGTGTGTGTGTGTGTGTGTTCCCAGCGATGGATTGGCGCATTGTCTTGGGTGTATCTGTGCTTTACATACAAGGAACATTGAGCAAGGCCCTTCACCCTCATTGCTCCAGGTGTTTCATCATGGATGACCCTTGTGCTTTGACCCAAGCGGGTTCAAGCAGGAATACTTAAAAAGTGGCTTTGGATAAAAGTGATGTAATATATTGTAGTGTAATGTTAAAAAAATAGTTTAGGTGAAGAAGCTTAAATCATTCTCAGGGCAAATTATTAACCACTTGACTGTGAAGCATTACCTGCATCGATTCATTAGACACCATAATTTTTGCTTAACATTTTAAAGCTGGAAAAGCATCTAATAGCAGATCTATAATTAGCTCCAGTTTTCCAGCACAGATGCGTACTTTCAGGACAACCCAAAAAGAATTTTGTGACAGCACACATGGGAGCAAATGATAAACTGTTGCAGAGCATTATTATCTGAATCAGGTTGCTTTTCTCTGTCGTGTGAAGAGGAGATGGAACACAATGAAGCAATCTGCTGGAGTGTTCATAAAATTAGCACTCATGAATTATCTCTGTCAGGCCAAAAAGCTTGTCACTGAACAGGAGCCAAATACTGAAGCTGCAATGGCAGGGTCAATAAGGACAAAGTGTGGTCAGCACACACTCACACACACACACACACACACACACACACACACACACACAACACAATAAAACACTGTGTGGAAGTGGTGGTCAAAGACAAGGTGGAGGCTGGAAGAAATTAGGTCACCCCAATGGAGAGGGTAATTGGCAATACCAGAGGAGACATCATGCTGTTGGACAAGTGGCGACTCCACAGGAGATCAAAAAATGGGGAACTCCAGAGACTAAATCACACATGCAGACAGAGAGGTGCTGAATTCTCCCCTGGGCCAAAGAACATGCACATACACATAGATAAAGATAGGGGTGTAAAAATGGCCAGAATAATGACACCACAAGGGAGCAATGAGCTAGTTAGAGAAAGAGTAAAGAGACAGAATACGTCAACGAAACGAGAAGAAAGGTGATAAAGACAGAGAAAAGGCCAAAGACAGCAGTAAGTGGGCAGAGGGAAAAAAATTACTCATCCGCTGATCACTGATAGTGGTGTGAATGTGAATGAGAAATGTACTGGCCATGGAAACATGATGAGTGCAATTTAAAATCTTTAGTTTCACCAAGACGCTACAGTAAGACTAAAACATAGTCAGAAGACACATGGGTCGCAAATCAGGGACATCTGAAAGATTTATATGACATGTTACAGCTTTATTCCTATTAAAGAGGAAAACACACCAAATCAGCAGAGGTAAATGATTTATGAATGTGCCCTTGTGAGTATATATGAGGCTGTGTGTCTGTTCATATGTAAGCCTATAAAAGCTGAGTGTATTTTCTTTTTGTCGTTCACAGTGACACTGATGTGGAGTGTGAAGTGCAATTTAATTAAGCAGATATCACATTCATATGTGTAATGGACATTCATACACGCCCTTGCATGTTTTATCTACACCCGTGACCACTCCATTACGCACATGTCACTTAGTAGGTCTCTTCTGATAGGAGGTCAGGCTACATGAAATATCATGTGCAAAAATTTGAGATAATAAAGCCCTCACAACATGTTTGCAAAATACTATGCCCTATAGCATTAAGGACTTTATTATCTGTTGGCAGAACATATCATGATATCACAAGATGCCCATAAGGTTTATCATTCTAAATTCTAATTTACTATATGTGACTACTGGATGCTTTACTTCAACTAAGCTATCGTGCCCTCATTGCACCTACATCTGCTTTATAGCTGCCTGGTCGGCATTAATTACAGTATTGAGAGAGTGTCATTTACATGGTAATAACTCAACGGGCTAAATGACTGTGTGGCAAATGGCTGTGCCTCATTACCCTCATATTTCTTTGCTTAACAAACATGTAATTGAGTGCATATGTATTTGCCTATTGATGGGCCCATTTGCAGTTTCCCAGTAAGCTGTTCTCAACTCTCATGCTGATAAAGTAGAAACAGAATGACAATGGGCAAACACTATCTGGCCATTTGTTGAGCTGTAAATACCACTTTAAGAAATCCTATTTTAATGCTGATTTCTAAGCCTTGCATGCTTTGTGTGGATAAACATACAATTATGGGATGATATCTGCCAAGGTTTTTGGGTCCTTTTTCCATGCTAACTGTCTGCAGAGAGAAATGTGAGTTCAGCAGCAATGCTGCCAACTGGCCCTATGGCCTTGGCAGGCATTGCCCATTTAAATGCACATTTCAGTACATGCGGGGACCAAATCTAGCACAGCACCTTCCATGTTTATTTGGCCTCTATTATCTTTTATTTGCAGCCTGATTCTGTCTCTTGGCAATACGGCTGCAATCAGTAATTTAGCATTGCACAGTCTGTGAGGGAATGCCACAATCACTCCCAAGTCAATGTAAATTCTTCATATATTAACACACACAGTACACAGTGGAATAAAATTAATAACGTGTCAGCTAATTATCCATAACTAGCTGTATGAGGTGCTCCCAATGGTGCACTTTTAGTGTTGGATGTAGGATGTAGATGTAAGGTTATTTGAAGCTGTTATGCAATCAGAGGAATTTTAATGGGCACCCACTGCTAGTCGTTCATAAATAGACAAAAACTAAGATTCGGGGAAAGAGGAGGATAGAGGGAAAGAGTCTGATACGGAAGACAAGTAGCAAAACAAAGAAGTCCATGGACAACAATTTCCTTCTAAGCACCATCACAGTACATTTTATATGTGAAAATGTCCATCAAAATGAAGCCCTAGACATGTTATTGCACTTCAATATAAGCTGTCACAATAAAAGAATGGATAGAAAGACACATTAAAAGTAAGACTTTTGTGAGAGACCTAGACAGACTGTAAACATGGCACAGACATTTTGAGTTATGAATAGATACTCAGAATAGTCAGAGACACTGTATGTGTTGATAAGGAAAACCTGAAGCAGCTATAATTGTGAATGTATGGTGAAACAGTGCCTGTTTGTAGAAGAAGTAGTTAAAAGAGTGTGCCCTCAGAGACCTGGTGCTGCTTAGAGCAGTTGCTCGTTGCCTAGTGGCTCCAGCCAGTTGCCTGGGAGACATGTATCTGATGGGTGTGTTTGTTGCTTACAAGTAGAGAGAGCAGTGCCGTTGCTGATAATGCCGCACGGGTAACTGCCAAAAACCTGACTCGGAACAGCACTGTAGCCAAGAACCAGCCACTGATAAAGGTCATGAGGTAAATGTTCCAAATCAGACACAGAGGACTAGACACACTCTATGTACATTCCCAAGACTAAACAAATGCTTTTAATGGCAGGGTTTAAGTCAATCATGTGTGTTTAACCCATTTGAATGAAGTAGACACTAAGAATGGTGCAAAATGTCAACTGGTAATGGAGGGGAGGAAATAGTCCTGGTCACACTGAAAAGGTCAAACAAAATATTTCAATACCCAAAAATATGATGGACTGGAGATCTGTGTAATCATGGCCTCTGGGAATCTTCATATAAATTGGAAGGTGACATTTATTATGCAATAATTGAAATGGGGAATTAATTGAAGTACCCTAATTGTTATGGAAATTCTAACCTAATAAATAAGGTTTAAATCTCTAAAAGCTGCAGAGAACTGTTCTAAACGATACACCCATTTGATTAATAGGCATCTACATATTTCCAGTTGTTTCTTAATTTTTTTTTTTTTTTTTTTTTTTTTTTTTTACAATTTTGTGAAATGTCATGTGAAAACCTGATAAAATGCCAAGATACCAAAGGGTAAAATATAAAATGTATATTTGTTGAATCCCATATCTCATATCTAGTGTGCCCTCTAATATATATTTTGGCATATATACATTATTGACAATCAATATTTAAATTTATGTCACACAGTTTACAGTTTACACGTTTTTTTTGTTGTTTTTTTTGCAGTCATAGTGAGTTTAGTCAAAATGAGCACAACAAAAAAGACAAAAAAGCTACAACAAAAAAAACTAAAAACCAATTATTCTGTTGCAGTATGAATATGTTGCAACAATGCTTATAAGAAATTTGAGGAAACAAAACAAAACAAAAAAAGGTAACTAATAAACATAAGATTAAGCAGAATAGGTCAGTTGTAATAATAATAACAAATGTGGACAGTGAATAATGTTACTCTATGTAAATTGCACCACACTGATGTTCACATTATAACACAAAATAATTATTAATTGGAACTATTTTTGGGACAAAATGATGACATGATAATGGTTAGGTAGTGAATGCTTTGCCATTAGATACATTATAGATCTACAAATCTAATTTACAAATAGATGGTGTTCATATCTGGAGTGGCTGATAGATAACTTGACATACATGACAGATGGTGCAACCGAGGGTTAAGGTTCTTGCTAAAGGCCAAGGGACCAAGGGTTATTACCAGATCTTGAAACCTTAAACTTTGGCTTGAATTTTCAGTACCTTAATAACTGAATTACCAATACCATCTCATCGCATCACATCTTCCGGTCTTGGTATCTACATTGAAGATACATACATACAAACCCACAATGCTCACAAAAATAACTTGAATCTGACAAAAGTAATAATAAATACAAATTCCACAAAAATGAACAAATGAAAATCTGACATTGATATTGAACCATGCTTCAACAGAATTATTTTGAAAAGTAAACTCATTAAACAGACCTGGTTTGTTGATGGTATAAATGATGGTACCTATGAAAATAATGTGAACAAAGGGACATGTTAAATCAAGGTGTGCCAACTAATTAGCATCACAGGTATCTACAATCTTGTAATCAGTCAGTGGGCCTATATATATGGCTACAGGTAGTTACTGTGCTGTTTGGTGACATGATGTATATCACACTCAACATGAACCAGAGGAAGCGAAGGAAAGAATTGTCTCATGAGAAGAAAATTATAGACAAGCATGTTAAAGGTAAAGGTTATAAGACCAAAATTTATTGGTTGAAAACAAAAAAAGTCTTTTGAATACTTACAACATCACTGTGAGCCTAACTTCCGCTCCAGGTATAATGTATCATGATCAAACTTGAGCTTTATTTAAATATAAAAACTAAAAACAGGCCACTGCTCTTAACTTTATAATACTTATGTGAATGTTACTGGTTAAAACCTCTTTAAATAAGGTAAAATTTATTTTTTATTCCTTGCTAAATTATATCAATTTCAAACATTGTAATGTGTCACAACATTCATAAATGAGACAATAGTTTCATATTAAGAGAACAGTCCTGCATCCTAATCTGGGTGGCGTTTCCTTGTTCTCCCTTATATCCACATGGGTTTTCTGCAGGTTCTCTGGTTTCATTCCACTTTCCAAAAACATGGATTAAAGGTGAAATGGCTCCTTTAAATTGCCACTATCTAAATTGCCATTTTAAAGTGCGTATGAGGGCAACTGTGTGCCCAGCCATGGATTGGCGCCCTGTCTTGGGTTAATCTTCCCATCACCCGAAACTTTTCCCCCGGATGGGCATGGTAAACCCTCCCTGCTACTAGAACAGATGTATAAGCAGAGGATAGTGAGGAGATTTTTTTAAATGGTACAATTAACAAAACTGTTAATGATATTGGAATCAATAAAAACTAGTTGAAATATAAAATTTGAAAATAAGAGTTTTAGCAATTGGCTGAAGAAGATGCACAATTTAGTGATCTATTGGTCCAGATACATTTTGTGGTTGTGTGGTGCATTTAGTAGCTGGGATAGTGTAGGGCACTGCATAACTACAAAGACCCTTAACGTTTTACTAAACAGTCAAGTGGCAGTTAATTGCTTATTGTGTGTGTATGTGTGTATTGGGTGTAAACTGGCAATTGCATTGTATATTAATACAAAAGTGTGCAACTGAATAGATATCACTGTCACTGAAGCCTTAGAGTTTTGAAA
This sequence comes from Corydoras sp. C115, assembly GCA_019802505.1. Lineage (NCBI taxonomy): Eukaryota > Metazoa > Chordata > Actinopteri > Siluriformes > Callichthyidae > Corydoras > Corydoras sp. C115. The sequence goes on from JAFMOC010000001.1 coordinate 8,805,712, forward strand.
TCAATATAAAATTAGTAAGACAATACAACTTTAGACCTCTGAAGTATATTTTATACTTGGGCAGAGTATGTTAAATTGTGTTTAACATCCTTCATTAGGGCAGCGGTGGTCCAGTCAGACACTAACTATAATGTTTGTTTCTACTCCATATAGCAGAATGTAGGCCTGATTAAAGTCATTATTTTAGTTGTAAACCACCACACCTGAGTGTTCTTGGTATTGATTGCCTGCTGAGTGAAAGTTTGCTTTAACACCCACAGGGCTGTCGTAAGTGGAATCACTGTTATCCAAACACACACACACACACACACACACACACACACGCATGTGTACACATGCATACACATACTTTCATTTGTTCTGTCTCTCTCTTTTTCCTATCTGTGTCCTGGCTTTTGCACAGCAGCCAAAAAAAAGCTGCATTTCTTTCAGCAGGATTCTTTAATGATAACATGACTCTATTGCACGGTTCAGTGCAGAAGGACTGCCTTTGAGCCACACCAGCCTAGGCTATTTGAGCTTTCATAGGCAATTAGCAACAAGCCATTTGATGGCCTGTTCCAATCAATTAGCAAGTTCTGCACTGCAAGGGTGGTAAAAGGCATTTCTGTCTAATTCTGGACGTGTGGCGCTCTTATTTGCCTTCATACTTTGCCCAAGTACGAATGATGTGTAAAAAGAATGAAGAGTGATGCTTGGAGTATCCTGTGAAAGGGACAGCTTACAAGCCAGCAGCATAACTAAAGAGCTTCAGTAAAGAAATGTCTAATTGCATCTTACAAGTCATACAAGCTTCCTCAATATTCTAAAATTATAAAAAAATGGTTTGAATTCTTCCTCAGGCTGAATGACGCCTAAGCTGAGCTTGACTAGTGTATACATATACATATATACATATAGTACGGTTTTAACTCTGTAGAAAATTTGTCTTAATCTTTAGAACTGTTTAGAGAAATGACTTGGCTTTCTGTTGTCTTGCCTCCAAAATCAGTGGAGATGTTTATCATTACTGAAATTCCATTATAAACAACTTTTTATTTTTTTTTATTTAAGGTAGAGCACTTCTTCAGGTACAGTAATCATGACTAATGTTCTATGAACTGCAGACTTTTTGAGCTCATGTGATGGAGGAAATACAAGCTGATTTTTACAAATCTAATAATGAAAATGTATTTATTGTGCTCAAGTGATGAATATCACCTGATGCTACAACTTCACCTTGGTGGTAATACTCACTTCATATTGTTTACCACTGCTAAATGGTGGAATGAACATCCAAACTGCCCGTAATGCCATTTAGCAAAATATAGTAGAGATATTTATTCTTTGAGAAACAACTCAAAACACATCTCTTCAAAAAGCATGTGCCGTATGTAATAATAATTTTAAAAAACATGGTAGAGTATTTGAATTAAAGTCAAAATGAGTAATGAGCATGTTGATAATACTACAGTGTAATTATTTTCTTATTAACTACTAACTAAATAGATAAAAGTGTCTGCTAAAACTAAATGTAAATGTACATGCATTTACCATATGGCAAAGCAACATGAAAATGAAAATGATGAAACAGAACTACACAAAGTAAAACTGCTGTCATCTGCCTTATGTAACTTATTCCTACTAGAAGTTCGAACACAAACATAAAATATTCTAAAGGTATTCCTTGCGAACCCCAGCAAAGGGATAGAACTATAACATTTCCAAAAGGTTTCATTTTCCCCCTGTTTACACGTAACCATTGTGTCCTAAAAGGATACCACCTTGAAGCAATTTCCAAACCCCAAGCCAATTTTAGGCCACAAATTGGAGTTGTCATGTGAAGAAAAAAATGTTAAATAATTTGACAAGACCTCTATTTTTACATAAAATCTATTATTATTATTATTTAAGAAAAATGTAATTGTTCCATGAGTCAGTGTGTCAATTATCTTAACTGGGATCAATTAACCTTACTAAGATAGGATAAGATAAGACCCTAGACCTTTATTTGTCCCACAATGGGGAAATTCACATTCTCAGCAGCAAGTTACATTAGAAAAAGATGAAAAAGGTATTTAGCAATTACTGCCCTTACTAAGGATTAGTGCATGTCTGGCATTACTCTTAAAAATGATTTCTTAGATCAGACACTATCTACTCATGATCTACTGAAACTAAAAGATTTTTATTTTGCTTAACTTGAATTTTAATTTTGAAAATCGATGTACTAAGCAGAATTCAAATAAGAAAAAGTACAACACTGCTCCTCAAAGCATTAAGTAAACTACAGGGCTGTCAAGGGTGGTGCCATACTGTATAGTAAGAGACACTATCAGTAAATTGGTCCACATAAAGATCAGTGAACAAATTTCAGCAGCCCAGTGCCAAGCCCTTGCAAGCATGACATTTTAAGATGATTCCAATGAGTAGGCTGTCACACTAAAGACTACTTGTTAACAGATGGGTGATGTCAGTGGCAATAAGCATAAAGTACTCCATGGGAAATCATGGCTTTTACTTGGCTCCAAGACCCCATACACCCAGATATATCCACAGCTCTGTCCTGAGGGAGGCAAAGCAGGAGCTGCCTCAGGAATAGACACGGTAAGGTGGACCCAGTGTGGCGCCACCAGTCTGCCAGCCTAACAAGGTCCCTCAGGTTGTAAAACACATGGGGTGTGGAAATGATGGTGTTGGGAGGAGGGAGCTGTAGATAGCAGGCCAGTGAGCCCTTAAACACTGTAAATCTGATTTACAATACAGGCAAGTGAGAAAAATACACTGTAGAGTACATATACCCTTGTACATATCTACAACCTTTCGTGTTATCTCAAAAATGCCTATAGGCTGTTATTTTCATTTTAAATGTGAAACCTTAGCTATAAAAGAGTTGTTCATAGTATGTGATATCCCACAGCTCAATGTCATGCTACAAATCACTGACTATACAGCTATGTTTTAATAGTAACAAAATATATATATTGTGTTCAATACTTACATTTTAAAGATAAAACTAGATGGTATTATTTACCATATATCATATATACTATTGTTGGATGTATTTATACTATTTCCTTCAGTTAATGTTCATGATTTGTGTTCATTTATTTAGCAGAGGTTGTGATAAGAAAATAATTCTATAATAATAATAATAATAATAATAATAATAATAATAATAAATACGTATTAAATGTAAGTAACAATGAAGAAGCTAATGTTTCACACATGAAACCATGGCATTAAATTTTACATTGACTCGCCTTGTCACCCCAGTAGACCTAGAGAAGGAATGAGCAAATGTCAACTGCTCATAAAAGGACTGGAAAATGTCCATTGCAATAAAATGGCAATGAATAGAGACCCCATTTGCTGGTCATGGCCTGGAAAAGGTCAAGAGCCATTTAAAAAGCCTGGAAACTCACAGGAACCAAACACATGCCATAAATATTACTAACCAGAGTTGATCTGATATGGCTGGATGGGCAAATTAAAGTTGTCAAGCAAAGCAAAGCATGAAGAGTACTATACATATAGAGAGAGAGAGAGCGAGAGAGAGAGAGAGAGAGAGAGACAGACAGACAGATAGAGCGAGCCATGTGTTTAATAATTGTATAGTTAGGGACTTCTGACATGTAGCCCCTAGCCATTTGTATTATTTTAAAGTTTAGAGTGAATTTGCTGGGACATCCTGGATATTGTCTGAAGATTGTTAACTGTCTCATATGTTTTTCAATAATGAATTCTTTTTTTTTTTGTTGATATTTTGCTTTTTGGAAAATAACCTAAAACACCTTACATTAATAAAGAACAACAGTTGATACTCTAATATCATTGTTACTATCTTTTCCTTGGTGTTATGTTTACCCACAAGAAAACTTCAGACCAACAAACCCCCCCAAACATCTGCATTCATTAAGAAGGTCACAATTGTAAATGTCAATTTATTAGTAGCATAAGACTGAAAGGACCTGACTGCTACTTATTATTATGTAATAATTACATAATTCCTTATAGATACAGTAATAATGGACCTAATTTCTAACACACTACATCTGCATTCAGTATTCTTTGTTAAATAAATAATGACACAAATTTGAATTTGAGTTCACAAATTAAGCGAGCTTCAAAGTATTTACTATTTCAAAAATGCAAAGGGATCCTGAGGTGTAAAATATATATTTAAAATACTAATCATCTAAAGAAAATGTATGAAAGTTTGCATGCAAGTGAAAAAGTAATTGTACATATAGCATTATATCTAAAAAAATGTTGGCCATTACTTAATTAATAGATAAAATTAAATTAAATTCAGCAATGAGCTTTCTTTTTATTTTGTGGCAAGTTTTCATTATTTAAAAACTTTTACAGAAATCTTTACTTTTATACTTGCAATGTTTTATGGTTTTGTCAGTGTATAAACATGTAAATGTTATTTTTATTTATTTATTTTTTTGTAATAATTCAGACATTTTAACTATGCAGGTCATTTAGTTCCAGGTAATGCTACCACAATTCACCTTTTTGATAATGTGCCTTTTGCCAAATCCAGAAGTTCTGCTTCATTAGAAACTGAAGGTTACTTGTCATTAATGAGAGCCCCAATTAGGAGAAACAGAGTGTCAGCCTCAGTGGAATTGCCACTAACACAAACATTTAATCACCTTGTTGAAACCTTGCCAGTTGCTCTGCTGAAGGAGACAACAAGAACGTAGTGGACAGAGATAGGATACCACAGTTTGATTGTTATTTGTATCTTCTGCACTATAGCAGGGAGGTCATGTCATTCTTTTAATTACATATTTTTTATTAACCTTTCTCCATGCAATTTTATAAACTAAATGTTAGAAATATATGCATAAAAAACAAAGAGAAAACAATTATTTACAGTGACTTTATGCTTGTTATGTTTACATGACATATAATCTCATATGATATAACTCATATAATTGATTTTTAATGAGTTGAGTAAACTGACATTTTACAAAAAGTTTTTGTCCTCAATATCTATGTGTTATAAAATCTATTCTATTGATTTTTTTTAGCTAATGGAGATTGAAAAATGATGGGAAAATCAAACCTTTTGCCCTAGTTTAGTGTTAAAAAAGTCAAACATGGTCAATACTGAGGGCAGAGCCAACTGCAGTCTATATCCAAAACAATCTAAAGTAGAGAACAAAGAGTTCGAGGACATTTAAGATGACACTTCACAAAATAGAGTGAAGTGGGGTGTGACAGTGAGGAGGTGGGATAAATTCACTCTTTAGTTCTTTTTCATTCTCGGCTAGAATAATCCACCCCCTTGAGCTCTCCAGACATAGTTAACTGAATATTGCAGGGTACTGGTATCTCTTCAGAGCACACACTAAGAAAGTAGAGACCATTGAAACTGAAATTCAGTTTATCTCTAGAATTGCTATGGTGTGAATGTTTGTATAGAATGGAATACATAGATCCTTTCATTGAGAAAACATAAACTGTGACTTTATCCTTATGATAGACTTCAAGGCATTTTAGAATGAAAAGCAAGACGAGTACTCATGTACCGTATAAAGTAGACCTTGGCTAAATACTAGCCTTGATGAACTACGCTTGCAAATAGCAATACCCCTGCTGGACTGATGTGACAGAACCCTGTCATCACTTTCTCAGCTGCACAAGCTCTAAAGACATAATCTGCCCAAGAGCAAAAGATATATAAAGCAAACAAAGCATTCTTTCTGTTTTCAACTCTTCGTTCATACTATTAACTCTGTATCTCTATTAAATAAAAAATATTTTCCAACTGTGGTTGTTAGACATGTCTATGTGTTTTCTCTTTCAAATAATCAGGAGATTCAAATGAAGCTATCATGTATGATATGTGAGGATGACTTCAAATAAAAATGACTGCACAAAACACTCAGTAATATTGATCTGAAACTGCCAACAACCTCTGATCTACCGTGACTAATGACTTGCCCATGTATAACTTAATGGTTACACGTTTGACGATTGGACATTTATAAATTACCACCTCTACAGCCTGCCTGTAAATATTGGCTGATTAAAAATAAATATAAGAGACAGAGTTATAGAAAAATACAGTGTAATATATTGGCAAATAACAGAATATCTAGGATGGACATGACATATGGAGCATTATGACAACCACTGTGTTATGGACCAAATTAAGGCCTCTACACATGTATTTACGATAACCTTGACTCACACCACATCAGTCTGAAGAAGATTTATGGATTAACATGACCCTCTTTTTGGTGGATGTGGATGTATGGATTTTAGTTGAATCATAACCTTGTTGTGACTACCAAGCCCATAATACTTCACTTTTAGATTGTAATGCTGTTTTATTTGGTACTTAAATCTCATAAGACTGCACTATATGCACTATACCTATTTCATGGGTGACTTGTTCAGTATTGGATAGGATTACCTACAAATAATAATGTAAGGATCTCATAAATACGTTTGAACACTTTGGCAAAACCAAACACAATCATCATCAATGCTGAGAATCTGAATCCAGTTTAGTAACCCAATCATCTTCATTATTGGTTCGTGGACATTATGGGCTTTCAATTCAGTCCATAATGATATATAGAGAGAGCAAACTAGAGCTTGAATGATGAATAGAGAGAATGCAGGCTGGATCAAATGACATTGGGGACTGGGCTTTAGGCTGTAACTCCCCTCATGTTGCAACTGAAAATCCCCTTTCTCACCACACACTAGTGACACACACACACACACACATGCATGCATGCACGAGTCAAGATTACTGGAAGCATGGAGTTACTCATACCATTATTTTACATCCCTGGATCAATGTCAGTAGGGGCTGCCCTCTCTTCTTACCCCTCCACTGCTTTTGTGCTTGCATACTACAGTTGATATTTTAGTCTGTGTTGAGACATATTCTTTTTGCTGCCTTCATCCACTCAAGTCACTTGTAAGTAGTGAAGTCAGTCACTATTCATTGACCTTCGTTAGTCTTACATTATATGCCTCCCACAACCATACAACAATCTTTGTCAAACCCGCTACTCAATTCATTGCCATGGAATCACAAAGTTATCCAATTGCACTGTTTTCTTTGAGTTCCCTACTCACCACCCCATCAGCCCCATCACCCCTTTCAGACTCCAGGCTATAGAAACACAGTGATGCAAGATGGGCCTGAAAGCCAGGAGGACTGAGAAAGAAAGATATAAAAGGGAAAAAAGGTTGGGCATCAGAAGCCTGTCACTTTCTCCTGGCAGCAAGTGCCCAAGCAACCTATAAAGCCGTTCAGCTGAGGAAAAATAAGCCAATAACGGATGCAGCAAAAACAAGGTGTCAAGGGAAATGGTTTCATCAAGTTCAGCTCATAAAATGGAGATTTACGGACACATCATGGGACGGGGAGCACAGTTTGTGTGCCCCTTTGGAGAGTGCGGATCCTCAGCACTGACCACTGAGCCTATTTACACCATTGCAGAAGATGTAATCAAGGCCAGGGTTGTAACTCTTGTAGCCAGGTGAAGAGAAAATGGGGCGATTCCAGTAAAACAGATATTGAATGAAGCTCAATAGCAAATGGTATAGGCAGAGTGATATGTGCATCTCATAAAGTGCTCAGAGAGATTTGTTGCCTTCAGCATATGCTTTGGTGATTACCCCCTTCTACACACTTAGCTTCTTTTTAAACCTTTTAGTTCTTTTCATGTTAAATGCACATAATGTTGCAATTTTCTCAACTTGCAGGTATCAGCAGCAGTATTCCAATCACTATATGCACCTAAAGCAAAAATGACAGCAAATTACCATATCAAATACCACTGACAATGTTTTTTTTTTTTTATTTTCAATTAACAATTATTCACAAACAGGGAGGCAAGGTGGTGAAGTGGTTAGCAAGTCTGCCTCTCAATGCTGAGGATCCAGGTTTGAATCCCAATTAAAGTGGAGTTTTACTTACATTAAGAAATAAGAAAGTTTCCATGTTCTCCCCGTGACCACATGGGTTTTCTTCGGGTTCTCTGGTTTCCTCCCACAGTCCAAAAACATGGATTCAAGTTAAATTGACTGCTGTAAATTGCCCCTACATAGTGTGTGTGTGTGTGTGTGTGTGTGTGTGTGTCTGTGTAAGTGAGTATGTGCCCAGCGATAGGTTGGTATCTGCATAGGGCCCGAAATGTTCTCATTAGATGGGCATGATAATTTGATAATTAGATAAGATGAATATACATAAACAGATTCGGTCTTTTATACATACCATACATTCATTCATTATCTTCTGCATTATCCTCTATTAGGGTCGCGGTGGGGTTCCCCATGCCCATCCAGGGGAGAACGTCTCGGGCGCTGGGCAGATACACCCAGGACAGGACGCCAATCTATCGCTGGGCACACACTCACACAAACACACTCTATTGGGGCAATTTGGAGAATTCAATTGACTTGATCCATGTTTTTGGAAACCGGAGAACCCGAAGGAAACCCACGCGGACACAGGGAGAACATGGAAACTCCACCTAGATGGGGATTCGAACCGGGAATCCCTAGCGCTGAGAGGCGAACGTGCTAACCACTAAGCCCCCATATCATACATATTTATAGTATTTGAATAAAGGCCTTACATGAGAGTAGTGATCAATAGCTTCTGAATCTAATAGACACGAAAAAAAATCAATCAAAAAGCTGTTTTTGAATGCTAATCTTTGTCTAAATAATTTATAACCGTTGTAGCATAGTTTATTAAATAAAGTAACACAACACCTAAACGATGAATGATAAAGCGCTATCTGCCTCACATTTATTTTTTACTAGCTTGACTTGTTTTATTTTCATTTGGAAATGACATGTGGAGTAAAAGGCAGGGAATAACCTTTGCAGTTCGCTGGTCAGTTGTAAAGCAGACACACTGACAAACACATTTACACACTTTCACACCTAGAGCCAGTCAAGTTTTTCTAATTTACCTACAACTATGTTTGGCAGGAAATCCACACTGACACAAGGGTAGCACACAAACTTCATACAGAATGACCTTGTCTGGGAATAATACTCAATACCTTGTTGCTGTGAGGGGATAGTCCTAACAACTGTGCCACTGTGCCAACAGTTGGTTGCCTGATTATGGAAAATATTAGTATATTCATGTACTGTACATGTTAGTGTAATCATTCTTTTCCTAGTAAATAGATGTGTGTATGTGTTTTGTGTCTGGTTGAGTTGAGTTAGCCTACTGTAAAGCTTGATGGTGGCAATAAAAGCTAATTTTAAATTCATCACGTGTCCATATTGCCTGTTAAGCTAAGTTTGATAAAGCATGTCCGAGACATGTTGTTATAGTAAAAATACACGCGATACAATCCCTCAGCACTATCTACCAGGAAAAGGGCATTTGCTTTTTTAGTTCTGTCAGATCTCTAACTCTGTATTCCCTTGAGTGGTATGTAAATAAGAAGCACATTGCACTTACCTCACTAAACAAATATAAATTAGGAGAGACAATCAACATACAAGGAGTAAGAAATAAGATCTGAAACCCTGACTCACCAGCTCTTTTTTGCACATAGTATGGTGCATTATTTTTAAGAACCAGCAGGCTCATATTAAAAGGAGGGATCAGGTTTGTGCTGATGCAGCACAGGATACAGAGTGCTCAGAGTCAGAGCATAATTTGCCTGTGGCGTAGCAAAGCTTACCATCGATTTTGATGTAAAACTGTCCAACCTGAAATCATAGATGATGACCCCCTTATCATATGATCAAGAGACCTGGCACCTTTCGAGCAAAGCCATGGTATGGCCAGGTGCTGTTCAGATGGAAAGGAACGTCTTCCACTCTAATGAGACACTGGGGGTAGCCCTATCTGTCTGACTGCTCCTCTGCTTTAATTAGCATTTACCCTGTGTGGCTGAATCTACCTGAAAAAGCATCACTCGTGATACAGATCTACTCTAATAAACCAGCAACTCCCTCCTCAGCAAGGCAGCATGCTTTGAGTTTGAAATGCTGGTGGTAATAAGTGAAACTTCAAGTTTGGCTTTGTCTCAGAGGTGTCAAACTTCAAACAGCACAGCTTCTCTCAGATGTGCCATTCTGCTGCGTTAGATGTTGGAGACTGAAATGAATGGGCTAATCAGATCCAGCAGAACACTGGGGTCACCATAATTTTTCATTAAAATTGTTGCTCTTGTATTTTAAACCTAAACCTTAATGAATGTGTTTAAAATTAATTACAAGGGAAAATTTAATATGCAAAAATAAAGAGATATGTGCAGGCAAGCATCTCTATAGTGCAGGAATAGCAAGAACTGTAGAAGTATGTTTCCTCCCGCTCTTCTTTTTTATTCGCGAAGATGTTTTCCCTACCGTCTCTCCCCACTCTGCATGCCTTTGATGCTCTCCGACAGAGCTGAGAAACAAAGCAGTCATTAAGAAGCGAAACTTGTCTTTGGAAACTTTGAGAACCCATCAGAATACACAAATAAGTGAAGCTCTTGTCAGTGGCAGTCAGATTTTAACATGTACCACAACGTATCTCGGTTGCCACTCACTCTCATTACAGTATACAACTTCACTGTAGCCTGTGGAATGCAACAGAGATAGGCGCTCCATCCTACTGTGCCTTTGCTGCTGAGGATCCAAAAATAATTATAAATGCTAATTAAAAGCTCTATAAGTCAATGTTGTATCATATAAAATGCAGGTTTTATGGAAGATACGCAATATTGCTAAAATTGTTAGCACCCCTCCAGTTTTCAGACAGTCATCCATTTAAAAATGCAAATGTTAGAGGGAGGTCCTGTACTTTTCTCAGCACAACTTTGGTTTCTTTCCATATTCCAAAGAAACGCAAATTGGTAAATTGGAGATACAGAATTCCCAATTAGACTGTGTTACTTGTAAATGTTCATGATCAAAATTGAACTGCATATAATAACTTCTGATAGCATGGTGGTGCAGTGGTTTGAGCTTGTTTTTCTTTATTAACAAAGTTCTGGATCTTTATATTATTGTGGACAGTGGTTTATTTTAAAGTCAGTCTGTTATTCCTATACATTGTATAGGACATCTCTCTGGAACTCTACTTTTTAAGGGAAACTTCATTTTTCATCTAACAATCCAAAAATACGCTGAAATGTAAACTGGAGATACAAAAATTATATTATGACTGTATTTTTTAAAATGATTCCTGTTATGGTCCAGACAATAAAATGTTTTTATAATATAATATAGCTGCTTTGCGGCAATTCTATTAAAAGCACCATAAACTGAACCAATGTTCTTTTAGGGAAGAACTCCAGTAGCCTGTTGTGCTTTTTAAAAGGATTAGAGATGAATCAAAACTTAGCTAGAATTTCCATACAGATGAAGCATTTTTGTGCTGGATTTGATGATTCATTTAAAACAATAACATAGTTGTGGCTCCTGTATTACTCATAGAGTGGTGATGATTTTCCTCCATCATTTACCATTAGGAAAATGTATTAAAACACATGTATGCACATGTATTGTTGCACCATTCAGTTCAGACAGCACCAACAAAACAACAATGTTACTGATGACTGACCCAATAACAACAGAGGTTTTCAATGTCATTCAGTGTGCTTGAAGGCAGACTCGGCATGGTTTCTTCCTGCTCATAATGGGGTCCAAAACAAGCATGCCACAATGTAGCTTAGGGCAATTTAACTTGTAACCAACATGCAAATTATCTTGAGTTGGACAAAAGTGCCAATGAAAAAGTGGCACCTGAGAGCCAGGCCTTTTTCTAAATTGTACCCTGATTGCAGCTTTAGACTGAATGGGTACAAATTTCCATTGACACACTGAGCAACCTTCTGGAAAACTTACACAGGTGTACAGGCTACTAAAGCAAAGTCCTTATACATACATTACAGAAGTCCTGAATACGCCTTCTATAAGACCATTAAATATAAGATCATCTAATATGTTAAATTAATCAAAGTTCCTTCCCAGCAATCATGGATAATTTGTGGTGCTTAATAAGTGCATCATATTTAGGGCGTCACAGTGGCTTAGTGATTAGTATGTTTGCCTCTCAGCACTGGGGATCCAGCTTCAAATCTCAATCTAGGTGGAGTTTCCATGTTCTTCTTCTGTCCGTGTGGGTTTCATCTGGGTTCTCCTGTTTTCTTCCACATCCAAAAAACATAGACTCTTGTAAATTGGCTAGTCTAAATTCTCCCTATATAGTGTGTGTCTGTGTGTGAGCAAGTGTGCCCAGTGATAGATTGGCATCTTGTCCTGAGGGCATCTGCCCAGCGCCCAAAACTTTCTCTCTTGGAGAGATATATAATATAATATTTTGTTACAGGTCTCATTTAGATGAAGCAATGGCTTTTTAGGGCGGCACGGTTAGCACATTCACCTCTCAGTGCTGGGGATTCCCGGTTCAAATCCCAATCTGGGTGGAGTTTCCGTGTTCTCCCTGTGTCCATGTAGGTTTCCTCCGGGTTCTCCGTTTTCCTCCCATAGTCCAAAAACATAGATCAAGTCAATTAAATTCTCCAAATTGCCCCATGTAGAGTGTGTCTGTGTGAGTGAGTGTGTGTCCAGCGATAGATTGGCGCCCTGTCCTGGATGTATCTGCCCAGAGACGTTCTCCCCTGGATGGGCATGGGTATCCCCCCGCGACCCTAATAGAGGATAAAGCAGAAGATAATGGAAGGTTGGAATGACTTTTTAATTGCAAATTTATTATCACTTGAGTGCAAAACAATATCATATTTAAACCAAAACAAAGGATACAATACCTGACCATAGAATATCGTTCTTAAAAACTGTTTATTAGTCCATTAGTACAAGCTTCTAAAGACGTTGTATTATGACATAATGTGTCGCTTGTGAGACTCCATCTAGTTTTAACTACTTGAAACTTTTAGCTCTTTTCACTTTTTCTGTGGCTTTAAAACTGAGTCAGACTGCCAGTGATGGCAGATGGGAATGTTGAACTGCAATTTCTTGCCATCCCATCTTTCCTGCTCTTCTGTTGTGTCTTCTGGAACGACTACGCATTCCAAGCCCACACAAACAAACGTCTGAAACCTGGACTCTTTACACTGCATGCTTATGTAAACCCACACTCAGGGGGGTGTCTCGGGTAGTTGTAGGTCCGGACGTGGGCCAGATGTTCAGACATTGCCCCATGGTTATATCAGCAACAAGGAGACCGTGCTACCCATATTCTCTGATAGGGCATCGTTTTCCACGCATGCTACTGACCCCCATTCGCACACCATCTGTCTGCATTTCCTTCTGCAAGTGCTATCACACACTAAAGGCTGTTTTTCTCTCCAAATATGTACTCAGTGATGAGGGGCATTATAAATTCAATTCAGTAGAGGATGTTTGCACAGTTGAACAATGATGGAACGCTACCACAGAGAACAGTGTTTTTCCTCTTTTTGAGGATGTTAGCCCCATTTGGGAAATTATTCAACACACTACAGGTGCTTTTCTCTGACAAAACTATGTTTTGCCTAATGTCTATTCTAACAATTTTATGAATTTCTATGAAGAGTATTTGTTATGTGCTGTGTTTTTTTGGTACACAGTATATGACCAGTGTGATTACAAAATATTCTAGTATGTGGGCAAGACTATTGTTGGAGTGCATATAGATTCTTATATTGTGTAACATCATAAAAACTGAATTAGTAATGTTAAATTTACATATTACAAAACATTATGATTATCCCAAATGAGATCTTATTCTAAAAGCATTTCTTTTTTTCTATATTTTATTTACTTTATATTTTGTCATCAATTTTCCTTAGTCTCAAGTGTAGTCAATGTTCAGTGTCTCAGATTTTATTGCGCAAGGGTGGGTAAACAATCTGGCCAAGTTGCTACTCTATCAATGGGCAGATAAACAACTATTTACCTCATAGACCAATTTAGTATTTTTTGGTTTTCTGTCTTTGGACCTCAGTAAGAAAGAAACCAGAGCACCAAGTGCAAACCGCACACAGTCACTGAAAACATCCAAACTCACATTGAAATAAACCTGTCCTCCCTGCCACGTAATTGAATCTGGTAATAGAAAATCACAATAATAGTAATAATCCATAAGTATATAAGTATAAGTATTTAAGTATTTATATACATAAGTATATAAGTATAAGTATATATCCATAAGTAAATTACCGGCCAAAACACAGTTTATAACATGAAATTGTACAAAGGGGGAAAATGAAATAACTACTAAAACAAATTTTTAGAATTTGGTACATGAACACAGGATTTTGGTACACCATCAGGAGTTAAAAAGATGATTAGGGGTTCATATTACAACAAGATGCAACCTAAAACATACTAATAGGTTAGATCAAAACTACCTTAGAAGAACAAGGCGACGGGCTTCAAAGAATAAAATGGCCTGACTTCAGATATAAACCCTTATGAGCTTGTTTGTGATGAACAGAAGGCTGCAAGAAAAGCAATTTATAAGTGCAGCATATTTAAGCAAACAACTGTAACAATGTTGAAAACATGTTTCTGAATCCCATTGTAGATGTAGATGCCTCTATTGTGATAAGGTGTTATATCTGTAAGAGCTAGTAACTTTAAGTCCAAAATCTAGATTCAATTTTGTTAAGGATTCCATGATTAAAAAAATTGTTTCATACTTCGAATTCAAAGCACAGTTGAGACATTAAATAGCCTTAGTATTACTTAGAACTGATGAAAAATATACCTCCTGTATAGCTTATGTGTATTGTTATAATAATTATTTTCAAAAACCTTAATAAAGTAGTTGTTCCTGCCAAGAATAGCTGATGCTGCAGAACAGTGAATAAAGTAACATAATTCAGTTTTACTGTGTAAAGTGAAACACAAAGCTGTTGGAATGTTGTCTAGTGCACAGACATATAAATTGTGTTCATAATTAGTAGAAATAGGTGCGTATATGTGAGGTGTGCAAAGTTCAAGGGGAGTACAAGCAAAGAGTACATGGCAAATCAGGAGGGTAAATGGTGTAATGCAGAATGCAACATCTGCAGAAACAGCCCTATGTTTGGGTATGTGGTAATTCAATTATGTGTGAGGACAGAATTGTGTCTGAATGCTAAATATGCACACAGTGTGTTAGCCTGGATGATAACCTTATGACCTCAAAATGTAACAAAAATGTCACCTGACTCAAGAGTTCTCTCAACGGGAGATCAAATTTGATAAACGTAAACCTTTTGACAGATTTTGTCACTTGGAAGCAGCTATAAATATACATTTTACATCTGAAATGATGAAGAGTTTACTGGTTACAGAGCCGTCTAAACAGCTTGTTAATATAAACCGGTAACTTATTTACTGTTATTATTGTACTATTTGCCTAAATTCTCTTAAAGTTTCCTATCAAATTAGTGCTTAATGGTGACAGCATATTTCTCTATTGTCTACAATGCACACCACAGTGAAATGCTTCAAAGTGCCTGTCACTTATTGTTGCTGGCATTAGCAGTACAGAGCTTGTGACTGTGCAGATCTTGTTTGCCCCAACATGGTCGACAACCTTCCTTCTTCCTGTCTGCATATGCCTTATTAATGAAATGGGTGGAGAAGATGTGCAAAGGCATCATTACTTTGACAATATGAAGCAATTGTTTGTCTGATCAAACATTTGGGAGGTACCTTCATGTAATATGTAGTATAACTCTTGTTGAACATTCAGCACAAGCAGCACACAAGCAGCACACTGTGTTCGATCCTGTGTGACTGAGTATTACATATATCAAGACAAGCAGAAAGTCTTCCAAATCGAAGTTGTAAAATTGACAGGAGATGCCATCACTGACTGCACCCACATGATTTGTTAAAAAATGCAAAAAGAAAAGGGAATTTAGCCAGAGGCAACAACCAACCTTTTGAATGACCATCCTGTACTTGTCATGGATTATCCATGTTCATAAACACTAATCCTCCTCTTCAGCATAGCACATGTCAACCAGTGACACATATTTACAAACCAAATGCCATTTTACTTCCCATAGCAATGTTAGCTTCTAATTCAACAAAATGTTTATTTGTACCTTATATGTTCTTTGCAAATTATAAATCAATCCAGAAAAATATAACCAGACTGTGATTTAGCAAAATAAATGCCATTACATGTAGAGTTCTCATAAAGGTGTTTTTCACTTTCCTTCAGGAAATCCAAAATTCTTGAATTAGCCAGAACATGAAAAAAACAATGCAACCAACATATGATGTTTAACCAACTAAGAGACTAAGTACTTTAAAAAGGTCCCGAGTTGACTGTTTTAATGTCATTCATTAGAATAAATCCATTCATTCATTCATTATCTCCCGCTTTATCCTCTATTAGGGTCGTGGTGGGGTTCCCCATGCCCATCCAGGGGAGAGCATCTCAGGCGCTGGGCAGATAGACCCAGGACAGGGTGCCAATCCATCGCCGGACACACTCACTCACACAGACACACTCTATATGGGGCAATTTTTGAGGGCAATTGACTTGATCCATGTTTTTGGACTGTGGGAGGAAACCGGAGAACCCGGAGGAAACCCACGCAGACACAGGGAGAACATGGAAACTCCACCCAGATGGGGATTCGAATCCCCTAGCACTGAGAGGCAAACGGCTTAACCACTAAGCCCCCATTAGAATAAATAATATATATATTTTTTAATGTATGGTAACTTTCGTTAGTTCCCTTATTGTGTTATAATTTAGCTTTTTGTTTTCACTTAATTAACTGTTGGGTGGCTTAATGGTTAGGACGTTCAACTCTTATCCATGGGGATTCAGGTTCGAATCCCAATCTGGGTGAAATTTCCATGTTCTTCCAATATCCACATTGATTTCTAGGTTCTACAGTTTCCTCTAACATTCCAAAAACATGGAATCAAGGTAAATTGAATGCTCTAAATTAAAATGCTCCCCCATATATAACAATTGGCATTGTTTGATACTGACTTGTATTTTTATTGTTAGTGGTTTTAGATTCTCTAGTTTTAATCTTTCATAGTATATCTACATTTACGTTTGGTTAATTGGCTGACACTTTTACCAAAGCAAATTACAACCATCATAACCAACATAACTCAGAGCACAGAGTCTGCCATACAGCATCCCTGGAACAATGAGGGTTAAGGGCCTTGCTCAAGGACATTAGTGACTTCAGTGGACCTGTCAACACACAACTTTCACTAAACTAGAATCATATTTTTATTAGCTTTACACTTGGTTAGTTTATATTTTTTGGTTTTTATGCAGTACATTGTTACAACTTTTTTTGCAAGCACTGTTTGCAGTTTGCAGTACTGTAGGTCAGTAGGTAGTGGCTTTGCCTAAAAGCATCCTGAGTTCGACTCACATAGACGATAGCTGGAATAATCTTTGCTTAAAATTCCTATGTTCTCCCAATCTTCTCCTCCTCTACAAGCTCTGGTTTCCTTCCAGAGGCCAAAGAAATGTAGGGCAAGGTCAACTTAATTGTAGTAGATGTGAATGTATGTGTTTTAATGTTAACTGTGAGGAACTGTTGAGCACTTCAGGTTACTTCCCATCCTTCTACTTCTTAAGCACTTAGATCTAAAAAAAAAAAAAAAAAGAATCAGGTTCATTTTTATTTTTTGTTAATGGTTTATGAAAACTGTCCTGTAAAGAAAAGCAAGGACCTAAATGGTATTTTTATTGCACAATTTCATCTTTTGTAGTTCACCTAGACAACAAAACCAAAGTGCCTCCAAATGTCTATATTCATGAAGAAATAAACAGTCATCTGGACACAATTGAGCTTGATTGTTAAAGGTGGGAAGCTTGTTCAAAATCTAGCTTGAGACCTGATTAAAGTGAATTAAATTGGTGCTTGTGCAACTTGTGGCTGGGTTTTTACTTCTCTTCTTTTTTTAATTAGAGGTGCTCTTTTTTTGCACTTCAACACTCTGAGTACTGCTATGCATTTGTTCGTGCGTAGGAGACACGCAAGTTTAAGTGTTGTAGTGTCTTCACACATGAGTAGGAGGATGGTTGCAGAATTTTCTTGTTTGAAGATGTGAAGGAGGAATAAAGAATGCCAAGAACATACACTTACTGACCACTTTATTCACTTACACTGGCTCTTTACTCTGTGGGTGCAAAACACTTCTCTTCACTCCTGCTTTTTATTTTTTTGTTTCGTTCAATATTTTGGGTTTACAGACTATTGTCAACTTGGTGATAATATTCAGGTCTTGAAAAATCCTTTTGCCAACTTAAAATGATTATATGGAACGAGCCAAATTTATGATCAAATTTAATAATGAAAAAAAGTTGTACAAAGCGAAGTCATGCTATGGTGTACATAATGCTGATTTACAATATATGGAGATGTACAGACTATCGACAAAATTATGGAACATATTTTATCTGTATATATTTTATATAAATGCTCAGAGAAACATAGTGCATCATCACTAGTGATTATTAGCAGAGGGCAGTATTGCTTACAAAAGAAAAGTTGAAATTAATTAACACTATTTAAACCTGTGTTGTACTTCTAAAAGCCCCCAAATTATTACTCAGATAATATCTACAACCCAAGATGAGTTGGTTTTATATGAAGTCTTGTTCGAGACATTATTGCAGTTAACCAACAGGAGCTGCTCTTATACACAAAGTATTTGACAGCAAAGTGTTCACAAGTGTCATTATAAAGACAACAGAAATGGTCACATGAGATGGGGAAGGGGTAAAACACAACTGATAGACAAAGCATGAATATGGTGCATACCCATGTTATGGGTTATTTGTGAAATGCAGTCAGATTAATGACATTGTTATTCAACGCTTGCTATGGAAGAATGAAAAGGAAATGTAGAAGCCATATCGGATAATGATCAGGTTTGATTATACTGCAGTGTGGCTGGTTTTCCTTAACTACTGACTTGTGTGGTTCACATTTGTAAGTCACGTTGGATAAAATCATCTGCTAAATAAATAATTAATGTAAATGTGAAAAAAACAAGGCAGCATTAGGGGACTGGCTTAAATTCAGAATGTCCCTTTGTCAGAAATAGTCTTAGGAAAACTTAAGAGTTAGGAACATCATTCCTTCTGTATTTGATGGATAGAAAATTAAATCTAAATAGTAGTCTTTAGATCCTTTTTCCAAATTCCTTGTGTAAAAAATAGTGAAGTAAAATTATTTTTAAACAATGGAACATTATAGGTTGGTTGAGAGTGGTTCTTCAAAACTGCAGTTTTGTTGAATATTTACTTAAAAAATATTTTTTTAAAGTTTAAACTGTAGGCCATAGATGAAACAAAGAAATGAAGTCTTCCTGAAGGCTTTGAGTGTTGGTGCTTATCCAGAAAAACTGTGGGGCATAATATTTAGATATGCCAAAGTGACTCTCAGCATGTAGTTCTGAGTTTTTCTAAAACAAAACAAAAAGAAACTCAAAGGAATACACATGAACCAAGAATTCTTTGTTGCTGTTGTGGAAAAGCTATTTGTTTGCTATTTGTTAGGAGGTTGACTAACAGCTCCGATGACCTTCTGGTTCATCCCTGCCCACCTCCTTATCCTGACACAAACACCTTATCCACATCTTAGATTACCTTGTGGTAAGCATGCTACGAGGAAGGCCTTCCAGAAATATAAAAACAGTGCCCCAGCTTGAATCGCAAGACCCCCCCATCCCACCCTAATATCTAGTAAAAATGCACAAGATTGACTAGGATTCTGGGCACACTCCCACACACCCACCCACACATGCCACAATAACATTTCTAGCATGCACATGTCCACACTGCCTCTCTATCTCTGTTTTTCTACCATGTACAACAACTGTGCGAGCATGTGAAGAATGTCAGGGTCTGCAGGGCTGTGTATGTCTGTGGTAGTGCAGACTCTATGCCCCCTCAGCAGATAAAGCTAGATGTGAGGGGGTGGCACTTCATGTGCATTATTTTTTTATTATTATTTATTTATTTTATTTTTAACTGCAGCAGTTGAACGAGTATCAATGGAGTGCTGTCAGTAAGTGAGAACAGCAATAATGAGAATAGCATTTATAATTTTAGAAAACTGGGAAGCCCTTCAAATGAATTTTTATATTTACTTCATTACCCTAAAGCAGAATTTTCCCTACCCTTCCAAATCAAGCAGATTTTTACACTCATCCAGCTTTTAAGCAAAAACATGTTTTTATTCTGTAGTGTCTAAAGAAACAAGTCTGGAAAACAAGTATGGGTTTTCATCTTTCTGTAGACCTGCATGACAATCTCGTCATTGTGGCATTTTAATAGACAGCGCATCAATAAAAGATGAGACATTTTACCAGAATCACACTATGAATTTTTCACTACTGTTAGTGTAGCATTCCCAGTTTGGGGACGCTGTACTACATTAGGAATTCCATCTCCAGCTGGCATGAAGTACCTCTCCTACAGCATACCAACCCTATCCCCTGGCAGTCTGCCTGGCACTGGAGTGTTTTGTGGATGAAAGGGGGGTAAAGAAATGAGTTGGGGGAGGGGAAAAGAGTAGACACACATATTCTGCTTCACTTGCCAAAGTGGGGTTAATGCTTACAAAGGATAGAGTTGCATTTCTTATGTACACTCAGTGTGTGTGTGTGTGTGTGTGTGTGTGTGTGTGTGTGTGTGTATGTTGGAAAACTAGGTCAGCGGTGTGGGACTGGGATGCGATCTCTTGTCACCTTGGATTCTCTTAGACTGACTGAGCTTCATGAGAAAAGGGTGTAGAAGTTAGGTTTAAGGTTATAAGAGAACTTGATAATCATAATCATTCTACTCATTCAAAACACCACAACAAAAGATAAAGAGTACAAAATACTTAATACAATAATTCTACTGTAAAATTTTAAATAGTGTTTTATCTATATTTTGAGACAATTTAAAGTAAAAAAACTCTTAATGATTTATCATGATTCTATTCCTCTTATTTACTGTTTCAAATACTCAAAGTTTGCAACAACATTACTTCCGCTAAAATTAATATTTTTATACCCGTCTCTTCCACTTTCATCCTTCAGTTGCACTTTGCAGTTCTCCAATTATAAAGTGTAGTCAATATGTTTATGCATGTTTTGTTATTCATTTAGTCCCCTGTTTCTAATGGTCAGAACTCCCACAGGACTGCCACAGAGCAGCTACTATTAAGGATGTGATTTTCAGCACTGCAGTGATCTGAACATGGTGCAGATAATATTACTGCCACATTAATATAATTAGGACTACTAGTGTTCTTGAACACTGTTTACTTATTAATACACCTTGTACAACTAAAATCAAAGACAGTAAGTCATTGCACAGATTGCTTGTATTTTTTACAAGTTCACCAAAAATAAAAAAAGTGTGGTGGACCAAAACATTCCTATGATTTAAATTGTACGCCACTTGTTGCAACTTGCAATGCCAATACCATGCCTAGTGTTAAAGGTTTAAAATAATGCCATCCCTTAGCAAGTTTTTGTTTTGCAACTGCCATAACTGCAAATTCAAAGTACACAAGGCTACCTGTATGACAGTCAGGTCAGTGATGTGTCTCTAAACAATTGCTGTGCCTTACTGGGCCAAGGACAAGTTGACTTCCTGGCAATGTTAACAGCAGTGAGCCTTCCTGCACTTTCTCACTCTCGACTGCACACGAGGAGGGTGGCAAACTTGTACAGGATTAGATTGTGAAAGAAGAGTCTATCTGAAATTTAGAGTCATGAGCTCAGACTTTTGCAGAAAGCACAAATCCGTCACTGCTCGGCCGAGGATTAGCCCCCTTGTGCTTAAATTAATGAAGACGCAGAAGAAGGGTAAGCCCATACCACCAGCTCAGCGCAAGACAAGATCATGAACTGTGGCGAGGATAGAGAGACAGGATAAAAGCATTGCCGAAAAAACAGAGGCAAGTAGATATTTGAAAAAAAAAAGGTCTCTTTAATTTGGCCTCTGCTGAACTAATGGCTTGTGTCGAGCACTTTCCTGTCTGTCACTAAGAGACTCCAGTGACCAACTAACGGATCACAGAGGAGCATAACACCAGAACACCAGAGCTCACTCATGTTCATTGACTGGATAAAGCTGTGTCTGTTTTGAAATCCTGGCCACATCACAATATACATGAGATTATTTCTAAGGCTACTGCAAGTACAGGTGTTTAGCTCTACATCCAGAGGTAACATGTTATCTGACAGTATTATACTCCCTAATAATACCTGCAAGAAACTGAGGGCATGAGTACAGCACAAATGTGAAAGCTTGTCTTTCTCCTGACGGTGGGTTTGATCTTTGCTTGTGGCTGTAATTATTCCATGGATATCTACTCGTCTACTATCGCTAAGACAAAGTACATAATCTATCCTTTTCCAGAGCAACCTGAGGCCAGGTTCAGTGAAACAGATTAAAGAGTTCTTTTTACTGAAATCTTGTCAGAAACCAAAGCCAAAGTCCCCACTGTAACTTATAATTTAGCTTTGTAATAAATGACTCATTAACTAAATAAGGTCTAAAATCAGTGTTGAATTAAGGCATGACATCAAACTCAATTAGTTTAATACACTTTGTAGTCTGTTTAAAGTAAAATTGGAATTGAGCAGCAATTGTACCTACGGCCTTTTTAAAAGCCAAGACAATCTGTGGCTTATAAAATTCAGACTCTCCCACTTGAGGCACTATGCTAACAACTGATTTAAGATGATTTGCCACAAATGTTCAAGTGGCAAGAGTTGGACAGAACCTGACTGTCAAGCAACAAATTGAGATAAAACACATCAGGAAATTGCATGTCATTTCTACTTTAAGAACTGCTAAGTTAAGCAAGAATCTGAAAAAAAATACTCAAAGGCCATGAAGACAAATGGACACAACCTAGAGACATTCAAAATAGGATAAATGCTTTTGCCTACTAGACTCAGTCTGTGGCAAAGAGTCCATGCTCATTTTTGACGAGCAAGGAATACGTCACACAGAATGTACACATGCATGAAATCACTGGCTGTGGCACCTTAGCCTGATGGAAACCATTCATTACTGTTATCCTGAGGCAGGTCAGGGCATTTGCTGTAGCCTAGCTTTAAACAGTGAGGGATCGAGAGATGGTTGCCTTAGGAAAAAGGACAATACTTTTCCCTCTCCTGAGTTCTGTACCTTCTAGCTAGCTTACCAGGTAGAGTTGTGAAATGAAGTGGCAGACTGCCTCTCTGTCTTTCATGCGATTAAGTTGCTAAGCCCTCCAGCCTTCCTTCTCAAAGAGCCAGGGAATAACTGTAATCCATGTGATACAGGGCTGAAATAGCAGTCATAGTGTTTATCAACTCGAGTGGTCCCTGCCAGCACACGGATGCATGAAGATGCAGAGAGGTGGAATAATGTAGTATCTGCAAGAAACAAAATTTAAAAAACTGTGACAAACGAGATGAGAAATACTGACTGACAGATACCACACCGAAGCCCACTTGAAATGATGAACCTGGACCCAAGCTCAAGCAAAAAAACATTGCTGTTGGGAGTCAATATTAGGACATATTACACGCATCACATGGCAAGTACTTAATTACTTAGTATTTAAACCCTAAGAACTTACTAAAATTATTTTAGAAATGTAATAGTAGGCTACTTTGTAAAAATAGTGATTGGTGATCAGTGAGTAGAAATGCAAAACATGGTGGTGAAATTCCGCTTTCTTAACATAAGCTTGATAAACATTCCACTTTGATGGCATAGAAATGAATGAGACGTTTTCATAAACTATTTTGAATGTGTCAGTATGAATTTCTTTTCATTCAGTTAATGCAGCATTTGTAAGATCGTGATTTGATTTATCAAAGATGCCCAGTGAGTTTAACATCAGGTTCCTGTTAAAAACACTCAATGAACTCTTTTTTATTTACTGATCTCAACATACAAGCCAAGTTCCAGCAGATAAAATGTAATGTATTTAATAAAGAATAACAGAACAGCATTTCTTATACTTAACCCTTACTCTGGTGGTCCATCTGGTGGTGCTCTGCACAATCTAAGGAATTTCTGTGTGTGGAAATACTCCAACTGGTGCAAATATGATTCCACCGAGCCTTACATGTAACATTGAGAACTGGACAAAATCTGAACTAAACATAGTTTCCATGTAGATAACACTCCGACATTTTTTTTCTTATGTAATAGGGTGGGCACTTCAGATAGCCAGCTGCAAGCATACAATAAACTAAAACACTGAATTCTTATTTTCTGACAACTTTAAAGAGCAGATGACGGAACACATTATATAATACATAAGAATAGTCAGTGGGTACAATGGTCAACTGTCACAACTGTCAGACTGTGGTGAGCAATAGTGGGAGAAGCAGGACAAAATGTCATGAACATGAAAGATGTGTGCGAATCTATTTTAATTAAAATGTAAGTTAAAGTTTAAGAATATAAAATAGAAGACCATTTCCTGTCACAGAGGTTGTAACAGTCAGTTGTAAAGTGAGATTAATGTACTGTATATCTCACCTGCCAAAGGCATTTGTGTTACACTAAATCACATTATGTTGGTCTAATATAAAATGGATCAGTAAAATAACCCTGTAATAAGAAACCCTGAGATCAGATCCTGATCAGAGACGGAAAAGAACCAACACACATGAAGAAACAAGACAGACTTGCCGGAAGGTTTCAATGTATTTAAAATATCTTAGTAAGCCAAAAAAGAGTTAATATAAAATAGACATTTTGAATGGTGACAAAAAGAGTTACAAGAACATTATGTCCTTTTGTAATGACTCATATTACAAATGGATTTTGACCTTCATACAAGTCATAACACATAACTATGTACATACAACAAATGTATGTTTGCACTGCAGACACTCTGCAAATGCAGTTTTAAGCTTACAAGAAGTTGTAAGACAAGATAATGACTCATCAAAAAAGTAGATCATTAAAATGGCTCATGTGCATTATGTGATGCTATTAGGTATCAACAGCACTTTTCTACTATGCCTTAAAGCTTTAAATCACATGAGTAATGAGCACTTTAGCATCATTACAAATTTGACTTTAAAAAACACCTTTAGCATTTGTTATTTGTAATTGTCAAGATAATACAATATTTTATTCAAACCTGACCAATGCACATATAAGTAGACATTGGTTTGTTCACATGTATATTTCCATAAATTGCCAGTTTTCATTTTGATTACTTCATCCTTCACAGAGCACCATAGGATCAGCATGATAAACTGCTGCTTTAGCACTTAAACAATAACACTGGCATTATTGTGAAATTATAAGTAGTTGATATTGTTGTGAAATTATTATAAACGGTTTGTATGTGACGCTGATCTGGTAAGTGTATCATGACATGTTAGTGTCGCTTAAGCTTTGAGAAAAGTTCACAGCAAGGGAATCCTGTGTTTGATTCACAGTGTGTAAGGGCCTTCCTGTGTCCAGTACACATGTTCTCCCTGCGCCTCTGGTTTTCTTTCACAATGCAGTCGTAGGAAATGTAAGTCAAGAGAACTAAAGATACTATATCATCCTGGTGTGAATGTCTTTGTTTATCTTCCCTGCACTGAATACGTCCTGTCCATGGTGTTTCCCTGAGCAGGATCCAGCAACCCCAGCATTTAAAAGAAATTGAATGAAATAAATATTTAATGTACAATATTATTAATGCATTCAATTCTTTTTTTTTCAAGACTTTGCAAAGAAATGAGATTATAGATGTTATATATGATTACATATGATCTTAATAAAATCATTATGAATTATAATCTTTAAACTATACAATTTATTCAGGCCCAGAATAACTATATTACTTGTGATATGTGTCAGGATTGCACTTTGCACTGTGTTTTTGTTATTTGCCCTGTGTGACAGAATAAACAACATAACACCACTAGTTGAATGATTCCTTCCCTCTTATTCCTTTCTTTCTGTTCCTGTTGAAGTTTGAAGTAGCTTACACTGACCATTTCTTTTCTTTTTACCAACACACCCAGCATACCAAACATTCAAAGCCTGATTAATAATCTCAGCTTTTCTGTTACAATAGGCTACTGGGATATTAAGCAAAGCTGTTTCCAACTCACCTGGCACTCATTGTATCTTTATAGTCTAAGAGAAGGTCCAGCTGGGAATTTAGGTGTCCTTAAATAGTGCCTGAGCAGGATGGGTTCATCCATTCAGAAGGAGAAGTGGGGGTCACTATTCTTTTTATTTAATTTCAGATTCACTTTGTTCATAGTGTTTGTTTTTTTAGCCTTATGTGTTACAAGTAGTCATTTTGGACAAGTTTTGATATTTGGATTGTTTTTTTATATTATTTATCTTCATTGATTGTGGTTGTCTCCCCTCTGCTAAGGAAAAGGAATTATATGCACCAATTTGGTTGGATGAGGGGTTGCCTATATACATACTTATTTTAGCTGCTGGAGAATGGGGAATTTGTTGAGTTGGCTGAATATTTGGACCAAGATCATCTATAATAGTTACAGAGAGAAGGTTGCTTTGTTCTTATCCCCTGTATATATTGATATTGTAGAAATAGTGTTTGTGTTTTCTTATTTCTCACTTTTCACTATATAAATACATTTGCACTGAAGGTGCCTTTATGGTTTGCAATCATTGAGCAAGTCTGACACCCTGGTTATAACCCCTTGTGTGGGTTTTGTCCTGTTGTTTTTCGTAAGCCATATGCATTTTTAATAACATCCAATGCAGTAACAATGCCTCCTTCAAACTTAACCACATATTCCCAAAACTCTTAATACACAACCAAAAACCAACCCCAAACAAACTAATTCCTAAACAATTTTAGCTATGTAACAAGGCATGTATCAAATACTGTATATGGAGCTTATTAATATGACTCTTACAATGAGAATCTTGAAATAAATTTATTTTTGGTGGCTGTCACAATGTTTGCTTTATATTTATAGGTCTACAGACAATAAGCATTCAGCACACTCCCACACACTGTACCTCATGCTGCCCTGGTCTGTCATTCAGCACACATGGAATCCCAACATTGGTGCTCTCCTCAGTAGACCTTGTCAATTGCATTTTAATAATCTGCAAGTGTTTACATCCAGGTCCATTTATAGCCACACACAATCCATTGACATCTACAGTACCAGAAAGGCCTGTTCCATTGTAGCCATGGTTAATTATGTTCATTTTGCACTAAGTTGAAAAATAAAGAAAGATGTGCAGTAAATGGATTACATGCTTTCACTTTGGATTTACAAGGAAACAAGAGGGAAAACCATTTTCTCCTTCTTTTATTCTCACATGCTGCTCTGGTTGAAACCCTGGTGAATGTGAAAATCCATCCATCTGACAGGAACCTGTCACATTCCATTGCTTCGGGGCCGAAAGATCCCTCTGTCTGATTTTGAAGGGTTGTTATGTATTAAAGCGCCGGCTGATTCCTCAGCCTCGGTGCCAACATGCTGATAAGCGGGATGACATCTACAGCACATTATTTCACCGCTGTTCTTTGTGTAAGTTTGAGATTTGGTAGGGGGGTGACAGGGGCAGGGAGGGTTATAAGGTGCAGTGTATGTTGAGGGAAAGCAATTACCTGCATTCAAAGAAAGGACTTCATTGGTAGAGGGAGCTGGTGGTAAAGATTGATGGGAGAGGATTCGATTCAATTCACTAGCTCACACTCATTTTTTTTTTTTTTTGGGTCTTCCAGTTTCCATCTTCTCAGGCTGAGTCTTCAATGGCATAATCCACTGCTCGATGCCGTGCAACCCTCCCACAAGGCTCCATCTCCAGCTGCCAGCCCTTAGCATACAGACACCACATTCTCATAATGTTACGAAAATTGAGTTCTCTGTGAGTGTCACACATTATTCATGCTGCAGGAGTAAAAAGCCCTTCAGAGCACTGGGAACAAAGCTGAATACCTTGTGGTATAACATACTAAAATTTGTAGGCCCTCACAGAACCTGCTAGCGCGTCAACATCTAGCCCATTCTAGTAGCCCTGCTGTGGGGGTAGCGCTATGGCTGGGGGCGTTAATAGTGGCGTTTAGATCCATAATACGTCTGATGATGTCAGCTGGAGAACTGTCCCAAAGCTCTCCGGGGAGACAGTGGGGGAGGACAGGAAAGGAGAAAAGACTTTGAACTGCGGGCAGATCACTCGTCTTCACCCTGAAAGAGTGAACGGGCCCTGTGGCAACTAATTCTCAGCTACTGTAATAACACAGAAGTGCGTGCGTGCGTGCGCGCACTCATACACACAGACACACACACACACACACACACACACACACACACACACATATACATACACTTTTGCTTGTTGGAAAAGATCAGAAGCCTCAAATTGTTTTTTTGCTAGGGAAAATATGTTGAAAATGTATAAAATAAAGCTTACAATCCAAGAACAACAAGTTCATTAGCAGCTTGCTGCTCTTTTGGTAACGAAGAAATTGTTAGCATGTGTCTCGGGGTGTTCCTCATTCAACGAAAGATCATTTCTGTTCGAGAGCACGTGCTTTCATATGCATATAATTGCCACCCAACGCATTTCCTTATCTACGATTCCAAGCCTGTAGATTTAATGGGTGGCTGGTTTTCACTGTTCGAGTGTCAATTTCAATGCTTTTGTGACATTCAACATTTATTCCGAGCACATTCATTTGCACAAATCAAGTGGCTGCCAATGCTTTTATCCCTTTAGCCCTTAATCCTTATTTACTCCAGCTGTTTTCATATTTTTCTTTCACAAAAGCAATAACTTTTACACATTGAATATCTCACACACAAACACACACACATTTGTTTTCACGCTTTGGGAGAACTTTAAATAGATCATCTTTAATTTCAAACCCTAATTAAAACTACTACTACTGTAGCCTGTTACTACTAGCCATACCTTAAAAAGACGAATTTAAGAATTTAAAAATTAAGTCCATAAGGGTGCGACAGTGTAAATGACAAAACAGATTTTTGGTCCCCACAATGTGATAAATAAATAAATACGCACACACACATACACACACGCACACAAATAAACAAATGAATTTGCCCAATATGTGCTTTGTTTGTGCATTTCATGCTCTTGAAGTCTTGAAAAAGGCCAAAGCAAAGGCCATTGTGAGGAGACTGTGAAGCTGGTTTGATTTGATTTTCTGAGATGATATTAGAGCCAGGAAGTGCAGAGGGAGCACTGAATCAATAGGCGTGTAGTAATTAGGCCCCATTAAAAAAAAGAACTTCAGAGAGAGGAAGGTTATAAAATGTTAATGAGCCTTCAACTCTGACTCTCTCCAGCTGTGTGGATGTAAAGCACGCATGGCAACCTAGTATCCACTGTACACCCAAAATCAACACACAACAACATGTCCATTCAAACATTGTTCAATTCTGGATTACACTTACACAGACTGGCCTGAACTTATTACATGCTCTTTATCAGGTGTGTGAGTGTGTGTGTGTGTGTGTGTGTGTGTGTGTGTGTGTGTGTGTGTGTGTGTGTGTGTGTGTGTCTTTCAGTACTGTGACACACTGTTCTTGCGACGGGGCCTGTATGGTAATTTATTGGCCCTGATAGCTTCCTGCAGACGGTCTGCCTCCTTCAGGGGGAAAGGCAGGGGCACTAATGGAGGTGGGCTCAGGCCTAATCAATACCAGCATGGCAAGCCGCCCAGCCTCACAGCTGCTGCCAGGAGAAAAGGCTCTGGTAATGGACTGAGGAGGATGAGTGGGAGCGCTCATCCTCACACATATTCTATTGACAGTCTTAGTGGACAAGCATAAAAAAACAGGTGACAGGAAAGTAGAACAGGAGGGGTCAAGACAGAAAGCCCAGCCACTGCTCCACATTGTTCCAGTTTTTTTCTTATTCCCCTCCTTTGTTCGCAAGTCCTGTGTACAGGGACTGTCTTGTGTCCAAACGACGCAATTTCTTTTCGTTGACTAAAAAAAGTCATGATGATATTTTTTCTTAGATGCAATTTATAATCGGCGTTTCATATATACATGCCAGCTAAAGATACTCACTCTGCCAGGTGAACAGCATCTGCTAGTAACTGGATCATTTGAAAAGGTTTTCCCTTAAGCACTAGGTGGTTATGCTATCTCCTGTCTCCCCATGGCACACAGAAACATCTGCTAATGTAGAAAGATTCACACAGCACAATCCTTAGGAAGGCTTACATTTTCCTGCGTTTTGATGAATGGCCCCTTCATTTATATGCTTTTAGCATGAAGTACACAAACAATGTACTTCTAGATAGCAGCAAAACCACACTAAATAGCCTGGATATATTGTGTGTGAATGCCACGTGACTTTGCAATTCATCTAACTACCTGCATGCCAGTCTTCCTAATGTATCATTATGTTACTCTGATGATTTATGGAAGCAATTTGCTATGTTATTAAGTGTAAATAGATATCCAGACTGGTCAGGCCTTTAACAAGAGATTAATGAAAAGCACAGTATTGTAAGTGAAATACCAAGATGCTGCTTTGTCAAATTTGGCACTTTTAAAATCTCATGTGGTAAAACAATATGTTTATTTACATAATAAAACAAAACATCAAGTCTTCACGTAGGAGACATACATGGCTGAAAGGGCTACAGCATAATTGCTGAGGCACATAAGCTGAAATACGTGGGAGTCATACTTATTTAGTATGAATAATTTCTTGAACCCTTTACTGACATCAGGATTATATTGAGTTTCTCCAATTTGAAAACTGATACAGGGTGCATGTGAACTCGTACATTGTTCAAACATATACTTTTGTTTAAGAAATCTCCTTACAAATCTATTCACTTATAACAAAAATTCTACCTACTTCCAGGTTCATGCCATCACTAGACAGAGTGCATTGATTTCCCCTCAGTGAAAGGTCAGGTTTGCCTTTACGTTATCAGTCTAACTGTCTCCGATCTCAGCCTTGACTGGTCATCTGCTGAAAACATTTACAGTACTGCTAGTTCAGATGTGTTTGGAAAGTTTAAACAAGTAAAAAGAAAAGCAGAATTTCTCAGTACCAAAACCTTTGAGATTTCTCGCTAAGGTACAATAGCAAAAAATGTATAATAATGATAATTAATAAATAGGCAAAAAAGAAGAAATATGATTGTATATCATACATATATATATATATATATATATATATATATATATATATATATATATATATATATATATATATATATATATATATATATATATATATATATATATATATATCAAGTCTGTGTTTGATGAATCTGTTTGATATACTTGCTAATCTGAATTAAACATTTTTAATATGTTTTATTGTTCTATTGTTAACTTCATTTCAAACCCTATTTATTTTAATATTTTATTTATTTACAAGGTAAGAAACAAAGCTGGGCATGGTTGCTGAATCATTTTATGATTAGTTGATTAAGTGCTGGTAAAAGAACAAAGCCACTGTTTAATGTATAAGCATGCCTTTTAAATTTTGTAATGAATCTCTTCTCTTTTTCGACAGAATTTATTAGAAAAGTAAAGAATAGATTTTAAATATGTACAGGCCACCTTTTGTATCTCAATTGTTATATTCAGTAGTAATTGTGCACAGTGTGTGTGTTTGTGTGTGTAAGTGCGTGCAAGCATGACTTGTCTAACCAAGAAAAATTATTCCAGTCAGCTAACCAAAGCTGACAAACCTGCTGTGTCACTGAATAAATTCACCTAACAGGTGAAAATTAACTAGTAATAGGATATCAGATAAACTGATTTAAAAAAAATCAATAAACACTGCTGAAGTTGATTATCTCCATGTAGAACCTACAATGAAACTGTTTGTTTATCTAAAGCTTCAATCCAATTCTGCCAGGTAGAGCTACACCAAGACTGGACCTTGTAATCCTGCCTTTCTAAAATTAACAACAGACTGCACCAATTCTTCCGCAACATTGTTCAGCACGTAGCAATAAAGTGTGCTCTGGTGCTACATCAGTAGCATTGGCTCACCTCCCTTCCTGGCAGGAGTGGAAATTGTAATCTGATTGCAGTTTTTTTTTCTGCATGCCATATCTTATTTTGCATCACATCTCCTCCTCCTATTTTAACTCCTTTAGCAACTCCACTGAAGTCCCCCAAACACTATTTTTTTGTTTTTCTTACATCACTCACAGTATGAACAGAATTTATTCCAACAGGTGATATAATGTCATGCTTGTAAAAATCTTAATGGAGAGAACTCAAATGATTGCCTGGAAGACCTGATTACCATTCATGCTTGAACCTCACAGTGAGTGCTGAACAGGTACAGGGGTTTTTTTTTAAGGCAAGTGCATGGGGCAGCTTGACCTTGATTTCCTTGAGTACTGAACATGGATAGCTATCCAGGTTACATTCTCCTGACCCATATTTAGTTAGCCATAGATTTAGAAGGGCCACTAGAAATGTGTACTCTGCCCTGTAGGTCATTAAACCCTCTTCTATAACTCTCTGGTGAGTCATAGTTGGTTATAAATGGTTAGCACCATGTTTGCTGCATTGTCCTATTTCTTCCTGGCTACACATTAGCAGGCACAGAGGTTGGATCAATTATTCAAGAGATGTTCAACCCTTCTCGCTCCAGGTTTGTTAGATGGAGTGAAAATGAATATGAGAGGGGAGGGATGCATGCCATGCCTAGAACCCCACTGCTCAGGAGGAGAGTAAATCCCAACTACAGGACCTGCAGGCTGAACTCCTCCCGGAATCCCTCAATTCTAATAATGCAGTGGAGTGATGCAGTAATGTGTGTGTAACATTTCCCTCTAAAATATTGCAAGATGAAAAAGGTTCATCATGCTCTGTAGGTGCTTCACAATATAATCATCCACTATAACATTAATTTATTCATTAATATTGCAACCTGGTTATCCCACACCAAAATAATTCGGACTGTGGAAAGATACTCACGTTGCTGGAGGAAACCCACGCAGATATGGAAAAAAGATACAAAACTCCACACGGAAAGGACCTTATGCACTTTACCCAAGAACACAGCACCATCATTCTCTGAGGTGAGAGCACTAACCACTGTGCCCCTATTTCTCACTTCTATCCCAAACAGAATTACTGCCCTAGTTTTTTTCCACCAATACCAACTGTTCTTTTTCTTCAATCCAGATAATAAATGCCATAAACATAATGAAATAAAACAAAAATGTTGCTTATAATATCAGTCACTATCATCAAAATGCAAGAGATTGACTAAACAATAATTCATAGGCCACATTCATGTTACACAGCTCATTGTTCAATTTTGATTTTCTAGTAGATCAGATGTACTCATCTGGAATGCATACGTACATTTAAGCAAGTGGCCTGTACTTACTGTAAACTCATCTGTCCACAGAAACTTCACACATGGACCCATTGATCTGATTTAACACAAGGCTGTAGCAGTGAAGACGTAATCAATGTTTTTTGAATGAAAGGAAGAACCAGGGAAACAGGTGAGGTAATAAATCTCAACCGTTAATTGTCTTTACATTGGTGAGTGTGTGTGTGTTTATGTGGGTAAATTTAGGTTTGGCCAATCCTGTTGCAAAATGTTCACATATATGTTCCACCTGTTCCACCACTGTTCTCATTCAAGTCACAGAGCGAAGAATGATATCTGACAAATGTCAAATTAAGGCCAACATCTGATTAAAATAGATCACATTTTCAATGTTTTTTCACCCATTAACAATTACCAACTTAGCAATGATAAACTATTTGTACATTTTGGTGCCCTCAAATTAAAAAGTCAATTGAGTTTATACAACTTAGTGTTCTGTTAAGTTTAGTGTTCTGTTAACTTAATATCATGATTGCATAACATTGACTTTGTTTTGTTAAAAAAAAAAAAAGTCACATCTCTGTAAAACAATGAAGATTCCTGTTATAAAAAGGTCTCTACTAATGTACAATCTTCTTAATGTATGCACCCTGTCTCTTTGTGGTATAATGTTAAAGGTAAAAATACACACAAGAGGCAACCTAAGTCTTGACTCTTGATTCTCCCTCGGCTCCAAACTTCAGTTCCTCTGACATTCAGCGGTTTGGCAGCTCACTGACACATAGAGCACAAGAAGGTGAAGTAAATAAGGATCCACCATGCTAGCACTTCAGACCATTATAAGCAGCAGTATGGTAGGAAAAAAATGGAGAGACCGAGAGAGTGATGTGACCTGACCAGAAGTGTGAGACTTGTTTGACAAAGTGGTGGACATTGAATGGAGATGTATGTGGCTGGAGGCCAAGCACATAGGTTTCGGGTGCAAAGCAATTCCCAGTCATGTCCAAATGAGTAAGGGGGAGGATAGTAGTAGCTCTACAACATGCAAGTGGAAACCCTTTAATCACACTTTGGGATCAAACTGAAGGGTGTGTGATTGGTTATGGAGGGTTTTATGGATAGGAACCATATATAGCGATGTAGTTTCTAATTCTCATCAGAGGCCAGGAGTAAAAATAAATAAGTGTTGTGACTTATGATTTAAAAAGACATTGTGCTGACTGTTTCTCAGTGAAATCCTGTTTTGATTTCCAGGTATGGTGGACCAATCTGTGGAGGTTTTGTGTGTTCTCTTGTCTGTATACAATCCCTTACACAATTCAAAAATGATAGGTATATATTAATTACTATGATTTGATTCAAAATGTTTAAACACTTTTGACTGCATGTAATTCATTAAAAATGTGAAAGACCATATTTCAAAGATTTTTGGACTTACCTGATTTAAATTACTTAATGAGCATGCTGTCTTTGACCTCAGTGTAATGGTCCATTTAGACTACAGTAGTCCTCATGTATTCTTCACTTGAACAAGATCCTTCAGCTGTGGGAAGTGAAGCTTGGTACAAGATTTTTTTTTGTTTCTGAAGAATGTGCTTGAGCATCTTACTTTGGCTGCAATCTAATAAGAGCGTGAGAATGCTGAACACAAATTCATCTTAGTCTCGGACAGAGAACGTGGCCATGACACAAGTCCATCAATTTGTGCTGTCAGTTAGTGATGGCATACCTCTAGCTTCTGTTTTTCTCTAAGTCCCCGTCTCTTCCTCTCACTGTTTGTAACCCAGCACCTTACACCCCTCAACCCTTCACCAGCCCCCAAGGGAACAGCTGAGCCCCAGTTCTATGCTTTCTCCCATCTCTCTCTTCACACTCTCCAAAGTAAGCTTCAAACAACTCTCAGCTTTCCTTGTGTTTTTCTTTTTCCTTCACTCTTCTCCTGGGATAATCAGGAGGTTTTCACCAGTTTCAGTTCCCAGAACCAATGTGGGAAGAATTTACTGCATACAAAGTGGGGGGTATGGGATGATGGTGGGGGGGCTGGGAAAATCTAAAATAAAGAAAGACAGGAGGCGAGGAGGCGGATTGCAGTTTGGTAGATTTCTGGCAGAAAACAGAAAGGATAGTTGCAGGGTCTGTGAGTACTTTGCCACATTTTTTTTCTTTGCATCAGGCAGCAAGAGCCCCTCATTACAGTGTGTGTGAGTGAGTGGGTGGATGCTTCAGAAAAGGCTTGGGCTGCCATAGTTCACTATTGCATGGAAAGGGTAAAAAGCAATTCCACATAAGCAGTTGTGAAGACCTTCATAATTATACAACATGAGTCTTTAAAGTCAACTGACTGCATGCTCCAAAGCTCAATGATGTCAAAGCACATATGTCTTATACTTACGGTCTCAATTACTTTCAACTACCTTCCTTGGTTTTAGTAGAGAGGCTTTCAGACTGAAAACATCACCCTACAAAATCTGCAAAGGTTAAAAACAAAACAAAGTACTCCACACGTTTAATATACAGAACTATGTTAACATCCACTGAACTCAACCAACCCTATTGAAACCATTATAAGACCAGCATACCGCCCCAATCTTTTCTAAATGCTGTCAGCAAAATGTTAGTAAGAGCTTTCCTTTGATGGTAGACAATACCAGAAGGCATATTTTCTAAAGTAAAGGCAAAATAGTCACATGGCACACAGCAGGCCTGAAGCCAGTTCTGTGATCCCTTTCCCACTCAAATGAATACGAGCTAGAAGATGATACTATCACGGCAATAATGTGGCAATGATGGCCATAATGTATCTGGCTGAATAACGTGCCCCGGCAATTTGGGATCGATATGATGGTAATACAAAGACATAGTCAGACAATTTGAAATGCACTGGTGAGAATCTCATCTCCATAATTGTGGTGTCGAAGAAAGCAATGTGCAGGATAAAATATGGGACATTACAACCTTCTGTTAGTCTATATCAATTTAACCATGCTGAACGGTTTTGCAGAGGTAGTTCTCTTTTTTCTACATCTTAGTCAGTTGTAATTCCTGTATTACATTATTAATTAGATTTCACACACAGCTTACATATTGTGTTGGTACACAATTAGTGGACAAGGGTCTATAGCTGCTGCACTGACAGACACTGCTTAATCCTTAAAACAGCTTGCCTAAGGGACCAACAGTTCCAGTGCTGGAATTTGAACCTCTACACATATTGTTAAATGCTTATGATTGTAATTAATGTGGTGATACAGGACACTCATTGTTGGTATAGCATATTTCATATTCCTGCTAATGGATTTGAAAAGGAAAAGCTTGCAAGCATTTTTAGCAAGAGATGATCTATTAGTTTTTAAAGTACACATATGTAGACACCTCTCCTCAAGGTTTGTCCAGGGCTCTTTGGAGTTATTGAAACCCACATATATATGTGTGATTACCAAGCAAACATGTGCGCACACACATACTTACCACTCCATATATTCTCTTATAACTGCTGAGACAAAGGGCAGAATTTGCAAGATGTGGCATTTAAAACTAATAGACTAGTGGATTCCTTAGATTATCAAACTCACAGTGCTTCAGTTTGCTCACACTCAGGAATTGTTTGGAAGTCATTGCTTCTGATAGGACCCCCCCCCCCAAAAAAAAAAAAAAAAAAAAAAGCCACACCATTTAGAGACTGAGAGAATTTGCTATCCTTTAAGAATATATAAGCTTGACAACTCACAACATCTACACATAAATGTAATATTTAATGAAAAAGGCTCTGGTGATTCAGGCTCTGCTGCTAACCTTAATTAGAATGAATATAGTCATGATCAAATGCTAAATATATGCTAAGCCTTGGTGCCAAACATTAATATCTGACTTCACAAATGCTCTTTTGACTGAATGAGAACAAATAATTATATCATTTCTATCGAATTTTGTAAAAAGAAATACACATAATAGTAAGAAGGGTAGTAAATAGTACCACTCAAAAGTTCTTCTTATTCCATTGTCTGTTTTCTCCACATATAGGTGGACATCGGTTCTCTTTTCTCTATTTGTCAGGACCATTACAGAATAGGTCTAATTTGAGTGGTATATTGTTATTATAAGTTCTGAGGTGGCACTGATGCAGTGATGGTGTTGTAGTGTAGCAGTGCTGCTGTTTCATTTAAACACCTCAGTGACACTGCTGCAATAGGAATAATGCACCAACCAAATAACCCCTGCTCTGTGGTGCTACTATTGGGTCCTGACATTTAGAGAACAGAGTAAAAAGGACTAACACAGTATGTACTGTAGCCCACAATGAGATCTGTAATTGTGTAAAGTCCATCTTTACGGAAAGTGGAACTGATAAATTGGACATGAAGTGAAGCAAAAAGGATGTGTCCAAACTGATAAAGTATCTTTAAAAAGAATTCTAGTTCACTAAACATGGCTTTATAAAACATAATGGAAAAAAAAGAAAAAAAAGTCAATAGAAATACTTAGTAGTCAAAACTTATTCAGATTTTGGATTAGTTTAGTAGTTTGGGATAATTGTAAAGTAATCTCTACATCTGTGCAGGATATTTTAAGGGTCCTGCATTTGAGAGTCCCTTTCCCTAGAGATGGTACTTATTCTCAAGTTTCCCCCTAAGCCTGCCCAGAGCAGAAAGTCACAGGATCCATCAGGCAAACTTTAATTACTGCTGCTATGCCACCCAACTCCCATTAGAATACCAGAAAAATAATTACCACTTTCATCACAGTCACCACCAGTTCTCCCGGCCCATCACATTAAAGAGCTACCTGACACTCCACTGGCCTAATAAGCTATCCAATCACCAACAGCATCTCTAGCCACAGGGATGATAGGTGGGGGAGGGTAGAAGGTGGCATGAGCTGCACTGGTACGGCTAAGATCTGAAGCTCACATAATTCAATTTGCTACTGAGGACACCCTTTTGGTGATGGCAATTCTGGATATGCAGACCCGGTCTATTACTTTTGATGTTTGCACATTGCCTTTGTTTTCTAAGTGCCTGCAATCACATTGTGGCTCCTCCTGCAAGCAGCAATTGCTATTTAATAACCTAGTGATGGATGGCAGACATTAGCATGAATTCTTGCCCTTCCTCCTAGCATGGACATAAGGCATGGGAATGAGAATGCAATCAGAGATACATTCCATTTCACAGACACTATATTGGCTCCCTCCCAACAAGTGTGCAGTGTACCACAGCACCAAAACGAGCATTGCTGTTTAGAGGCCTAGCTGTATTGGCTCAAAACAAAAAGCCAGCATCTCCAGAGAGTTCATATTTAACGTAAGCAACAGTCGATCACTTGTTCCTGCTATAATCCAACCCTGGCTAAGCCCATTTTACTCCTATTGTTTTTCTAACCCCCTCCAGGCTCTGTGTCTGTCGGGTTTATTGGCACTCATCGATTGAATCCGGCAGATTACGGAGAGACACAAGTCTGAGGTGCACTTGAGAGGGATTACAGGGTGGGGAGCATGCAATAGGGGATTCAACTGGCTACTTGGATTCGGTGGGATTTGCTAATCCCTTTAAATCAGATCTGTTAATCCCGCTCCCACTCTCTCCCAGGCACTGCCAGCTCCTTTCCATTAGTACATGTGCAATCCTTCCCAGTGGTTGTCTAAGTGCAGCACTGTTCGCTTTCCTAATTACCTCGTTTTAGCGTTCTCCATTAGCGATACTGTGGGGAACCGCCATGGAACCTTACAGGCAAATGTTGACAGCACAAAAGCAAATCAGAATGCACTTGGGCCCATCAATGCATTCATGCTGTGAAACAGGGAAACATTAAAAAGAAAAAAGCACAAAGTGAAAGTGTCAGCTTCATTTTGTTATTTTACATGCAACAGTATTGTAGCAGTTCTCGCTGGTCCTCTGCTAATACATTCTTATTCCTCTTGTTTGTTTTGAGTCATTGCATTGTTTCACCTCATTTTAATATTCACTGAAAAAAATGAAAAGTCAAATAAAATTGTGCTAAGAAGTCTCACATATATTATATCACTCACATACGCTACCTGTTTTCTGCCAATTTTCTTTTACCATCAGGGAAGTAACTTACTAATGGAATAGTCTAGTCATTGAGTACATTCAGGTACTCAACTAACTTTATTTATGCACACAATGCTTTCAAGCCACAAACTGGCCAACTGAAAAAGCCCTGGATCCTAACACTCATTATCCAAACACTGACTTTTTTGGGTCAGGCAGAGTATAACACAGCACAGAACTAATGGTGGGTGCTATTCTGCAAAACACACCACAAAATTTCCTGAAGTCACATTATCGAGCTCACAGGGTTTTAAAATTTTCAACTTTAACCTTTAAAAGTGCAGGAAACATTTTACAAGTCCATTGTATTTGGTTGGTATTTATACAAAGTAACTTGACATTGGTACTGGGTCACCCATGTTTTTCACACTTGGGACATTTCATTTGTAATTGGGGTGGCATTGTGAGTTAGTGGTTAGCATGTCTGTCAGCGCTGGGGATCCAGGTTTGAATCCCTATCTGGGATTATACATGTTCTTCCTGTGTCCGCGTAGGCCTTTTCCAAGTTGTCCAGTGTCCTCCCACAGTGCAAAATTATGGATTTAGGGTAAACTGACTTCTCTAAAATGCCCCTATATAGTGTGTGTGTGTGTGAGTGTGTGTCAAGTGATGGACTGGCACCCTGTGCTGGGTGTACCTGCCCAGTACCTGAAACATTCTCCCCAGGATGGGCATGGGGAAACCCCTACCCTAGTAGAGGATCAAGAAGAAGATAATGAAATATTAGTAAATAAAATTAGTTTCAACATTCATAATGTTTTTTGTGATTGTGTATTTATTTCAATCCTTTATGGAATTTTTACTTCTAATTAATCAATTATAACAATTAGATTTTCCACTGCTATTATTCTATTTCTGTATATAAAAAACCTTTGCTGTGCTTTCACTGTGCTGTTGTGGGAGTGATAACATCATTTTTAAATCAATAAAATTATGGCTAAATCAATATTTAGTGTCAAATAAATTATTTCTTTATCACCTAGCTGTCTAATAAGTAGGACAATACACAGCTCTGTGGTCATTATTGCTAAGTAAACCACTGTGGGATGATGCAAGTCGCTTCTACTAGGTGTCAGGGTCCTGTATCACCCAGTCAGAGTTTATTTTTCAGTAATGAGTAACCTGCTCATTGTACATTATCCCTTAAAAATGAAACAGGCACAAAAAGTTTCAGAGTTCAAGGAAGATAAACAGATAACATATTTTAAGAACATTGGAAAGCACAGTAGTGGTAAATTCATTCATTCATTATGTTCCGCTTTATCCTATATTAGGGTCGCGGGGGGGTTCCCCATGCCCATCCAGGGGAGAATGTTTCGGGCGCTGGGCAGATAGACCCAGGACAGGGCACCAATCTATCTCTGTGCACACACTCACTCACACACACACACACACACAGACACACTCTATATGGGGCAATTTGGAGAACTCAGTTGACTTGATCCATGTTTTTGGACTGTGTGAGGAAACCGGAGAACCCGGAGGAAACCCACACAGACACGGGGAGAACATGGAAACTCCACCCAGATGGGGATTCGAACCGGGAATCCCTAGTGCTGAGAGGCGAACTAGTATATGGTAATTGCAATAGGATTTTTTTTTTGCCTCTAAGAAACAAGGTTAAGGTTCCACAGTTCACCAATACAATCGTTTAAAATAAACTGCCAAATAATGTGTAACAGAATGTGACAGTATTGTTCAGCATTGATCCTTATTCGGTCTCAGTGGGCTTGGGTACCCCCTCCCAAACACACCCCAAAAGTAATAGTCAAAGACAAACTGAGTTTGAAGGTATGTGGAAATCTGTATAAACAGTTTCTGTTTATTTTAGTGTCATTCTAAAATACACATAGCTGGACACTGTAAGAATGTATGACCCTTCACTAAGAAAAAAACACTAACGCTGAACATTTCAACTCATTAGAAATGTGTTTCATTGGGTTGAAGTCAGTGTTCCATTGTTCTTTGGTTCACAACGATTGTTAAATCAGGTGTTCATTAAACCCTCACAGGTGAGTGTACAGGGGTCATGCAATAAAAGCAAGAAAACCTTAAACTACTACGGCTAAAAGGTTCAGCAGCATAATATTGATCAATATGACTTTAAGTACTGCACAAGTATTTAATAAAAGAGAAAATCACTTTGTAATTAATAATATGACCCAATTTAAAAGCTAAAGTGGAGATTTGCATTAGATTTTTTGGAAAAATTCAATAAAACTGAGACTGCGGATTTTTAATCTAAAATTGGTCCTAGGGTATTTTTTCAGCCTCAATTTTAAAGGCTTCAGGTTGGAGACAGGTATAACCTTAGGAATTATGATGTTTTTTAATTAAAAATTTTTAGTGTAGACATTTTAGAGGGACTGGTTCATGGTTAAGTTCATTTATTTTTGTAACACACATTTTTCAAAGCAGGCGGCACGGTGGCTTAGTGGTTAGCACGTTCGCCTCTCAGCGCTAGGGATTCCCGGTTCGAATCCCCATCTGGGTGGAGTTTCCATGTTCTCCCCGTGTCCGCGTGGGTTTCCTCCGGGTTCTCCGGTTTCCTCCCACAGTCCAAAAACATGGATCAAGTTAATTGAGTTCTCTAAATTGCCCCATATAGAGTGTGCTTGAGTGTGTGAGTGTGTACCCAGCGATGGATTGGCGCCCTGTCCTGGGTCTATCTGCCCAGCGCCCGAGACGTTCTCCCCTGGATGGGCATGGGGAACCCCACCGCGACCCTAATAGAGGATAAAGCGAGAGATAATGAATGAATGAATGAATGAATGAATTTTTCAAAGCAATTTTATCACTTTCTAAAACTGAACCTCTAAAGAACAAACCAAAGGGACAATGGCAATTGAAAATTCCCTGGCATTTGATTTTTTTATTATTAAAAAAACATTTAAAGGAAGAAACCTCTTTTCTATGTGGCTAGGCAGTGCTAGGTTTAACGGGTGCAAAACAATAATAATGTACCATTTGAACACAACACAAGG
This sequence comes from Corydoras sp. C115, assembly GCA_019802505.1. Taxonomy (NCBI): domain Eukaryota; kingdom Metazoa; phylum Chordata; class Actinopteri; order Siluriformes; family Callichthyidae; genus Corydoras; species Corydoras sp. C115. The sequence goes on from JAFMOC010000001.1 coordinate 8,847,987, forward strand.
ACTACTGCCAGTGGCTAATGCCATCACTGTGTAGTCTGCATATACAAATCATAAACAATGCAGTGTGGTGTTAGGGTTTTCATACCACTTTTAAACAGCACAAATAGATCTGTGTTTGTAAATCACTTTGGATAAAAGTGTCTGCTAAATGACTAAATGTAAATGCATGTGTTACATTTTATTCATAAATGTCTGATGAGAGTTTGCCATCTTCAAGGCTTTGATATTTGGTTGTGGAGGAAGAAAGTGAGAGATGGAGGTGAAAAATAAGACCAAAGCATGAACTGATTCTCATACATTTCCTAAGCTAAATACCCAATCAGGGTAATTATTCACTAATGAGCTCAGCCACCAATTCAACATGCTCAATCGGCCAAAAAACTCCATCTAATCTAATTGTAATCTTATTTATCTTTTTATGGGAGGAATGCACACTAAATATAACACTAGTTACAATATTTAACTTTATCTATTAGTTTAACATGTGGGATTGACTTATTTATCCCACCAATATCTATGATCTATTTTGGCCGCTTTTATCAAATAAGAAATTAAATTAAAGTCAGTTATATTGTGCGCCTTATAACTGATCGATCCAATTTTACACTTCGCTGGGATACTGAAACACTGGAATTATGTTATTGTCTACTATAAAATATAAGAGTATTTTAAAATTAGGAAATAATGTCTTTTACTCGTTCACTCATTTCTCAATGTTGTCTCTCTATACCATACTCAATGCATTTAGACTCAGTTAGCGATGCCACATGGGAAGGTCCAGAGTGGAAAGCCCATCATGGCAATATGGAAAAGAAGAGCAACCATGGCCTTCCATGTGACAGCAGCAGTCTGCTCCACATATTTAGAGATGATGAATCTTGCTTAGCTCACCATCACCCCCACTCCAGCCTTATGATGACTACTGGATTATGCTCTCAGACACCTGGCAGAATGGCTGCCACATTCTGCATGATCAATCCCTGAGTGTCCCAAAAGGAATGCACGTTCTATGTGCATGTGTGGGAGGGATGGCAATATTTATGACCCCTTGAAATGTGAAGAAGACAAGAGGCAAGCTGCTCATCAGCCAAGCTCATAGTGATGCTCCCAGAGACAAATGGCCTTTGCTTTATTCTTTAAGCACAGAAGTGGTCGTCACAGTGCAGCAAACCTCATTTATGAGCTGGCGTATGAAAAGAAATTCAATTTTGACTTTACGGTCATACTAAACCTGTGACACAAACAAGTTTGTCATCGATGAAGTACAATGTAATAGATCTTAGTGAACTAAAGTTGGACAGCAATTCGAACAGGAGCTATAATCAGCAGCATCTGACAATGCACACGTGGATATAAAACATAAATCCAGAACTGTTTATTTTTCATACTTTTATTTTATAATGCTGTATAACTGAAGTATTATGTATTATATTGGCAGCTTAGGATATATACTGTACATATCATTGTGCACTCCTATTTCTATATGTATTTTGTACTATTAATTTGTTTAGAATTCTTTATATATTAGTATGAACATAAATTACTTAAGACCTTAAAAGAAAAACAATCCCAGAAGAAAAAGTAAAATACTTTATAAGCTTATGTTGACATGTTATAATTGTTATCACTGATGAGAACATGTATCTCATTTAGTAACCTATTAATAAAAGATTAAAGCTGTGCAAGTTGTGCTCACAGTGCTAAATTCTATTATTCCAAAATGTATTCATTTTTAAAGCCACTTATCATGATTAGGACTGTGGGAGCTGCTCAAGCCTATCCTAGCACTCAATAGCTGAAAGGCATGGAAACACCATGGACAGGTCATCAGTCCATTGTAAGGCGGACACAAAGACAAATGCATTCATTCACACATTCACACCTAGGGGCAATTTATATTTCCAGTTGAGATGACTTATGTGTCTTTGGATTATGGGAGAAACCCAACACAGAGACAAAGAAAACACGCAAACTTCATACATCCTTACAGGATTGCTTTTCCTCTCAGCTCAGGACTTATTCAATTTTAGGGCAAAAACTGTTTACAGTAGGCTTTTTAAGACACAATGAATTAAACTCTCGCCCCTCACTGCACTTTTTCAACAATACTGGTTAAACAAACGATGGTTTAATCAAATGTTAAAATTAAATTAAAATATGAATCAACAAGCTAATGAAGAAATATATACTGCAGACATACCACAACGTACTATGATAAAATTACTAGAGATACACATTAAACCTACAGGAGCTTTAATGAAATCCAAGTCCAACTTGAGCCATCTTTTGCAGCTATTATAATATCTTGCTTCCATGGCAAACATGATACAAGACTTTATAGTGTTAATTTTTTGATTAATCTGGAAAAGTGTTTGTGAGGCTAGACACTTGCAATGGATCAGAGGACCTGGAGCTCAGTTTACATTTTAGCTTACTCACAAGGTGTTGAATTGTGTTAAGGTCAGGTCAGTTAAGTTTCACCTCATCAAACTGATTTCACTCAACTACAACTTTATGGATATTGCTTTATGCACTGGGGCACAGCCATGCAGGCACAGAAAAGGGGCCTTCCCTAAACTGTTACCATAAAGTTGGAAGCATATAACTGTCAATGCATGATTACGTGTTAAATTCTATAATCCTGCGACAATAGGACTAAATAAAAAGGCCCAAATTCAATAGTTAAGATGTGTCCAAACAGTTTTACCCATATTGTGCAGCTACTTATTTATGCTAATTATTAAATAACATTGTGTATATCATAGTGTAACAGAATTCTGGTTGTTGTTAAAAAAGTAATTTGCAAAATGTTAATTAGCAATATCCTTAGAAAGCTCATTACACAATTACTCAGGTATAACAACTAACCTTTTAAATCAAATTTATAACCTCAAATTGCGAAAGTACACCAAGGATGTAAGAGGTTTTTATGAGCAGACTAATACAAATCCAGCATTGTACACTACCCAACAGTACACCATACCTGTTGTAAACTATGATAGCAACAATATTATGTTGTGTAGCTGTTTGTATTTATCGTAGAAAGGCCAATTGTTTAGAACTAAAGGTGACATGAACTACTAAGTAGATCCTTAAGGAAATAATTAAGCCTCTGCTAAGCAGCAAGTGTTTGACTGTTTAACATGACAACAACCTTAAACACTGTGCCAGAAATACACTTGTTGTTGTTAAAGGCTAAAGCAAATGTGCTTAAGTGGCCAGGTCAGAGACCAGCCCTAAAACTGTGAATGAATTTAAAGACAGAAGGAGGATTGCCAATTCAAAAAGTAAGAATGACCATATGTTCCCCAGTCAAATATTTTAAGTTCATTTTTTGAATAAAAAGCAAGATTATAAAGAGTTTCATGAGATATGTTTCCAAATGGGTTATTTCAAATGGACAGTTAAAGATAGACGTGATTTTATGTAAGCACCATAAATGGGGATCATCCTGAAGTGTGAGAAAACCCTTAAAAAGGACAATGCTTCATAAACACACTGATTCAGTAGCATTACCTCATATATTGGCTGTTACATGCCCAATCATTGTCACCACTAGACCTAATGGTTTTTAGAAGATACAGCCCAGATCATTATGGACTGCCAACCACAATTAACAGTTGGCAGCTGGCATTGTGTGATGAAGGCTTTCATTGACTGCATCCAAACATTAATTTGTCCAGATGTATGTAATATGGTAATACGGTTTTCTATGGCTCAAGGGCCCACATTGTAACTCCTAACACCAAGTTATTCATCTTCATGCATTAGCTTTAATATGACTTTAAATGATCCAATTTTTTTCTCTCAGTCTATATTTGGGAAGTACATTTTAAGCCCCCCAGATATCCAAAAGCATTTCTGGATTACCACACAGACACACTTAATCTACCAAGACGGGCACTAGACAAATTCCTAAGTAGACATTGGTTAGCTAAAGTGAGGGCTGGCCCTGATTGATAAAGAGGCAATGTACCCTGTGTTGCTTACCTGGTAATAGGATCTTTTGGCCCAGCAGGCCAACAGAGTGGAGGGGTTCCCTGCTCATTATGAGTACTGATAAACTGTATACATGGCTGCGGACCATTAGTCCAACAGGGGCTACATTGCTTGCTCTGCCAGGAAAGAGAAATGATCTGCATGCACAAGGAGGGAGTAACCAGGGTCAGTATTAATCATCCTAAAGTAAGATTAATAATGAGATATGATGATAAGGGTAAGTCTCTGTTATTTACATATTAATAAATAAATCTAGATTTATAAATAAATGATGTGCCATCAGATAAACTCATCTGAACAAAAAAACAGTGTGTCACATAATAATCTAATGGTTTTTTTTTTTTTTTTTTAAATAAAAACGATTATTCAAATAAACAAAAGAAAAAAATAATTTACCATATATGATAACTATATTTCTTTTACAAGTTGATAAGCACCATGATACTCCCTGACACATTTTTAACCTTCTACTAAACAGATCAAAAGAATCCACGCCTTAAAGGATTAACACAAACCCTAAACACAACAGTGCATGCGAGGAGGAATGCAAAACACACCATGGTCCAAATAAAATGATGCAGCAGCACAACATTGTATAGAAGTGTGCCACTAGTTGCTAGAACAAAGTCAGTATTAACAACTCTGTAATAAATTGGCAGCCTTTCAGCGGATGTGACCCATGATGGTTCCTTTGCCATAAATCCTTCTTTCTTGATTTTTTTTTTAAAAAAGGGAATTACTAAATGGATGTACAAAGTAGATCAACTCTGCAGTAGCTGAAGATAATGGTCTCCATGTTTAGGAGACCATCCAAAATGAGTGTGGTACAGCAATCTCTGACACAATACAACTTGTATTAGAATTTTGTATTAAAAAATGAGCCTTCTGAAATATAAACACATTTGCTACACACCAGACAACTCTGCTACAAATAATCCAAATTGCCTGAGTCTTAATGTCAGATTCAGCCTTTTGAGTCAGACCTCCTTCTAGTCATATTCTAAAAACAAAAACAGTTTTGCTGAGACATATGATGGAGTAAGATTTTAAAGCCTTTACACTTCTATTTCAGTTCTACTTTATTTAGCATTGCGAATAAACCCCTATGCCAGAAGCCATATGTTTCTCAAAAGCTGTCATTAATAAATATACTCAGTACGTTACTGCAATATGTTGGTAATTTCAGAGTTTATACATTAACCTTAACAAATTATGAGCACAATATAGCATTGTGGGCGACCATTAAATAGCATTTTTCAATTAACATGTTTAATTCCTAATCATGCAACTTAGTGGGATAAAAAAAATCATCTTGTGTCAGGTAGTTACGATGGGCAAGTTATTCAACACTCATAAGATCTGACTTGACAATTTACAGCTGCATATTTTACAGTGATCATAGTCCACCTGCTGTTTAAAATAAAAAAAAATTAGACCTTTGTCCTCTGGCAATCTTGTAACAGCTAATTTTGCTACAATATGATAAACCAAAGCTCTCTCTGAACACCCACCAGTCAGCACCAGTAGTGCTCATGTCAGTTCTGATGAACCTTCATTAAATAGTCTAATTACTGCAAATTACCATTGCCACAAAGTGCTCTTCATTTAACCTGGAGCAGTGAGGGGGCAGTTGGAAAAAATAGACACACTGACTTCAACAGCAGCTGTAAAGTTCTACGCCATTAGCCTTATGGCCTTATATAATTTACACGAGCTTTTACGACTTCTCATTCTACGTTGATCCCTCTTTATAGCTACAGGAGTTTCCACTGTTCTTAGAAGCCTTTCTGCAAGACTTTTCAGTTATTGTCTGTAGATTTTCCCCCAGTAAATCCAGAAGAGCAAATGTGAGGTCAAACACTTACACTGGATAGAAAGACTTGAATTACAACACATTATTCTAGTTTATTCCAGTGGTATTCATTTAGTTATGGTTCTGTTTGGGCCGATTAAGCTCTTTCACTTCAAAGTCAATCATGCTTTTATGGACTTGGACAAAGTTATGCTGAAACAAAAAAGGCCATCCCAACCTATTCATACAATGTTGGATGTTTAGAATTGTTCAAAATATATAGCCAGGTTCTTGAATTTATACACCAGTGGAAACGGAACTTCATTAAAAGGTGTAACCAAAAGGCAACCATATAGTTAATAGACATGTTAAAGTGAAACTGCACTCTTAAGACACAGAAAACATCAGGTCCTTCAAAGCTGTTTAAGCCATCCATAGTATCTGAGTTAAGTTAAGGTCTGGATTGACTAGAAATATTGACTGGAAATATTTAATATGTTCTATATCAGCCATTTTTTAATCGGTTTTATGGTGTGTTTATAATCAATCTCATGGTGCATGACCGAGTTTTGGTCAGTTTCAAGCTGTTGGATAGAACACTCTTGTTTTCAGAGGAGTACATGGTTCACTCACTGACTGCAATGTGCCCAAATACTATGGCTATAAAACAAGCTCAAATAATCACCCCTCCACCACTTCACTTCACAACAGGTATTAAGTGATTGTGTTAATATGATTTGATTTCACCAAACATGGCACAGTGCGTTATGGTCAGATATCTTTGGTCTTGTCCATAGACCATTGTTCCAAAAAATTTTGCTTTGTTAAAATGCTACTAGCATAAGCATGCTGTTTTTTTCTTTTAACATGCTTTTTCAGTAAACTCTTGCAAATATCTGCAAAAAAACAAATTAATTATATATATATATATATATAGAGAGAGAGAGAGAGAGAGAGAGAGAGAGAGAGAGAGAGAGAGAGAGAGAGAGAGAGAGAGAGAGAGAGAGAGAGAGCGGGACTGAGACTCAAAAGTTTTTTTACTTCGTTCTCTAATGGTCAGGACCCAATAGTAGGTATTATTTCGTCTGTGCATTATTCATATAACAGCAGTGTCACTAAGGTGGAAAAACAAAACTATAGCAGCATTGCTGCACTAAAACCCCCCTCACTGCATCAGTGTCACAGAATGCAGTGACAATACTGACATTATACTACAACCCAAATCATACCTGTTCTGAGATGGTCCAAAAGAGAACAGAGAACCAACAGGGAACTAACAAATAAAAGAAACAAATGTGCTACAGTCTGTTATTGTAAAACTACAATCTTTATGTTAAGTGGAGAAAATAGACAATGGATCAAGAAGGTTGTGTGTCCAAACTTTTGACTTGTATAGTATGTGTACATATAAACATATTTTATGCAGTCTCTGTTGATTTTGAACCTTGATGTCTTTGTTGTCAGGAGTAGGAGCTGAAATGGAATTAGAAAAGAGGGTAAATGCAGAGATTACACCTATAAATAATTCACACCAAATTATCAAAATGCATTTTGGAGTGTGACGATTTTATGATTTAAAATAAAGAACAAGTAATTACATATTAGGGTGCAATCTCACATATACACAGTGCTGTCTGGAGAATGGCGGATAGCAGCTGCAAGCCCCCCTGGATCCTCACGCTCCCAGTCACTCATTATAATCCTGTCACCTCATCATCTCTCATCAGGCGCTGAATCATTGCAAGCGCTGCGTGTGGAAACCAGGCAGGCCACTTTATTATCTCTACAATATTAGAGCCTCAGCTCATATGCACACGCACCCGTGCACACCTAGAGAACCTACCACACATATGAGTACACAGACAAATTTCATCAAATATTTCTCTGTCACATGCCACTCATTTTAGATATTCCCCGATGTTTACTTGGTTGCATTTTGAGCAAACGGACTAACAGGCAAGCCGATCTGGAATCTTAATAGAATCTGAGGTGTCAACTATTCTACAGACAGACAGTGCAGTGGTGGGGGGTAAACAGCTAAATGAACAAACACTATGCCAGTGAAAGTTGACTTCTGATCAAAAAGGTGTGTACTGTATGATCAGGACATGTGGCAAACTCTTCCCAGAGAGACACCAATGATTCCTTTGTCCTCTACATCACTTCTTTCGCACTCATACTCTTTCAGTCTTTTTTTTTCTTCTTTTTTTCATGAGTATCTGTTTATCCTGGCAGGGTAGCTTTGAACCCCAGACTCTTTGTAGTTCTGAGGCTTGTAGTGCAAGGTGGCATCTGCTAATGTCAGTGCTAATGACACAATACCCATTTCCCTCCCTGTCGACATTCTTAAAAAGAGCACAAAATAAACAATAAATAAATACATTTGCAGTAGAAAACAAGAGCTGTATTTTTAAGTAAGGTCTCTACATTAATTTATGAACCAATTCCTGACACCAAGATGGAAAAAAGATCCAGCTAAAAGTACCAACTCTATTGTTGTCTATGTGAAAGCTATTTTTCTCAACAACACTACATTAGCATAGTTGCAAATAAAAAGCCCACTTTACTTGAGCAAGGATACATGGCAAAGTAAAGAAATTAAATCTGGATTTAGACTTCTTTCTGGCTGCATCTCAGAAACAGGCCCTTTGTGATGCAGCCCATCAGAGTTCATGACTCTGGGGTCCATGTTGCTAAGCACTTTTGTAACACAGCAAAAAAATGAAACTGTATCAGTGTCAAATGAAGGAGGCAAACCAGGTCAGGCAATATCCTGCTGCACTGGAAGACAAACTACTTCCCCAGCTTTGAAGCAGTGAATCAAGTGCAGCATTTTCGATTTAGGAAGTTCTTGGTAAATTCTGCAAAAGGAGAACGTGTCACTGAGAGTCATACCTCCATGTTTTTTGTGCTGCCACTCAATCAAAGCAGATCTCTTTTCTTCAAGTACACTCCTTCTGACTTACCTAACGCGGTTTGCTAGCGTTTTGCTCTCTGCTGCTCTGAATTAGCAGTTGGCGCTAACTGGCTCTTATTTAGCAATTAGTGCTGGCTTCCACAATGAAACTAACTGCAGGTCTCTTGCCCTAAAAATATAAACACATCAAAAGCGATTCAATTAACTTGCCCACAAAACACAAATGGGAGATCATCACATTACACAAATTAGAATGCGATGAAGGAGCATAACAACATGCTGGAACATGTTAATTAGAAACTTTCAGGCATTACAGATCTGCAGGGAGATGGGATTGACCTGAAATAAACAGTCGGAAGAGCATTACGTACTGTGATTAGATGGCAGTTATGCAAGCAGTAGTAACTCAAATCTGAGATTACAACACAGTTCCGTTGTTAAACAAGAATGACTTTAATGCCAGGTTGCAACACATAACAGAAATCAGTTGCTGTCAGATGTTCAAATGCAACAGTAGTAGAGATCAAATCAATGTTCCGCAAATAAAAGCGTTTACATTACTTCATTATAATTTTTGTTTAAGTCGATATAAATCAAACCATGAATGTATTAGCCACGATCATTCGAAAGTCTCTGGCACGTGTGACTTGGCCGGCAGTAATAGAATGGGATGATCTTATGCCATCTGCGCTGTAAAAATTTGTTCCTTTTAAGTCGGCAAATGACCACATAGAAATGTTCATTTTACTCTCTCATGAATAATGCAGCGGCAATGTTCCTGAGAAATGGCAGAAATGTGTAAGTGTCACAGTGGATGAAAGAAAAAGGAATTGTGATAAAAAAGGGTCCTTTGTCTGCTTCATTTGTGCTGGTATAGATGAGGTGTGCCATGAACTGAGCTGTTTATTGACGCTAGCGCCGTGTGGTCAATTCTGCAGCAGAAACCCAACTGTGTTCAAGAGCATCTCCACCGATTCGTGTAACACGTACATGGTAGGTGGCATGAGGGTCAAGAAGATGGTTCAAATTAGATCCAGGTTTACAATTTGCTGTTTTTTTTCCTTTATTTTCTTTAAGCTATTCAGAACCATTGCGTTAAAATCACAGATAATATGAAAGGTCAAAACCCACATATTAAATCATAATGGAAATAATGTTTCCAGAAACCTTGATGAGGTACTTCTCTACTAAATATACATTTATTGGCCGCTTTACTGGGTTCACCTCCTTGTTTGTATGCTCATAGTCCATTTTATCAGTTTAATGTACCATATAGATGCACTTTGTATATATCTGTTCCTTTTATTACATACTTTATTAGACCATCGGAAATAGTGGGTATATAACAGCATAATGGTGTGTTAATGTGTGTTGATCTGGTATGAGTGGATCCAGAACCGCAGTGCTAATGTAACACTGATGCAAAAAATTGACAAACAAAATATGTCCAGCCACCAGCATCCTATGAACAGTGTGCTCTAACCACTGATGAAAAATCAGAAGATGAATAATACAACAGTGCAGCAACAAATTATCTACTTAAAAAAACAATTACAAAATAAAGTAATAATGTAGAAGTCTTTTAAGGGCACAGTTAGTAAATGATGTGTTTACTTCAGCAGCACTGCTGTGTCTGTTACACCACCACCATGTGTCATTGTGCTTATATAATACCTGCTTTGTGGTGGTCCTGTGGGGGGCTGACCAATAGTATAATTAGCAAAAGTTATGGATTACAGTCTGTAATTATAGAAATGGCCACTATATGGTACGTGGAACTGAAAAATTATTATAGAAACCTGAAATCGTATATACATCATGACTAAATGTGAACACTGTTCCTGATTCTTAAGTGGAGGTCTTACTTCTTTGTACTACAGAAACCAGAAACACACACACAGGCTGTTATAACACTGTATTGTTCCTACAGATTCAGACGCAACCATAAAATACAATACAAAACAATAACCCCCCCCCCCCCCAAACCCCCCAAACAAAAAGTCTGCTGTTAATTGAAGCTTGTGCTTGAAAACCGTTATATTAATGAAAATTGCCATTCAGTGTTACCTGGAGGATAGTGGTGTCCCAATTTGAGCCTGCTTTGCATTAGCATTATTTCCTGAAGTTGAGGTTTCCCTTTGTTTTCATTGTCACTTAGCTTGCTTATGTGGAGATTGCACTCTGCCTTTTGTAAAGCTGCTCTATATATAGAAATAAGACTGACATGATTTGCAGCATTGTATATTAGTGTGTAGCAATGTTTCCTTACAGCAGAGGTCCTGGGTTCAATTGCTTTAGAGAGCAGGCTGAATTGCTTTGGAGCTGAATTTGAATGTTTTTCTGTTTATGCATGGTTGTCCTTCAGGAGCTCCCGTATTCTGGCACAGTACAAGTAAAAAAAACTTTCCAAACTGGAAATATATAAAATATTGAATTGCTCACGGTTGTAAATGAATGTGACATTAAGTGGTAACTTCCACCCTACCCCCAACAGCATTGAGAATCCAGCACTGTGTGGCTTCTTAATGATTTTGAAAATGAATAAATGACTTGAATTTAGTGCCAACATTTTAGTTGAGACAAGTTTGCTATGGAAGATCTTCCAATAATAATAATAATAATAATAATAATAATAATAATAATAAGGAGCATTAAACCCAGCCTCATCTAGACGCCAAGTCTCACTAATAATAATTTCTCAAAAAAACAATTCTTGCAGATACACTTCACACTGTGAGAAAAGACTTTTGAGAAAAGGCATAGATATGGGGGAGAATAAGACTTTTTATTAATACCACTGGTTTTGATATGGTTGTCTATCAAATAAATATATGTGGGTGATTAAAATCTGAGCTGACAGCTGTTTTGGATGTGATCAGTGGGTGAGTTTACATGTGCTAGAGGGGACTCAAAAGAATGATATTAAGGGACTGCACCTTTGATCTCAACTGGTTTTAGACGTGTTTTCCACCATTTCCTGTGGTCGATATCTGACAGCACAGCAAGCTGTCTTCATGACTTTCTAGCTGACTGCCCTGTGCCTGAGCTCTTGACCCCTCAACCCCCAGATCCCAAACGTAAGTGCTGGTGTACAGTAATATGTCAAACAAAGGGATGCTACCAGAGATGAAGTTATATCAAGACCAAGATGTGGATGGGGCTTTATTATCCAGTTCATCATGACAATAAAAAAACAATGATAATTAAATTAAAAGATGAAAGACTTATTAAATTACAAGAACTTTGAACCAAATTGTACAGGTATATTTAAGACAATAAAACACACAAATAGGAATGAGATATGATTAACATATAATAAATAGGCGAGTGAACATAATTAAAGGAGAACAACAAAAGGTAGAACAATAAGCTTCCAAATAAAATGTGTTATGCAAAATTAATAATAAATATATAAATTGATGGGCAGTTGGTAGGATATATTAATGTTGATTTTTATGAAATCAAAACATTAAAAAAATATATAACAATATATTCTTTCTTAATAATGTTAGAATGGATGCCCTTCTTACCCCCGGGTATACTTCTACCGTTTTTTGCTGTTTATTCTTTTAGTTGGCACAGAAAGCGCCAGCACAGCACTAATGCTGACCCAGCTGAGAATGCACTTTCTGACCAGCTCACTTTTTCACTTGTTCCCCCACCCCTTTTCTCTCCCTTACTTCAGTGCATCCAAAACACTAAACCCATGGTGCCTTTTGCTATCTGGGCTGCAGCCTGTGACCTCCAGGGGCAGCCCTGGGGGAAAAAATGAATATATAACTAGACCCTTAAACCAGTCAGTGTATCTGTAATGCTTAGATGAACTCCTTCGGTGTATGATTTGTGGCCCTCTTTCCATCAGTAAATATAAGTCTTATCGACCCGCGCACAAATCAAGTGCTGAGGTATTTGCTCAAAGGCTGGTTCTGCCTCATCAAAGCATATGATCAGGTTTGTGTTTTCTGATAAAGGACACAGGAGGAGACAGGAGTTGGCATATGGTACCATGTAACCAAGTTTCACTGCTCTAGGAGTCTATGAACCAAAAAAGAACCGCAGCATGGCTTCAAAAGGGGTGGCAGGAATTTAGCAGCTGGCTGACTAGGGCTTTGGAGATTTGGGCTCTATGGTTTTGGGACATGAATGAAGATGCTGAGCGTAGCAGTGTACACCACCTCCAACAGAGAGGCTTAAAAGCAGCAGACGATCATTCCTAAAACCTCTTGCAGCCCAAAAATTGCCAGTCATGTGACAACAGCAACGAACACTTACCCAAATCAGTTCCAAACCTGCACCACAATACTGTATCATCTACATGGTCATTTTAGATGAAAGATAAGTATGCTGGAGAAACATGACATATCATCACAGAGACCATCCCCAAGGGAAGAAAACATCCATATTTTTATTAGTTTATCTTTCCAGAGTTTCCAAAGAAATTCCATTAACCAATTACTGCTACTGACTAAACTTGAACCCATATTAAACTGTTCCCTCTTAAAGATAAACAATATGTCCCTAGAACATCAGCATGTTTTATATCTTGTCAATGTAGGGACATTTGATTAGTGAGAGGAAACCACACACAGCAGCAGCCACAGCAAACAACTCCTTACAAAACTAATTTAATCACTGACACAAAGCTTCTTTCCCAGCATGGGTTCTGTGTCCAATTATGAATTCATTTATTTCCGATTTATTTTATGTCAAACACTCACTGCACCTCAGAATCTAATGGCATACATTTGTGTCATGTGGAAAGACTCTTGCTGAGTGACTGAGTGGAAGCAAGGTGGGTTGGGGTGCGTTAGCCTCACCTGGGAGATCAGACTAACAGAAACCCACAAGCTAATCCTAAAGAAATCACAACAAAAACTGAGAGAGGGAGAAAGAGAGAGAGCGCGTGAGCAAAAAAAAGAGAGAGAGAGAGAGAAATGGCAGTGTGCTGCAATGCGATTTCAAGGCTGAAAATGGGGCATATAGCCGAGTCTAATAAGTCCTTGGTTAATGTTTTGTATAATCTTCCCAAATTAATATGTTAGACACAATTGCCTTGTAATTAATTCCTACAAGTACACCCAATGAGGAGAATTATTCGGAACTGTCAATCATGCAATAAAATCCAGCCCACCAGAGGGATTACACACCAGACCGGCATAATTCCAATTACATGGTTATGTGGAATTACATGCTTCTACTGACCATGTATACTGTGAATGTATAAACAGCCATTACATCAACAATAAAAAAGCCATGCTGACAAGGTCTGATCATCAAAATGAAGGTCATTCTTATGGTTGAATAGTGTGGTCATGGCCTTTTTCTCTATTTTATGACTACATAAAGAATGTGGCACAGTGCTGGGTTTCTCCCTTGACATTGCATGTCACTTTGTCAGGTTTTTTTTTTTCAAACTGCTGTGCCAGCCATGTGTTTGTACAGCGATGTACAGTGGCATTGTGACTCTAGGTCCAAGAGTCAGGAGTCAAGGTTGGTAAAAGGTAGTAGGCCGTCGTCTCCAAAGGGGAAAGATGTATCAAAGGAGAGGTTTAAGCTGACGGTTCAGCTTTGTCCTGGAACTGATTCAAGCTGCTACCCTACCTCCAAAAGCCGGGTATCAGTGTGCAAATCTGTGCGAGACCAGTTGACATACTCCCCCACACCAATATAAGCATGCATCACCTATGATCACATGAAAGAGGATTATGAGCATAAATTGATGGATGAAGGTGCAAGAAGAAAGAAAGGAGGTCCAGTGGTGTGTTTTTAGCCCGTGAACAATCTGAATCTGTTGACTGCAGTTAGAGATCTACTGCAGTAATGCACAAAATTTCTCCAGGAATAAAAGAGCCACGATGAAGGAATAATTAATGGCACATTAGGGCTCACTTCTCCCTGGGCCACTGCCTATCTATTTTACTTCTACGTAAATATCAGCATTTACTGCCACTGTTCTTATTGCCGTGTAGCCGAAGGGAATGTGCATTTTACTGTTAGCATGCTAGTGCTGCTTATATTACCACATATTAAAATCTGTATGCACAATTAGTGGGAGAGTATCCTTAACCTCATATACCTCCCATAGCATTACGATATATTGCCTACCCACTATTATTAATAATATCATGGTGGAAGGGGGCTGGGGTGTAATATCAGTGCTATTTGAGAAAGGCTGTAGGCTTTGGGGGAAGTGCAATATGTTGCGTTGATACTCTGGTATAGAAGACCAGGATCAGTCCTTATATCACGAAAAGTAACACTAAACACATTGTTGTGTTGTGCTATCTGCCAACAGAGAGGTGGTAAAAAATAGTGTTCTAAAAGCAATTGCACTTACAATTGCTTTGTATAGCAAGTAAACTTGTTTTAAACATTTAAACACCACCTTGACTTATATTGGATAGAAGAGACAGTTAAGTAAGGGGTCTTATGAGACACCATCAGCACTGCCCAGGGCTCTCCTTTTGAATATTAACATTTTGCTTGGCCATGCATAGATAAGACAAGTATTGGAAGCGCAATATCCGTCACCTTCTGTGGCACAGATGACTACATATAGAGTATATTACAATATGAGTGAGTGAGTGAGTGGGAGAGAGTGTGTGTGTGTGTGTGTGTGTGTGTGTGTGTGTGTGTGTGTGTGTGTGTGTGTGTGTGTGTGTGTGTGTGTGTGTGTGTGCGCTAAAACCAATGAGAGTTAAAGTTTGTGAATACATGTGCAGTAGATGGCCTTTATTCTGTTGCCTAGGTACGATCTTTGTCATCCATTCCCTCAAAGCATGATATGGAAAAGTGAGACAAAGCTAATTAGAGGAAGCAGTGACAGCAAGTATTGGCAGATATCAAAATAGAGCAATGTTGATGCAGTATTTGATTTTTATTAAATGACTTAAGAATAAGAAGGTGGCCAAGTCAGAGCATTGACCTAAATTCAAAATCTGTGGATGGATCTAAAGAGAACACTGCATCACCACTCACCATGAAATTTAATGGAGTTAATTAAAGATAATGGACCAATATTACCAAATTAGGTGACAAATCACTTATGCAGTTCTTTTATCATTTTAAAAGTTAGTTCATTGTTTCAATATTTCTCATATCATATTGGTATCCTTGAAATATGTGGTTAGAAGGTGTACCTGTATGATTTGGAATCCATGATACAAACCAAATCACTCTAGAAAATGATTAGTTACCACTATGACAGAATGTTGAAATGCACATTAGTTTTAATTAGTAACTTTAAGCTGATGATGTTGCATTTGTGGGTATACATCAGTGAATCAGTTTATGGCTAAAGAGTTCAGCACAAGAAAATAATATGAACTATTATCAGCTGACTAGCACTAGTCAAGCTATCTTCTCTGGAAGGGATAGCACCATACAGTAAACAAAAAAAGCATGTTTTAAAAAGAAGGCAGAAAAAAAACTATATAAACCAAAGCATTTTGCCACTAAAATGGTTAATGTCTTGGTTTGCTGCTCTGTAAAACCACCAGCACCACAGAATACAGTCAGAAGCAGGAACAATTCCCCATATATTACAGCAAATAACACTAAAACATACAGCACTGTAGCAATATAGCAACCATAACATAATGTTTGCCTTTTGCTTGACACAATCATTTTTTGAATACTACAATATCATAAATATATATATTTTTACACCTCTAAATAAGGGTGAACAGCAAGTACTGTTTTCTGCAATCAAAATTAAAATTTTTGAAAATAAAAAGATTGCAGATTGATTTTATAACCCGGACAGGGAAATCCATCCTGGGCACACACTCACTCACATAGACGCACTATATAAAGGTAATTCAGAGCAGTCTATTTACATTGAATCCATGTTTTTGGACTGCGGGGGGAAGCCAGAGAACCCCTAGAAAAAACCCACATGGACACGAGGAGAACATGGAAACTCCACCCAGATTCGAACCTGGATGCCTAGGGCTGAGAGGCAGACTAACCACTACACCACCATGCCATCCTATGGTGTAACACATATATGCATACCTGTGTGGGATACCTACAACTCTAATCAAAATAAATGGAATAAACCAGAAAGATGGCACACATCTGTCAGAAGTGCATTATCATATGCATTTCTTATTTCTAACTAATCATTTGTCGTAAGAACAAGCAAAACCCTAATTGTTAACATTTAGGCTTTCTGTGGAAAGAAGTTTATAGCTACAAAGTAGAACCAATTGGATATCATAACTCCTGCAGTGGTAACGTGTAAGTGGCCCAATATGTTTTCCTTATAGTGTATTTAATCTGACAATGCAGTGGTTAAAAATCTGGACTTAAATTTTAAATTCCATCATTGTGACACTGCCACTGCCTTTAAAACCACTGGGCAAGGCACATTAATTTCCATTGCTTATTTGTAGTTGTGAAGTCACTTCAGATGAACACATCTGCCAAATAAAAATTTTATGCATGCCTAGGGTAAAAGATTGCAGTATCATTAACTGATCCAAGCACTTTCCTGTAACAAAAATATTGATACATTACAGATTATTATTGATTGCACACATTTATAGTTCCAATTAAAAATGAACATTAGACTAGAAACTGCAAGAAGATAAATAATAAGCAGAAAAAAAATCACAGGCAGTGTCATATTTTATCATTAGTTCTCTTACAGCTGGGTATTAATTACAAAGTTATTGCTGTTAAGCTTGACTCAAAGGAATATCTAAATTCTCTTTAGCTGAATCCCAAACGTTTTAGTTGCTCACCATTTCTACTGCATCGAATGAAACCTCAACTGTCCATAGGTGTCCAGCTGGGACTTAATGACAAAAAGAAGCTGAGAGCTCATCACTGAATAGAACAGAATAACTTAGTAGGTGAAAAGAATCTCAATTAAACCACATCCACTTGTCAGGCTGGTTAGAAAACGGGTCATTCCAATGACTGGTACCAAGTCAGATCAATAATATGCAAAATTAAAGGAAGAAAGTAAAGTAATACAAAAAAATGTTGCAGACAAAACAGATACATAATTATAATAAAAATAAGATTTAAATAATAATGGGTACAGCAGATTAAGGGTGAAACAGAGAAAGTGTGCAATACCCAGGGGGCAGAGATAGATGCGATAGAAAGAGCACTTCGCGAAGAGTTCCAGATGTGTCAAATGGATGGATGTGATGGCCGTTGCTGTGCTGCCCACTCACCTCTCCTCTGAAATGCCTTCAGTATAGAGTGAAGCAACACTGTATTTGTGACTGATCTGTGGTCCTGCATCTTGGAGAATGCTAATGAGATTACATATAGCCTTAATGCTATATATAAAACCTCTTCTCTATTCCAAACAGGCTTTCCCCATTCATACAGTCTCTCCAGACAGACACACACACTCACAAATAGTGAGAGAGAGAAAGAGAGAGAGAGAGAGAGAGAGAGAGAGAGAGAGAGAGAGAGATAGAGAGAGAGATTATTTAGGCTCCTACAGTAGGATAATTCTGGGTATAACAGTAAAAGGACAGGCGAGAGTAACAAATGTTTTTTAATTACTCAAATGAAAACCAGCAGCTCACTGACTTTCCGACCTCATTAAGGGTGATAAGGCAGGAGGACTGGCCACAATATGTCTGCAACAAGCCCCAAGCCATCAAGCTACGGTGTGGCCTTGGCTTGCCACATTTAATTGCTATCAACTTTCTTGCTTCGCCTCCCTATCACTAACTTTATGACTGCTCCTTCTCAGAGTGCAGCACAGATGAAAGAGCAAAGAGAAATATATTCCCTTTATCATTCAGAACATCACTCCTTGTGCTAAATTAATCATTCTGTTCTTTTTGGTTCGAGATCTTAAAAAATCCTCTTTATCCAGCAGTCTTTTCAAGCTTCGTTGGCAGATAAATGAATGGGCTGGTGATAATAAAACTTAAAGATGCAACGACAAGGTCTTTTCTTCAAACTTTACCTTGGCCATGGAGTTCCCATAAAGGGTAACCTCCACTTTAAGCATGATGTTATTTGCTGTCTGAGGTCATGACAAGCCACCGAGGAAGCAAGGAAGCTAGATATGAGGGAAAAAAGAAAGTGGCTTTGCTTGTCTGAGAGAGGGATGGTCTAATGCAAGTAGACGTTTTCATCTCCATAGCACCACTGCAGTCCAACATAATTGGGACAATTCCCACTTGTGATATAATTTCATTCCTACCTCAGTATGATTCCTATGATCTCATGCTCTAATCCTCCTCGTCACTACTCCAGAGTCTTTCCCTCCCATACTCTGCCACATAGTTCACTCCAGCGCCAAATGTAATGATCACTGGAAAAAAACAAAAGTCCTGAACACAGTCCTCTGCAAAATCACAAACTTTATGAAAGCTATGTAGAGTGCAACCACACATCACTTGTACTGAAAACAGTGTAAGATTGTATTTGTGAATCAGAAATGACGAAAATGAAACAAGGCCTTATCACCTCTAAAAATAATTCCTGTTCCAACACCTTTTTTGCACCTTTTTTATCTGGCTCAGCACTCAACATGTGTGTGATAGCTTAACCATGTGTGACTTCACGCTCTTCCTCGCATGCTTGAAACTCATGCCACATGCTGCGTGAGGCAATCTTAGAACTGTAATGGAGGCACGACATTACAATGTATACTTGTGTCTCTGGAAACTGCTTATGACAAACGTGCTTTCCAAGGATGTTGAATGGAAATTGGCCAAGAGAATGATTGAGTATAATAAAGAAGAATAAAAGACAGAGATGAAGACCACCCAGAGCTACCAGTGCGATGGGTAAAATTAAGGTGCCATCACCCAGAAAACTAACTTACAAACACATATTTGGTCCCTCTGGAAAAAAGGTGCAGCATTTATACAAACAGATCAGTTACCATGGCTAACCATGCAAAGCCAAATTCACTGACACCTTTGCCACATGACAGGGAATAAACAATAACAGCTCATGCAGCTAATTAAAGACCATACAATGCAGGCTTATCTGTCACACACTCAGTGAGCTGATATGTAGGTGATGCTTCACTTCCATGCTTTGTGTAGTTCCTGTTCTTCATGTTTTAGCTATTTCCACTGACATGCTGCATACTCATTATGATAAGATGAGATGAACATATTGATCCCATATAGGAATTTCAGTTGAACAAGGGTAGCAGTGCATATAGTAAAACAGCACATTGAGCCACTGAGCTTTTTGTTTATAAATGCTGTACATTTCAAAATAGAATGTAGCATGGGCCTTTAATTATTATTTTAATCATTACCCATCATATTCATCATTACAATTTTTAATGATCTAAAAATCTAAAAATATATTAAAATACTAAATTCAGTTATCTACAATTCAGCTTAAAAATAAAGCATGTATTTTACTCATATTTTTCTTTATGTATTTATTTTGAAACATTTAAAAGACCAAGGACCCAAGATATTAAGTCAATAAGAATAGCCTTTGTTCTCAAGCACATATCAAGCCATTTTATTTAGGTTTTTATATAGTAAAAGATTAATTAGCATGCACATAAACCCAGGCATGCATGTAATGCATCGTGAGCTTTGAATGTATACAGTATCCAAAAGCTCAGTGTGTAGTATGTACGGTCCAGCCAGGCCAAAGAGGGCACAGTGGGCACCAGCTGTTCCATACACAGAGGGACAGAGTGGAGCAGCAGGAGGCTTGACTAAGTAAAGCGTGAGGGCTTCCACAGCCCAGCTGATGCACAATAGCACCTGCCCTGCTCACATTCACACACCTGCCCCCCTTTCGACTGCTCACTCACTTCCTCACCAGCATCTGAACACATCTGACTCCCGTTAGTCAGATGCTCTAAACACAGCCAAGATAATAGCATGCTGCTAGCATCTATTTATGCATAGATCTGACAAAAAAACAACAACACACAAATAAATATGAAGAATACTTCCCCTACCATGCACACACTGCTTGCCTTTCCAATAGAACCCCCACTCCTGCTAATTCTCACAGAAAGACCTGTAAAAATCAATAGGGAAAATGTCCTGAAACAGCCAATCTACCAACCATCTGCCCCCAAACCCAAGTGAGACAAAGACCTGTGTCCCATGGGAAAAAAGGAGGGAAAAAGAGGAAGCACTACACACACACAAACTCAATTACTTTCCACCACTAAAACACTCTATCCTACTGCAAAGTAAGGCACAACATTATCCCAAGAAGCCACTTTGTCATAATGAGAACCTTATTAAAACACAGTTAACTTCACATATTGTCAAGGCTCTATTGTGAACTCTGATTAATATGTACTGCAGCTGAAACAAAAAGGTAAATGCAAATGTGAGTGGTAATTTATCATTTGAAAAGCATCTAGCAGCTACATTTACTACAGCTACTGTATAGACCTGATGTTTGACAGAATCCCAATCAAAGTTTTATAAAGAAAAGCTTCTGCAAATGTTTCTGCATTAGTATGTTTTAGTAACATGGCATTTTAGTTTTATTTTTTTACTGTAATCAGTGGAAATTGAAATTTAGTTTGTTTCTTCTACCACAAGTATATCAGTAATTACCAATATTGAATGGAAGCAATGAATCAACATACCTGAAATATTTTGTGGAGTTGTGCATGGTGTGCATATTCAAAACTATATTGATTAGACCAGCATTTGTAATGTGAAAAGTTCCTTAAACAGTTCACACCTAAATGGTTTACCTTATAGTTTGCACAGAAAGTATAAACATTTCAGAAGCATTGCATTGTATGAGCCAATCATACCTGCACAATAATGTGGGCAGTTATAGGTTTGTGGAAACATCCTTGTAACCTGAAGGTCCCCGGTTCAATTCCTGGTCCCAGTACTATGACTGAAGTGACTTTGGGCAAGGCACCTAACTCTGGGTGCCTTGTACAAGGATGCCCACTGCTCTGGGCCCCTCACAAGTATGTGTGTGTTTATATGTTTATGTTTATGTATGAGTGTATTTCACTGCACATATTGATTAAATGTGGAGGACCAAGAAGTCAAATTAGATCTCTTTATCACCATCATTCAGCAGCCAAATAGAAACGCATGGTTAGGTCACTAGGCCTGTGATGGTCTGATGGGCAAGCTGACCAAAAAAATGAATCCAAAAGCCTAAGAAAGTATGAAGGTAAACAGATTACAGACTACAATCTATAATTGTAGAAACAGTTCATGTATATGGTAAATGAAACCGATCAAATGGACAATAAGGTCTGAAATAAGAGGGTGTACCTAAGAAAGAAAGAAACAGTCAGTGTATGTGTAATGAACATATAGTTTACAATATTTCAAATCAATCATTATAAGTGGATATAAAATTGTTTATGTGTTAGCAGCGCATAAATCAAGTAGCTATTCACATCTCGATTATACATAGATTTCTTATCTTGTGCGAATCTGTCATACATTTTACAGATGTCCTATAGAAAAATTACATTATTCCACATTCTGAAAAGAGCTTTTTTACGTTCACATATGGTCCTATATATCTGATTCATGGCCGTGAAACATTATTGTGAACGCTGATCAGAATTCATGTGAACTTTGTTTAAGTGCTTAATGCTTCTTTTACCAACAAGCACCGCCAGAGTGAAAAAACAACAGCCTGCACTCGCACAGCTTGTAGCCGCAAAAACTGTTGTCTAGTTTTCTTTCTCCTTCTTGACCTGATCATGTACAACTGAGAAGCTGTTTAGCATCCTCCAAAGGTGAACAGAAACTTGACTTGAGCAATATTTTTTCTTACAATAGCAAACTTTCAAAATAACCAAGGAGAGAAGTGGAAAAGCATTTCCTTATCACTATCCTGAAATAGTACATTTTATACATTATATTATAACAATAGAGAAGTGTTTACTGTATCATGTCATTGCTTTAGCATTGTAATGTGTACAGTGTACCTGTTTGCTTCCCAGTGATCATCTACAAAAATAATGCTATTAGATATTCACTCTGAACAATTAATGTATTTCTCATCTTTTTGGCTTTTTATTTATGTATTCACAGAATCGGTCAAAAGTTTTGACACACTGCCTTCTTGCTCCATGTTCTATTTTCTCCACTTTTCATATAGATAGACGTTGTAGTTTTACAATTGCAGACTGTAGAACATCTCATTTTTGTTAGTCCCCTGTTGGTTCTCCATTGGCTAGGACCATCACAGAACAGGTATAATGTTGGTGGTGTCTTTTGTGTGTTCTGCAGTAACACTAATGTGGTGAGGTTGTTGTAGTGGGGAACCTGCTGTAGTGATATCTCAGAGACACTGCTGTAATGAGAATAATGCACCAACTACAGTAAATATCACCTGCTCTGTGGTGGAACTATTGGTGTCCTGACCAAAAGAGTAAAGAGGTCTAATACAGTATATACTGTAGTCCAGATGAACTAACAAGTCCATATTTACAGTAAATGAAACCGATCAAATGGACAATAAGTGGCAAGAAGGAGGTGTGTCCAAACTTTTGACTGGTAATTTAGACTAGAGGGAGGGAGAAAGAGAGAGGGATGGAGAGAGTATAATTTCTGATTATAATAATGATGATAGTACATTATAAACCATGAAATAATCACATGACTTTTACATGCATTTTTCATACAATACAATATCATATGGAGTTATAATTTTTTTTTTAAATCAGCACTAAGTATTGGTACATTCCTACCCAAAAACAGACAATCAGTTAAGTCAATCTTCTTGCAATCTAAACCATCAACATTACAGCACACTTTACAGAATATTGTACCTGCACTGCAAATGTTGGTTAACTAAGAGGGAGAATCATTTGACTTATACTTACTTGGCTTCTTTGAAAGGAAGAAGGAAGTGGAATATGTGACAAATCCGTAAAACACACGGTTGTACATTTACAGAACCATGTAGCAACCAGAGAATCAGATTAAAAACAAGCTTTGTGGGATTTCCTAGACCAGAGGCTACATGTAGACAGAATTAAATGATTACTGCTTTAAAAAAAAAAAAAAAAAAAAAAAAAAAAAAAAAAAAACCCTCTGTAACCTGTGCTTTGTAAAGCAGGCATCATAGTAAAACTAGTAAAAGTGTGCTCTAAATGTAATATAAATTTAAAAATGTGTAAATTCTTAAGCATGTCTTAGGTTTATACAGAATCAATAACTGGCAGTATCGATTTTGAACTTTACTGTGGCCTACGGGTGTCGTCAGTTTTGGCATTGTCCATTACAAACCAACAACCAAATCAATGCTATTAATCAATGTGTCCCCTGACGTAACAGGAGTTAATGACGCTATGAGCTGCATTCGGTTAGAAGCTGTGGGGCTGCTGTACGAGTTAACATGCGTGTAATTCGTTTGTGCTTTTACAACCTGTAACCGTTCTGTTGTTTGAACGTACAATCCCGCAATACGCTGTCCGCTCAGACTCTTAATTGCGACTAACCAAGTAGAAGTGCGAGCGCTCTGCTTCTGCGTACAGTTTGACTCCATGAAACAACTCTGTTATCGGTGTATAACTAATAATGAGAGGAAGCTTTAAAACAGAAGTGGAAGTACTACAAAGATGTAACAGCAGCCACAGCAATCATATGTTTTTAATTAGCATCTCAGGGGGAACCAAGCCGTTCCTCTCGCTCTCCGTTCTCTGCTTGTTGTGTCCGAACTGAGCGAAGTCAGGCCGCTTTATAGTGCCCTAAAAATAGCTCACCTTTCACTGCCATGTACGGCCCGATTGACAACCCCTCCTAGCCAATCGTGCTCCGCTATTTACCTACAGCCACGCCTCTTCAGCCGTTTTAGCACCGCCTTAATCGAGCACCGCCGAGATCGTCAGCCCTATTCACCTTATATGGTCACGCACGGAATTGATTGACAGCGCACGCCACGCCCCCCAGAGAGCGGCTCGGCTGTGCTGTCGCTCGCCAGATACGCGGTTAAAGCGCCAGCAAGTTGGCTGCTGTAGAAGCGACGGCGAGTCAGCGGAGAAGGCTTGGATTTATCCAGCACACGCTGGCAATGCGGAATTAGGTGGCCGAGCAACGGAGAAGGAGGAACTGCGATCTACGCGACATTAGTTTGTTTGTTTGTTTGTTTGTTTGTTTTAAAGAGAGCATCGTTTCTACGCGCGTCTTTCCTTTTCTGTACACTTGCGTAGAGCAGCTTTACACATTTCCAGGAGCACGGATCACAAGTGTTGTTTACGTTGCGCTTGACAGCCAGCACTTTTTCCCCCGTTTTTTTCTTCTTCTCTTGGGATCCGTTTGTCTCCCCCCCCCCCCCTCAAAAAAGCCATCCAAAATGGACGTGTTGGCGAATTACAGTATCTTTCAGGAACTTCAACTCGTCCACGATACCGGCTACTTCTCGGCGATGCCTTCGCTGGAGGAGAACTGGCAGCAGGTGAGAGTGAGGGAGCGTGAGGGAGCGTGGGCCCTAGATACGGGCTCGGATTCGAACCCACGTTACTTTTTCTTTCCAATATTACACGGCTGAGGACGGATTGGCCAGTGTGGGACGCGGCCGTCCGTGAGCGTGGACGATATCCCATGGTAAGGCGACGTGAAGTCGCTCTCGGCGAGAGCACCACGCGGGTGTCATGTTTCCAAAACAGTGCGCATCTCTGCATCCCGCCGGCCAGCGCCTCCTCTGCGCGATGCAGCCCGGGTCGTTATTTAATACACTGTGTGTACTTTAAGATGTAATTATCTTCCGTTCGAGCGTAGCATCGCTGCTTGTTTGGACCTGGCAGTGCGTGCTGTGCTCAGGATTGTGCGTTTTCACTCATCACGAGACATGTATTTAAATACCTGCGTGTGGGGCATATGTGCAGTTCTGTAGTAATGCCTAATTGTTTGAATGCTAGTTTGTGGATGCAGACCCAGTCCACAGAACACCCCTTTATCTGTGATCTTATGATTCATTGAGCATCCACTGAGTCTGTAGTTCAGTATTACGAGCACGAAAGAGCGCACATGGTGAAGAGCGCATCATCGGGAGCCCAAGGTTTTAACTAAGCATGTGCTCGAATATCAATCGGCTCCCTTTGCTCCTCACGACGCGTTTTAAATGTAGCCATTCATCATTTACCTTTCTCTCTGTGTGTGTGTGTGTGTTTACTTCACACTGGTTCTAAATAAAATACAATGACTTCCAATCTGGTAACAATCCTTAATTTTAGGGGAAGCAGCTGGTGTATGAACTTAAAAGAACATATCGGTGTTCATTTTAATGCAAATTTGCTGGCCTAGTAGGGGTCATGTTCATTTTACGAGATGGTGTTTGGCGGTGTTCTCCCTCAGTCGTCATGTTTATCCTTGTCTTCATCACCTAATACCTTTGATTACAGCATGGATGGTGTAATTACTTAGTGGTTTTAAGTTGTGAAGTCAAGGTGGCAAAATCACAGCGCTGTTACACATCCATTTGACCTTAAGGACATCCTTAATTTTGTTTTTGAGTGTGCATGTATGTAATGGTGTTGTTTGCCCTGAACATTGTGTAATGGTGTAATGTTATACTTTGTTAAGGAGGATTAATTAAACAAGCTTCATCAAAATTGACTCAGGCAACTGCATTTGTAAATCAGTTTTCAAGGAATAGTGTGAATGCTTAATCTTATGTAAGTAGAAGCTGCTGGGAGATTCTGATCTGGCCTGAAGAGAAGAGAAAAAAAACTACACTTTGGTGAATGATAAATGCCCCAGGTTATTGTGACACAGCGAACGGAGGGTCCTTGGAAAAAGAAGCCAGTTCTGCTGGGTTGACAGGTAGATAAAATAGGCTGGCGAACGGCAGTGCTGTTAAAGTCTGATGCTTTTACTAACAGTGATGGTTTGATAGTGTAATGCCAGATCTGCCCGGGAAGGGAAACAGCACCCTTCAGGAAGATGACAAGATGCATGGGCACTTTCTTTCCTGGCCACGCAGCGTATGAATCATAGACTAATAGGTGCAATATAGTTGAATTGAGTCTGGAAGCTGAGGCTGCGGATAGGGCTGAGCAGCATGTGAGGCAGGGTTGAATGGGGACACAGCGGTTGTGATGAAGTCCTCACAGAGACTAACGCGCACCCCTTGCGTTCCCCCTACGGGACTGGCGGCTTCTGGCACCAGCCCACCCCCAAACAAAGACACCATCTCTCACTGTCAGGAGAAGTGAGGAAAGTAAAAGTGAGAGACAGTAAAAGATAAAGCTAAACGGCCTGGTGTAATTACATTGTACCCACATCATTTAAACAGTATAGTGAAGAATTGTTTTAGCTTTGACCCAAAAGACACGTTTGTTGACTGAGGGGTTGTTTGTCTGACAAGGGGTCTCGTTGTTTGCCTTCTCCCCCACAACACTCAGAGAGGCCTTCCAAGCTTCCTGACATTAGGAGTGGGTGTAAAGCAGGTGGGGGGACCTGGGGAATTACTTGGTGGTGGTAAACAACAGCATTAGAAGTCAGGCAGCATGGCCAATTAGTAAAAATCACCTGAGAGACTGCATGAGGAAGGGTTTGTTTGTTAGTCCCTGTCCATCTGGCCCCCAAGTGCCAGAGTGCCAGTGATTGATCATATTCTTCAGAAATAATGAGAGATTTGTTTCCAATGGGCAGAGTATTTATTAGTTTTACGAGGCATGTTTTATGCTGTATTTCTATGCACCTTGTTTTGTGGCTTGGGTCAGATGACTCATTTTGCCCCATTGCACCAAGTGGCTAAAAAATCCATTTGTTCTGAAATTCCCAGCAACAATGTGGTGATAGACATTAAACCTGGTGCCTCCTCTGGTTTGACCACCTGTTCCATTATCACCTTTCATAGATGTCCAAAGGGTTCCAGTGTGTGAGTCTTAGAGGAGCTGAAGGCCTAAAAACACCTGAGTTTTATGGCATGCAAACCTTAGTATGTCCATTCATTATCTCCCGCTTCATCCTCTATTAGGGTCGCGGTGGGGTTCCCCATGCCCATCCAGGGGAGAATGTCTCGGGCGCTGGGCAGATAGACCCAGGACAGGCCGCCAATCCATCGCTGGTCACACACTTACTCACACAGACACACTCTATATGGGGCAATTTTTGAGAATTCAATTGACTTGATCCATGTTTTTGGACTGTGGGAGGAAACCGGAGAACCCGGAGGAAACCCATGCGGACACGGGGAGAACATGGAAACTCCACCCAGATGGGGATTCGAACCGGGAATCCCTAGTGCTGAGAGGCGAACGTGCAAACCACTAAGCCACCGTGCCGCCCTACCTTAGTATGTTATCAAACCAAATTATTAAAATGTTTTCTGGCATGAAAGCGGCATTAGGCATGATTCATATATGTGTTTAGGATACCCTACATACAAACCAGGGTTGTTTATACTAATACATTATATGGAAAAAATACTGGGACACCTGCACATTACGCCAACTATTGTATGTTTTTTGACATAGAGTTGTATGACATTCTAAGCTTGTATAAAATCTTCAACAAAAGTTTAAATGTGTAAAAAAAAATAAATACAGAAGAGAGCATTTGTAGGGAGTTGGGCCTGAGCGCTTGACTCACAATCTCTGTTCCACTTCATCCCAAAACCTTTTATGTGGTTAAGGTCAGAGCTCTGTACAGTCCAGTGAAGTTCCTCTACACCAAACTCACTCAGCCATGCCATTATTTGCCTTGCTCATACACTGAGGCACAGTCACGCTGGAACATAAAGTAAAGCATACGATTGTCCATTAGATTGTCCAAAAGGTGGCCTGGTATTTAAATTAAACACCTAAACACCAAAAGTTTATCTTTGTAATACTCAAAAAATCTATTACACATGAGAAGATGCACTATAAATCCCAACAACAACGACATTGGTAAAAATAGCATTTATGTGTGTAAACACTATGTGCCCCCTCTGCCTTAGATGGTGTTTTCAATGTGATTCTTGTTTCCCACCAAGTAATGATTACAGATAACTTGCTATTAACAGAAAACAAAGCAGCTCTTTCATTACTGGATAGCAGTCTGCAAGTTTACTATATCACTCTTCTGTTGTAAACAAGGCAGCACATTCAAGTTCAATAGATCTATCTTTTGCAAAACATCTTCCTCAGACCTTCATTTTTGTAAGTCTTTAAATCTGTTAACTTCAACAGGACAACAGTTATTTTCCTATTAACTAAATATACTTCCAAAAGCAGCATGATGGGTAGATTAGTGTGAAAACAAAAACTCTAATTATCAGCTAAAACTCCTTATTAACCCTATCCTGTAGGTTGGTCTTCATATGATTCTTAATCCTTTATATAATATATTGTAAACTTTTATTATCATCTCTAAATAATTAAGGGGATTTACTTCCCATTAGGGCTCACATATCTTATCACATGGAATTGCCTCTAAGACGATGTAGAGCTGTGTAATTCCTGACATCAAATCCAAAGAACATCACAGTCACTAGAACTGATGCATCACCCGTGCATCACAGGCAGCCATCAAAGGGTAAAGTTAGTATCTGCTCTCATCCAGGGATCTCTGCCTGTCCCAGAGACACCAAGTTAGAGACGATAATGAATCGCACTGCATGCATATTCGGCACTGCAGTTTTTCACATTTCACAGCCCAGTAACCCTCAGAACGGTGGCAGTGGGGTGGGGGAAAGTAAGCGCAAGAGTACCCAATACCATTAAAAATACATTTAAATGGAGTCCAGCTATGCTTCTGTGTTTCTGTCAGAAGCCCCTTACTCCCTCTTTTTCTTCCTGCCCCCTCCACTTTACCAATGTGCCAGGGCCTAACTGGGTGCCTGCTTAAAATTTCATCCAGCGACCTATTGCAAGCCTTCATGACCATGCTGAGCACCATCTAGTTTAAGATTCTGTCGGCAGTTCGCAGTTTAACACACGCTATGTAATTTCTGGAAGTAAACAGCTGGAGTATCCACTGAGACAGACAGTGGTCAATCCCAATCTCTTTACCGGTCCCCTGCCAGCGGAATAGCTGCAGGATTACTGCCAGACAGCTGCTGAGATTCAAGACGAGGACAAAAGCCTGATGAACGTCCCATATTATACACAGGAAAGTGAGAGCACCATAAACATCTGGATGACTTCATGGCTCAAGGTGTTTCTTTGCTTCCATCTGGGGTGACTCCAACAGTTTTCAGACAGTGCCAGCTGTACCTAGATCCTAAGCAGGATGCTTTTCTATGCCAGTAGTCTGCGCTGAATAAGGGACGTAACGCTCTTAGCCATCAGACCAGAATTACTGCTATCTTCGTTTGAAGTGGTAACAGTGTTCTAATTGTGTTGACACAAAGGAATGCAGATATACATACGGACAAGTTCAAGTTTCAGGTTCAGCTCAATAAAATGCTAACACAGACATTATTGCAATGACCTAAGTGACCCTAAAAGTATGGATCACTGAACATGAATCACAGGCTTGAATGTCATTTGTCAGTTTTACCATGTGTGCATTCCATACTACCATTCCAAAGGCGCTAATATTAACTTATCATTAAAATAAAAGGTGTCAGCTCTACATGTCGTATGAATGTTAATTCTGCTGTTTTTATAAACAATGCAAAATACCACATAAGGCAGTCATTGATGCTTTTTTTACTGATGCTTTTAATGAACACAAATCTGTCACCGAACAATCCACCACACATACTACTGTTTTTTTTTGATACCGTCCGGGATCGTAAAGCACACTGGCACCCTCCTGTGCTTGCACAGTGTTCATATGGTTATATTTGCTTAATGTTTGAAGGCTTTATTCGCAGATTGTACAGTAAGAGATACAGTATAAACCCAGCTAAGGCAGAAGCAGAATTCTGTTTCTTTCTTGTTCTGTCGCTGGGACCCAACCAGTGTCAATCATTCCGCCCCCAGACAGCTGACAGTAATTATACTCTGGTGTAAGACAGCAAGCTGATCCAGGTCTACTTTGATGTGATGGGACATGACTTGCACACTTTGTTGTTTTTTGAACAGGCATGCATGCTGCTTGCGTACTCCATGATTTACACAAGCATGCAATTTCGAAACAATGTGAACGTGCAAGAGAGGCTTTTTAAACCATCAAAAACAGAAGAGTGGGCAAATTTAAACTGGCTGAGAAAATACATTCATTTAAAGAGAACCTACACGGTTGTCCTTGATTGCCTTGTTCCCTCTGATTTCTATAGTGTAAATCTACCTCCATAACATCATGTAAATATGGACACTGAACATCTTCAAGATTAAATGAACAGGTTTTCTAACTAAAGGTGAAAGTAGGTCACATTACTTGTTTGTAGTGCTTCTTTTAATAAAGAATTGAGATATTAAGTGTTATAGTCCACAATAACTATTGATCTATTAATCAGTTAATTGTTCACTATGATTTAATCAGTCTTTACTCGAAAATAGGAGCTATGAGACCAGTTAATCTTATATAATTAACAAAATGACCAATTAAACTAAATAATATGAATATTAATCCTAATTGTACCATTAGGTTTTTAGAGTATATATTGTCAATTATAACAGTTTTTCTGTTTTAAAAAAGTTTTACTAGGGCAGTGTCACAAGAAACATCAGATTTAGCCTAACTAATCTTATTTAGGTAATTCCAAAATAGTTCTCTTTACTATGCAGTCTAGTTTAGGCAGCTATTAAACACAGATGATGTCTTATGCTGTGTTTCATCCAAGTGCAAAGTGGATTTTACAAGTGGTGCCAGTACATGAAAAGTAATTGGCAGGACATAAATGGACAGAACTAATCAAGGCGATGCTGTGGTTGAAGCAAAACGGACAAAGTGAGTGCTCCATGAGTTGAAATATTTAAACTTGAAAAAACATTTGCTTGTTAAAAACTATTCATTGGGTCCAGCAGGACTTTTAATTAAGGTAAGAGTAATGTGGTAATGTAATGTAGCCATAGCAGAAATTCAGATACTGATCTATGATTGTGAAAAATGCCAAACCTCTTATCATGAGGTGTTAATATATGCTTTCAAACAAGCAGACAAGCTTATATATTTCTTTCTTTCGTTATATTTATCTGTTTTTATTGTTTTTCTTTTTTTAAAGCATATATTAACACCTCACGATAAGAGGTTTGGCATGTAACATATGTTAATGTTATATGTTAGATTCGTTTATATATATAAAGAAACAAATTTTTAGATTCTCATCAGTGCTTTTAATTTTTGGGCTTGTAGTTTAACAAACTCACCCTGAATAGAAATGATGGTCAAAAGTATAGAATGGCAAGTAATTAACAGTTGTAGTCTATTTACATTTAAAACACTTCCATATAAAGCCATGAAAGCAAGCAACCACGACTTGACTCATGAAAGAAAGAACAGCAAGGGAAAATGACTGTTTCTAAAGGCATGCACCAGAGTGGTACAGTAAAATCAGTCGTATCATAGGAACGATGGTCACTAGTGTAAAAAAGAACTAATGATAAAGTATTTTTGCTCATTAGTTGGTTATTATTGGTGAAATAGATGTGTTTCATAGAGCATACAATCACTAAAAGGATATAAAAAAAAAAAAAATATATATATATATATATATATATATATATATATATATATATATATATATAAACATATTTACAGATTCTTTTGAATTGTTTTTATTTTCGAGTCTCTGTGCAGCATCATGTAGATGCTGATAGGGTATTTATAGAGTGATACTTTGTATTGTGCCAATCTGAGCAGGTGAACTAGTGCAGTTATATAAGATGTTGGATTGATAGACAGCTGTAAATGGATTTATATTCTGTGCAACCAAAGCAAGTAGACAGCTTACTATTGTGTCTTCTTCCTAAATCATACTTATTATAATAGAGCTGTTTTTCATGACAGCTTTTACTCTTTTATCTTTGATTTTTCTTCATGTCTGTGAGGATTTCAAATTGTGTAGACAAAGTAAAATAACAGAAATATTAAGTTTCTCAGTTGTTTTTCAATTTGACAACAAAAAAGCCTGTAATTCTGTAAGGCAGACAATCAAACTACAGAGTGGGGCATATAAGCCAGTTCTTATCTCACATGTAGGTTGTAATCCGTGCAGTATAGGCAGTGTCTTTATATTCACTGCAGCTTGAAATCTGTAAGATAACCATTTATTGCCTGAAACTGATGCACTAACTGGTCTATGTACGCTTTTTCTCCCAGCTGTTTGATACACTACCCTTTCATCTGATGAATACAAAGGAGCGAGCCTTCACTGAGAGCAAAACTAATGACATCTACATTCCCCTGACTCAGGTCACTCCTTAAATCATGGACAAGTTTTGGCCACCCAATTATCCCCTTGCCAGTGGGAGCAGCGATGGATTTGGCCTTGTTGTCAAAAGATCAAGAGATTTTCCCCCCAAAAAAGTGGTTGGTGGAGGGGTGTGGGTCATCCCTCCTGCATCTCAAGTGTCTATTAGGCCATGAAGAGAAGGAGAAATAAAGGCATGAAGAGAGAGTAGAAAAAGACAGAGAAAGATGAGATTGCAGAATGCATCTTTATGCATGAGGCCTGTCGTCCCCTCTGCCTGATGGAAAGGCAGCTTAACCACTCAAGTGTTTGATTAACAGCAAGAGAGGAACCAGCCATTTTTCTCTTAAGTACACACACTATTTAACACCAACAAATACACTCCGAGCTGGCTGACAACTTGTCTACACGTTTTGCTTCTTTAAAAGCTGGCGAAACTCTTGCAGGATGAATGATCCTAACTCTGCTCCCCCATCAAAACCTACTGCTCTATATTCTGGCCCAGCATTCTTGACTTAGACTGTAAAAGAGTTGCTGATGAATAATAGATCATCGTATTTTTGGTATTCCTAACCCGCTATAAGTATCAGCACAGAATTTCAAAATGGATAAAGAAAGTGCGAGTGGGGAAGAGAAATATAGAGAGTCATGTGAAGTAGTGAAGGGCATCTCAGCATGGAGGATTCGCTGATGTTTATTCAACTGCTTCTAAGCTTAGGAGGGCTGGTAGAGCCTCCCACACTGCTCCTTTTTTGACTCTCCGTTAGACCTGCTGTAAATACACTTTTCATATTCTGTTGGTTTTAAGCCATCCTCCTGACCCAAATGAGCAGAGAGAGAATTCACGTACACTGTTGTTCAATTTCCACAGATGGTTGTGACTGAGAATGGGCCGTGCCTCGTCATCCAATTTGAAATTTACAACAGAACGGGGACATTCATTATCGTCTGGGAAATGTGTGCAGTATTGCTGTTGATTAAAATAAACAGGAAATATGTGTAAAAAATCAGTTCTTGCTTATAAGTAAAACTGTGCTCATGTGTCTTTTCTCTCCATAACTGTCATTTTATTTAAGAAAGATTTGCTTTCGGTACTTAGATTTAAGACTGTGTATGGCATAGTATTAATTAGTTGTACACATTGTGTGTCTGTGTGTGTGTGTGTGTGTGTGTGTGTGTGTGTGTGTGTGTGTGTGTGTGTGTGTAGGAAAATATAAGATTGTGGGATCCTAAATCACCCAAAAATGTAATAAAATCATGTTTTATGGGTTAGTTGTGGTTATAGTAAGAATACTATTAAGGTTTGGGTAAATCTCTTTAGACTTAAGTGTATGTAAAGTCCCCACCAGGCATAAACAAACTTGTGTGTGTGTGTAAGTGAGGGAGATAGAGAGAAGGAGAGAGGGAGAGAGAGCACATATTAGCAGGGCAGCAGATGTATTTGTTTTGAGTGTATTGAGTAGGCATCAGCCACAACACTGTGTACAGTTCAAACACAAGCACTTACAGAATAACAGGTGCTTTTCAGTTAAGGAGGGATCCTTCTGTGAGCTGAAATTGGCTCTAAAAGTAAAAGAAACCAAACGCAGATGCCATTTAAGTCTGAAAGCTGGAAACTTGCCCTTGCTCTCAATTCCCTAACTGTTTTGCAACACTGGGGGAATGCTAGTGGTCTGGAACATTAGGCAGTTCATGATATGTTTACAGTTGTTCAGTATGTCGTCTAACCAGACCCAGCACTGTTAAAGAGCTCAAGACTGATTATTTGCCTGAGTCAATGTGGGTGCAAGGGAATTTGCATATACACTGGGTTTCCTGTAGCTCTATGATCTGGCTGCCCACCAGAGTTTTATTGTGTTGCTCTCTGCTTGCACATTTCCACTGATTTGCACTGCCTCTTCTCTCTTTTCCCGCTGCTGCTGCAGGCATGGTTGGCATTCCCCACCACACACAGCTTCCTGGCGATTTCTAACTGCTCTGGCCACTAAATAGATGGAGAGAAAATAAAAAGGGCAGATGCCCCCTTGGCACACAGTTCCGGCACTCTGCGTGAAAATCTCTATACTGAAGCTGGGAGCGCACAGGGATGTACATACACAGCTTTTCGATCCTAGTGCCAGAATATGCCTGAAAGTTTACACAGAGCACACTTCTCAAGCAGGGTTTCCCTTATGAGTGTGCAATACGGCTAAAAGTACCACTTACAGAAAGTCAGGTGTAAAAAATGCTGCATCACTTTAGTGTTTTCTAGTAAGGACTACAAAACCTATTTTTTGTGCTGTAGTTGTTTTTACTAGAACCTTAGCTGATCTGCTGCTTCCCTTTTACATAACATGGCAAAAATATATGTGGCTTAAAATATATGTGGCTTCTGGTCAGATTCTATTTTTTTCTATTTCTATTTTCTTCTATTTTAAAATGTACTAAATGTTAAGGAAGTAAGAAGCAAATTTTGCCCTCAGAATGTCTTTAAAATCCCTGCACACATGATCCACCTTCTTCCAGAAGTGTGGACGATGTCGAAGACAAAAAGACAGCAGCTCTATATTAATAATGTAATTTTTTGAAATGGTTTCCTATTAGCTCGGGTGTGATTATCATGTGTCCACATACTTTTGGTCATATAGAAAACAGCTCTACACCTAAATCCATCCTCATCCACTTGAAGACCTCCTTCAAGCAAACATTTCTTTCATTATTGCTAAAGCTAAAGCTTCTGGTAATGACCACAAAGCCAGACACAGGTGTAATGTTAATGTGGTTATTTTTGTGTTTGTTTTATTTAAAGCACTTCCTAGGTTGACACATTCAGAGCTGTGCCAGGTGGCGTACTGTATGCCCAATATAGTTCTGGCTACAGATTCACCAGCAGATCTGTCTCCCTTCGGAGCGTCTGTGTGCTGCTCCACAGCGAGACCCACCTGTTCTCCTCGGCTGGCATGATCTACTTTTTGTTTTAGTGAAAATGACAAACGAGGGACTCTGTCTCTTCCACCATGACCTCACATTCAAATTAAAGAGCAGCCACATGCTGAAAGGTTTGACATTAAACTTTCCCAGATGGGATATAAAATTTAAAAGAGGAAAGTGTGGTACCTTAACCAAATCATGAATTTCATTCATGCCCTATAGAACAGATTATACAAATGTTTAACTTCAGATCACTGTAGATATAAAGACAAATACACTATTCATATCCCAAAAGTATTGGGACACATTACAATCAGTCAACTCAAGTGATTTAGTCCCAGTGGTACAGGTGGAAAAATCAAGCACTTATCTGTGCATTTGGGACAGTTGTATGCTTTTAACTATGTGGAAACAGTTTGTGGAAGGCACTTATTTCTTTCAGCATGACTGTGCCCCAGAACACAAAGCAAGTTCCATAAGAACATGGATGAGTGAGTTAAATGAGGAAGATCTTGACTGGCTCACACAAATTCCTGAACCCAACTCCCTCGCACTATTGTGATGACCTAGAATAGAGATTGCGAGACAGGCTCTTTCATACAACATCAGTGACTGACCTCACAGACACACTCCGAAATCTTATATAAAGCCTTCCAAGTAGAGTGGAAACTGTTGTTGCTACAATGGGGGACCGACTTTAAATAGGATGTCAAACAAAACTTCTATAGTTGTAATGTGTAGGTATCCTAATTTTTCAGTATATGCCATAATTCAAGTGCAGTATGGGCCAGAAGACAACCGTTTGCAATTTGGAGCCTGCATGTGAATCTGTGGCCCTCGACTGCAATGATGACCCTTTGTTTGGAGGTAAACAAAGAAGGAAAAAAAGCCATCCAGTTGTATACAGCATGCTGAAACTCCAAATTCAGACCCATAACGGACAGCATTGACCTCTAGTTCAATGTTTCAGAGTTTACACAAAGGTCGGCCTGGCTCTGTGGCTATCTCTGATACCGCTTAAAGGCAGAACAATGACCCCATTCCTTTTTCGGACCTTTTATACAGAGCAGCGAGCTAGAATGAAGAAGCAATATTCTCCCGCTGAACAAGCTGTGTATCAGGGGCTTGTAACTGTCGAACCCTTAATAAAGCTCCAAAGACATCAGCTCAGCAGTCTGTTTTTACTTTAGCTTGCGTACCAAGAAGAACAGGGGTGTATGTTCCACTCAGCCATTAGGACTTGTGTACGGTGCAGTTAAATGGGTCATACACAGAGTCTTGTCGACCTTGAGAATTTGTCCTGCTCATTGAGATGTTGCGTCTCTTTTCTTTGTTTTGCACAACCACTTAAAGACCTATTTTCCAAGCGACAGCAAACCATTTAGATGGTTGTCAGATTTACTTGCAGGTTGGTTGATTGAACCTAATTCGAGACTCATTTTTTAGAAGTATGTGGAGCATGCAGTTAAATTATCTTCGCTTTTTCTACCTTAATCGCATGACTTGGAAATCTATGATGATCTTCACACCATCTGGTGGAAATTGTTTTAGGAACAGGTCGAAAAGGTAATTATGATCTGGAAGGTACTGGCGGCACATCGGTGGCGGGGAATTGAGTACAAAGTCTGTCTCCTCTGAAAGAGAGGCTGCGCCAGTGCATAGCTATGTGGGTCGCCAGCTATTTTAATCTGCAATGTTGCTGGGAATACCTGAGGGAATGGCCAGGCTCTGTCGGAATGGGGGCTGAAGGTGTGTGAGTGCCAGTGTTTGTCTGTGTGCGTGTGTGTTTGCGTGTGTGTGTGTCTGTATTCTTCAATTTTGTAGTCCTACAACTCTCCACTTTAAGGTAAAAGTAGTTAAAATCAGAAGAGAAACTTGTGGATGCATGTGCAGCAGAGCATGCGATTTTTACTCTGAATGCAACTGTCTGTGTGTCTATTTTCTTTTTACAGAAATTACACACACAATCTAAAAGTGAGCCTGTCTGGTTCTTCACAGACAGGTCAGCAGCTTAATTCTTCATAGAGAGTGCAAGTGACTCATCTCCACTCCTTAGCTTTCAGAATGAGATCACCAGCTAAGGAATAAAGCAAAGTGCTTAGAGATGCGGGGTCCCGCCAACCCTGTCGATTCCTGTAAAATGATGAAGTAATCCCTCTCTGACTAGTTCTGGCACAGATTCTTCCCAGCAACTGAGCCGTCATCAGGCCCCTGTGACCTTGTGGTAGACTGGTGAAGGAGGGAGTCAAGAGTTTTTAAAGGGGTTTATCAGGTCTGCAGTGTGGGGCCTCCCGCAGTGCGAACAGGTGTGGTGGCAGCAGGGGCACCTGCCGAACCAGCCTGCCCCGACGTGGAGCGAGATGGCTTCAAAAAGCTCAGCTCCCAGTCAGGTGTTATTTATACACTAAACAGGTTGGGGCACCTCGGGTGAGCACGCTGATGCCAGAGGGGCAAAAACTGGAGTTCCACATGGCCAGGCACAGAAATGCTGCAGACTCCCCTGGCCTACCTTCACAGTGCACTCTTGGCAAAGAGCTGCCTTTCCGTGGTTTCTATTGTAGTCAGAAATTAATGGACTGCAAAAGCATTCATCAAGTCCCAGTTAGGTTTTCTTTTTATGTCCCTGTACTGGCCATGTCAGATGCTGGTAATTGGGTTCAAAGTACCATCACTGTAAAAGGCTGCGTGGGAGTGAGTCAGGGGAGGGTGGAGCCTCCGTGTCTCAGGTGATCTCACTCTCAGCCTGACTGTTTGAGATAGCGTGGCAGGATGGGGGATGGGGGAAGAGGATGAGGTCATTCTTTCATCGAGATTCAGTGGGAGGGATTTGAGTTCGGTGCTTTGTGGAAGAGAGTGTGCGGCCAGCGAAGAGGAGAAAAGCAGAATGAATATGTTTTTACAGTCTTAAAGTCTAAGTGTTCTCACCTGGTAGAGACACCTGAACACTGTGAGCTTTTTCGCTTAAATGAAAGAAGTTTCGACGTGAGCATAACTCACACATTCACATTTTAGAAATCACAGGAATAAGGACGTAATATTTTCAGGCATTGTTGTAATTCCTGCCTAAGGATTCTGGTAGTCTAGAGAAGCGTTTCGTGTGTCATTTTACGATAGCCATTCCCCCCTCCCATCTGACACATGCTCACACTGTCTCAGCATTGACTGGCTGAGTGGCAGGGCATATTGTCTGGTGTTTCAGAGATGAGATATCATGTGAGGGTAGGACACCGTGCACAGACTGAGACATCACAACAGAGATGTGGATTCCAGTTAAGTATTGCAAGCACGTAACAGGATCAGAATCAGATGAGTGGAGGTATTTCTCAGACAGCTATCTCCTCTGAGAGGGCCGTAATACACGTGTTTTGTTCCTTCAAAATGGTGTTTTAAAGCTTTGTTAGTTGTGGCTGGTTCACATACACGCCTGACTTCTGTTCTGTGCAAGTCGTTGTGCCTTGGCATACACAATTGCATTCCTTTCTCACACTTAATCATTGAAGAAATCTATATTCTACAATTTGTTTTATGAAATTAACTTCAGGCCTGCTTTTTAGTTTGTCAAAATGCAATTATCCTCCTCACTTTTTACTATTTATGATAAACAATCAGCCTTATCCCTCCTGCTAATATTTAATCTTGTCTACAAAATAACAAGTGATTGTATTTTAAAGGCCTTCATTAATTTCAAAGCACCAGTGTTTACCCATTTTTTGACGTAACTGCTGAGGGAAAATAGGAACCCAGAAAGGAGCAAAGGAGATTGTTGTCCTGTAAAATACGAGGTGAGCTCACTTTGTGTAATTACCACTTTGCAAGATAATTATAAAGAGGACAGAGTCAGGGATGAAAAAGCCATTTACGTGTTCCTAAGTGAGCGATGGCAATTAACTGAGTTGGCCAACCTGGTGCTGAAAAATTGGGCTGGGCCTGGCTCCTGTGCGGTTATCACACAAAACAGAACCCGCCAGGCCTCTGCTATCTCTCAGAGGTGAGCGCCTGAAAGGGTTGTGCATGCGGGTTGTTTTAATTTTTTTAAGCCGCTTTGCAAAATCAACATTCTTCGTTTTGTTTTGGAGCCTCCCGTGCGTAAAAAATCCCTATAGCACAAAGGCTTCTGAGCTGCATAACCTTTGGATTGGATAAAGGCCTGAATCTGGGCGGTACAAAAGAGGCTCAGATGTATGTTATCTTGACTGCCTTTGTCCATTACTGCTGCTTAATCTGAATTCTTAAATTTGTTTGAGTATAGTGATCTTTGCCATTTTTATTGTCTTGGTCAATGTA
Source organism: Corydoras sp. C115 (assembly GCA_019802505.1). Taxonomy (NCBI): domain Eukaryota; kingdom Metazoa; phylum Chordata; class Actinopteri; order Siluriformes; family Callichthyidae; genus Corydoras; species Corydoras sp. C115. The sequence continues at coordinate 8,888,087 of JAFMOC010000001.1, forward strand.
CCCAGAATGACCTACAATGTCCCTAATGCAGAATGTTTTTGGCACAGACAAGATTGTTCAGAATCAGAATCAGAATACTTTATTAAACCTCAGGGGGGAAACTGTTATTTATAAAATTGCACTTTTTACAGATGCTCCAGGAGACGTGTTTATATATACAAAAGAGCAAATAAAAAATTTACTATAAGCGCAGTAAAGTTAAACTAAAAGTACTAAAAAGATGCACTAAAGTAATAGTAAAGTGGCAAGTAAAAGTAAGAGAAAGTAAACAGGCATGTGTACAGTATGAATATCTGTTAATTTAAAAAATAAAATTCTAGATATATTGCACTGTGTGGCAGATGGTAGAATAAATAATATTACACATTTGAATAATTATCCTGATTAGGTTATTGCACATTCACATTATTGCTTTTATATGTAGAATTTCAAGCCCACAGAACTCTGTACAGAACTTTTATTTTAAGTTTTAAATCAAGTTGCAATCACTTTAAAGACAGATGTATACACTCCAACATCTACATGGTCATTATCCTTTCTAACTGAGCAGACTGCGGTACAAGGTCTCTTTGATGAATAAGACACAAAGCAAGATTATATGCAGTTTCACTCTGTGAATACATTCTTGTTGCAGGAACAGGCTCAGCTTGACGTAGCCTGTTATAGAATATGTTCATTTTAATATTAGTGTTAAATGTTTGTCAGCAGCCACTAAAATATCAATTACCTACAATTCTTGTTCAGTATGTGCTTGCTTCCTTAAAATCTTTCATTGTTGAGCTGTTTGATTTCAGGAGTTAAATATGTCAGCATATTTCTGTGAATAACTGATCTTAAATCTTAAGTTATGTCCATACTACTCTGCCTTTTACAACAGACTTTTAATCTAAAAGCACAGAGCCCCCTTATTGTGTGGGCATCAGCCAAACAGAAAACAAAGTGTGTGTGTGTGTGAGTGTTTGTGTGTGTGTGTTTATGTGTGGTAGGAGGGTACAAATTTCCCAAAACAATGAAGCAGACACCCGCTTTAACTTTCTGATTGGTCCTGATTTGTCTCCCTGCGATAAGATAAAATACAGGAACATTCACTAGATGATGATGACTGAATAGCTCTGTTTATATAGAATTAATGTGTACATAATGTTTGTTGTAATTTTGTTTTGTTAATTTTAATCTTCATTATCAACATCACTATAATTAATCAAGCTAAAAAAGTATCTGTTCAGTGTAAGTCCTTACTTGAAGTTTAATTCTATGTAATTGGTTTAATGCACCAAAACGGTGAGTGCCACAGTTACTCGTCTGAAGTGATTTTAAAGAGGGAAATTAATTTTGATACACTGATTGACTCACACATTACATCTATTCTAACTGTGTATGGAAGGTGAAATATTTGCTAGTTGCTGATAATGTTTTACCTAGAATTTGTCATTGATAAACTATATAGTATATTAGAACATCATTCTATATCATGTGATGTGACTGCAGCTTTTGTGACACTTTTGCGATACCTTTGGAAGGAAAGAATGAGACTATTCCTGGAATGTCTTTAAGATGGAGTTAAAGCATAAGCCAGGCCTCTTCCATAACGTAATACAGTAAGGAAAAGGGAAGTAGAGGAAAGAGAACATGCTGACTGATCTGACATCTCTGAGAACTGAAGTCGATGGAGTACTTGTATTGCTGTAACATAACTCAAATCCAGGAAAAACTACCCCCTCACCCTCATACCTCAGTGATTTTAGCCTCTCTCCATGTGGCTTCCCACTCATTACGCAGAAGGGCAAAAGTGCAGAGGTATACATTGGACCAAAGCCCAGAAAAGGTAAAGAGGAAAAGAGCCCAGCTGTATTTAATAGGAGCATTAGATAAAGGAAATTTGGTTTAGTGATGCTTACATTATGAAAAAAGAAAGGAAGAAAGTGCTCAGTGCTTAATAATCGATCGTCACTATCAATGCTGTAATGCCTTTCAGTACTTTTTGGGCATGAAACTTCTTTAGTTTTTACTTGGCCCAATAGTCAGATGTCATATCTGCACCAGCGTGTTTTGTAACTAGAGCTCTCCATTCAATTCCCAAAGGATCATGCATCTTATGAGACAAAAAGCCCCACAGTCGGCCCCCACCTCCAGCTCTCTCTTTGTTACCCATCTCCCTTTGTTTCACCACACTCTCCCCTCATGTTCCCTTTTGTTTTTTGTTGTACCCCCCTCCCAACTGCCAATCCCTTTACAGTGAATAATGAAGATTATCCCGACACGTGGCACAATAAGATCATATCCCACACTTGCATGTGTGTAAGCACACACACATTTGCACACACACACACACACACAGACACACACGCATGCACCACTATCCCTTACTTAAGTCTCCCCAATCGCATAACAAGCTGTTAACCCCATTTAAAAGTGTCCCCTTCCAATCGGGGATTGTGATGTGGAATAATCCTGCTTGAGCAATGTAATGTAAATCTCTGTATCCTGATTAGATTACCCCAGCGCCACCAGCCAGCGGCCATTAGCCGACCCATACACAGATAAACAGCAGCTCATTCCCCAAATCCAGTTAAAGGAAGACAGCGGCCTATTCTTTGAGGCTAAGTCTTCCCTGCCTGTTGTATTGCTGTCTTTGTTGGTATGACTGTGCCACATTTGTCATGTTAGCATGGACCAAATCTGCTCCCTTTTACCCTCATTTAAAAGCACTTCTTGGTTTGCCTCTGACTGGATTTTAACTACAGCACTTGAGTAATATTTAAGGTCAAAGTTGGTGGAGGAAATTTGCATTTACAGTTCATTTACAGCTTAATGTATTGCACATCTTAGTAATGATGTTCTTTACTTGCATGAGAGATAAACTCTGGCCACAAATAAAAACAAATCACCATATTGGGATTAAATGGCTCCTTGTTTGAGCTACCATATCTTAGTTAAATAACATTTATTAGTTTGTAAGACCCTTCACTGTTCCATGTCCCCACTATGTTCAGCTTAGCAGTGAATGAAGCATCATAGTTAATAAAGCCCAAGTGTACTGGGTTAGGATTTGATCTGAAGTACCCTGTGTCTTTTACAAGCAATTATTGATTAAGTAAATTAATGTGGGGTGTCATTCAAACCCTCAAAGCTATTCTGCTATTGTGTAAACTGCCTCACACATTTACTGGCATTCTAAAAAATAAATGCAGTGTTTGTAGAATTTAGTAAAATAGAATCTATTGGACAGCCAAATGCAACGCATGTATTCATTAACTGCAGCTGCAGAAAGTCAAACATACAGTTGCCTTTTGTGTCTGCATACAGATGGAGAGGTTGGCAAAAGCAGTTCTCCAGTGGCAGAGCTTCTGGCCATTTATCGTTTAGAAAACCTCTTTGTAACCTCTGTCTCCTCACTTCAATTAAGATGTAATAAGCAGTCATAATAATTAGCCCTGCCAACACTGTCTAGACAAGGAGTATGACATGGACCCATTACTGCATGTTGGATAAGTTGTGTAATGTTAATTGAATCTCAGAGTTTAACTTGGACCACCAAAGGGTGCCTTAAGTAAACCAACAGTAAGTTAACCCCTCTGACCACATATTGAGCTTCAACAGAAAAGTGGGCTCCTGTCTAATGATTTACATGTTAACACACAACCTCTACAAAATGAATCACCTTTCCTTTATACACACATCGGCAAAATTGTCGGTACCCCTCGGTTAATGAAAGAAAAACCCACAGTGTTCACATATCTAACTTGAATCTGAAAAATATTGAAAAATATATAATATTAAATAAATGCTTCAACAAAATTATTTTGAATGGTAAATGTATTAAACCGACCTGGACAAAAATGATAGTACCCCCTGAAAATAATGTGACCAAAGAGACATGTTAAATCAAGTTGTGTCTACTAATTAGCATCATAGGTGTCTACAATCTTGTAATCAGTCAGTGGGCCTATATACAGTATAGGGCTACAGGTTACTGTGCTGTTTTGTGACATGGTGTGTACCACACTCAACATGAACCAGAGGAAGTGAAGGAAAGAGTTGTCTTAGGAGATTGCAAATGATGTTTTGGACAAAAATGTTAAAGGTAAGGTTTATGAGACCATCTCCAAGCAGCTTTATGTTCCTGACTACAGTTCCACATATTATTAAGAAATGTAAGATCCATGAGACTGTAGCCAACCTTCCTGGATTTGGCCGCAGGAGAAAATTGATGACAAATCAAAGAGAATGGTAATGAAAGAGCCCAGAAAAACCTTTAAAGAGATTAAAGGTGATATTTAATGGTGAACAGCACCAGCCAAAGTGGACTTCATGGGAGACAACCAAGGAGTACCACTGTTAAAAACAAACCATAAAAAAGCCAGACTGGAATTTGCCAAACTACATACTGAACAGCTCCAGTCCTCTGGGAGAATGTCCTATGGACAGATGAGACAAAAATTGAACTTTTTGCCAAGGCACATCAGCTCTATGTTCACAGACGTGTCAGAAAGCTTGGTCTCAGTCACAGGTCATGGGTCTTGCAACAGGATAATGACCCAAAATATACAGGTAAAACACCCAAGTGACTAAGACTAATGAGTAAGAGGAAAACATTGGACTATTCTGAAGTGTCCTTCTATAATCCCTGATCTAAATCCTATTTTTGAAGGAGCATGTCACCTGGAAAAGACCCTTCAAACCTGAGACAACTGGAGCAGTTTGCTCATGAGAAGTGGACCAAAATACCTGCTGAAAAATGCAGAAATGTCTCATTGACAGTTACAGGAATCATTTGATTGCAGTGATTGCCCCAAAAGTTTGTGCAACAAAATATCAAGTTAAGGGTACCATCATTTCTGTCCAGGCCTGTTTCATGAGTTCAGGTTGTTTTTTTTTTATAATTTAGTTGAAGCAATGTCTGAATTTCATTGGTTAATTTTCATAACATTTTTATTTATTATTACTTTTGTCAGATTCAAGTTATTTCTGTGACCATTGTGGATATTTCTTTTATTAACTGAGGGATACCAACAATTTTGTCCACATGTGTAAAGGGTTAAAAGATAGCCTGGCTTTTGTTAAGTATAATGTTTGTGTTGATGCTAATTTCTACCACCAAAGATTTGTACATTGGCTATGGGGCACAATATTGCCCCTTTTTACCTGGACATCAGCCAAACAGAAAAAAGTGGGTCACTCATTTATAGTAAAATTAAACATGAGGTTGTTTCAAGGTCGTTTATCCAGAGTTGATGACTTTTCCAGTCAGTGTGTCATTGTTCTGTGTTCAAGATAAGGTGTGCATTTCTTAGGCAGCAATCTTCATACATCCTCAAAAGACCTCATGTCATAATAAACCTTTGTCAGTTGTGTCAGGAAGCCAAAACGGGGCCCTAATCCTCTGCCAATGGCTGTCAACATGCATCAGCTCATGTACACCTCTTTCTAATGAATATCTTCTTTTCTCTTCAACTGTTTTCAGGGTAAATAGCTCTGACAAATAATGCTTTATAAAATAAATGGTTCTTGTACTGCAGTTTGCTTCATGGCTCCCATCTGGGATCTGAAAATGTGTCTTAGAACTGCATTTTAACCAAAGTAAATAATTAGCCACGTTATTGTGTATTTCATTCACAAACTACCTAGTATTCTGCCATCCTAATCACTTAAATTTAAAATCTCTCAATTTAAGCTAAAAATTTAGCTTAAATTGAAAATCTCAAAGTAGTGAACGGTTTAACGATGTTTAGGAACAACGTAGTAAACACAGCACAAAACCTTAGGAACTAAAATTTAAAATGTGTTCTCAAAAGAAGTAGCCTGGCAATATTTATGCTTTTGCCTCTTTTTGGTGTATTGTTCCAAACTTTTTCATTCTTACACTAAGAACTCACACGCTGCAGGATAGGCTCTGTATTTTACAAAGTGTAATGGATCCATTTGAAATATGGCACATATACATATTAGCATGTAGTTGCTTTTCAATAAAGATAAAAAAAAACTGGCATGGAACTAATTAATGCTAATTATGTAATTAATACTATCATCAGATGTCTCATTTAAGCCATTATAGCAATAAACTCAAACTTATATCGAGATGCAATTGTGGTGTTGTTTTTGTTACATGATTGGTGTAAAAAATCTACATCAAGGTCAACAAGAAAACATAATTGCATCTCAATAATGTAGGTTCTACGATCAGATCTGTACACCTTAGGAACTGTATTGCAAATCAGTTTATGAAATGTAATCTTTAAGTGTCAGCAGATAAAGTTTGCAGCAATCCAATCATCTACAAAATATAGAATTATATTTATCAACAGAGCAAAGGCCTATTTATTTAAAAAAAAACACTTAATGTTAAGGCATAATGTTAAGACCATTTCCAGCACAACTCCAGAATCTTTCCCAAAATTGAAAGCCAACAATGTGGCTACCATGGAAACAGCTGCAGGGCCCGCTGTGCTAGTCTATGGCTAAGCTGCTGTGTGTTGATTTCCTCCTGTCTCCCAGTGGACCTGGCCCGTGCTCACTAGCCACAGTCCCAGAGAGGAAGAGGAAGACAGAGTTGGAGTTCAGCCACTGCAGTGCAGGAGAGGTCCGCTCTCACGGCACAGCTTTAGGCACAGGAAAGGGGCCGGAGGGCACACAAAGGATAAGGGCAGGATGGAATATTGAATTGGTCATGAAACAGGAAATAATATTGCAAAATCAACATGCAATTAGCAATGTGAATGTGGGTAAATATTTAAACAACGTAATGGAGGAGTGGGCTCACTTTTAATTAGTCTCAAAGCAAAAAGCCAATCTTAGATCATTAATCAGAAGCTGTAATAAAGATATAATAAAGTGTCATGTTCATGTCAATGCTTCCTGGCTGTATAGGTTCTAAACTTTTGACTGACTTGATGATTCATTTTTTTTAATGAATTAAAGAGAAGATAAACAAACATTCAGACAAGCAAATAAAACTAAAGAACATTAGTTAAGGCTCTCTAGGCTTAAGCTCAGGCTTAGTAGTTCATTCCATCAGCCATATCAGTCACCTTTGCTCTGGGAGGTTTAACTGCATCACATTAAGCGTATGTAGCATTACATAACTAAAAATGCAAAGGTTTGCAGGTTTGCATTTCATATGGGAAAAAAAAAATAAGTGTGGCAAGAACATGAGACCTGCCACATGTAAGCTGCAGAGGGCAAATCATGGTGTGTATTGATTTTCTGTTTTTACATAGGTCAGGGTTACAGGTTCTGTGGCTCACTGCTCTGAAAGAAAGCTAAGAAAAACCTGTTTTTATAAAGACATAATTAAAAATTTTTTATATATATATATATATATATATATATATATATATATATATATATATATATATATATATAAATTAGGTACAGACTCAGACAACACATAATTTTGTAGCATTACAAATTTCAGGGATCTTTATGAGCCTATGAAGATTTCAAAGTCAAATTCCTTGGCAGCGTAAGCCGTGAGAAATTCATTTTTTGTTCATGTCGGCTGCCTGCTCATAAGCCAAAGGAGTTTCTTTTGCAGATAGACACAAGGGATTTAACTATCGACCTGTATCTAGGCAACCACAACAATAATGATACGCATATGTAAATGCAGGACTCGAGTAGCTCACAATTGGCTTTTTTTTCTCCCTTTGAGAAATCAAGTACATATCTTCCACCCATAGAAGGATGCGCAGACAAATCTGGCACAGAATACAGAAGCATGAAGGTGGTGAGAGCCTGAGGACTGTCTGCAGTCACCTATCAGTCACTGTGTGCCTGGACTAGCCAGCTTGCTAATAACAACCTGTCAACTATAACCAATTGCCCCTTCATTTTTCTTTGCCTTACTTTTAGTGGCCCTAATCTCCCAGCACTGTTGTCCAGATTGAACGCCTTTCCCGAAGAAACCCATTCATACTGAGTCTATGGATTCAGCTGCCACTCTAGTAGAAATGAGAAAGTTCAACTCCTTCTCTTTCCCTGCTCGCTGAAATTGTCTGTTCAAGATAAAACAAGCTACTTCCCTCAAATTTTGTACAGTCAGGAAAAGATTTGTGTCAGGCAGTCATTATCGCATCATCCTGAAAAGTGCTGTGAGTGGTTGTCAGAAGTTTTTAACACTATTGTATAAATTTATTGAAGCTCACCTCATCACCTCATGACATAAAGTGTCAAGGGAAAAAAAGACTTTTAGCTTTTGATTTGGTTAACTGCCTCAGTGATTTGCACTTCCAACAACAATAAGCAGATTTTTTTTTCTTGACTGTGGACAAATGCACATGTCAGATGCCGAGACAAAGAACCCTGAAAGCGTCTGTGCCCCCTCTGCTACAGTGGCCAAAGGCCAAACGAAAATGGATTAAATTAACCATCTAAATTAAAAGAGCATATATGTGCTGTTCCTGCAAACAGCTGTTAACAGTTTTTATTTCACACGGACGCCCTCATTCTTGTATTTATTGGGCTGACCATCATCATGCCGGACAACAGTAGCTGAAAGAGAGTGAAAGAGAAAGAGAGCATGAGCAGTATCCAACTGCTGAATGTTTTTTTATTTTACTATTTTTGCTATTGTATGTTTGTATGTGTGTTGATCCATTTAGGAACCTTAAGCAAGTATGAGAATAGGCTACCTTTCTGACTGAGCTGGGGGTGGGTAGGGGGTGACACAGGTGCAGAGCAAGGCAGAGGGGAGGGCTATTACACAGCAGGAGAGTCTGAGTGGACTCACTCCATCATGGGTTGCTCATTAAAATTTCATAGGAGGCTGCAGCGCAGTGTCCAGACTGGAGATCGAGAGTTGCCCTAAATGTGGATCTAAGCATTAAGGTTTGTCAAGACATCAGTACCATCTTGTTGGTACTCAGGTGTGAACAGGATTTACATTTTGGTTATTCCTGAAAGCATTTTTTGGGTTTCTCTAGCCAGTTGTTTGTGAAGCACTGTAGTTTAATGCTGCTTATGACTGGTGAAAAGGATTGGCCCTATCCTTCAGCTGTGTTGTCTGTTTAAAAAAAAGAGCAAAAGAAAAATCCCCCTTTGTGAGATAGTTGTTCTGATACAGCGAGTCTTCTTTCATTTAGAAGGCTTTCTTTGATGGTGGGAATTGCAGGCAAGATCAAAAGGAATTGCTCTGGCCACTGAGCGCTGCACCAAGCTGACGTATGTTGACTTTTCACATAAGTGCCTTTCAATTTATTTGTCCATTAACCATTTTATTGAGACACTTTTTCATCCTTTTGTTGGGTCTTTTGTTAGGAAAACCGCCTGTTAGATACTCCACTTCATTGATTTTATGGACGCTTTTCAATAGGCCTACTAAACGCACACATACACTTGCCCAAATAAAGACGCACACACAGAAGCCCAGAGTAAATCACAAAGTGCACTCTGCATCATGCTGTAACTGTATCCTCTAAATGTCAGGTTCCCTGGGGCTTGGAAACAGGGGGGTGGGGAGATGACAGTGGATGAAGTGTGGATGCTCAGGTCTCAGGATGTCTGTGTGAGTGTGAAAGAGAGGGAAAGAGATGAGTTGTCTTGGACTTAGTAGCCTCCTATCAAGCTCGCAAGCATTACTCATTGCTACCGTCTGAATAGCAGACGGGTTAAAAGTGGCAGTTAGAAAGAGAGGGCCAAGTCTGCCACCCAGCTGAAAGGGTGAGCAAATTCATTAAATCCTATCTGTGATGACGTGGCCCTAGAATGACTGTGATGTTCATGCCATGATGACAATGTTAATTTCACTGGACCAGATAGGATCTGCCACCGACTGGGTGCAAATGACTCGCCGGTTTCCTGTTTTTTTTTTTTGTTTTGTTTGTTTTTTTACCGTATTAATGTGTAGGACCTGGGGGAAGGCCTGTCCTGTACGTGCCACAGAGATTTGAAACGCTTCCTGGAGTTGATGATAAGAGCCTGTCGCTTTGGCACAATGCTTCTCCCAGGGTTCCTCGGTAATTGTCATGTCGTTACAGAGCTAATGGTGCAACGGCAGCCACAGGCTCCTTAGACATGAAAAAATATATGTATGCTTCTCACCAAGTCAAATAAATGGAAAAAGCGAGTCCTCACCCTGTGCAACCAGGGCAAACTCCTTCCTCAAATGAATCAAGGACATAGTCCCAATTTTACAGCAGAGTGGTTATGATCAGTGGAATGTATGGATGATAATAGCCAAAGTGGATACGCAGGCAGCATGGGTTATTTTGCAGGGCACTGCAGGGGAGGGCAAAGATGGCACACGAACATGTTTCATCATCCCCGCTCTGTGGAAAAGGCCATTTATGCTCAGACTCCCACTGCAAGCCAGTTGCATGTCCCAACCTCGTATAGCATACAATAAACACAAAACAAGGATTTTCTTTTACTATTATGGCAATAAAAATCAAGGAGCAGCTCTTAGTTACCGCTTCTTTTCATGCACACAAACAAGTATGTGATGTGAGAGTAGACACGCTCAGGCATCCCATCAGCAAATTAGCTGAATAAAGAGCCTCTCTTCACTGGGTCGTTTGAGTGGCTAATTAGTCATCAACGCATGCTGTGGAGGGAGAGAGAGAGAGAAAGAGAGAGAGATCAGCGTTTCATCATGAGGTAGAGCTTCAAATAGCATCTGATGAAAGCCAAATCACTTTAATTAAAACCTATTTGTATTTGGGGGGAAATTCATCCTCAGAATCCCAGAATGGGGATAAGAAAAACATTTTTACTACATGCAGGCGGAGATATAAAAGCATTAGCTTTACATAATATGCTGACTTTATTAAACACACAGGGAGCAAAACGATGAGAGTTACTAGCTCAGCAATTGGCCATAATTTTCTTCTTGTGTCTGGTGTGGTCTCCAATCTGTATGATAGTTCCTCTAACAACACATCAGTCACTAATTCTGTGATAATATTATGTAACCTCTTTGCTTGATAAATTGTTTCTAGAGCTCAGTTACCCAACTAGCAGCCAGCGACTGCAATTGTAATGAAGTTCATGTGAACTTTTCTTGGTCATTTAATTTATGTTGGATAATGCCACTAATAGGACCAAAATCATATATCACAAATTATAATATCTCTGTTTATCTTAACTCATCTCATTATACTTCACTTAATCCTATAGTAGGTGGGGCATGCCCATCCAAGGGTGAATGTTTCAGACACTGGACAGATACACCCAAAACAAAGTGCCTATCTATCGTTGCATACACTCTCTCTCTCTCCCTCTCTCTCTCTCTCTCTCTCTCTCTCTCACACACACACACACTATATAGGGATATTTTAGCATGAGCAGTCAATTCACCTTGAATCCATGTGTATAGACTGTAGGAGGAAACCTTAAAACCCGGAGAAAACGCACACGGAAACAGGGTAAATATGGAAACTCCACCCAGATCGAGTTAATTAAATCAATTAGGAGTAGTAGCAGACTCATCCAAACATAACATTAAGAAATACTATAAAACTGCTTTACTTATTACACAGCAGGTGCCACAATAAACACACTGGATGGAAATACATGGAGGATATGTTTAATAAAACTGGTACACTGAGCTGATGTATGCAAATGATCGAATTTTATTTTGAATAAAGGTGCATTGATCGATTTGTCTGTCACCCACACCATTTTGCAGTCTAATTGGCCATAATCATTGCCCTTTTCTGTGGTCAAATTTACACTATGTCCAAAAGTAATTTGTATATTATGAAAATAATTTCATTTCAGAAATCACATTAGCTTTATGTGTGACATCATCTACCAGTCATTTTAAAAAAGGGTACCTATTCTACCATTGGTTGCTTAGATACAACAAATGATCAGTGAATCAGAGGATACAGTAGACAAATCAGGTCATCACTAATAAGATCAGAAGGCAAAGGTTGGTGCCTGCTCTATTAATTTCAAAAACTTTGACCTTTACTCCATCCACTGTGTCCTACTCATAATTAAATGGGTTCTTCACAGAAAAAAAACTTCCAACATATTTCCAGCATGGATATATAGTTAGTACAGTCAGTAAGAAAGATGACAAGCCCACAATTTGCAAAACCTGTGAGATCAGTGTAAGCAATGTATGTTTTTAGAAAACATTTGGAACAACAGATTTAATGGCATCATCACTCTGCTAAATATGCTCAATGTGAGGCTGCCAAGACAAACAGACTGAAAGTAAGGCTAACGGGAGTACATTCTTCTCTTTCTATTACCTGTTGGATTGTAGATTTATTTGGAGTTTTGTAAAGAGGAAGTTGTGAACAGAATGCTTCTTATAATCTAGTGTATGTTTTTCAATTTGTGAATTGCAAAGTTATTTGTATTTTGTGTTGTATTAGGAATGTTATAGTAAAGAACATTTGGATGAAGAGTATGTGGATGTTGCACATATTTCAGTAGATCTCTCATTAGCTAACCGGACTGCTTTTGGTTGGTAACTCTATCTCTTACACACAGGGCTCACTCCCTCTCACAATTTCCTATAGGTGGGTTGAGCTTGAGCCAGGGTGCTGAAAAGACAGCCACATGCTATCTGGCATTTTCAGTTCCTGTCTGGGTGACTGTTATATATGACACTTAAATTCAATTCATCAAAGATCTGTGACAGCCAGATTGTAATTCATACCACTTCAAACCTTTATCCTGAGACACATAATGTGATTTCAAACCCACCGCAGCTGTCAGCATCTGGATTGCATAATTATTTGTAAAGCTCATTATAAGACTGTTTATTATGTGTAGTTGTGTACTATGCTTTATAATTATGAACCAAAACATAAGCATGTAATATAATCTTCAGTGCTTAAAGTTACAATTGTAAAGATACAATTTTTGTGTAAAATTACATGATATGAGATGATACTTCAACAACCGTAATTAATGTTATTATTTAATCAGTAACTACAGACCAGAAAATTCATGTTGTCATCTTTTTTAAATAGCACAGTGCTAGTTATTCCTGTATTTGGAACTCTGGGTCTTTTAAATAGCAAAATTGAGTGGGGTTTTCGAAGAATCGACTCTATCACTTCATTTCTTTATCTAAATGAAAATGTTAAAGTAACATATTTATGAAACGTACTCAATTTTAAGTAAAAAAAATGGCAAACATTTATTTAAAAATTCTGCCCAATGTTACCTACACAAATGTATAACACATTGCTCCTCATATATAGTTGATGTCATGCAGATGTTGTCCCTAAACTCATGCATGTGTCATCAAAATGATGTCACAATTATAACAATGACATGATAAAATAAATTATTTGAATTAATATAAAGCCGGCATGGTGGCTTAGTGGTTAGCACGTTCGCATCTCAGCACTAGGGATTCCCGGTTTGAATCCCCATCTGGGTAAAGTTTCCATGTTCTCCTCGTGTCTGCGTGGGTTTCCTCCGGGTTTTCCGGTTTCCTCCCACAGTACAAAAACATGGATCAAGTCAATTGAGTTCTCCAAATTGCCCCCTATAGAGTGTGTATGTATGAGTGAGTGTGTGCCCAGCGATGGATTGGCGCCCTGTCCTGGGTCTATCTGCCCAGCACCCGAGACGTTCTCCCCTGGATGGGCATGGGGAACCCCACCGCGACCCTATAGCAGATAAAGCGGGAGATAATGAATGAATGAATTCATTAATATAAAATGATCAATGCTTTTCCATTATGACATAATACATGTCATATCAGACACCAATGATCCATCAGACTAACCCTGGAACAGAGCAGTTGTAGTCGGTGTTCTTCTAATGGCTACAAAATGAAATGAAATGAACCAAGTCGGATGCAGTAGCACCAAGGTGTTTCGACCGAAGCAATTGTTCTGATGTAATTACAGTTTTGACATATGTTAATTTTAAAAACAAGTACATATTATGTGCAATAAAACTATAAATAATGACAACACTTCAGACACTTTTGGTGTTAGGTCTCCTGTACATCAAAATGCTGTACACTGGTAATTCCTTTTTATAAGCGCAAATAAAATAAAAGATTCTCTTTTTGTATAAGAAAGCTTACTAAGTTTTTGGAGATATTTGTATTAAAGTGAGATAGTAGAGGTAGCCTATTAATTAAAAACACTTAATTCTGTGAACAGCTTATAAGGAGTCACTGACCTCAACATGACACTGATGTTGTTTTACTTATGTTTGATTTTCAGCTACAAACCAGAGGACATGCTGAATCCTAACAATGCTGATGATAAAACACTTCCTCTTTTAAGACTGGAAGAATTTCAGAAGTACATTGATTATTTACTATAGGTTGGCTTGCAACCTTTTTACTAAATGTAAAGTGCTGCTTATCATCAAGCCACTTTTATAAATAATGCAGAGGCTCCTTATTTATGTATGGTATGGTTAAGAGAATAGAAGAGGAAATGGGGATATAATCTCTTGATGCATTCTCTCATGTTTGTAAAGTTTAGATAATGGAGTAGCTGCAGTCATAATTTGCTCTGATGACATGAAGGAATGAGCCAGAGGGTTTTTTTTGTTTTTTTTAAATGCTACTCAGACCACGCTGCCAAAGTGCTTTTACTGCAACATGCGAAATGGAACACTCTAATATCCAACCTAGTCAATGTGACTGGAGAACAATATTGTTAGACCATTCGAAAAGAAACTGCTGAATAGGCAGTCAGTGAGCCATAGACACTCTCTCTCACACTGATTTGCTCTCGTTTGCTCTTTCTCTACTGAAGTATTTCTCACTTTAATGAATCTGCCTGCTCAGAAGAAAGCCATGGTTTTATTAGCTTAAAAAGCAGCTAATTTTTAGTCCAATAGTGTGAAGGGGGTGGACATTCTGGTAAAATGCAACATGCATGGGTTAATACCTACTTCAAATGCTTAGCATGTATTGAAAATTCCTGGGATGTTTTATTTGTCTCCTGGAGAGTTATGATAAGACCATACAAAACTCCCCTCTAAGATCACTCCAAACACTTTGCATGTCTGCATCTTTAGGGTAAGATTGACTGTTGATACCCTCATAGAGAAACCAAATCCCACAGCAGAAATTGGTTTAACAAGGAATGTGTTAATGTGCCAGGGGGCTTAACAGGCATGTCAGCTGCTGGTGCCAGTAATTCTTTGGGCTGTTTTATTCTGACCTCCTTCAGCTAGCCAATGGAGCTTGCTTCTATTACTTTTGTTTGCATAAATGAGTAGATTGCATTATTTCTGACTAAACTTGAATTTGAAGCTGTAAAGGTGAAGGAAATGCTTTTGCTTTAATGTTAGTTTTTCAAAAGTATTTTTTATTTGAGCTTATTTGGTAGGCTTGATGTAACTGTTAACCTTATGCCCTTTCCTCCTTCTTTGTAGACATGCCTGGAGCTGGAGCGGTACCTTCAGACAGAGCCCAAGAGATTCTCTGACCTGTTTGACGAAGATCTGGACTGCCTTCTAACGCCAGGTTTCATGAAGGGGGACAGTGATGAGGAGCTAATGGACCCACTGCTTCCTGGTCAAGCAGACCAGCGCAGCCCACCACCATTGCTTGTGTCATTGCCCAAGACCTTGCACACTAGTGGCAAGGCTATTGAGGCAGGAGTAAAAGACGGCAACGGGGGTGTACATCCAGCACAGCTTAGTGCCGTCACTTCTCTAACACCACCCTCTTCACCGGAACTGGGACGGCATCTGGTCAAGCCTACACAGACTCTTACAGCCACAGCCGACGGCACACTCACACTTAAGTTGGTTGCTAAAAAAGTGGGGCTTGGCACTGCCAAGCTTATGGCAACACCATCACTACCTTCGCCACCTAGCCGAGGACCACAAAGCGATGGGGAAGGTGGTGTGGGATCAGCTGGCATTGGCGACATTCCCGAGAACAAGAAGCGAGTACATCGCTGCCAATTTAATGGCTGCAGGAAGGTTTACACAAAAAGCTCACACTTAAAGGCACACCAGAGGACACACACAGGTGAGGTTTCCTTATAACATTAAGTAATGTGAGGAGCAGCCATGTGGAACTACTATTTCAGGACTGAGGGACCGGAAGCAAAAGCCAAGTTAAATCCACTGCTAAGGGAATTTCTTACAGTTTGTTCCAACAACCCCATCTAGAACAACAGTGCATTGCCACTTCAGTCTGAAACTTAAATAAGTTCGGCCACACAATTCAAAACCTGTCAGCGCAGTCAGTAATTGCAAGATGATTGATAGAGTGGCTTTGCTAAATCTCGTTTCTTGGCTAATTTAGCCTCAGCCACCTCTGCCTTGCTGCTGTTGCCCTCTTGCTGAACCCTGCAAGGGAGTTGCACACCACCGTGGCCCTAAGTCCTGCTGTGTTGATGGCCTGACTGTGGCTAATCCAGCTCCTGAGGCCGGCTGTTGACTCAGCGGGTTTCTGCAAGCGGTAGCAATGCTAATCACTCTTGCGCTGATACTTGCACACCGGCAGTGTTCCTGACAGGGAAACAAAAACAAATTACAACGGAAAAAGGGGGAAATAAAAAGCACAAAAACAGCTGCCACATGCCAGCTCTGCAATCGTTATGTTCATTACACGCTGGATTCAGTGATGTAATTAGCCTAATCCTCTTTTTCCGGTTATTGTTTTAACGGATTGCCGGGACAAGAGGACTAAAATTGATTGCCGGGTTTCTGAAAGAAGCCTTTATGGTGATGAAAAGGTCATAACCAGCATCTCCTACAGTGTTAACAACACGCATCTTTAATTATAAAATATGGTTGGATTGGATGCAGGCTCTGCAATGCAACATAAGATACAGGAACAACTTGTGATGGATAACCCCCTTTTCAGGGGTAGGTACTCAAATGCAGACCCTGTAATTGAGCTGCTGCTAATATTCTAAGCTCAGCTATCACGGTAGCTCACTCCTATGCCAGTTGAATCTAGAAATGTAATTAACTCTTATATTAGCACCCATGCCACTGATAGCAAGACAGCTTGGGATAGTTGATTAGTGCAAAAGTTGCTAGGAAACCTTATCAGAGATAGGAGAATGGCAGCATAAGAAACTAGCCAGTAACAGCTCTGGACAATCGTTTAAGGCTTGTCCTCAAGAAACGGGTCCAGCTTTAGCCAGCTGCCCACCCCTTCTCCCCTTCGTACATTTGGGTTGCCAGGCAACTACATCACACTCATCGAAAGCGTAATTGGCTGGTGCTGCAGAGTGTCCCTCCACTGCATACTGCAACTGCACTGCTCTCCCTCACTCTAACTTTACACACTCATACTCTTTCGGTTCTCTCTCATTCTAACCGGTTGCTAGGCGACTCCATCATGCATCCATGCCTCCCCAAGTTATAATTGGCTGGTGTTACCGTTGCCGTGGTTGCAGGTCCAAGCCTGCCTTGCTGCTGTCTGACAGAGAGAGAAAAGAGGGGGAGAGGAGAGAGGGCTATGACAGAAGGAGGAAGAGAGTGTGTGTTTGTGAGTTTGTGAGTGGATGGGGGTAGGGGTCTCTGGCCAATTACCCAGAGTGCAGTGTGAAATGTTTGGTGTCTCGCACCTGCGGCCCACCACTTTGCAAATCGCAGCGCAAGGGAGGGCATCTATCTGATTCCGTCCATCTGTGTAGATATGAGGGCACACGTAGAGAAAATTATCTGCCAGAGTTCATAAACGGGACAGGCTCAAGGACAGATGAATCCGTGTGAAACGCAAATGCGAAAAATGGTATATACGTGGCTAAATTTGATAGTTAGGTGGTTCTAGTCAAACTGTCTACATATTGACTGTCCGTTCATTCCCGCAGCAGTATTCTACAAAGGGTTATGGAAATGTAAATTGTGTAAAATATAGTGCTCTCCATTTATTGCCTATAATCCTCAAAGAGAAATATGCATGGAAAAGCAGAAGAGAAAAAGGTAGTGGAAGTTACATCACACAGCATGCCTTTGTCGCCCATGCTGTGTCATCTTTTGCATTTTATTTCATCATCAGGGACTTGGACAGCCTTATGCTAAGCAATTCCAGCATATTCCTAGAACATCTAAAAATCCTAAGTTAAAGTAACTTTTCAACCCTAGAACCAAATCCAAATAAATACAAAAACAGTAAAACTCTTTGTCATGATCTCACAGTGCACAAGGCACCCGCTGCTTGGGGCAGCAGCATGCAAATGACTAGATAATCTCATTTATTTGTCTTTCAATTACATCTAACCAAAGTGCGAAAAAAACATCCCCAATACCTTCCAGGCAGCTTCTTGGTTACTCTCCATCTGTAATACAGGACACTATTCACTGTCAGTGGAGGGCTGCTACAGACATCAGTCCTTATTGTACTATAATGTCATCTGCAATCTGGTGAACAACTCTTTCCTATCATTTATCTTAAATCTTACCACGAACAATTTTTTAGTCTAGTTAGCAAGATTGGTGGACATGAGGAGGAGCAATAACTCTGGCAGCTGGCCTACTGTGAGTATGATATTACTCCCCATTTAGTGTCATTAAGACCCCAATTATCCTTACCACCCCTGAGTTGGAATCAGCACTTCTGACGCCCCTTTATTTATTCCTTTGGGCTGTGAAGCCCATGGCCAGATCCCCGCCTGCTAACCGTGAAACCGTGGCTTGAGGCTGGGGTGGAAGCATGGCCACAAATGTCCCCCCTATCCCTTGAAGGCTGATGGATAAAAACTACAGCGTGTTAAACAATGGGGATCTCCACCCCCATCTGCTTAACTTCATCTGAAATTCAGATCTCCCATCAGGGGGTGGAGATCAGCTAATGGAACTGGTTTCATGTTTTGGGAACGTGACTCTGGATTATAAATTAATGTTGTCACAGTGAATGAGTTCATTTAGTCGGCCCTATCTTTTTTTTAATGGCACTTGGCAAAAAAGTGGAAATTGCCCTTGATTTGGCTCATTGAGTGTTCCAGACGTTTGGGCTGCAGCAAGAGGAGAGTCTTTTCAGCTCAGAGAATGAAAGGAAGTAGGTGATCAGGATCAAGGCTTAAAAACAACCATTGACACTTTAATATGACAATTTCACATTTTCAAATGAAATGCCCAGAGTAAGCACACGTGGAAGTATAAGCAGAAGGATTGCTAAAGATGAGTGTTACATGTCTGCAGGTGAGAAACCATACAAATGCTCCTGGGAAGGCTGCGAGTGGCGCTTCGCCCGCAGCGATGAGCTGACTAGGCACTACCGCAAACACACTGGCGCCAAGCCCTTCAAGTGCAACCACTGCGACAGGTAAGAAGCTAGCTATCTTGCACATATCCACCCTCTCGCACACATGCAGTTCCCTCCCACATATTCTCTCTTCATTGAAGAACTTTTAAAAAGCTCAACTTGTTTTTCTGTCAGTCAAACTTGCTTTCTCACAATCCTCTTGTGCAGATAAATAAAACTGTTTTTAGATGGGACTCAGCAACGCTAAACCCTATTACTTAGAAATGTTGCCCTCCCTTTCTCTCTTAAAATTCTCTCTGAAGAGCAGCAGAATTTGGTACAGAACATTTGGCAGTTAGTTTAAGCCCCTCGTTCCCTCATGAGAAGTTTGCTCACAGCCCAGTCCTGTGATACCCATTACCAAATTACTGCTGCTCGCTCCCTCACTTTTTCTCTGTCTGCCCTCTTCTGTCTCCCCACTGACACAACATGGTAATGGAGAAAAATAAGGGGGTGTCTTTCAGAGTATGTTATATAACAGCAGTGAAAATGGGAGCGCTTGCACACTCTGGACATTCCGACATATTTAAAAAGGTCTTGGTTCTTACCACTTTAAAAGAAAAGATTCACGGAGCAAAATAAAGACATTAAATATCTTGTTTTATATTCTGCAAAATCTCTTTTTAATCTAAACTGTAACTGTGATATATAACGAAATAAAGTGATTTGTGTTTTTGTTAGAAATGTATTATTAACTGTAGTAGATCTTGCCAATATCTATAAAAATCTCTTCTTATTTTCATCTGACATTTTTATTTTATTTATTTTACTGCTTTATGAGGTTACCAATGCCAAATCATCTTCATCAGTGGTCATAAAATTAAACATACATCTGAAAATGATCACTGTTGGGGGAATAAAATGCTTGATACAACCCAAGCTGTAATGAACTTGGTAGGAGAGGACAAATATGTTTTACCACCATGTTGAGGCAGAAGGGTTGTCATTGAAGACAAGTTCCTCACAAATTAAAGGTGCAGAATTGCTGAAGAATTTAAAACATATGCCATTCAGACACTGCACTGAACTCTGATCTAGGTTTATAATTTTAAAACATATAAAACAAAAAGTCTATATTGGTCCTGTTTACCCTTGTATGGGGTTAGAATCTGTCCATGGAAACACTGACCTGAGAATTTACCTAAATAACTATAACTGAACTTGGTGGAAGAGGCCAAATATGAAACTGCAAAGGGTTGTTTCTGCAATCACCTTTTCCTGTCTCAGATACAGGACCCCGTTCCATATAGTTGATCTTTGATGGGGTGGTTTACAGATGTTTACAAGAGAAACAGTATTGAATTTGTGAACAAGGTCTATTTTTTTCCCATATACAGTATATAACAGCATCTATATTACCATTGGTGGCGGCACAGTGGCTTAGTGGTTAGCATGTTTGCCTCTTAGCACTAGGGATTCCCGGTTCGAATTTCCATCTGGGTGAAGTTTCCATGTTCTCCCCGTGTCCGTGTGGGTTTCTTCCGTGTTCTCCAGTTTCCTCCCACAGTACAAAATCATGGATGTGAGTGAGTGTGTGCCCAGCGATAGATTGGCGCCCTGTCCTGGGTGTATCTGCCCAGCTCCCGAGACGTTCTCCCACCGCTACCCTAATAGAGGATAAAGCAGAAGATAATGAAACGATGATTTCCCATAGCACATTTCTTTTCGTTACATTTTCATTGTATAGGTGTTTGTTAGTTGCTCAGTACTGGGCCAATTTAAGTAAATGATATAATAAATACAAAATTATATGAGATTACAAAATAATCTCACTATCCTAACCCAAAGTTCCTAAACTATTCCATGCATTAAAGAGATCAATCCCTAGAGGATTAAAAATGACAAGTATCTCTGATTCTTTATTCTGTAATTTGACTACTTTATTAAAAAATCTGTGTTAAGATTTGACGCTGCTCTACTTGTAAAGAGATACAAAACTTGTGATCCTAAAATAAACTGGTTTAATGAGTTTCTTGGTTTTTAAATAAATGTACTTTACTTAAAGGCTGATTTTTCTTATGAAGTGAAACTAATGAACTTAAAAACATTTAGTGTTAATTTTGGAGCTGACTCTCTATATAAGCTGTAGTAATTGGGCTTCAAACTAAATCACTTCAAGCTTTTAAGGAAGCCAGTCTGCGCGCACGCACCTACATAGAGATACAGATGTACACTCACACATAGAACGCATCAGACATTGTTATTGCATCCCACAGTCCTGTCAGAAATGAAAGCTCTCTTTGTCTCTACGTGATGAGACAGTGATGGGTTTGGGGAGGACTGATTGAGTGTGTCTGCATGAACGCTTGTGAACGACAAAAGGGAGTGTGTGTTTCCACAGAAAAGAGGAGTGCGAGCAAGATTTCCATGCGCACAGGGGTAGCTTTGAGTGATAGCCTGTCAGGTGACAATAGTAGAATGCTGTCATTCATGTTGGCCGCCCGGTGCAAATTACACGATGCGGCTGCATGCACAAACCGCGTCTGCTCCAGGTGGAAGCACAATTATACACGACTCCCCAGCCCGATGCCAGCATGTCGCCCCAGCCATGTCTCATGCTTTTAGGGACCATCCATCCTATGCTACTCCCTTGAGCCATTACAGTTCAGCGCTGCTCGGTCCGAAAAGAATCTGTGGCTTGACAGATTTCTTCCACCCACCAATGTAAGAATAAATCCTGAAAGCCAATTCAAAACCTTTCATGAAATGGTACTGTATTTATTATTATTATGGTAAAGTCTTTGTTACTAAATCCAATGCTAAAAGGACAAAAGAACGGACTGTGAAACGGGGGCAGAGGGTTGACACGTGGATATACAATGCAGCACTTATAATTGGCTCTCCATGTTGCCAAGGTTTTGACAACAGCTGCATTCGAGCAAAGACTGGAAGTTGGGATTGAGTCCCCCTCCTTAGCCTCTGTCAGCCCCTAGAGAGCTTTTTTAAATTGGACCCTCTGGTTCTTGTTTCTGTCGATTGGACTTCTTATTAACCCCTGCAGAAGCTCGTTGCACTTGGATTATCTGAGTATAGGAGACACTACATAGTGCCTTTAGTGCTTGACACATTCGCAACTGGATTAAAAAGAAACATGAATTTGTTTTTTTTTTATAGTCATTACATGCAGAGTTGGCCATTTCCTATAAAAAAAACCCAGTCAGTTCAGTTCAGCTGGAAAAAATGCCCACGGTTTTCGGATGAACAACAAGGCATGATGATGCTCTCTCAACAGTAGCCCGACGGGTTACGTTATGGTCTGTGAAACACACAGTCAGAACTTAACTTATCCTTAGTTCAGCTTGAATGGCCCGCCTTAATGTCTGAAAAGTGGTGTGTAGGCAAACAGCTGCTTCTTTCCATCCTTTCTATGAGCCGCTCGGCTCTGTCTCCTTGAGGGAATTCATGGGTGTGTGTGTTTTTGTGTGTGTCAGGATGATCCCACATTAGCATCACAATGGACAGTGCAGCAGCCGTGAAAAGTTTAACAGCAAATACAGTCAGCTCACACACAAATACTGTCACAGCCTTACACACTTATATACACCCAAATGTACGCACATGGCTCGTCATTAATCCTGCTTAATCAAGTCCAGCCCCCTGTTGGGTGTGGAGTGAGGGCTGAGGGGAAGGGGTTGTGGGTGTGCCAGCTGGTGTGGCAGCCAATGTCACAGGGCCATCTGTCCAGCAGCAGTGCACACACATACACACCCTTACACACCTCTGCTCAACCAGGCCCTGACTTCTCAAAGCAAAGGCTATTTCTACACTATTCTTTTTGAAAAGTATTTCTGTTATGTTTACACCTGTTGACTTTACTTAAATTAAATTATTTATATTGTGTTTTTATGTGAGTTGCTTGAAAATACAGGGTCTTTGTATACACCAAGAAGCTGCGAATACCCTCTTTTTAAACCAAGTCTAGATGAAACAAGTGTAGTTCTGCATACTACTGGGTTGGGCAGGGGGGCCGTGATGATTGTGACCAGATCCAGCCATGACATTTCCCTCAGCTGTGGCTGCACCTGCAGTCAAGTATCAGTCCCAGCTGAACATATAAATGCTCATATAAGTCCTGAGTGTTAGCGCTGGGACTTTTTGCGATCCTTTGCTTTAACGTAAAATTACGGCTCAGGCTTGACATCACCAGCTGGTATTGTATTTTGTTTGGCTTTTGTTTATTTTCTTTTGACCATGCTCATGTCTAGCTTAAGGGGCTAGTGCAGCATGTGCTGTTTTTTTTTTTTTTTTACCATTGGGTTCTGCTGGCAGCTAGGTACCATCAGTCGCGCTTATCCACCTGCTTTCTGTAAAGAGTAGAAGGTGTGTTGTAAATCAGCCACATTGCTCATCTAGGAATACAGAGGTCCAAGTCTGCATTAGCGGCTGAGCGACGGTCTCTGGGCGCAGCACTTTTACCGAGCAGCTAGGGTGGACAGGGATTTCCCCTTGTGTCTCAGTGCAGTTGACGCAGCTACCTGGTAAACAGGTCAGTAAGCGCCTTCATGTTTACTTTTGATCTTTTAATTTTGTGTGTAGGGTATGCATGCTGTCTGAGGTAAACATCAGTGCTGTAGCACAGTAGTAGCGTCCCATGAAATGGTTGAGTTTTAGGGGTAAGGTGTGACGACTATGGGCCACTCGTTTAATGTCATAAGCATTTTGTATTTATATTTCGTACCATTTGTCTTTTGTGGTTTTTGGTCAATGCTGTTAGGTCCAATAATTTCCACAATTACCATCATTCCTTTAAAAGGAAAATTGTAGAGGGTCATTGTTGTTCCACCATTAAGCACCACAATGCCTCAGCATCTGTATAAACGGTAGTGTCTGCACGCTGGAAGTTCACTTTAAAAACCATCACTTGGTATGTGCCTTATTTCAGAATGCCTACATGCTATTTAAAAATCATTCAGCTTTATGCTGTTTTACTTCATTTAAAATGAAAACATCAGCATGATTGAGGGCCTTTTAACACCTACAGTAAGCAGTCACTATGAAAGAGGGTCAAAGGAAAAGACCGAGGACGGTCTCTCTAATGCAGCTCAGTTTGATGCTATATAGACAAGCAGCTATTAGGAAGGCAGATATCATGTACAGATTGCAGATGGCAAATGACTGCTAAGAAACTTTATCCAAAAATGTTAACCATAACAAAGAGCTCAAAAAGAGACCAGTTAGCTTAAGCTTATTTGCATAATGACAACTGCATCTTACGCGATATCTTTCTTAATGAGGTACTATAGCAAAATGTACTCCTTTAAAGCTGGTCCACCTGTCTCTGACTGTTCTACAGATGCACACTATGACTTACCGTGGCTCCTAATTAATAATAGAGTATCAAATTTAAATTCTCTTATTTGTCTCGACCCTTACTTTCCCCATTAATGCAAATTACAGTAATTTGCAAATTCTGTACCAGGTGTGGCCAATACGTCGATCACAATCGACCGGTCGATCACACAGTGCATGTTGGTAAATTGCCATGGATCACTCCACAGGTTTGAAAAAAGAGGATGTTAAGTGCACCTGCTTTTATTATGATTTTATGATTACTATGATTTTACAATGTGGTTGGTTTTCTTCATAACTACTGACTTGTGTTCTCATTTGTAAGTCGCTTTGGATAAAAGCATCTGCTAAATGACTAAATGTAATGTAAATGTAGAAGCACCTATACACACACACACACACACACACACTGTGAGTCGTTCTTAATTGCTTACGTGCCTCAATCACATCTCATTTAAATGTACCTTACTTTTAAACTGCTTATAAAGGTGGGCGGGTCAATGTGATTGACTGGCATACTGTTACCATAACTACGACCAATTATTATAATTACCACTTCCCAGCATGCCTTATAGCCGGGTTCTATGTGTTCTATGTTTTATGCTTTTATAAAAGTTCCTGTTCTGTTTGGGGGGATGCAGGTCGCAGGGATTGTTTGCTCGTTCGGGTGGGGGGTGTTGCCATTTAGGGGAAACGTGCATCATGTCCTCACGCCAAAGGCTGAACCAAAAGCAAGTTCTCTTCATGCTATTTGTTGGAGCATGTTTAATAATATAGCAATTTCTGTGAAAATGGCAACCCGAAGCCGAGTCTTTTCTATGCTGATTCCACAATATCAACAGGATGTGTGTAAACAGGTTTTAACGTGAAAACTTGAAAAAAGATGTATCCTGGTAGATCACAATGACCTGTCCACTGGAAAAAGTAGATCTCGGGTCAGAAAAGTGTAGACACAACTGCTGTACACCAATATACTAAAGTATGGTAATTACTAATAAATGTAGAACAGAGATGGCATTTCAACCGCAGATTTTCTTCCTTTGCTGATATTTATTGCTCTCTCTCCAGTACTAGTTATTACCAGTGAGCGTAATCGCTTATGACAAAAAGGCCTACGGCTCAATCCAAACCCAACCACTATGATTCAAGTGCTACATAACCAGTGCGCCAATGCAATTTATATTATGCTTTCACCTCCGGCACTGAAATGAATCCAAAAAAAGAAAAAGAAAAAAAAAGCTGGTGTCAATTTGCTGCTAAAAATATGTGTTAATATATAAATTTCTTTCCCAAAGAACAGCACAGTCACAGCATGTATTAGTGAGCTGGCAAGTCTTCTACTTCAAGACGATCTGTCATTAACAAGAGGAGGAGAATCTAATGCATAAATATTCATTTTTTTCCCCTGAAAGCCAAATGTTGTTTTCTTTCTGCTCCGAAAGACTCCATCTGCAAAGCCTGGGATGACTGTCATATGGTCCCCCATCATGCTCAGACCCCAGACTTATTCATCAAATGTTGTTATGCTAGAACAGCATCATGTGCTTTGACTTACATTGTTGTCTGCTTTCTCTGCAGGTGTTTCTCCAGGTCTGACCATTTGGCTCTGCACATGAAGAGGCACATCTAAGAAGAGAAGTTAAAGAGTGAAGGCGAGAGGAGGAGGAGACCGTAAGGGTGAGGGAAAGTGAAACAAAAACGTAGAAGTGGTCTGCCTGTCCGGAGTGGATGCCTCCTGTGGTGAACTCAGAAACAAAGTCCCAGCCCTGTTGGGGCAAGGGGTGGCTAATATAACAAAACAAAAGAAAAGAAAATCCGTTAGGCAAGGTGATTCCCAGGGCAGAGCTTTGCTGGATTTTTCACTTCATACCAGTTTTTTCAAATTATGCCATTTTCCCATTTTTTATCAGTTAATTAGCCTAAGCTATTAGCTTGGGAATCGGGCACTGCCAAACGACAGCTGTTTTTCTCCACTATTGCTCTTCTTTGTACAGTGAATCAGACATATGGGACAAAGGACTCTCTGGCCTGTCACGTGCATTCAAAGAAGCATCCCTCTAGAAAAGTTGCAGTCTCCGAGAGACTTTGCAACACTTGAAGAGTTTGCAAATTTGCGGTATGTACAGCAAGCTGCCAGTCCGGAAGGCAACGTTGGAGCTAGTGGCCAGAAGCAGGACTGCAAGAGGAGGGGACTACCTTGCGGTGAGCTCCTCCACTGTTCACCTCTGTGCGAGCTCCTCTCTCTCACCTTCACGCCTGTCACCTCGCAGGCAACTAAAACGATGCGCAGCGACACTTTCTTGCCTTTGGTTTTTTAGAGACAGTGTTATAAAAGATTGTTTCTCAACTGAGATGTCTTAAAAGCTTGAAAAAAATAACAAAAAAAGACCTTTTCTTTTTGCATACATGAGTGTGAATGTGCACATAACGGGGCTGGGCAGGGGGGCTGTTGATAAAATGTGTGAAAGGTTCCGTTCAGTGGTGCCTATCTAGCACTGGCAGGAGAGAGTTTGAAAGATGCAAAGAAGAATACACAAAGACCGAACGTTTTTTGGGCTACTGACTCATAACGAAAAGCACGGGCCCTCTGGTTTTCATTTTACTCTTTCTGATTTGCAGCCAAAAGCAGGCTCTTGCGCAAACCTGACGTTAGCACAGACTCTAGTGCAGTGCTTCTTAACACTGGAAATGTTCCCTGGCTTCATACTGACACTGGCACCTTTGCCAAAGTCCAACCCCCTGTGCAGAGGATGATGGGCTTTGGGAGGCCTGTTTAAGGCTACGTGCTTTCAGAGGATGTAGGAAAGCAGGCAGGACATGTGACGACTTCTGGACTAGAGATGCCTGCTGGAATCAGGATGCAAAAAGAAAAGCAAGAGACCCAGTGGCATCAGGCCATACAAACTTTGCCTGTTTCATATCCATTGTCTGCACTGACTTTTTACGATGTTCGCTGTGCTCTTTTTCATACAGACAACAAAAACTAAAAAAAAAATCAACAAAAAACAAAACTATTATATGGGAAAAAGAACAAAAAAAGATCTCTCTCACAGACACGCGCACGCAGCAAAAACACACAGAATGGTTTCTTAGCTTGTGGCTCTTTTTCACAGATAAAGCTGAAAATAATCATGGGAAAAATAATTATCGTGTTAATGAATGAAACAATACACTGCATGGCAGCCTCACTCAAACATACACACTTGCGCACACAGATTGCTTCCCACAATGACTTGTTCTATCTTTGGAGTAAGTTTTTTAGCCATTGTCATGGAGAAAGATGTTCCTTTCTGCCTGAAGTCACGCTTTGAAGTCAGAGCCTGAGAGATCATTCATGTTCTACTAACGATGCTAATCTAGGTACAAGTTTAGCTCTAGTTTCTCGATCAGGTTTTAATTCATGATGGCTGAGCTTATCTTGCTGTTCTCAAAGTTGAGAATCCAGGCACGCCCTCATAGTCAGAACGCCGGCTCATGGAAGTCCCTTCTCCGCATGGCTGATGAAGGCGGAAAATCAAAGCCACCCTTGTTCAGAGCTGACATGGTATAATCTTGACTAAACAGATCTGCCACTGGGGGCAACTTTACAACCAGATTGATACCAAAAACAAAATCTGCCCCAGAGTAATGACCAACCAATGCTTTCAAAATGAGGCAGACTGATGGCAGCTCTTTCTTTGCTAGCACACACACACACACACACACACCTGCACGCGTGCACCATCAGTTAACAAACACACTCACTTCTGCTTTGACCACAAGGAGTCTGTATTTTGCTTTATGCTTTGGCTTGGATTTTGTACAAGGTTTTTCTTCATTTTTCATACTTGATTTGAACTCTCGAATTTTGTTCCATGGCTCACGTCGCCAAGGACAGTGAAATCAAAATTGAGGAAACATACTTTTTAACCCCTTTCCACACTCTGCGTACAATCAATTTGGGGTTGTGTGGCACTTTTTTCCGCTAGAGACGGCATCCGTTTGTGTGATGAAGCTCGTTGACGCAAGCAGAGCCGGACACATTCCATAAGGTATCCGGATTATAGTGTGACATAAGAACTGTAACATTACATGCCCCATTTTAAGTGGTAGGTCACTGAGTTTCTTCTGTATCTTTACTTGGATTAATTCAGCCAGAACATTGGGATCACATTCAGGCCATTCTAGAAATCACACGATAGAAAAGTTGACACGATAACGACCAAGCACGGCCAAAATTCCTCATAGCAGTCCAGTTGTCATAGAAACCAACTTGGTCCACTTTTAAAATACTCAGCTTCATGTGCCTCAAACTGAGGTTCCTTGTATTACGCTAGGCACCATGGGCCAAAACAGTAGGAAAGCGGAATGAGAAAACGGTGGGGTCATGGTTTCCTTTGCTGTTCCTTGGATGAAAGGAAATGGAAACAGTCAGACATCCTGCCTTTATTATCTTCCACATTCAGACCTGTAAATTGCAACTGTAAATGCAATTGAAGAACTTTTTTTTTCTTTTTCCACCACGTTCCAGAACCTTACCAAATGAAAATGAAAATGAGAAAGGTCCATCCATTAAAATAGCAATCAGCATGCTACAGACTTCACCTGCTCATCGCCTGATTTTTGATCACCCCCATCCTCTCTCTGCACTCTAAGCGACAGCAGTGATCAATGCACAATCATCTTCAGCAGGAACATCAAATGCACACCCCTCCAAAGATTAATGCATCTTCAAGTCAACTGCTGAGTGTTAAACAGAGAGAGAGAGATAAAGACGCTTTATTATTATTATTATTATATTATTATTATTTTTTTTATTTTTCGCTATCGCCACTTACCAGACGCAATCCCCTAAACCTCTCCTTTAAACCAACTGAACTGCATTGAGCTTCTGTTCCTGAGCATTAGTGTCTGACCACAGTCACAGTCTTGGGTCTGTGTGCTTGTAATATAGTCATCCAGTAATTTCTTTGGAATTTTGAGTTATTTTTTAGCTTTTCAAGTAGCAGTGCAGTACCGGCGAGATAGTCGCATTGGTTTTAGTACCTTACATATTTTACCGTGGAGTTTACTGTTTCTAAAGGTAAAGTTAGTCTTCAGGAAGTCTGAATTGCCTGTTGTTATATGACAAAGAAATCAAAGAGGAAGCTGGAAGGAGCAGATTGTGTGCACTCTTTAATTGTTGGCTATGTTTCCCTGGTTCTCAAAAGCAAATTCTCTATTAACAGGTCTGCAAAACTACAAATTGGTCAAGTTTGTGTGATTACATTTTATCCAGGGAGAAAAAAATTCACTTTACTTATCCAAACAACAAACCGGGAACCTAAGAACAGGCAAGATTTCCAGATTCCTGTCGACTCTAGCACCTATTGCAGATTGTAGGTGTGAGCTCTTAGTTCAAGCATAAACATTTCAATACAATACAATACAATACATAACACACTTCATGTATGCCTAGTTTAGTCTATACACACTACTGTCTGTTGTCCACTTAACATGTACGATTTCAAGATGCATCTGTCACACCACATGAGATTTCCTGGGATAGAAAAATCATTCTGAATGTTACATGGGGTTTGTATGTCCATTGTACATGACCAGTAACTTCATATTAGGAAACACGGTATTGCATTAAGAAACAGTAAAGAGACGATCATTTCATTCAAATCCAGCTTGTGGGTTCCTGAATGCATCATTTACTGCAGCTTTCTGCTCATGCTTTGTGAAAGTGCATTTTGGAGTCATTCTCTGTTCACTGTGCTCGTCCAAACTGTGTGTCAATATATACCGGATTCACCAGTGCTTTCATTTCCTTTCGCCATATAATCTTCCCTCACACATTCTCTCATTCCTCAGTCATCTGTCCGACCCTGCATCAGCAGGCCAGCCACTAGCTGCTCCCGGACCTCTCAGCCCGCTGCGCTAGACCAGTAAATTCACTTCCTCGCGTTTATAGAAAACCTGTTTGCTTCCAGCAGAGAGCACTAACTCGTGAATGCCACAGGCACTAACCAGGGAGCAAGCGACTCAACTCTAGACCTCAGCTGACATGCTTTCCACTAACAGGTGCTTTTATCTTTGGCAGCTGCTCTGCTACAATGGCTTAGCGCAGGTTGTGTCAGAACAAAAGGGAGTACAGTATATATGCCATCTTTTCGTAGAGTACAGTATATATGCCATCTTTCGTAAATGTCCACGGTGGCAGGACAACACCATTTGTACAGGATATTTCTTGCTAGAGCAGGGTTCCCCCCTCACCACCACTACCACCATCTTTATTGTAGTCATCCTCACCCTATCACCCTAATGACCCGCACCAAACCACTCCACCTGTCAACCCTTCACTTCCTCCAACTGTTTTTCTATTCGGTTACTTCAGGTTTTCGTTTTTTATTACTAAATTGGACTTTGTTTTTGTTTTGTTTTTCTCCTTTTTATTTGCTGTACAAAGTGTTTAAAATATTATTTGTATGATATAATGTTAGTATGGTAATGTTCTTTATTAAGGAAGAAGATAAAATTTATTTTTGTTACTGGTCTGTTTCATAATTCTTTTTTAAATTGGTATTGTAAGATATCTATGCAAGAACTGTTCAGTGGAGCATTTTTATTTAAGAATGTAATATGTGTAATAAATGGTAGAATCTGAAGGCTTCAGTGGTACGTTTGTCTCTGTCAGAAAACACAAACTGTCTTTCTGTGAGGGCGTCGAACTTCGAGGAGGCTTTTTTGAAGAAACGAGACTCACAGAATGATCTACCTTTTTTCTCTGTCATTATGAAAAAGAATGTGCGCGGTAATGACAGCTCTCAGTGTATATTAATGACCTTTTCTTTACAATGCGCAGCAATACATTTTACGGGAAGAGAGGAAAAGCCATGCACCACTTTTTATAACAGGAGCACACTGCTTCTAATGCTTCTTCTTTATCGGTGGCGGTTTTTGCACTTTATTACAAATTAGAAATCCTCATGAATATCTATGACCCCCCAAACTTGTCTCTCAGGGACACTTTGTGCATGACGTCCTTTAATTAGAGCTGTTACCAGTGCACCGGCATCTAAGCCGCCATTTGTAAAACCCATGCCCATGACTTACAGATTAAAAGGGGTAATCGAATAACTAATGACTAATTAGAGAGTAATTATGAGGAGGAAAAAGGTAATTCTACAACCCTCCTGTTGTGTTATTGTCTTCCAAATAGAAGTATTTTTTTCCTCAGTGCTTATGGTTGTAATTGAATTGTGCAGTGTCATTGTACAGCTCCTGCAGTGACCTCGAAGCCCTAGTCATTCTGGAATATTTATACAAAACTATCTATCTATATATTCATCATATTGGTTCATTTTAACAATCAAAGTTTACCTAGAGTTTTGAACTAATTTGAAAATAAATCAATACAATAAAAATAAATCAATACATTAAAATGCATATTACACAATGACTGATTATAAGCATTTGCTGAATTTAGCAGATGCTCTTATCCGTAGTGTATTATAGGTCCTTACATCACACAGGCCAAACAACCCGAGGGTGAAGACCTTGTGCTAGGGCCAACTGAAGGCAGATTGCTGCTGCTGAAGGTTAAACCTTGTTTGGAAATCTTGTAGTTCAGAACCTTAACTATTTAGGGCACCATTGCCACAGCTGTCCCAAGTACTCATTTTCTTCATGTTTGTACACTGTGAATCAGCTACCAGTACTCCAAATAATTTGTCGTATTATATGCCATGTTTAAACAGATGTGGTGAGCAGTGATTAATCTGAAATCATTTAGAGAAATTGAGGTGGATGTGAACTGCATAATAGACTCACCCTGATGCATCAACTCTCACACTGCATTCAAAATCTGTTCAAATTTTCTGCAGTTTTTGGATTGTCTCTTGAGAACCATGTCAGCTAATTGATGGGCATATTCCAGCTCATCCATTTGGCAGAGCAGTCACTGCTTTCCCCTTGGCGCAGAGGTAAATGGCCGAGTCCAGCAGTACATTCCCTCATGCTACAGCTACTATTTTAAACAGAACCACTGATAGTGTTTATTACGAACAATTAGAGCTCACCTCTTATTTTTAATACAAAAAAACAGGCTTCATTTTTCACTTAATTTTGACCACACATGGGCACCTGCACACCACCTATATGCAGCTCTGGTTATATAATGCTGCATGTTATGCTCAGTATGAGGTACAATATGAGGTAACAAAAAGGTTAAACCTGGTACTTTTGTAGTAAAAAAAAACAGTAAATGATAGGTTAACAGGTAAGCATATATATATATATATATATATATATATATATATATATATATATATATATATATATATATATATATATATATTGTCAGAGGTCGTCCGTTCTTCCCCGGAAGGAGGGCGGCTAATGCGGAGATATGGCTGCGTTCAGCCGCTCGCGCCTAGTGAGCGCTCCCGGGTACCGACCACGCGGGGAAAATTACGTGCGTCGGTCCACGGCGAACGCTCCCACGGTACACGACCCACGCGGAGAAGGTGCGCAGCACCGTACCATGGTTGCACGCGGAAGGAGAGTCCAAGACACCGGGATAAAATCCAAAAGGTTAATTTAATAAAAATTGGTGACGGGACACCAACGAAAATGGGGAACAAACAGAACAACATAACATCGGGTATAGAAACCACAAAATAAAGACGTGCGACAACTAACGGGAAAACTAAGAATAAATACCAAACGAACTAAACACGTGCACAAAACAAACCAATCACCCAACTGAAATAATTAAGGACACAAACGAGGGACAGGTGCTACAGGCACCTGTGACATATATATATATATATATATATATATATATATATATATATATATATATATATATATATATATATATATATATATATATGAATTGCAGTCATCAACTATTAGAGTACAATTGAAACATAAAACTCAAACTCAACTTAAAAGTAAAATTTTCAACATTATTATGCACAGCAGAGTTTTCAACCTTTTTATTTTATAAAGAACATAAAAATGGTCATTTGTTAAATTATAAGCATTAGCAGGTTATTACAAACTGAAATCAAACAGATTTCAAGTCAAAACTTTATTCAAGGGGATATTACATTTGCGCATAGGACCCTTGTAAGCAGTGCTGTACTTGTATTAATCTTATACATTCATATGCCAACTAATTAGGTACATATGTTTTTCAATTTCATTGATTATTTTTATTCATTTTGTTATTCCACGATTAATCTGTTTCTCTGCAGACATTGTTAGTCCCTTTACTCTGCTCTCTAATGATCACCACAGACCAGGTACTTTTTGGTTGATATCTGATTAGTTAATCGTTCATCATTGCTTAAGGTACCATAACATACTTATCACAACATAAGCAATCACACTCTAATGTTTAAAAATTCCAGCAGCACGACCCTGTCTGATCCACTCATAATAATGCAACCCACACAACACACCACAACCATTTCTCTGTGTGTTTCAACACAATTGC
This sequence comes from Corydoras sp. C115, assembly GCA_019802505.1. Taxonomy (NCBI): domain Eukaryota; kingdom Metazoa; phylum Chordata; class Actinopteri; order Siluriformes; family Callichthyidae; genus Corydoras; species Corydoras sp. C115. The sequence goes on from JAFMOC010000001.1 coordinate 8,921,989, forward strand.
AGTGCTGAGAACCCTCCACCACTCAAATAACAGCTGCTTTGTGATGGTCAAAAGAGAATTCTAAACATTAAAGAACAAAGCAAAGAGGACATGTATAAAGGAACAAAGGGATTACTGTCTGAAGTTGCAGAATTACAAAATACACAATTACAAAATATAAAATTTATAAAGTAAATTATTTTTTTCTTAATTAGATACTTTATCCCAAAAAAAACCCATCTGTTACACATCAATTAAACTCTGTTTGACTTTGTTAAATATCATTAAGACAAGCCAAAAAGCTATTAATAATTGAACAGAATAAAATATCCATCTATACTGTAACAACAAATAGTATCATGGTCTGTATCATGCTTAATATTAAGTCCCCTTCACTCAGATGTTGATTAGAAAAGACCTCCACAAGTTCACCACAGACCAGATATTTAGCTGGTCAAAACATCTTAGCAATGCAGCAACACTAATGTAGTGATAGGTGTGTGTGTGTGTGTGTGTGTGTGTGTGTGTGTGTGTGTGTGTGTCAGTATCCACTCAGACTGTACTACTTTTTTGCTTATTACCACATATTGTTTCATTTTGTAAATGCAAAATCAGAGCTGGTAGCTCATATGTTGCTGCACTAATTGTTACGCAACCTCAAATCCTCAATTCAATCAGTGTCCGCATGATGCTGCCTGCAGGATGCTTTGTGTAGTGGATTACTCTCAGTGCAGCAGTGATAAGTTTGTGGATGTGTGTGATCCATTCAGACTACCATGGAAAAACACCAACACACCATCACCACAGTCATTGTCACTGTAGTGCTGAGATCATCCACCACCCAAATAATACCTGCTCTTTGGTGGTCCTGTAATAGTCTTAATTAGACAGACAGAGTCAATGTAATGAGTAAATGTAAAGAAACAAGAAAACTACAAGGTGCAAGTCTGGTAAGTGTGAATGGATAAAGTGCATTGTTATTTATTTCTTTCCTTCCTCTTTTGTCCCCTTTTGTCTATCTGTCCAACTGGCTCCCGAACAATCCTGTTTTCCTTCTTTGTTTCTGTCCACACATTTTTGTGTGAGCGTCTTTCCTCTATTTAAGTCGGTTTATGCAGAAAATAGGTGCCACACTGTGATTAAGTTATTTTGCTTAAAGGCTCAGATTTTTCCGACTCTGCAACACATGCTGTGCTGTCTAATATATTGAGATGGTATTTGGTTGTCAGTTAGAGCTTGGCCAGATGGCTGTATTTACACTTGTGTAGCATGCAGCTAAAATGCATGTTCAAACCCATGTGACATTTATTGATGCTACACTTCTTCGTTTTCTCACAGACAGATCAGACACAATGGCATCACATGTGTTGTGCTGATTAAATGAATATTACGCCTCTGATGTGATTACTGCTATAATAGGGCTAAACCGCTGTAACTGACACTAACTAACAAAAGGTCATTTAATTAAGCATGCAATAGCTGAAGATAATGTGTAATTTGCAAGACTTGCTGACTGACTGGGGAAGCAGGGACCGTGTTTTTTGTTCCATAGATCTCACCCCATACTGTTGTTCTCCTGATTGAAAGCAAGTGAACATGCATTGACATTCCCACAGGAGAGAATTCTGGGATTGTGCAAATATGTCAACAAATGAGAGACCTATGAGAAAGAATCTCATGAGTCCCAATAAAAGCTAATATGCAAGTGAAAGAAAAAATATTTCTATTAATAGAACAACAAAGGCAAAGAGAATACATTAAACTCAGATTTAAATGGATTTCGATACACTACTGACGATGTAGACACATTAACAACATTTGGTTGGACATATCATCAACTAACAGCATCATCCGAGTCATGCTTCCTGAACTCCAGACCATCTATAATAAGCAGTGCTGGTATAAAGTCAAGAAAATTGTGAAGCACCTCAGTCATTCTAAAAATAAACCTTTGCACTGCATCATGTGCACTTTATTTACACTGCTCACTATTTATGCTCCTTACATTTTGCACAGTTTTTAACTTTTTTTCCATTATAAACATGGATTCAAGGAAAATTTATAGACTATATAGTATGTGTGTGGCACGGTGGCTTAGTGGTTAGCATGTTCGCCTCTCAGCATTAAGGATTACCGGTTCGAATCCCCATCTGGGTGGAGTTTCCATGTTCTCCCCATGTCCGCATGGGTTTCCTCCGGGTTCTCCAGTTTCCTCCCACAGTTCAAAAACATGGATCAAGGTCAGTTGAGTTCTTCAAATTGCCCCATATAGAGTGTGTCTGTGTGAGTGTGTGCCCAGCTATAGATTGGCGCCCTGTCCTGGGTCTATCTGCCCAGCGCCCGAAACGTTCTCCCCTGGATGGGCATTGGGAACCCCCCCTCGACCCTAGTAGAGGATAAAGCGGAAGATAATGGATGGATAGTGTGTGTGTAAATGAGTGAGTGAGTGAGTGAGTGTGTGAGTGCTCAGTGATGGATTGTTGTTCTCTCCTGGGTGTATCCTGGGTGCTCCTCCCTGGATGGGCATGGAACCCCCCCCAGCCCTAGTCTCATAAGATGTGAAAATATGTTACTTTTTACTTTATTTCATTTTAATTTTTATTTAGTTTGATTTCAAATGTATTTTATTTCTTTTTCTTCACTCTTGTATTTGCTTAAGACATACAGTCTGTCATCAAAGCACTGTGACACAATGTTAAAATGTCCTTAAACATTCCCACATTCCCCTTTAATGATAAACAATGATATGTTTAGATTTGTTTTAAGGCTATTTTTGAATGAATAGAATTACACTAAGCACTTTTTTTTTTTTTTTTTAATTGCATTTAATTATAATCATTAATTCTAAACATAAAACGTCTGCTATAAAATCTGTTCAAATTAGGAGAGCATTCAGTGCTAAACAGAGGATGCGTCAGAGGAATACTATTTACTGCACTGGAGATGATGGGTTCTGCAGAGGCATAGGTCTACTGCAGGCTTTCCAGGGGTTAAACCAGCACAGGAAATGTGCTCCTTCCTGACAAAGTGGAAACAGGAAATGAAAGGAAATGTGGTAGTGTAATTAATGCCTGTTTATCACAATAAGAGTGTCTTACAGAGAAGGGAGGATGAATATTATGTACAAAATGTAGGTTGATTCTTATTTGCCGTTTAATAATGTAATTATGAATTCACAAGCTTGTGAGGAGGGGAATGTGTTTGAATCAACTGCAATGAGTGACTTCCTTTCTCCTTCTCAGAGTAGACGGTGTTAACAGTGGTAAACATCTTGTCACTTTCTTTTACCTTCTTTTAAAGCTTGAGGGGAAAATGATTTCTGAGTTATGCGGGCGTGAAAACATTGTCAAGATGTACTACAGCCAACTGGGAATGCAACATCAAGCCATGTTGTCCTCCCCTACCTCTTGCCAAAAACAGCAGCAAGTGAAGCTGTGTATAGATGCCTGCTCTATCACGGCTTACATGCAGCACTACTAATCTTGAAATTCGATTTTCTGCTTTAACATATACAGCCAACCTAACAAGCAACAAACATCACAGAGGATCAACACAGACAGACCCAGTAAATATTTATTCCAACCAAAGCCATTACAGAAATGTATTTTCTGAAACACGGTTTACTGTAAAACATCCTGAGCTCGAGCTGATTTTTAAACTCAACACAGTCTATGTGACTAAAGCTTTCTGCTCTGAGGAAATTGCTTCTATAAGTTTGCTGCAAAAAACATTTGCAAAATTGTATCCTTTGTTCATATGTTTTTTATGTATAAACAGACATTTCTGGAACCTAAAGTAATCTTTTCTAATAAGCTGCAGGGATTTTATTATAAGCTATCATGCTACCAAATCCAGGAGCAGCTTAACCTGTCACATAATTAGCTTACAGCATAATATCCAGCAAAGGTTTTCAGCCTAGCAACAGTGAGAGGCAGCTTAGCAGATGCAGACAGTGCTGCCAACTGGACCTGACACTTGGCTTGCTTACTTCCATTATTAATGACAGTAGGAGGAGATAAGCATTAGAATCAGAGCATGAAATTTGATGTTAATGTTTCTGTCCACAGAAGACAGCAGAATCAGGAATCAATAGGTCTCATGCAGCAACATTCCATGCAATGTCTGTTTTTATTTTTTCACTGTAAATTGGAAAAATTAATAAAGTCCAATTTCAATGCACTAGGCATCCATATACATCCAAAGCTACTCCTATTTCAGTGTGCTGAATCCCACTTGATCATAAATTTGAAGGATGTGGCCTTTTCTTATTAGCATATATAATGAGCTTAAACTGTGTGGAATGATGTTCCCTGTGCAAATAATGCAACATGTCATCTTTGAAAATTATTTAAAACATTTACACTGATAAGTAAGCATGTTTTTATTTATAATAAAACATACTCTATTGTATGAATAGCATGAAATGAAAAACATGGATTTGTCTGCTTTAAATTGCCCCTATCTAAATTGCCCAATATAGTGTGTGTTTGAGTGAGTGTGTGCCCAATGATGGACTGATACCCTGTCCAGGGTGTATGTGCCAAATGCCCGAAACTTTCTTCACTGGATGGGCAGGCAGAACCCCCTCCCCACCCCCACAACCCTAGTCCCTAGTATAGTAGGCAAGTGAGAAAACATCACAAGTTATAAAGTTAAAAGGTAACTAGCTAAACTGCAGTATTACTAATCCTGAACATTTTTCCTTATTTGGAAAATATAGATGTAAAGATTATAGCAAGTGCCTGAAAAAAGTGTCTTCAATGGTTTCATTAAAATGCTGTTTGTCTCAGAATTACAGACAGAAAGAGAGAACGATGTTCCATCAGAGAATGATCATTCCATCATTTAGCAATAATAAAAGAGTAAGAACTTGCACCAATGGATGTCATAAATAGAGTCCAGTGAGAGTGATGGGGTCTAACTTTGGAAAATAGAGTGTAATTAAAATGGATCCAGAGACAGGGCCTCGAACTAAAGATGGCTACTGAACTATTTTACAGTACCTTTTAGGACATCTCTCAAAGCAATCTAACAGATCTAAAATATTTTAACAAAAGGGCACACATTTAAAATGTCTTTTGTAGTTCCTGACCAGTCATGCTACTGGATACAATAACGAATATATCCTTTTTTTAAAAACAGGCTGCTGCCACCATTAAATAATATTGCATAAATAAAGTTACAGAATGTATCTCAGTGAGTTAGAATTCAAATTAATGCAGATTCTGAACTGCAATTTCAACATTTCAATTTCCAGAAACACATCCGGCATGTCTAATCAGAGGCCATTATGATCTCTTATTGAGTCAGTGATGCACCATGTCACACTTTAACAGCCCTGAGGTAAGTTCTGATTGAGCAGAAGTAAGCACTGGTATCTTCACAATGCAGACATAATGGTGTTCGATCAGTGGATGCAGTTGTTAACTGACTAGTCAAAGGTCGAGACTCAAGAGGAGCCAGAGATTACTTTGTGGTCACCTGCTCATAGAGCATCATGTAAATCAGCTAAGTGTATCCAGCAAACACAATAATAGGGCCAATTATAATAGATAATCAAGGGCAGTGTATCCTAAGTATTAGTTGAAGATGTTGACTCAAGGGCTGAATCAGAGGTGGACTTACGGTGGATGTGGCAAGTATTTTCTGCCTTTTCCTTCCAGATTCACACACATACAAAACAATGCTTCCTGTCCACCCTCCCATTGTTACACTTGTATTGTGCCTGCTTCCTTAAGGAGAACATAATTTTGCCAACTAACTATAAACAAAACTTTCTTTATAATATTCCTTGTTCAATCTTAAAATATCTTCATTTTAAAGTGTTCTGAATGCTGCTCCAAGTATCGACCACCATCAGCAAATCCCACTGAACCTCATCACAACCTAATAGAGTTAAGATTGTTATCAGCATATTTGGACTAAATCCTTTATAATGATCCTATTCCAGTTTGCTGACTGGTCACACCAGTGAGATTTGAGTAGTCAATACTTAGTTGGTACTTATGTCGCTATCTGCCGAGTGCTAGACCACTCTTCTGTCATTGGGCATCTTTATCAGACAGCAGCTGGAGTGTCGTCCTTAAAATTTTCAGGGTAAACACGTGCACATCTGAAGAGGTTTGAGAAAGCTTATCTTCAAGCCCAGCCTCTTGTTTCTTTCCTCTCCGTATCTTCAGCTGCACCACTACCCCCTCAACAGCCCCCACCTCCACCACTGTCATTGCAAAGGCTCAGGAGTTCTAAACAGTATCTGAGACTGTCAGTCTATATCCTCAGATCACTGCAGCTTTATCTCTGAAGCTGTCTTTTCTGCTGACAGACTCTATCATCTCCTCAATTGATGCGCATCTGCTGATAAATGTTTCTTTTAAATATTACAGGGCAGAGCTGCACTAATATACATGAGACAGAAAGTTTAAAGCTTCAAAAGCTCCTTAAATTTCAGTTGAGTCTTTTATTTTCCTACTGACTTTTCACTTATTTGTATAAATAAAGAACGCTTCAAGAGAAATGTGTTGTACAATGTAAGGCAACTGTAAGGCATGAAACTACAAGAATAATGTAATATAACTCAAGATTCTTTATTTGAACATATACGGTTTTAAAAAAATTATTTATTATTTTCAAATCAAATTTTACATGGACATTAAAGGCTGACTTAAAAGAACTATCACATTATCACAAGATAACATTCCCTGCTTATTATTCCTGCAAAAAAATCAGTATTTTTTATTCTTAAACTGAAAATTGTGCTTTACTTTACCTGATGTTTGTCTTTTGATTTCATGACTCAAAGGCAGGAGGAAAAGGAAGCCCAGAGTGACACACATACACATGCACACTCTGGTAAGTGGTAATCAACACATGTTTCCTCTTTCTCAAGGTCCCTCGCATTGTTATGAATGCAGGTGTGGACAGGGGGACAAGTTCTCTCTTACACATTCTAGCTGTGGCAAACCCCAGGTGGTCAGTGGTGTGATGCAGAGCACAAGTGTTTCCATTTATAGTCGGAAGAATTATTCCAGAATTAACACAGAGATTTTCTTTAAGCAGAAAAGTTAGCAGTTAGCAGAATTTTACACCTAGAAAATATTCTCATACAGCACATAATATATGCAAATAAATCTGAAGAGTATACATTATAGCCACATGATGGTATACAACCTTTCCCTTTCATGATTGTAAATTATACATTTTGGGGAATTATATGGCACGTTTGCCTCTCAGCGCTAGGGATTCCTGGTTCAAATCCCAATCTGGGTGGAGTTTACATGTTCTCCCCGTGTCCGCGTGGGTTTCCTCCAGGTTCTCTGGTTTCCTCCCACAGTCCAGAAACATGGATCAAGGTAAATTGAATATTCCAGTGTTTGTGTGTGTGTGTCTGTGTGAGTGAGTGTCCTGAGTGTATCTGGGTGTATCTGCACAGCACCCTAACCCCCCCCCATGACCCTAGTAGACGATTTAGCAGAAGATAATGGATTTATGGATGAAATTATATTTAAACAACACATCTTTTTTTTATTATACAAAGACTGTTTTAGTTTCTTTCCATTTCCCAATACATAAAAATCGGAATGACTGCTTTATTTTTGACCTGCAAAATTTTAATCAACCAATATCACAATATGTCATGTTAATTTACTGGTTTATAAGTGAAAATACAGCAACATCTAGTAAAGGTAAAAAGCTGCACATTTTAATGTTTAGTTACATTAAACCAGCAGTATATACATATAGAATCTGGTGGTTTTGTGCAGTCTATAAATATATGTTTATTGTACTGTCCTGTAGGTCAGACAAGCTGTTCCACAAAGTGTCCAGTTGCATTTGTTTTTACACTGCAAGGTGCCATGTTTCTTTTTGTCTTCCCTGCAGCTGGGCCAAACTTAGGTATGACAGTACAAGAGTTGGGTTATGGCAAATTGAGATTCTTCACTTACACAACTAGTTCAATTCAAATTGAAAGATGCAGTAATTTTAATAGATGTAGGTCTTGTTGATTTTATTTCCCACTTTCATGCAGAGAACACATTTAAAGTAACAAAGAACTTCAAGTTTGCTTCAGTACAAAGTATTCCCTCAGATCATGAGGTTTTTAAGATTTATATAGAAATAAATACTCACACAGTGTAAATGAGCCTGCAAATGACTTTGACAATAACTCTGTATTTAGTCTACCAGTTTCAGGCTCTAGGTAAGAAAAGTCCTAAACCTTACAAAAACACACACAAGTGACAAGCAGAAGGGCACATGGTGGTGACATGAAGAACAGGATGTGCTCATTCTGTCAGAATCCAAATTCACCTGCCCCATCCATAGTGATTGCCAAGAAATGGGAAAGCGTGAGTGGTGCTTTTATAAGATGCTCTGCTTGGACTGAAAAAGGAGCTTTGAGACAACTAATCAGGGTCCGTACACCAAAGAAAATAATAATAACATTGCCACTATTAGCATTGCCCAATAAAAAACAGGGTCAGATTGGTAAATGATCATAATTGATAATATTCCAATTCAGCTTGTTCCTCCTTAACTTACTAAATTCTTGTTTTCTCACTTGTAAGTCACAGTGGATATAAATAACTGCTAAATGACTAAATGTAAATGTAAAACATAACTTACTCCTGAATTAAGAAATGCACAAGAAGAAAGCAAATAAAATATGATACATTTACAATATATATCATCCATAATTTATTGATATATTGAAAATCTGTGTTTCTTCATGCATTTTGTTTCTATTTAAAACCTTGAAATACTACATACAATTTTCTATTTGCTTTCAGTGTTTACTACTGCTCCTTAGATTTACTGAATTATAATAGACTATAATATAATAGTCATTCTGATGATCCAAACTGGTCCAGGCTTTTCAACTTTTTCTAAAGCACTTCTGCCATGGACTAAAGCAGAATGTCTGAAAAACCCATGGTGTCTAAGAGAACTACTTTAACTAGAGCATCTACTGCAACCACAATTAGTGTAAGGTTGTATGACCTTAGAAAAGCAATGCTGGGAAATAAAAGGGGAATAAGAGGGCAATAAGAGGATACATTGCCTCAGAGTTACTGTCCTTTGCATTTCAGCAAGAAAAGCCACAGGAAATCTCCCGCAGTGACAGGAGCATATTATGAAGGAAATCTTAGGCATCCAGCAGAGATACAGACAAATGTAAGCCCAATATGGCAGACAGATGCCCCTGGAGTGGCCTGCAAGAAGCTTTTTGTATATTATCACATGACTGGGGAATGGGGAAGAGCCACCATGACAGAACATCAACTCTGGCCCCCAGCAATTTTATGACAGTTGGCCTGGTTTCCACTACACAGACAGACACACACACACACACACGCACACATTAGCCGGCTACCCCTACTAGAGTCCGATGCGCCCTTAGATGACTCTGCTCTATATTACTCATCCCATTCACCATTTCAACAAACAAGACAACTAAAGGATGCACTAAAGCATGTCAGGCTAAACAATGAAGAACAGATCATTTTTAAGAAATTGTCACATTCTGTGTGATGCTAGAGGAATGTAGACGAGAAAATAGTTTCATTAATTTTTGCTTTGTGGTTGACAATGTTGTTTTTGTTAGTAAGGACATAATGGTAGAAATATCACACATAGTCAGAGTTAAGTGCAGCGTCAGACTATAATTTCCATCCATCCATTATATTCCGCTTTTTCCTCTACTAGTTGCCTAGTACCCCATGCCCATTCAGGGGAGAACGTTTCGGGCTCTGGGCAGATACACCCAGGACAGGGCGCCAATCAGACTATAATTTCATTCCTTTAAACAACTGGTCATTAAGTATATTTACAGCACACTGATATTACACAGTATCTGATGATTCAGGTAGTCTGGTTGGTAACAGGCATGTTATATCGTAACAAATATTACTTATTAACATCCTTAGATCATCATAAGATCTCAAAAAATCTTATAAAAGTCAAATAGTATTTTAAAGATGTAAGATACTGCTCATTGATTTGCCACCACTCTACATCTACACATGTGCATTAACATAAATAGCTAGAAATTAACTTTAAATCAAGCAGGCCTAATTAAATGTAAGACAGCATTAAGTACAAATTACCACATTCATGTTTAAACATAAGCATGAGCTGACACATTAGCAAGTCAGAAGCAGGAAACCTAAATTAAGTGATAACACCACATAAGATTTATTAAATATGTTTCTTTAATATTTTTTAAACTTCTCATGTAATACTAGCATTTTACATGTTAATGTATAGACAATATGGGGGCACTTACACATCACAACTACAGGAGGTTTTATGACATCACATCCCAGAAGTTTGTCCTCCCATTACAGGGAAAGCTTTCTATACATTTTGGAGTGTGTCTGTGTCAACAATTTTCCCATTTATCCAGAAAGGCATTTGAGAGATCAGACACTGATGTTGAACAAGAATCTGGCTCTCTATCTCTATTCTGTTTTATCTAAAAGGTGTTTGATGGGGTTGAGGTTGAGGTCAGGGCTCTGTGTGGGCCAGTTGAGTTCTCCAAACCAGACTGACCCAACTACATCTCAGTCAAGTCATGCTGAAACAAAAAAGAGCCTTCCCCTAAATGTGTTTACAATATTGGAAGCATAAAGTTGTCCAAAATGTGTGACTTTATTTTTATATAAACCTGTAGCAAGTGAAAGACTTAAATTCAGTAATAAATACATGTATGTACTCACATATGTCTTGCATGAGACCCATAAAAATCTTATTAAATTGATTAAATGAAACAATAATACATTGTATTTTCAAAAACTAGAGGCTTTTTATGTCCTGAGACAGCAATATGTTGGTTAGAATGAGGAACCTGTGACTGTTTTCACTGGTGTGTTGCATTTCTGCTCAAAAGTTCAAGTTTTATAGCATCTGTCCACAAAATAACACCCCGAAAGCAATTTTAAACACTTATGGGGACTTCTGTCAACTTTGGTCATGCAGAAATCTGTGGCTTCCTGTGTGGCGAGCTTCAGCAAACATTCTTCAGATTTTTTCTGTAAAATAGAGACTTCAGTCAGCAACAGACATTTTAATAATAACTTTCTTCTCTAACTCTTTAGAAAAAATAACATAAGTGCTTTGTTTCTAGTTTATGTTAAACAGTAATATTACATTAAAATATATTATATTAAAGATAAGATTCTCTGCCATTCATTATATGGACAGGGCATCTTAGAGAAACAAAAAAAGCTAAATGTCACATAAAGTACAAATATTTAAGAGCAGTATTTGGGTTTTCTTATGCAATAGTCATATTAATAACAATAGTAATTAAACAAATAAAGATTAAACATTATAAGCATATTCCTTAAATTATGTGGTTGGGTTTAATTATCTGGAATAGATTTTTAGGAGTTATCATTTATTATTTTATTCATTCATTCATTATCTTCCGTTTTATCCCATATTAGGGTCGCGGGGGGGTTCCCCATGCCCATCCATGGGAGAACGTTTTGGGCACTGGGCAGATACACCCAGGACAGGGCACCAATCTATTGGGCTATTTATTATTTTAAAAATGTAAAAAATATGATATAATGAGTCACAGAAGTAATATTCCCATTTACTAAGGATTAGAATATTAGAACGCATAATTTCTTAAAAGTAAATCAGAAAGCCTTGCCAGACACTAAGACACTACACCTTACACTTGAACAGACACTACACCTTACACTTCTGATAATGCAGTCACTATTTCAATTTGCTTACTGGCTTTATTAGTACCTTAAAACATGTATTTGGTCACACTTAAAATGCATAAATATTTATATGTGAATTCCAAGTGTTTGATTCTTCTATTATGTCTTAATGACTTTTTACCTCTTTGACTTATTTAGTCTAAAGTCTTATCTCATCCGATTACATTTTTTTTGTCCACTTCACCATTTTATGTTTCAACGCAGACAGTGATCCAATTAAGTGTGAGCTTACAGCTTATCTCTTTTCTGTAGTCAGAAGAAGTGAATGCTCTCTAATTGCTGGTTTTAATTGCCACACTGATACACCTGGACCCAAGGCCAGATAGCTGGAAGCTTTGCGCCCCTCCTGAAGCCATACAGAGATAAAGGCCTAATGAAGTTGCTAGGCAGGCTGCTCCCCGACACTGACAGCAGCGTAATCCAAATGTGAGACGACTCACAGCTTTTTGGGGAATTAAGACTCCAAGCTCCCAATAGATTTGCTCGCCCTTTTTCTCTTAGATGCAGACGCTTTGTTCTCATCGGCTTCGGGTGTGGAATCACCTTAACCCTATTATTTTGGCACTCTATGTACCCGGTGATTGTGTATTTCATGGATTATCCCTGAAGGCCTTCTGACACCCATTCCACCAGCAGACTGACCTGCGAGTCACACCATTGATTCGAGCATCGATTAAAGTAAATTTGTGAATCGCATCAAAACAAGAGATCAATAAAGACTTAACAAAAGATCCAACAAGAGGATCTTATTAATTGTAAACTTGACATGATGTTTTCCAAGACCTTTAAATGTTGCTGGAGGAATATCTGAAGTGGGTGTACTCAGTTGTAACTGGATTATGCTTGATGTTAAAAAAACACAAACTGGAAGTGGTAAGACCGCAGTGATTTCCTTGGTAAAGCTTTTTTATGCAACACAGACAGAGGCTTTTCCCAGCACACTGATGATGGAAGTGACTACTGCTTTCTGGCTTTTATATTTGGCGCATTATTCTTTTATCCTAATACTATAAGCATGCTCTTTAGTTACATGCAGTAACTATACTTTGAATAATATTATGCTCGATTAATTTAATAATGCTCTGTGGTTATGTGGTAATGAACAAGTTAATCCTTTATTCATACCAGTCAATTTCATTAATTAACATTCATAGAATTACTTACTCCATTAAATTATAATTAAGATTATGTGGTAGATTAGAATTAAGCAGCAATCAAACCTAGTATTTAAAAGTCATAAGCACTTCCAAATCAACTTGACTTGGTGGCTCATTTACATATCAACCCTTTATGAAGCACCATAGGTCAGAGCAAGTCTTTTGTGTTTTTACCACCAAACATTTTTTTTCTGCTAGTACGGATAATTTAAATTGCAAGAATATTAATAAGGATAAAGGATAATGTCCAGTCAACTGGTCATAATTGCAAAATAAACCTTTACGGGGGATACAGGAGAGGTCCATCATGTCTAAAAACACCTGGCAGCTATGAGAAGATAAAACGTGGCTTTAAACTGTACATCAAAGGCTATAAGTTCTGAGTTATCTGTTGTTGTAAAATCTCTGATCTTGGCCATGAGATGAGATGGGAGTAAGACTATGCACACTATAAAAATGTGATGCAGACCAGTGATTTAAATGATAAAACTGTGAGAAGTGCATATTATGCCATGATTGAAGTGTTGTGCATGATTCGCATTATTAGAGATAATGGTAGCTCATGCTACCATTGAGGCAAAGGCATTTTTAACAATAAAACTGGTGCGGTTGAAGAAGTGTTGCCTCTGGATTAATAAGAACCCTTTAAACCATTTATTCAACCATGCCATATTCTTAAGAAATGCTTGAGCACTTGTCTAAACCCAGAACCCTTTGTAAAAGCACTTTGTGAAAAGAACACATCTTTTCCACTATTTACTTCTTGTGTGTTATATTGTTTAAATTTTATGGAGGTAATAACCATTTTTAATATACCCTAAAAGACTGACATGAAACATACAATGAAAAACAATTTCGGAATACATTCCATTCTAAACATCTCACGGCTGGGCCTGATATTCCCCCGGAAACATGCTCTCTAACTGTGAATAAGAATAAATAAATGAATAAGTAAATACAGCCATCCATCCTTTATCTTCCGCTTTATCCTCTACTAGGGTCGCGGGGGGGGTTTCCCATGCCCATCCAGTGGAAAGCGTTTAGACACAAACACACTCTATATGGGGATTCGAACCATCATTCATTTTAGCTAAACCTATGATGATGATGATGTTTGTTTAATCATTAAGCTTGAGGACTGTATTAAAGATATTAAAATATGGATGTCGAAAATCTTCCTACTGCTATATATTCTGATAAAACTGAGGTACTTATTGTTGGTCCCAAAGACAAAATTAACAAAGCTTCTAACACTGTGCTAAACCTTGACTCCGTAATCAGACCCAGTTTGTCTGCAAACAATCTAAGTGTCATTATTGATTAAGATCTCTCCATTACAAAGTACATATTTTGCACACACAAAGCAATATTACTAGAGTTGTATTTTTTCACATTTTTTAAGATTATTATAATTCACTTCTGACAGGATGTTCTAATAAATATTTACATAAACTGCAACTTGTTCAAAATACTGCAGCTAGAGTTTTAACTAGAACCAGAAAGTTTGATCATATCTGTCCCGTGTTTTTAACTACCAGTTAAGTTTCATATTGATGGCAAAATTTTATTAATAGCATATAAAATTCTACATCGTCAGTATCCGAGTGAACTAAGTAGAGTCTGCAGTACTGCATCCGTCTCTTTTAGTTATGTTGCTGTAGTCAGTTATGCTATAGTCACATGCTGCACTGTGTCAATCAAACTCTGGCTATTACCTAAATACTCTGCTTTATTAGCTCTAACTTCTTTTTTTGCCTGTTTGTTTTGAGATTGTTTGCCTGTTTGTTTCGTTAGTTTCTTTGAGGTGTCATCAGCTCTACAATTTTTATCATATATACTTGGAGTTTGATTGATGATTCTTCATACCAACTACAAATGTAAAACTATTTGAAACAGCCTTTTAACAGGATTTTAAATTGATCAAACTAAGCCACCAATATACCATATCACATTTTTTGGCAAGGGAATGTCAAGTTATTCAACAGGAAACAACCTTCAACGAATAGGAAAACACAGTATATATTTATTTTCTCCTAAGAATACTAAAACAATAAAAATAATAAAAATACAAACAAAGAAAAGCCAAAAGTAGCAAATGCTGGAAATTTACTCTTAATATTAATTTAATGGATCACTTTAAAACATAATTTTAGAACAGTACACCTTCTGCATGAATGTACAACACTTTATGTAAATTTGGGGGAAATGCATAATAAAGAAATGTGTTTTTGATTTAGTAGAAGTGATTGTTTTTCACACAAGGCTCATCTCTTCAACTGTTACATGTTTTTTGTGTTCCGTTTTTCTACTTGTATCTCACACAAACACACACACACACACACACACACACACACACACACACACACACACACACACACACACACACACACACACTCTCTCTCTCTCTCTCTCCTATGTGTCCTCTGCTTTGTCCTTTTTACTGATTGTTTATGCATGAGACGCGATGTGGAGCTAATACAGAGCGATTAACACCATACCAAGTGGCTCGGCATAGACATGCACAAGGAGGCAAATGTGTGTACTCTCAGCCAAGAAGATTGGATTGAGTGTGAGCTCTCGAACCATCCCTGCACTTCAGAGATTTGGGCCAGTCTCCAGGACTCAACCTCATGGTGGCACTTTTCCCAGGCTGACTGGTGGAGTTGAACCCTAGGTGTGGATCAAAGAGACACTTTTAATCCACACTGGCATTAATGTTGTGGCAGCCAGGTGAATGGAACACACAATCAATGGATTGATAACAACTGTCCAGCCTTATGTAAAGGTGTAGACATCCCTGCTCATCTGATGTGCTGTTCTATGTGTCTGTAAGTCAACACATCTTCTATAGAAAACATATTCAATTTATTGTATAAATTTTATGAATGCATTTTGTTGTATTTGTTGTATCAGAAGAATAAGAATGAAAATGACTTGCAAATAATATTCTAGATCAATTTAAAAGTCTAAAGTGGAGTTGAGACCTTGGATGTGTACAGGCTACGGCAAAACTTCCGCACTAATCAAGCTTTCAAACTATATGTTTATGCATTATAATGATTTACAGGAACAGACCTATTCAATCTACAAAGTAGCACATCCTTTTGCAGTGGTGATGTGATTGTGGATAATAGAATGTGTGACTGTTTAGCCAGTCTGCCTAACTGATCAATGTTTTAGTTGAATGTTTTGAAAGTGTTTGTTAGTGTTTCCTGATTACAGATTACACAGAGAAAAATGACAATTTAAGACACTCTTTGTTTTATGCAGCAAACGGCATCACTGGTGGGACTGTGACCTGTTTGTAGTGCCATCAACATCACTCCCTTTATAGGCACTGAGCTGAGTGTCAATGTGGCTGCTGATGTCATGCATTTGAAGGTCTATTCTTTTTTGGCCAAAATGTATGAAAGGCACAGTTGGGTGCACTATAGTATAAATAGCAGGATTGCATAAAATATCTGTTGGCCTTGTCTTCCTCACAAACTCCTCAGCACTTTGACAGAATGTTTTTTTCCATTTCATTCTTCTATCCCTGTATGTTTTGGTGTGCTGCAGTGATGCATTTTTATTCTTCAGCTTTCTGCAGTTTGTAAATAGATTTCTCCAAGTTCATGTTGAATCTGTTTGTGCAGTCAATCGCACAACCACTCTTTGCCAATTTTATATATGTTTTGTTTTTTAGCGCGTTCAAGCAGAACTCATTACCACAACCACTCACCTGCCACTCAGTGAATGTAATTACAGTGGCTTCCACCTTTTGTGATATCATATGCATGCCCTTTATTATTTTCTCTGTTGTGGATTGTATAATGAGTCAGCACTTACCACTTTGTAGCAAATGCAGGTTGTAGCAATTTTTTACCTGCAAAGTGTTTTGTTGGCCTTCTTTTCTCACCAAATTCGCTCTGTCTGTGACTCTGTCTTGTACAAATATTTGATTTTTATTTTGACTCACTTATCATTACCTAATCTACTTGAAATTTTACATACATACTTATGCCGCCTGACAAATGATGTTAATTTATGTATATGTAAACGTGAAAGTATTAATCAATTAACTAATTTTATATGAGGAAATGTTTTCACTATTCAGTGGTTACTTGTTTTTAATTGAGAAAAGAAAGGTACTTTTTCTTATAAGAACTATTAGTAAGCAGTTTCTCTTATATTAACCCTATTGTTTGTTTTGAAGTTAAAAGCTGGGACTTCCGAGTCCAGAAGGATGGCATCATCAAGAGTTTGAACGGTGACCTTGGCAAATATGGTTGATTGGCTGGCTCAGCACAGAGGCATCTCCCCATGATTAACATGTCTCATGGCTTGGTGACACCAGTTCTCATACTGGGGCAAGGGAAAGGGGGGCTGGTGGCAGAGTGGTGTGAAATCTGCTAATTAATGTGACCTGCTTTTAATCCAGGGAGAATAGACAGATGACATCTGAATCTAAGCAATAGATGGTCTGCTGGAGCTTGGCATGATGTTTCAATAATTGCGCCAAATCCAAAAATGTCACAGGATCTCAACTTGAATAAGACATGCAAAATACTAAACAATGACAGAATGCCTTGGGAAGAAAGTTAGTTCTCTTATTTCATCTCTCGTCCATCATTCAAAGTTTCTCTCTTTGGTTTTACTTGCTTTGGGAAAACATAAAGACGCCATGTTTTGTATTGGCTACTAGTTTGCACCAAGTCTAAAGCGGATGCCCTCAGGCTCCTCCCTACCTCACAGATGGCCCTGGAGACCCCTGACTAGAGATGTGTTGTCCTGTGCACTGAGGCATATTAGAGCAAGGGAGGAGGCAATATCTTTTCTTCTCCTTTGCTATTTCACTCTTTCCAATACTGTCTATTTTTTCTTTTTGCTTCTCATGCCTTACGCTTACCAATCCCACCTTTGTGCTTTTTAGCAGTCATATTTCCGGAACAAACTACTAGGTAAGGGGTAAAGCTGTGTTGAAGCCTTGTCAGATGCAATCCTATTCCTTTTTACCCCCTTTCCATCTAGGCAGCTCATTGCATGCCAAGGTAATTCTCCAGCCTGTTTACTCGATCCCTCAGCCCTACATGCATTTTCTGTTGCATATGTTGCAGCACATATGCTATGTCCTAAACTAAGCCTGCGGAACTTACAATGGAGTTACACACACGTTAATGACAATGTACCTGCACCTATGCCATCCACCACTGACACAGAGGAATTGGCCTGTGTCCAAAACGAATTACAGAAGAAAATCCCAACATCCAACAAATGATGGTTATCAGTGAATTTCCTTAAAGAGCTTATGATTATCTAATCACTGGATTAGTGTTTTTAAGTAATGCTGAATCTTTAACACATTAGAACATTCAATATCACATTAGATCACAATAATCCACATGTTAAGCCACACCAACACGATCATTTTATAGCAGCACAGCATGAAATTGTAGGCATAGAGGTGCTCCATAATCTAACAGTGGGGTAGAGCTTTGTTATTATTTTGAAGATGCATCTCATGGTGGGAGTGAAAAGAGAGCTGGACCAGTGGATAGGCTATAGTAATTCAGTTCAGCCACCTCTCAGACAGCTCCTATCTGTTGTTGTTAACCTAAAAGAAAAATCAGTAGACGCTGTCAGATCTGTGGCAGGCTGTCGGAGGCAGATTAAGGGCGCGATCGTGCCATCAGGCGGTGTCTACAAATGCTGCCACTGAAAACAGATTATCACCACCCTGCACCTAAAGCTTCTAAACCCTAAAGTCTCAGGCACAAGTAATGAATATATATATATATATATATATATATATATATATATATATATATATATATATATATACATTCATTACAGATTAGCTAATTGTTATCCAAGACTCCAACACATATTCATATACACAATGGTTTAGTGGAAGCAATGTTTGCTGGATATACTACAGCATATAGACACATATGTTAGTATGTGCTTTATACCTCAGGTTTGTTTTAGTGTCTCTTTACTTATGACTATACATTTTAGCACTTCACCACTAAATAATTAGGCTTCAATCTACATTTACATTACATTTGGTCATTTAGCAGACGTTTTTATCCAAAGCGACTTACAAGGCGAGCACAGGGTTAATCACAACATCCCTGGAGCAATGAGGGTTAAGTGTCTTGCTCAAGGACCCACACTGGTAACTTCAGTGGATTTGGGATTTGAACCGCCCACCTTCAGATTGATAGCCCAACGTCCGAACCGTTAAGCTACCACTCCCTAATCTAAACTACTGAATTGCTTGATTTATTTACCACTCCCTAATCTAAACTACTGAATTGCTTGATTTATTTACTTTCTATATGTCCTATTTAGCATAATGGGTCAGTAGGCCCAGTGTTCAGTTCCTGGAAGGGTAGAGCAAAGGTTCTTTTCTGTGTAGAGTCTGAATGTCCTTTCTTTGCTTGTGTTGGTTTTTTCCATGTTCTTTCTTGCACATTCGAATACATGCTATTAGGTGAAGTGGAGGTACTAAAACACTAAATTGCACTTAGCCATTAGCCATCACTGCACTGATAGGGACAGTCCCAAGCCTGGGTAAATAGCGGGGCTGCTCCTCAAACTTAACCTTAGACATTGTAAAAATGATATTAAAAAAAAATCTGTTTTAATGTAATTTAAATTCAATATTTGACAATCAACATTTTAAATTGTATGCAAATAACTCTTAACACCTGCCTATACAGTTTGTGTTAGCTTAGCAAAGCTTGTGTTATGGCATTAATACAAAATTTACAAATTTTCTCCCAAATGGTTTTAAAGACAGAATGATACCGAATTAAACAAGTACACACACCAAATATTTGTAAATCGATCTAAAGTAAATATTTAAATTAACAGTGTAGTAATAATGAGGCCACCATAATTGATGTGGTGAGAAAATTGTCTGTACAATTTTGTAATTGTACAGACATGGACAGATTCCTATTTGAACATTAAAAGCACCCTTATTAAGAATTTCTTTAAAAGATCTGTCTCTGTGGATAATGTTGGAAAATGTTCCACTTGTGAATCTCTGACTAAAATGATCCTTTAGAATCCCGATGTTGAGTTTCGGAGCAATTACGCTGGCATCATTCTATGAATTACGACCAGCAGCAAGGGACTTCTGAAAGTGCTTTATGCATAAAATAGCTAACTGGCTGTGCAAGTTGCTGCATTTTACTCCCAGAAAGGCATCGTATAACATGAGCTGATGAGATTTGATTAGGCTGCTGCAGGGAGATAAGTCATGGACCCAAATCACATCTGGTTCTAAACAATTTAAGGCAAAGGTGATGTACACAGACATCCACACAAATATGGCACCCTTCTGTCATAAAATGCTGACATAAATGAATGCCACATTAATGTAAACAGGAATCCTGCTCAATACACAGATGTGGGACATGTGAAGAATCTGCTGGATTGAACATAACACACAAAAGAAGGTAATGGAAACAATGAAGATTAAAGGAGAGCTTTTAACAGTAATGAGCTTGTTTAATTTATAGGCCTTCTGCCAAATGGTGTTCACAATGTCACAACGGTACAGTAAATTTGGTGATGGCATAAGTACTGCATGGTAAATGTAAGCAAGATTGATTAAACATTTGAAGTACCAGCCTGGCTGAGGTCCAAGTTCTGCTATTGTTGGGAAATTTGTGCCATAATACTGTCAGAAACTCAATGTTGATTATTATTTTTACACCGTTGCTACTGAATATCAAATGCAAGAAACTATACTAGGATACATTTAGACTTATTATTTATTTGCATATTTAAACTAACTATTTGAATTAAACTACACAAGTTGAAGCATTAATTCTGCTCAGTGACAGGGTAATGAAGCCACTTTACCACATATTTGAATATTTTGGGCTTTGAAGTTGCATCCACCCTAATGCTGTCTTTTTCAGTATGATTTGCTTCAAAACAGGATGCATTAAAGGTGCTTTCGTGCACCTCTCTGAACCTGAAAATAGCCAAGTAATCAAGCCTTAACATAATGCACACACATTTCTACCTGACTGGATTCACATCAGAGACCGGAATTTGGTTAACCAGTTGAACAATACTGTAGCTTAAGCAGTTCTGTTGCACTGGCAGCCATAATGTGACATTCCAGGGTATTATAAGGTTGTATTTTGTATGATTTGCCAGTGCATTTTACTTGCATTCCTTTATTATACCATAAGCCATCCTTATATGGTTACTGTATATGCTTTGCAAATTGTGCATTTCTAACACGTTTTTGGTGAACTCAAAGGAAAAAACATAAAAATCTTTTACATTGACAGTTTGTTATGATTCCAGAAAAGCAACCTGTAGTAAAAGTAAATAAATATTATCAGCATGCGTAAAAACTTAGCCGACTGAACTGTATCATCCTCATCCATATCCTGACATATTGACCTTGCTGTCCGCTGAAATCATTTCCATTCGATGAGTAGCAGCTTCTGATATAGCCTTGGAGCTGAACATAGCTCTGGGATAGTGTTAAAGCAGTTTTGATTGAATTTGCCGCAGAGCTAAGTGTGCATTAGCCGAGGCAGAGAAAGGAGAAGGTAATGAATTGGATTAAGGCCTCCATCACTGGGAGATTTTAGGAGACTCTTATTTGATGTAGCATATCGTGTATCAAATCAGCATAAAGGAATACCGATGGGTACACAGTGTTTTAAGCCACTAACAAAATCAAAGGTGCAAGATGTGAAAAGAGATGCTGCACTGCTTACTTCCAATTAAAGATGAACAATGATTAACTGAATGGTGCGGGTGTCTTGCCATGAATATATGTGGTCCATATGGCTTTTTGTTTTTGTAATATATTTATAACTCAATACACATCGCTGTAGTTATAGCAGACAAACTGCACAGTAATGTGCCATATGCTGAACCATTACTTTCATTCAACAGAGCCCTTCGGTACCATGCCTTCTGTATAGCAGTCAAAAAGGTGCCACAAAACAGCTCTGCTTACTTCAGAAAATACAAAAGCAATAAAAAGATAAAATGTCCAGTCTCCAGTCTCCACCCCAAATGGAACAGACCTCCAAATTTATTGCCAGTGTGAGACTCCTAATACATAAACGGCATGCAGAGCCTCAAAATTCAAGGCGTTTCTTTCTTGAAGGTCACTTTCCCCTCCCATTCATTGTTGACTCTAATGTATTCCTTCATGGCAGCCCCTAAAGCAGGAGAGGGGGCTGAATATTTCCAATTATTGGCAAAGTGTCAGGCAAAGCTGCTGTAATTAAAACCCAATCAGCATGAAGGAGCGCTGCATTGGTAATAGGTCACCAGCCCACCTGCTCTAGGCACATTTTACTGATGTGCTGCTATAGTCTACGCAATTACACCAAGTAATCAAGGTTTAAAATACTGCCATTGATACCTGTTCATTCTAGTCAGGTGGTGTGGCATTTTACTATGTCTCATTTGCCTTCGTGTGAATTGTGGAACTTTTTGGGATGCATAAGTTTCATACACTCCATAAATATCTTTGGGTTTGGCAAGATCTATGTGCATGTAGCTCAAATTTTTTTTTAAAAATTGACAGTCCTGTCAGCTGTACTAAGTAATGTCATGATGATCTTAAGTTTGGTGTTGCCAAGAGAATGGCTAAAATGAAATATTCATATTCCTTTAGGCCTGAGTGATGCTGACATAAATGGCACATCTGCTACAAGGTCAATGGCATAAGTGTGACACAATATTGTATATTCATGTTTGTACCACAGCAGAGAAGACAAAGACAGATAGAACATATATTTAAGTGTACAGGCTGATGCATTCCACAGCGTGACAGTATAAGTCATGCGGATCAACCATATAATAATTCAAATAGATCTATATGAAGGCCCACACAGCCATACATGCAAAGCGGACACCTGAAGTCAAATTCTAATTTCTGTTCTATAGTAAATATTTTCACATGGAAATAAAATAACGCCTCCCTACAGGAAATAAACTTCTGCACATGCTGTACACATTACAATTATTTATTATTTATTTGTATTTAATGATTTAATAATGTTAGAAAATATAAAAAGCGACTGTGTGTAACTGATGGTGTAGCAGGTAGAGCAGCTGCCTCAGAGCAAAGATGTGTGTCAGGGGGAGTCCAATGGATGTCTTGTGTTTTTTTTTTATTTACTTTGTAGCTTAAACTAGTACTGATATGTCATTTGTAAAGGATTAGTTCATTTTCAACTATGGACTGTATTCAGGAGTTTATTTCAGGAGTTACAAGTCATATTAGAAAGGCAAAATTTTACCTGGGTCATATATGTGTGTAATTTATTTGGACCACACTGCATTTTTTCAGGTAACATTTTCTGATCTAGCATAACTATAAGTTTAAGGATTGAAATCAGTTTTATTAGTCAGATAAATGATGCATATGGTCAGTGTACAAACAATTGATTAATTCACTGATGGATCTTTGGGGTCTAAGTATTTCATTCATTATTCACGTGAATACAGCATGACAAATGTTGTTATTACCGCTGAGATAAGCCAGCAAACATCAACTGTTCAACCAAAACAGCTCTGTTATGCTGTGCTATTGAGTGGATTTTCATCTTGCATCTTTCATTTTTTGTTGTAATTGGTTTATGCCCTATGGTTTCTCAAAAAAACACACAAGCTAAATAAAATAGCTAGCTAAAATGAATAATGTTATTCTTATTGATATGTGCATTATTCGATAGTCGATCATTTTAAATTTATAAATCGAGAGGCTTCACAAAGGTAAACTTGTGTATCACATTTTAACAATAAAGTAAAGCATGTTGCCCTTAGTGGTTAAGACCAATTTCTATTTTGTGAATGTACAAAATGACTGCAAATGCAGCTACGCCAGTTCCACTTATTTCATTAATGTTTTTAAAACGTATTTAATTTTAATCTTAATAAGATTTAAAAATGAAGTCAGTCAATACAGTTTTACTTTGCTCTTGTTTTATTTTTACTGTTGCTTGCGATACACAAATTTCCCTAATTTAATAATTGGGATTATTAAAGTGACCGAACAGCAAAGAGTTCGACCCAGCTAACATGCACAGGTCCTTTATGCATAGAAATTACATACACTCCCTATGTGTGGGTTTCCTCTCACAATCCAAAGACTTTCTGGTAAATAAATTGGGGATACAACGACTGGTTAATAAATCATCACTGTTTGGAAAATTGCTCATGAGCTGTCCAAACATTCAAATCTGACACAATACAACAATGACTAATCAGGAAAGGAGGCAAAAGATGCTTTAGTTGTCTATATAATCAAAGGAACACTCAAAGACTTACAGAAAGCATTTGGATGCCTATGAGTCATGAATGAGCTGTATAAAGTTCATTTAACTGTTCAGAAAACCATCTACAAATTGAACTACTGCTGTTGTGTTCTACACAGGCCAATCCTTTTTAAAAAAAATTACATAAAGAAAGTGTTTAACAAATGATCACAAAACAGTGCAGCTGCAAAGATTCAGGAAATGCAAGGAAATTGATTCATCTGACTATAAAATAATGTTTCATAATTATAGTCCTTCTCATAATATTTATTATCAAACTTTACTTTTACCTTATTCTTAGACAGCAAAGTCTACCCCCTGGAAGTCCATTTTTCCCAGAAGCGGCCTTGCCTGCAGGGCAAGAGGTAGTTAGAAATTGTTTTGCATAGACATTATTCTGTTTACTGCAATGATCAAAATTATTCTTTTTTTCATTTATTTTTTATGCTGTTCATCCTAAAAATGTATGGTGGGTTGTTGGAGTCCGTGCCAGTACGACCTTGGACAGTTTACCGGTCCAATACAGGGCAGACGCATAGACAAACAGTTTTATTGGTCATTAAATTACCTATTTCCATTGGCAACTATTACAAACTTCACTCTTCATTCTGCAAAGACCAATGGTGTCAGACATCACATAGTAAATCAACCTGAATATGTGATATTTTACACCACAGGTTAATAAGAAGAATCTGACTTGTAATCAACAACCAAAAATACTTTTTCTGTCAAGATGTGTTCACTTTAATTTTGTTGCTTGTAATTGCTACAGCAAATCATTCTTCACCGTTAGAAGTAAAATGTCAAAATGTCAAAATAAATATGTTTTGAAGCTATCAGTGTCACTTTGATTACCCAAGTGGTTTGTTATATAACAAAGGTATTGAAAATGGATCTTTGATTTTGTGACTTTATTCAATTATTTTATTCAAGACAATTATTTCATCCATCCATCCATTATCTTCCGCTTTATCCTCTACTAGGATCGCGGGGAGGTTCCCCATGCCCATCCAGGAGAGAACATCTCAAACACCCAAGACAGGGTGCCAATCTATCGTCGGGCACACACTCTCTCACACAGACACAGACACACACACACACACACACACACACACACACAAACACACTTCATATGGGGCAATTTTGGAGAATTCAATTGACCTTGATCAATGTTTTTGGACTGTGGGAGGAAACCGGAGAACCGGGAGGCAACCCACGTGGAGGCACAGGGAGAACATGGAAACTCCACCCTGATTAGGATTTGAACCGGGAATCCCTAGCGCTGAGAGGCAAATGTGCTTACCACTAAGCCACTGACAATTAATTAATTAATACAATTAATTAATAATGAATATTTATTTAGAACATTATCTACAATATTTAGTGAAAATATGTGAAGGCTGGCTGTGGGAAATCACCAGTGACGTAAAGATATTGCTGTCATGAGCTGGACAAAAATACACAGACATGTTTGTACAGAAAATAGTTTAAATGATGGCTGTCTATTGTGCACATGTGCTCAGGTTTCAGCTTCTGCTCATCCATAGACTCCCTCCCAGTGTCTAGTCTGTCTGCTGCATTTTAAAAATAGCCATTGACAGTCGATTCCGAGATACTCACAAGCACTGGTTTCTGGGTCAATTCTATCACAGACATAGAGCACAATTAAATTGTGCTGTTGGCGTCAATACAGATTAACTGCCATGATCCAAATAGCTTCAGATAGAACCAGATGAAGGCAGCAGAGCATAACCTGCTGCATTTCATCACCGAATTCTAATGGTCTTGCATTTTTCAATGCCATATGAATGCTTTATTCAGGATCATTCCCATAAGTCAACACTAAATTCAGAGTACATTCCCTGCTTCCCAGCAAGCTTGCTTTATTCATTCTTTATACTCTTTCCATGTTGGGCCTTTATGTATTCAGGTCTTCATTCAGGGCCCGTGCAGTTTTTCATTCTTTAGTGGAGAACATGAATGTCATGCTGATTGGTGGACCCCTCAGAAACGGCATCTGACCCTAAGTTTAGCAACCTTAATTGAATGCCTCCTGTCTGTACAGGGTGTGCGCAGCAGGCTTTAGGTTTGTCTTATGAAGTGGCTGCATGCGATGCAGCAGGTCTTGCGAGAGCACCTGGTTGTGTAATGTCCCGCTGGTGCTCTGCAGGGGCCATGCATTATGCAGTGATCGCATTGCCATGCCGCTTCTTCCTTTGCCGCAGCAAAAATAGAAACTTTCACTGTTCACTGCGCTGTCTGTAGCTGAGCTCTTCTCGTTCGCTCCTTATTGCTCTTGTTGTAGCACACCATCTCCCAGAAGAATACACAATATAGCCTTTCTTAGTACAGCACACACATGTACACATTCTGCCATCACTGCTATAAGCCCTTCAGAGACAAGTTCCTTATAAGGAGATGGAGATGTCAAAGAGCCCCAGCCACTGGGCTTTTTATTGCTAGTTTATTAAAACGCCTACGTCTGTGTCTCTTTTCTCTGACAAGGGCGAGAAATGCGGACAAAATTTAAACGCTGCACTGCATCTGAGTCCTGTTCTGAAAGGAAAGGCAAAAATCGACTCAGGTTATGCAATGACTCTAAACCAAAATGCTTGTACTATCAGATTTAATGTGAATTTCAATTTACAAAGTGACAGTGGAAAGTGAGTTTTAGTGATAGCAAAGATGTTTGCTGCTTTATCCAAAACAAACCTAATCCAAACCTGCAATTCCCAGAGTGAACACTCTCAGCCTACAGTATCCTGTTCTATTGTTATTGCACTTCTGATGTCTATTATAAGGAACAACACCGTATGAAAACTGAGAAGAGCTCAGCAAAGCAGTCAGTAAGGCAGCCTTTGAGCCCACGCATCAATAAAGCTGTGGCTTTGGCTCTGTCTGCGAGACAAGAGCTATCAGCAGTGCTGAAATGAAATAGGGGGAGAGACAGGGAGAGAACGAGTAAGAGAGAGAATGTCAGACAAGCACACATTTTGGAACTCAGCTACCCGTAGTCTGAATGAAAGCAATAGTCATTTTTTTCATTGAGAGATATGAAAAGCCTTTTTGCCCTTGTCTCATAACAGTTGTCACACCACTTGTCAGAGAACCAAAAATTACTGAAATTTTTGCCCCTTCTGTATAAGAAACACCTTACCTCTACTGCCCCAAATCTAGTATCTTGAAGATTTATTAGCCATTGTCATAATACATATGAATGGTGGCCAGAAAACTAAACACGAAGTCCGGTATACTGAAAAATAAAGATTAAATGTATACACTCAACGATGAGCATGTAAAAGTTAAGTTAACCTATTTTGTCCCACTAAAACTGTCACAGTCACAGTAAAATATTACGATTAAGACTAAAAAAACTAATTAACTTGCCCCCAGAATTTATGCAAACCACCTAAATGTGAATTAAACAGCATCTGTTTCGAAAACACATTCCATTAATTGTGACTTTATTGTTTGACATCACAACATTAAATTCCACTTAATAAGTTACGCCTGAATTTTAAATATAAATGTAGTCAATTTTTGAGGTTTTGATAAAAAATTAAGGGGCAGAACCATTATCGCAGTTAAATATGTTTTCAATCATTTACTTTACTTCCAACGAACCAGCACAATAATTCAGTGTTCAGATGCAAACTATACAGCAGGACATTTAAATTACCCATCCACCTAGTTTTATTTCAAAGTATCTGTTTTGTTATCCACTAAAAGTATTGAATATGAGATATAAACTGGAAGTCTACTTGTTATTTATTGCAGTCCTGGTGCATTACTCATTATATATTAACTAAAAAAACATTTGATTTTGTCATCTGTTTAATAAAGATGCTGGGCTCAATAGTAATGCAACAGTGCATTTTGTAAAAAGGTTTTGGTTGTGATGAAATTTGTTTGGGTGGATGCTTTTACACTTGTGTAACATAAAACTTAAAACCTGGTAAGCCTGATTAAGTTATTGTATCTAAATATGAGGTACATTTGCATGCTTGTGGATTAAGTATTATTCATTTCTCAATCCACTTGTAAAATGTTTAATGTTATCTCCTACTGTTGCACATTATTTTTGAAGCTTTATCATTTTAACTGTGCATTTAGTATGATTAAAATCAACTTTGTAGTTTATAAGTCTTTGTAATTTTTTAAAAAAAAAGAGTACACATCACTGGGTGAATCATACTATACATAAATTGTTAATAAAAGAAAGTGAGAAAAAAGAGTTTTTAATATCACCACTGCTTCTTCTAAAAACACACATTTACTTATTTTTTATGTCACTCTGATTAGAAGGAAGAAAAAAGAAAATCCAGGGATCTCACATTTGTCTCTGCCTGAGTTTAGTACAAACATCTGTAGCTTCACAGTGTGTTCAGATCTAAAATATTATAATTCTAAGGCTTATGCATGATCATTAAAGAGACCAAACTCCCAATATGATGTAATACTATTAAAATAAGCATATATTTTAGACTCGGAGAAACAAAACTTGTGAATCTTGTTGTGAATCTTACTATTTCTAATTTCACTACTATAGAGCATTATATAAAGAATTGATTACAAAGTGTGTAACAATTTTGTGTTTGTTTATCTATATTACTGGGAATTAACTTATTTAATAAGGAACTATTTTATTTATCCAAATATTCTGTTTTAAACGTCTATAGTTATCTTTTAAGAAATTTGACCAAAAATTCCTTAAAATGCCAGGTTAAGACCAGTCTTAGGTTGTTCATAGTTACTTACAAAGAACAACTTCAGACAGATTTTATCAGATTTTTTTTCATACAGATTTTAAAAATTATGTGAAGCTTATGGTACAAAGATTATACTAACTACACATCACATGATCATATCACATCTTCTAAAGAAAGAATTCTCAACCTTTGTCAATTCTCAAAATTTAAGACCCACTTTGAAATAATTTTGAGGACTGATGTTTTCTGTCAAATTATCACTAGAATGTTATCAGTGCTCTATTACTTATTTGCAGACAAAACCAACTTAACACAAAAAATAGAATAAATTCTTATATAAGTGTATAAGTGTAGAAATTCCAGTAACCTAGCCTTTTCTTACCCTGTTCTTAGGGACATGACAATTATGCAGGATTATGGGCTCCCTAAGGTATTATATTAATTATATTATATTAAGAGTGTTTGTATCATTAAAGAGGTTTACAAGAAAAGTAAAAGATGATTGTGTAATAAAGTTTAGTAGCCAATTTTAAATAATCTAGGGTATTTATCCAGAATTTAATTACAGTTTTCATTCAACTTGCTCATTTAAATGGAACAGAATGCCCTGTGAAATGTAGGAGAAATGGAAAATCTCTTGTGCATTCTTAAACCATCATCTGTGGCAGATGGGATTCTTGATATAGTACAATCAAATGGGAAACTTTTCTTTTATATGTCTTTTATATGCATGATTAATGATACAGACAAATAAATCTCTTCATTAGTCTACAGATTTAATAACATAATGACCTAAACATGATAAAGAAATATTTATGATATTTAGATGAATTTAAGGCTGATCACAGACACATTACTGGAGGATATTATGCAAAATTGAGATATTAATTATTTGTTAAAGTTTATATCCTTTGGTTTTATTTGTATCCAGTCTAAAATGCAATTTCTAATTCCTTAAAATATTGAAACAGGATAAATATCAATCTTTCTAGCCCCCCAACCCATCTCCAAAAAGCCCTCATTAAGCCTAATAGACTTAATGACTATGCAGTGCTTCAAATTATTCAGAGATTATTGGTCTATTTATAGATCTTAGACTATAACGAGACTTAATACAAATGTGAAGCACTTTTTAAACCAATGAGATTCTACAAATCAAATAACAAAGTTATTATCTGTAGTGTTTCAATTAGCATCAGAAATTGTCGGCCTAGTGCCTGCTACATACTAAGGCAAAATACTAATCCCATTTTAAAGTAAGCATCTGCAGCACACTGAAAGTGGAGAGACAACTATATATAAGTTTAGGTCACAAAAACAAAAATAAACATAAAACATTCACAGTAGGTGAATGATATTTGTGTCATGGTGTATGTAATGAATCTGAGATTGTGTGGATAGTAAATGCTAACCCAATATCTTGATTACCCATTATCTTGGGTGGTAGAGGTGCATGACCACATAAAATAACCTGTTAGTCTAAACCGTATTTTAATTTAAATGATAAAGGAATGACCGCAAATTCAGATGATACGACATAAACTTTTTCCTTACATACAAACGTAATTGAAAGGTAAGAACACATTATTGCGTATTGAATGAGGTTTCACTTGAGATTAAATAGGTGAATATTTTATAGTAAATAATGTATTGTTGACTCTTATACTGTACACAGCAGACAGAGATTAGGATTAGACTGAAATTTGGGAGAAATAGGCTTTATGATAAAATCCTAATATTCCTAAACTTTCATAGATTTTCATACAACTTTACTTATTTACATTGGTGTAAAATTTGCAAAGTATACAGTTGTTTGGCCTACATTTAATATCTCCTTTAATTATTCGAAGGCAATGTAAAAAATATCAAAGGTATACAGCAGTGTTACATACCAAAGTGAAACCAGTACAATTGTTTGATGTCTGTGGATTAGAAAACAGAAGGGGCACAAGAGGCAGAGGTGTGTAACCATGAATTGTGGTTCCCCTTCTCAAGGTCAAACTCAGAAGTGGGTATACAGACAACCAGACAGTAATCATTTGTACAGGAAAGAAAATGAAAACCACACACATACAATATGACAACACATGAGACACACTCAGTTGGTGTACTGGGAACTGCAGCTATGACTTCTCTATTGTGACTCTGACATTTTTATATTTTTAATATAGTCTTTATGGGTAATATTGCACAAAAAAACCTTCAGTTTGTAGGCAACTGAACCATAGATGAAACGTTTTATGATAATAGGCCAAACGTCGGTATTGATTTTATCATATATAGTCACACATATTCCTCCAGCTTCCCGCTATGCAGTCAGCCGTGGCACCGTCGTAAAGATAATTTCACATATTGGACAAATCTGTCACTTTCCCCTGAAGACTTGCACCAGACACAAATTCGTGGCTGTTCGTTAACGAGACGGAGGTCAATTCCCCAAACAATGTGGTTGGTGTCACAATAAAATGCGGGTTTTATGGCTTGTAGCAGTGAAGCGCTATTGAACAGATAAAACACGCCAAACTGGCATCTGGAGGATTATAAAAGGAATTGCCGTGAAAAAAAACCTCACACACCCACAGCAAAATCCGTTCAGTAAGAGAGGTGAGTGGGTTCAGAGCTGTAACAACTGAGTCTCGGGTGCCATCTTTAGGACAGATTCCACATCATGGGCTTCCACTCAAGCAAGAGATAGTTAATGCTGCCCCCCACTGTTAGAGCCACGACTATGGTTTACTAAAGCTTTCACAAACTATACCAATGAGCACCATGTATTCAAAACAGACTCCTGTCATAGATACAGTTAATCATTACATTCAAATTTCATAATAGGGCAGGACAGTGGCTTAGTGGTTAGCACGTTCGCCTCTCAGCGCTAGGGATTCCCAGGTTGAATCTCAATCTGGGTGGAGTTTCCATGTTCTGCCTGTGTCCACGTGGGTTTCCTCCAGTTTCTCCGGTTTCCTGGATTAAAGTCAAATTGAATGCTCTAAATTGCCCCAATTTAGTGTGTTTGTGCGATATATTGACGCCCAGTCCTGGAAGTATCTGCCCAGCGCTCCTCTGGATAGGCATATCCTCCCCTGCATGCGTGACCTTAGTAGAGGGTAATTCATGGATGGAAAACTGTAATAAAAAAATAAAACAATGAGACAAGCTTTCACCACGAGCATATTCTTTTATCTTGTTCGGGACACGTATTAATTACAAAACATTATCCAAGATCATTTTCAGAAGGTTGAGGCGTTTTCTACATTACATTATATTTAAATTTAGTCATTTAGCAGACATTTTTATCCAAAACGTCTTACAAATGAGAACACCGCAAATCAGTAGTTAAGGAACAGCGCAATAAAAAACTTTTTTGTTAATACAAACAATTAGAAATGGATGCATCCAATACATTTGCATTGCATTTAGTCATTTAGCAACCTGAGATATATTTAAATACAGTGGAAATGTGTAAAGTGATCAGCAAGGTCCACATTTCATCTTGTTTTGGGGGAAAATATGAATTATTCCACTTGCAATAGACCATCAAAAGCAACAAAAAAGTTTTTAAAAAAACACGTGTCCGTGTGGGTTTCCTCCGGGTTCTCTTGTTTCCTCCCACAGTCCAAAAACATGCATCATGATCAATTGAATTCTCCAAATTGCCCCATATAGAGTGTATGTGTGTGTGTGTCTGTGTGAGTGAGTGTGTACCAATAGATTGGCACACTGTCCTGTGTGTATCTGCCCAGCGCCCGTAATGTTCTCCCCTGGATGGGCATGGGGAACCTCCCCCGCAACTCTAGTAGAGGATAAAGCAGAAGATAATGGATGGATGGACCGTTGAGACAATATGTTCCACAAGCTCTATTTCTATTTCAGCAAGACAGGCTTTATTCTGAACAAGTTATAACAATGTGGCTTAGAGATAATGTGTGTGTGCTGGGCTGAATCATCAAAACAATACAGCTTCTTGTTTTTACACTATATTTTTTTATCAGTTTTACCTACCACATAGATGCATCTTGTAGCTCTACAACTCCAGACTATTCCTCTACATACACAAGAATTTTAGTGGTAGCTGAGTCTCGGAACTGCAGTAACATTAACGTGCTGGTGATGTGTAAGTGTGTGTTAATCTGATGTGAAACACATTAGTGCTGCTACTACCTGTATTTAAATTTGTAAAACAATAGATGAGTTACTGTCTCTAACTTTATAGCTGCAATGTTGAGCAATATGCAAAATATGTCCTATAGAGTGCACAGTAAGGGGATTCAGTATTTAAAAACACTGCTGTGTCTGATCCAAACATTCCAGGACACTCTAACACCGCATCTGTGTCACTCATTATCCATCACTAGTTAAATAATAACCAAGTATAATATCTAATACCAAATAATACACTGTTGTAACAGTCTTCTGTACAGACATGAACCCTGTAAAAACATAGTTCTGTACAAATGAAGCAGATATACAACAGAGAGAACAGAATATACATAGACCCACTTTCCCTCCTGCATGCACAAACCATTACAAAACTAATGAGGGGAAAATGCTTGTATAAAATGTACTGATAAAATTGAGGCTTTATTGGAGTTTATAGCCTGAAGTAAATGACAGAAGCAGTAAATCATAGCTGTGCGGGACAACCACTAATCTGAAGTGAGGGTACAAGTGAGTACTCAACCCTCATTTGTAGCCCACTAAAAAGGATTTGAATGTACTTCACAGAAAAAAAAGCATATATAATGTTTTTTATCGTCACAATACAATTTCAATACATTGCCAAGCTCTAGCATTTTAACTTGTATATTAAAAAAAAATTTGTTGTTGTTGTTGATGTATTAACAACAAATGTGGAATGACCAAATAAATATTACATTAATCTGTTATGAGCCTCTGATACTGGTTGCCACAAGAACCTTATTTTGAATTATTAGAATTATCATTAAAAATATTAGAAGTCCATTGCTTCCATACACAAATTCATCAAGTGTTGACATCTTCTGTTTTACACTATTATAATGCAATGTTGAAAAGCTGTAGAATTGTTTAAAAATAAAACTATGTAAATAAATGATGTTTAAAGCATTTTGCACTTAAAGTTTTATTCAAACATTTAACAGCAAAAAAATGTGTTTACTGTTACAACTGTTGGTTACAGCTAAATTAGTAACACTAAAATACTTTAAAAGTATTTACTAAAAGTAATACTAAAGAGTAATACTAAAAGTATCCAGAACTCTATAAAAGTGTCCGTTCACTCTGTGTAAATTGTCTAACAGGGGAAAAGTTGAAAAAATTGGAACTGTAGGCATTTAGTCTGTATGTATTTAATTACAGTGTGTTGCACAAAATGCAACATCCAAATTCAAATGTTTTTTTCCCAATTTTTGAAAGCAGCTTAGATCTAAACATGAATACTTGAATTGAATTGAAATAATTGTTTTGTAGAGATAAAAACTGGTTTGGTGAAAAAGTACAAACTAATTTTTTTATTATTTTATATAACAGTCTGTGTTAAACCCCACTTTTATAACTGTAGATGGTAAAAAGTATCAGAGAAAGCAGTGTTCATTCTATAGTTAAACCAGAAGCTTTTATGTTTGATCCTGATCTCTGATTAAAGTCTGAATGCTTTTTGGCACACTCTCACCTCTTTTCTGGTTTGAGTTTTGTTGAAGTTTCTTTAGTGTTAATTGCATGCACAAGTAAATTAATTTGTGGTTGAATGTGTTTTCTAGGATGTATTAACAACATATGGACAAACTGGATGCCTTAAACAGGTTCAGAATGAGCGTGTAGATTGGCATATTGTGTGGAGTGAGCAAACTGGAATAACCAGAAGTTATGCACTACATCTAACATTTAACACCTTGTTGTGCCAGTTCAAGAGGTAAACAGATATGAGTATTACTGAAATAGCACATGGAAATAAATGGTGTTTGGGTGTGACCGCTTTCGGACAGGTCACAACTTGCTTTTTTCACTGGTGGAATGTTTTGTCAGTCTGCATGGATAGAGGAATTAGCTACAGTGGACTGATGCAGTATCTTCAGACATAATGAATAATCCTACAGCTGCTTTATGTCAGTTTGCAAAAAAAAAAAGGAATTTACTGTTACTCAGTAAAACATCACTAACTACTGTAGTTACACCAAAGTGTTAATAAAGATTTTTTAGATTTGAATAAAAGTTTGTTCAACCACATTTCAGAACTTTTACTTTACCAAGTGTAAAATTCATTCATTCATTATCTTCATTCATTCATTATCATCATTCATTATCTTTTATCCTCTATTAGGGTTGCGGTGGGGTTCCCCATGCCCATCCCAACGTCTCAGGCGCTGGGCAGATAGACCCAGGACAGGGCGCCAATCTATCGCTGGGCACACACTCACTCACACAAACACACTCTATAGGGGCAATTTGGAGAACTCGATTGACTTGATCCATGTTTTTGGACTGTGGGAGGAAACCGGAGAACCCGGAGGAACACACGGACACAGGGAGAACATGGAAACTCCACCCAGATGGGGATTCGAACTGGGAATCCCTAGTGCTGAGAGGCGAATGTGCTAACCACTAAGCCACCTTACACTTTTTACACTTTTTACACTTTTAAGTAAGTGTAAAATTAGATAAAAAAATTTCCTATACTAGAAAAAGTTTTTTAAACGGCAGTCTGTGAAAACATGCAGTCCATGTACTATTAGATTTGGTATGTATATAATAAAATGACAAATGGAGCATCTGTGATAACTGCAATTTCACCCAGGGATTAATAAAGTAGTCTGATTCTGATTTTAATATTGCATGTTACAACAAAATTACAGTTAATTTATCAAATATAAAAATAAACCAGTTTTTTATATTTGTTTTATATCTATTCAGAATTGTAATAGTTACAATAGTTACAGCATTGTAATAGTTTATATAACCTACTTTTTTTATTTCAGCATCAACAATAAACCCCTTAATTGTAAACAAAAATGACTGATTAGAAAGTATTGATGGTCTGCATAAATAAACCATGAATCCATGATGTAATCAGAAATTCATGGATACAATTCTATTTATTCCAGTTTGGGTAATTTGTGTAATACCACCATGTGTGTGAATTCTCCAGGCATTTTGGAAAGTCTTTGCAGAATGCAGTTTCTCTCTGTAGGTGAGTAAGTTCTATGAGGAATATATTATAGCAAACAAATCTCAGGGACTTTAGTAACTGTAAATATAATATTGCAGGTATCAGCTGACGTTATCTGACTTCAAAAAGACACACCACGAAAAAAACGGTAACAATTTGAGGCTGTACTGTACATCATGTGAGTGTCATTTTTTGAACTCCAATGGTTAAATGCCTTATGGTTTTTTGAAGGGTGTCTAACATTCATATTTATGTGCAGGTTCAGCGCCCACATACTTGTTTGTACGACCTTCGGCAATCTTCGTATTACTTCGTGAACTGCCGAGTCCTACTCTTGGGCCTTCGGTCGTTACTCGTCATACTTCGTGAGCGCTCGGCTACTCGGCTCGCAGTGATCGGCTCTCCGGCTCGCAGTTCGGAGTGTGTGGTTGTTGTTGGCGGTGACGCGGCGGAGGTGTAGCCTGACGCGCTCTCTTACGTGTCGGCCCGAATAAAAGTGGAGCTCCGAGGGCTCGCCAGTGACGGAAGGAGTCTGAATCGGTAAGAGGAGACAAAGTGTCCCGGCGGGGAGGGAGCGCTCGGGCACGTCCAGGATAATAACAGCTCGGGTCGGGTTCGGCCCAGAGGAAACAAAGAGATCATGGCGGCGGGCTTGTACATGTAGGGAAGCAGAGGGAGGGCGGGAGGGGAGGCTGCGGACTGCAGACGCAGGGTTCGGGCTGTAACACGCAAACATGTCGATTCGGGAGCACGCAAAGCCGCCAGCAGCGCCGTGTGTGTTTAATGTCGCTGTCATCTGCGGGTAGTCCTCGCTTCTGCTAACATTAGCATTAGCTGTGGCAGCAGATGTAGGATT
The DNA here is from genome assembly GCA_019802505.1 of Corydoras sp. C115. Classification (NCBI taxonomy): domain Eukaryota; kingdom Metazoa; phylum Chordata; class Actinopteri; order Siluriformes; family Callichthyidae; genus Corydoras; species Corydoras sp. C115. The sequence goes on from JAFMOC010000001.1 coordinate 8,958,860, forward strand.
CTGATTTTCTGTGTGCTTCATTTCCAAATGACATATTCCAGTTTTGATGTTATCATGCTGATCTCCATTTTCAAGCTTATTCATCATAGTTATATGTTATACCGTGTCTCGATTATTTCTTCATTTAACACACGACTGACGTGAAACATGTTGCACTACAGACAACAAATCTGTGCCACCTTTAAATACTATACTGAATAGTTCTGATTTACGTGTTTGCATATGAAATAAATACTTAATGACTGTTTGTAAACTGGAGGATTTTTTTTATAGCTTTCCTGCACATTTCATTTCATTAAAATCCCTTTCAGTGTTAAATAAAAAATAATTCTACCTGACCAAAAACACGTTTTGATGCTTGGACAAAGTTGGAGCACTTTTTTCACAGTTTTATAATATATATATATATATATATATATATATATATATATATATATATATACATTGTGAAATATTTTTATCTAAACACAATGGCAAGATACTTTTTCATACCTTCACAGTGTGAAAAATTTGGACAATTTGCTTTTACCATATAAACTCAACAGACTGTTTGAAGAATCAGGTCGCGTTTGTATGACAACTTAACACCAGGTCATAATCACTGAATTCTCTGAATCTCCTTTTTCCATCTGGACAGTTTTAGAAGCCAATCTTTTCAACCCCGAAAGTTTGCAATTTTCTAGTTTTCCACTAGCCACATTTAAAAAAATCTTGTTTCTTTTTAAGGATTAGTAGTAGTTTATTCACACGGCTGCATTTGAAAATTATTGACTTTATGCAACAGAGCTGGTAGGCCAAATTAAGAGAAAAACGATATTTGTGTTTACACATACTACTTCTCAAACCTTATACTACCGTGTAGAAATAATGGGCTCTTCTATACAATTGTTGAAAGATGAAATGAAAATTAAAATGATAAACTGAGATTCTCACAGGACAGATTAAAGCAAAATAATCCTTGATTTGTTACCTGGCTAATAAGTAAGAAAAATGAAATAAACTAGTTTGGTTTAGAAAACTTATACTGTAAGTCAACCCATTTAACATTTTTTTCAAATGGGTATAAAATAATACAAATAATAAAAGCAATAATAGCTTTATGTTGAAAGTTGTTTAATCTGCAAAAGTCTATGTCCATGGTGTCCATAGCTTTAAATTCTAAGTTTGTGATATGTCCAAAGTGTTGCATACACTAAAATAGAATGATTTTTAGAAAGTGTGTGCAGATTTTTTTTAGATTTTATTAATTACTGGAGTCTTTATTTACCACTTCTCAATTAATTAAATAAAATTACCAGTTACCCAAGTGTGTCTGACATTTTACATTCATTTTTTTTGTGGTAATGTGTTATGTTTGGAAAAAGTGGTCATGAATTCTCACCAAGTAATCTTTCATCTAGTTAATTTTCCATTCATTTCTAAATTTAGCTTTTATGCACAAAAAAACTAAATAAAATTAATCAAAAATAACATTTGTACTGTTAATTAATTGCATACTGAAATGAAGATAAATTTGTATTTATATTAATGACTGAATTCTGTTCAGCTGCAGAATATTGTGTATTGTGGCTATAGATAAATAAAATGTTAGTATAAGAAAAGGGAAAAGAAGCAAATAAGGATTTTTTTGTTGTTCCTCTATTCATTTTTACTTCAATTCTAATCCTGTACTCACCTTGAAATGAGTTTAACCAAGTTGATGTTTCCTGCATATGGCTGTTGCTAAAAGATTTGAGGAAATGCACTTTGAATGTATTAGCAGGAGTTTTACATCAGTTTTTTTTAAATAAATAAATAAACTTATAAATAATCTAAATATAATTGATTTCTTTTTTGTCATCTAAGGGCTATCTACAGAAAAGGTGTATGTTTCCTAAAGCCAGATTTATTAATGTGTCACACATTATTTACATGTTCTCACAAATCAGGTACATTTCCATTGAAAAAACTATTGCGAAGAGAATTAAGTGTTTTATAAATAGTGTCAGAAAAAATGTGTGTGTAGAAAACAATAACTAAAACTAGAAAGCCTTATTACTTTGTTTTTGGCTTGAATGTGGTTTCTCCTCAATATTTCCTGGCCAAAGAAAAGGTCACCACCTGGATTTAACTAAGCAAGTAGGTAAGAGCATCTCACAAAATTACTGCATGGGTGATCATGTTTCATCTTGCAAAAAGTTATTTAACTGATGCAGTGAGAAGCTTCTCACTTATTAAATGGCCATGTCGAAAGACGCTTCCTGTGGTTGTGAAAGAAATGTTGATCTGTTTCAAAAGGTCATTGTTAAAGAGTGGTTCGAGGAACATGAGACATCATTTTTACACACGAATTGGCCGCCACAGAGTCCAGACCTGAACCTGTTTGAGAATTTTTGGGATGTGCTGGAGAAGACGTAATCCAGTGATCCAAGTATCTATCATGATGAATACAAGAACTTAATGTCCTAACATAACAGAAGCTTTTGGAAATGATGCCATATGGAATACATACTGTAATCAAAGTGTGTGACCTTTTTTTCTGGCCAGGCAGAAGGTGTATACGTATATATATATATATATATATATATATATATATATATATATATATATATATATATATATATATATATATATATATATATATACTGTATATATATATATATATACTGTATATATATATGTATATATACAGTATGTATGTATATATATATATATATATATATATATATATATATATATATATATATATATATATATATATATATATATATATTTTTTTTTTTTTTTTTTTTTTTTTTTTTTTTTTTGGTGTATCTCCACATGTTGTGCAGCTGTAGGAAATACATTTCCTCAGGGATTGTTCACCTAAATTCTTCCTGTTTGTTCTTATTAAATTCCCTAAAATCAAGTACTGGTCCAAATTGAATACTGTGGAAGAGCTTTCCTCACTACACATTACAACCAGACACTCTCCTCAATGTGGCTAAACATCAGATCACTGAGATCCATCTCTACACTACTGCTAAGACTTTTGTTTACTGTTCATCTGTGCACAAGCAATACACACAAATTACCAGCACACCTAGTAAATTGTTTAATTTGAAATGGCCGACTGCTACATGAGCCAGTTTTCCTGGTAGACATGTTGTGCATTCTAATGACCTGATCAGTGCAATTGTGTTATAATGCTGACAGCCAGCTGTTTTGTATTTACCTCACTCATCTGTGATAAGGACACCCTATGAAAATTATCAGTTACAGAAATATGTAAATCAACCAGATGCCAACAATCATGCCACAAGCGAAAAATAATATTTTAACCATCCTGATGGTTTATGTTAATTTACTACAATTTAAAATAACATTTTATCCATGACACTGCTTTCACAGATTATTTGAAGGTAGTATAAATGAGAAGTTGTACCAGGGTTCGTAATAAGTGAAATGACAGCAAACTTGTATACAAAATAATATTTTAATTGTGATTAAGTTAATATCCATGTTTAACCACAAATTTAAACTATTATTTGCATTACAATATCAATTATTTTTGTTTGAAAATTGTGCAATTAAACATTAGCAAATTATCTGATCTTTTGAATCCAAACTGTTTTTATGAATGGAAGCGTGTTTTTTTTGTTTTTTTTTCATTGTTCTAATATAGATACGTATATATTTGACAACATTGTGTGTTGTCATTAACATAACACATAAACATTGTCATGTATAAGGATAGATAGATAAAATCCAGATCACAGTACATAGCAGACTTAAAGGTGAGCCATATCTTTAAGCACACAGATTTGTGGGCAAGGTGCACACCAGAGAGTTGCACATAACTACATAATCAGTAGCCACAAGCAGACTTCAAATAACAGTGACTTCACAACAGTAGTCTGCCAAAAATCATTTCTGTATACTGATCAGTATAAGCCTTTTAAGAAACATGTTTTAGTTTGGGAACTTCCATGTTTTCATGTGTGGGCTTTACTGTTGCGCAAAGATCAGTGCTCTCAGAACATGTTTGTTTTTCTCACCATGTCTATATAGATTTACGCTGGAATCTTGCTAGTAGGCAAACTGAAGATTGTTAAAGGTTATTAGGTATAAAAATAAGTTTAAATGTGTGCATTTCCAGTCTCTGATAGCTTGCTGATTTATCCAGGGTGTAGTTCGACTTTCATCACCGTATTAAGGCATGTTAATCCTCGGCGGGACTAAAATCAGTGTATAGGAGGAATGCAAATATTTCTTAAAGCTGTCTTTATGAAGATGTTTTTATTGCAACCAATTATAATCTTCTGGGTTGTTTAACTGGTGCAGTGTAGTAGCCTGGATTACAGATGAAATTGCTGCAGTTGAAGTTCACTGAGGTTGAAAGCATTGATTAATTGCTGTGCTTCTGCCCAGCAGAGGGAAGAAACTCTCAGCATCTTTTTATGTGAGAGATGACCAAACACAAGCTATAATTGGAGCTGTGGCTCAAGAGTTGTCGATTTAGGACTCGTCAGTATGTTTTAAAACTTTTAAGAACACATTTAAAGTACACTTCCCAGATATGACAGGAGCTTGGTAGGATTAGGGATAATGACTTGGAGAGTTCAGTGAGTTATTTTTTGGCTGAAAATAACCTGCCTTTACTGTATCATTCAATTAAAGGTCTTTCTTCAGAATAACATAAGCTTTTCATTTGACATGAAGTTTGTCACATTGTTTTAAATAAAAATCTGATAATCAAACTAGTCCTGTAAGTGACATTCATCCTCAGTGACAGCATGGCATTTGTTATATTCTTCTGTTGTTGCCACGTTCTCAAATGTACAGTTGAATTACATGTTGTTTTCACTAAACTAATATTAATAATAGAAATAACTATAACTAATATGCACTATTAGAAATTCTTTTTAACATGAGTATATATATATATATATATATATATATATATATATATATATATATATATATATATATATATATATGAAAAATTGTATTGGGGCAAAAGGTATAAATAATGGTATAAATGTAACCATCTAATCCAACATTTTGGAAAAAGTTGCTTAAAACTATGCATGAATAGCAAGTCATTGACTCGCAAAGAATTCTTAATCCCATCAAACATCTAAAGTAGACCACATATCAGTGGCTGACATCTCAAATTCTCCTCTGGATATATGTGTAAAAGTTATGTGTAAAACAAACCATAATCTCTTTACACAAAGTTAATATAGTGTAGGAATTTGTATCATCTTGTCTAATATTTTTTTGCACTGTTTGGTTTAGTATTTTATTGGACATAATCTGTGAATTTTTAACAATTAAACTACAGCTAAGAATGAATTTATTGTCAAAATGACCTTATAAAATGCCATTGATATTCGGCTTAGTTCTTGTATTGGTGAAAGAATAGTAAAATAACTATGCAATCTGCTCCAACACATTACTAAGATTTTTATAAGGACAGCACTTTGTGAAGGTAGATGTGTGTAAATTACATTTATTATTATTATTTTTTATTATTATAAATCTGTAATAATTTGAGCATAATGGATCTTGGTGCAGAAGTTTATAAAGCTGCTATATTGTTTAAAAAAATGCTGTATTACTCGACTTAAATAGCCACGTCACCAAGATTGAATTTGTTTTTCATTCTTACTTTCATGGATCATAAAGTAAGAATGACAAGTGGAGCTCTTTAAAGCAAGTGCCACACTTAGAGGTGGAATTGACAGTAAAATAAGCTAAAACAGCTGGTGTAAAAACATCATGTAGTGTTGAAAAGCAATAATGATTAGCATTGGATGGATTCACAACAGAGGGCGACACGGTGGCTTAGTGGTTAGCACGTTCGCCTCTCAGCACTAGGGATTCCCGGTTCGAATCCCCATCTGGGTGGAGTTTCCATGTTCTCCCCGTGTCCGCGTGCGTTTCCTCCGGGTTCCCCGGTTTCCTCCCACAGTCCAAAAACATGGATCAAGTCAATTGAGTCCTCTAAATTGCCCCATATAGAGTGTGTTTGTGTGTGTGTGTCTGTGAGTGTGTGCCCAGCGATGGATTGGCGCCCTGTCCTGGGTGTATCTTTCCAGGGCCCGAAACGGTTTCCCATGGGGAACCCCTCCTCCCCCGCGACCCTAATAGAGGATAAAGCGGAAGATAATGGATGGATGGATGGATTCACAACAGGAAGTCAGAGCCCATATGCTACGTGTTTAATTGTTCGTATTGTGGGTACAGGGAAGACATTACCTGTATTTGTTACGGCTCTCAGATAAAAATTATCCTGTGATTAGAATATCATATATCAGCCAGTCCAGAGCCCTTGCATTTGGGACGGGATCTGTGTGGTAGTATGTATTACACAGGCTAAAATGACATTGAGAATGCTTTCTCAAGCACAAGGAATCCTACTGCTTTAAGAAATTTCTGTTGGCTGGAGTTGCTTTTAATTGAATTGATTACACAGGAGTGTTGATAGTCAGCTTTTATTGAGAAAGTGTGCACTGGAACCTCATCGCTTAACCCATTAGAACCTTCTAATTATGTTATATTTAAGCATTAGGAAAAACGTCTGGTCACAGACTAATGGCAGTTGAAATTAAGAGAGCCGTCAGTGAAGTAATATCTTTCTTGCTCTGTAGTAATGTGCTGTAATGACCCATGTCCTCTTCAGCTAACTCAATGACTATGGAGTCGGGAGCCGAGGCCCAGCAGGGTACAGACACAGCTGTGGCTGAGACTGAGAACCAACAGATCACCCAGGCCCAGATTGCTGCTCTTGCTCAGGTAAATGTTTGCACCGGTGTAATGCCCTAAAGCCCCTCCCCCCACTAGTATTAGAATTTTCCAATTTTTGGTTGTTTTTCTTAATTGTCCTAATACAAAATATATGAAATATAAAAACCTTGAACTTAATGTATTTTTGACTGATGTTTTTGAGTGATATAATAATGTCCTCCTTGCTTCTTCATTTCTTGTGAAGGTGAGTGTGAGTGCAGGACATGCCACTACCACCGGCCCCACCGTCACCCTGGTGCAGCTACCCAATGGACAAACAGTGCAGGTGCATGGAGTGATTCAGGCAGCTCAACCATCAGTCATCCAGTCTCCACAAGTTCAGGCTGTCCAGGTCAGTCATCTTAAGCTGTAAAGTTTTTATTTCAAATATATTCAAATAAATTATTGCAAATAATTTGGTTTCTGTACAAAGTCAGTTATACTTATAAAAAGTCCATAATCTAGAAATGACAGACTCAATGGTTATATTAGAATCAGACTTTGAGCAAAGCCATGAAATAAATTTGATCATTACATCATTTGTCTACTGTCCAGATCTCCACAGTAGCAGAAAGCGAGGACTCACAAGAATCTATGGACAGTGTAACCGACTCACAGAAACGCAGAGAGATCCTTTCCAGACGTCCATCATACAGGCATGTGGAAATGCAAGTGAATCAATACTCGCTCAAATAAATTTTTGTATAGATAACCACAGCAAATGTTTCCTTTCTAATGCCACAGGAAGATTCTTAATGACCTGTCCTCGGATGTCCCTGGTGTGCCTCGAATCGAGGAGGAGAAGTCAGAAGAGGAAGCGGCGCCTGCCATCACAACAGTTACTGTGCCTGCACCAATTTACCAGACCAGCAGTGGCCAGTACAGTATGTTTAAATTTACACCTGACCCACAGTCCTGAGGGATTCAGCAACATCCTCAGTTAACTAAAGCAAAAAGCTTTATGTTGCTGTGAATAATAATCTTTAGTTGAGTGTTTCTGTATGTTCCAGTTGCAATCACACAGGGTGGAGCCATCCAGCTGGCAAACAACGGCACAGATGGGGTGCAAGGCCTACAGACTTTGACCATGACCAATGCTGCAGCTGCCCAACCGGGCACGACAATTCTGCAGTATGCCCAGACTAGCGATGGCCAGCAGATTCTAGTGCCCAGCAACCAGGTGGTAGTGCAAGGTAAGCTAGTTCAACCCAAACCTACTTTCATGTCTTTAAAGGGATAGAAAAAAATATCAACAATTACTGACTAATTAGCAACATATTTTACAAATGAGTAGTTGGTTTATTGCTTATGCCATACAAATGCATGTACATATGAGACATGCTTTTCACCTATGTTTTTAGCGCAGGTTTTAGAGTAGAGAATAGAGTAGCATTTTAAAAATGAAATAACTAATAAATCAGTTTATTTGTATATGGCACAATTACATTTTCACTTTAGTCAAAGTCTTTCAAGATGAAAACCAATCATTCCAGCTACACATTTTAGTGAAGTTGAAGGTAAAACTCAGCCACTTTATCTAAAAAAGTCACACCATTTGATTGAACTGTGTATATATGCTTTATAACTTGCTGGCTAGTGGAGCAGTCGTTGTTAGGCAAGTAATCAGACCTGCACAATAAAAAGAGTTCTTCTGGTAATAATGCACCGTATTTGTGACAGAGATATTTTTAAAGCAGAATGTCTCCTGTTAAGTTCCATAAATGTAGCTGTTAAACACTGTGTGTATGTATGTATGTATGTATGTATGCCCCCCCCCCACACACACACACACACTATATTGGGTACACCTCTTCTACACTTATGTAAATGTAGCTATACAATTACAGACTATTATTTATGTTTCTCTACGTGACTTCTTTGTCAATAATTAAAAGAATACCATTGTCAAACTCCAGCAGCACTATTGTGTCTGATTCATTCATAATGGCGCAACACAATAGTGTGATAGTGTGAATTATGAGGGAATTAGACATTGAAGTGCTGCTGAAGTTTTTTCCTCTTTTTAAATATAGTCCACTGACAATAGTCACCTGCCGAGAAATAGATGGACTTCAGTCTGTAATTATAGAACTACAAAGTTCAACCTGTATGGAAAGTGGATCTGAAAAATCTAATGAAAATGATGGCAATTTATTACAGTTGTTGCTCTGCTTCCCTCACAGCTGCGTCGGGAGAGGCAGTTCAGGCATATCAAATCCGCACAGCATCTGCCAGTACCATCGGCCCTGGCGTGGTGATGGCTTCTTCACCCGCTCTACCTAGCCAAGGAGGAGCTGAGGAGGCAACACGCAAACGAGAAGTGCGACTTATGAAGAACAGGTATAAAACCCCCAAACCCTGCTGTGTTCTTTAAACTTTAAATGTTCTATATGCTTTAGCATTAGTCAGTTATGGGAAATCGTTAATATTCATTCATTCATTCATTATCTCCCGCTTTATCCTCTATTAGGGTCACGGTGGGGTTCCTCATGCCCATCCAGGGGAGAACATCTCGGGCGCTGGGCAGATAGACCCAGGACAGGGCGCCAATCCATCGCTGGGCACACACTCACTCACACAGACACACTCTATACTTTTATACTGATAATACTGATGAGATTTCCATGGGCTGCCTGAGCCTATCCCAGCACAGGGAAATACTCCATAGAGATTACAGTCCATCGCAGGTCAGACACAGAGATGAAAATATTTACACACATTTACACATTTTATTAGGTTGATCTACTTATTTTAAGAATACACAATTGTAAAATAATAGAATTGATTGTTGAGAGTGCAAACAGGGTGGAGTGGGTGACATAGTTGCAGGAATGATCTGTGAAGATCTGACAAGTATCTGCCAGAGTAAAAGGAACGATCACAAGAACAATGTAGTACGGATTAGAGACGGTCAAAAGGAGATGGACCTGAAAGTAACAGATAGCAGATATGAAGATGACACATTTCTGATTGGGAGTGAGAAGATTAGGAATGTGGTGGTGTTTTTTTTTAAGAACTTGCACAGGTACGATGTTTTAGAGACAAAGTTCGGGAGGTAAGATTAAGATGGTTTGGTATGTGCAGATGAAGGATCCTAAAGATGGAGACACCAGGCAGGAAGATGAGAGGAGAGGGCAGGGCAAAATTGAAAATAAATATTGTGTCAAACCCGGATGGCACGGTGGCTTAGTAGTTGGCATGTTCGCCTCTCAGCACTAGGGATTACCGGTTTGAATCCCAATCTGGGTGGAGTTTCCATGTTCTCCCCGTGTCCGTGTGGGTTTCCTCCGGGTTCTCCGGTTTCCTCCCACAGTCCAAAAACATGGATCAAGTCAATTGAATTATCCAAATTGCCCCCAAATAGAGTGTGTATGTCTGTGTGAGTGAGTATATGCCCAGCGATGAAGTGGCGCCCCATCCTGTGTGTATCTGCCCAGTGCCTGAAACATTCTCCCCTGGATGGGCATGGGGAAGCCCCCAACCGACCCTAGTACAGGATAAAGCGGAAGATAATGAATGGATGGATGTGTCTGTTATAGGAACAGCCCAAAAAAGATGATGAGGATGACAATAATGAATACTTTTATACTTTAACACTCTGCTGTTAGATAAACAGTTGGGTGGACATTATATACTATAGTTTTAGTTGGTCTGCCTGAAGCTTTGATTATGACGAGCATATCACAGTGGCATTAACTTCAACAATGTCATTTAGTTCCATTCAGAGTTGCATTTAGTTTTACCTGATTTCAACAGAAAACGGAAACCTACAAAGATGCTTGAAGCTTTGAGAATGTCCACACACGGTGATGCTGAATTGTGTATTTTTTGAGGTTCCTCATGCACTAATACCTCTGGTGTATTATTTATTCATTGCTAAAATCTGTTTCCTTAACTGTTCAGTTGAATTCTACATATCTGCTGTCTGTGCTAAACGGGTCTTTGTGTTTCTACAGGGAGGCCGCCAGAGAATGCCGTCGAAAGAAGAAGGAGTATGTCAAGTGTTTGGAGAACCGTGTGGCTGTTTTGGAAAACCAAAACAAAACACTTATTGAGGAACTGAAAGCTCTCAAAGACCTGTACTGTCATAAATCTGAATAACTTTTCTAATTCAAGTCTCTACCTTGACTTTGTTGACTTGAACGTATGTTGTACAGAGACTGAGTGTGAAGTCTCGAACTGAACGCATGTTTTCTAAGTGTGCTTTTATAAAAAGAAACGCATTAGACTGCCTAAAAATCCCAACATCCCCCAGGGATTCAAAACCTGTGGTCGCAACATCATCAGCACCGATGGACCACATCATGACAAAGAAGTCAGCTGAAAGCTTTCTATAGGGTTATTTTCTGACCCGTTTCTCTCATTAAGGATTTTTCAAAATCTCATACATATTGGATTTGAAACTGAAATGGGACAAGGAGAAAAATCTGAATCTATATTTTAAGAGGTGTAAGCATGTCAGTCAAGCTATTTAAAACCACATCATTGTCTCTGCAAGGCATGAGACAGGAAGATATGTGTTACAATAGGAACATTTTTTCCTTAAGTGTCAGATTTTGAACTATATTCGTTTGACTGTTACTTGGTGTCAAATGTTTGAGTTTTTTATTATGTACATTTCTACTTAATATGCTGTTTTTCAATGTCATGCATTGTAAAGGAACTGTATAAAAGAGAGTAAAAGGCATTTCTAAATGAAAATATTTCTATTGTCTACAAAAAACTATTCTAGTCATTTTGCATTCATTTAATAACCTGCATTTTTATATGAGGTAAAACCTTATGATCCACTGCACTCACTGACTGGACCGTTCCTATTGGACAAAACAATTTGTTCTGTTCCAATGCAAATTATTTACATTTTCTTGTTTCCTACTAAACAATTATTCATCATTTTCAGTGATTATTATAACCAGCACTGCACTTTGTGGCTTTGCAGAGGTGTAATATGTGATGTGGAATGTCTATCAGTGTGTGTTGTTTGGAACCAGCCATATTTCTCCTCAAGTAAACATTGAAATTGTATGTGCAACAACACGGCTGTATAAGGTTATTATAAATGGGATATTATAATTTTTTTTTCTTCTTTTTTTCTTTTCTTTTTTTTTTTTAAATTCATATTTTTTCACTTTTTTAAGCACTACAGCTTAATGGGCTTCATAGTGACAATTGGGTTTTGTAACATGACATACAGTAAATGAGCTATATCTATGACTATATAGTCAGCTGTTTTAATCATTGGCTTGCATTCTGTTGCCTTTTTCCATTTTTCTGTTTATAATCACCTAACTTTGGTTTTGCTTTGCTTTAAGCAGATGGAATTATAAAGACCATACTTTATAACAAGTATTTATATCTCTGTCATTACAGCATGTTTGAACTTGTTTTGTGTATCATTTTAACTTCAGTATTTCTATGATTATTTTTGCATTACATTACAGTGAATAGGATTCAATGTCTTTGTATTTGATGCATCGACACATAAATAGAAGGTACAAATATATGTCTTTAGTCTACCATGATTGTTGCATTTTTGGCAGCTATTTCATAAAAAAAAGTGTGTGAAACCTGTTACGCTCCTATTCTCTTTATTTTAATGTCACAAAAATGGTTGAAAAAAATGTTTTTTGAGTATTTGATAAGTGGTCAAATTGAGTAAATGGTCAGTTTTTGTTAATAATGTATACACGAGCATAAACAACAAAGTGTATGGAAGTCACTCGTTACTATTGGTCACTGGGCTGCACCAAATGACAACATTTCTGTCTTGGTAGCAAAATAAATGTTGAGCAAAGTTTAACTTTTTAAACAGCAAAAGATGGAGTGATAAACAATCAGAGGGCAGCTCTGTCCCCCATTTTCTTTTTCTGTAAAATGTTTTAAACATTAGTTTCTTTATTATCGGATGATGGATAGTTAGATTTGTGATTTATGGTAAAACACTAATAATAATTCTAAATAATAATAATAAAATAATAATAATTCTTAATGCAAGATGACAATATTTTATAATAAACTGTATATTTGTTTCCAAAACACAAATATTATCTAGGAAACAGCTGATTTGTGGTTTTGTGCATATATCTGGAAATACATTACTAAAGCTGGCTTTAAGAAAATACAAATATTCAACACAGCAGCATTGTAGATCCACCCATACCAGCCAGTCACACATAACACATCAGTTTTACTGAAGGCTGAATATAAACAATCAACTACAGTAAACTATGAGAAAATGTGGGGCCACGGCCATCTGTCTGTTTTATCTGTCGTGTTGCCATGTCTTTGTCAGCATCATAAATGGTGTGGAGAATAAGACGGGTTACAATCGAGATTGAAAAATAAATTAAATTAGCTCACTTTGTAAAAAAGCATTATCGTTAGGTTTTGATTACATTCATGTTTTTCAAGGAAGTACAAATTTGAAAGTTTAACCGCTGAAGCCACCACATTTTCTCTGCCTGTCTGCACCATCATTTGTACTACAACTCAAGCACGCCAAATTGAAGAAGTAATCTCTCTGCAGCAGACTTTCTCTGTACTGATCTGAGTGCTGGCCAAGCATATGCAATTTGACACAGAACACCTTGAACCTGTTCCAGGTCACAAAACCAATTATTTTTTGACAGGTGAAGATTCAATTTTAAAGCACTCTGGTGTCTACAGCTATGGTTTTTGCCGCTCTGGGGAGAATTTGTTCAGTTCTTAGAGATAAAGATTAAGTAAGTGAACTTACTGTGAGATAATATCTTTTTTTTTTTCTGCCTTGCTGAAACTTTTTTTCTCTGGTGATAAAGTCTGGTTCTTTAAAACACTAGTTCATTCTGATACCTAGTGATAGATAATATAATAATAATAATATAATAATAATAAATAATAATTTTTACATAGGCCATATATCAATATCACATTACATAGATAAAGAACATTAACATTTCAGTCTATTCAACAATTGTGCAGTAAAGTCGATAGACATGCTCACTGAAATGCATCCAATGCTTGTGAAAAATTCTTCATGATGATATTTAGGCAGGGCAGGGCAGGGCTATTCCCGGTTCGAATCCCCATCTGGGTGGAGTTTCCATGTTCTCCTCGTGTCCGCGTGGGTTTCCTCCAGGTTTTCCGGTTTCCTCCCACAGTCCAAAAGCATGGATCAAGTCAATTGAGTTCTCCAAATTGCCCCATATAGAGTGTGTTTGTGTGTGTCTCTGTGTGAGTGAGTGTGTGCCCAGCGATAGATTGGCACCCTGTGCTGGATGTATCTGCCCAGCGTCCGAGACGTTCTCCCCTGGATGGGCATGGGGAACCCCCCCTGCGACCCTAATAGAGGATAAAGCGGAAGATAATAGATGGATAATAATGGATATTTAGGCACAATTTTCTTACACACATTCACCTCACTCTAAAACAGTGGCTTCTTCTAGAGAAACTAGACTTGCAAATTTATTTAGCACCATGCAAAACAAAGGGGTATGTGTCATATTTGTAAGTCAGGCTCCTAATTACACTGCAAAGGTCATTATCTGCAAGTAAATGCAACACCCTTTAGCTATCAGCTTGCTACGAATGGAAGTTCTTTCTGATTGGACCAGTTAAATACTGTTTAAAAGAAGAGTTTAAGAACTCTGGCCACTTAAATATAGAGGAGTCACAGAAATCAAGTAAAGTTTTCCACCATAATGGTCTACATCTGCCATCACCCTGAATGCTCAATGACTGAAAAGCTGGCATTTACAATTGTAGATGTAGTTGGCAGTCATAAATGGCGTATTTTAAATCCTTTTAGATCTTTTTCTACATCTAATGCCACACTGCACCCTTTTCATTCATTTTTTTCAGCTAAAAAAATACAGTATTACTGTGTCTGTGTGTGTGTGTGTGTGTGTGTGTGTGTGTGTGTGTGTGTGTGTGTGTGTGGAGTCATAAATGTGCACTACAAGCTACTGCAATCAAAGAACAAAATATGTGTGAGCATACTTGGCAATTAAAGCACAATTCTGATTCTGATTTACTTTTATAATTTGTACAGAATATTATTTTTATGAATAAACTATTGTTCTATTTATTAACCTTCACTTTATTTATTTCGTGAATATAACCCCCTGATTATAACATATTATAAACAATTTATCTTTTTACACTGATGACTAATGTGCTGAAAACCTTGACCAGAGTGGCTATTAGAAATAAGACATTGCTTAACTATGTGAATAACTTAAATTCATTCATTTGAATATATATACTCTGTTGTTGTTGTTGTTGTTGTTATTATTATTATTGTTATTATTATTATTATTGTTGTTGTTGTTGTTGTTATTATTATTATTGGGCGGCACGGTGGCTTAGTGGTTAGCACGTTCGCCTCTCAGCGCTAGGGATTCCCGGTTCGAATCCCCATCTGGGTGGAGTTTCCATGTTCTCCCCGTGTCTGCGTGGGTTTCCTCCGGGTTCTCCAGTTTCCTCCCACAGTCCAAAAACATGGATCAAGTCAATTGAATTCTCAAAAATTGCCCCTTATAGAGTGTGTGTGTGTGAGTGAGTGTGTGCCCAGCGATGGATTGGCGCCCTGTCCTGGGTCTATCTGCCCAGCGCCCGAGACGTTCTCCCCTGGATGGGCATGGAGAACCCCACCGCGACCCTAATAGAGGATAAAGCGGGAGATAATGAATGAATAAATGAATTATTATTATTGTTGTTGTTGTTGTTGTTGTTATTATTATTATTATTATTATTATTATTATTATCATTAGCGATCAATGCGTCTCAAAGGAAACCCCTATGACTCCGTGTTACTACAGTTCCCAGGAGGATTACAGGATTGTTGTTTTTTGGACCAATAGTCTCACTTTATTTGTGTGTGACGCAAATATCATCCAATCACTAGGAGCATTCAAGGTTTGTTATGATTCGAGGACCAATGGCAAATGACGGAATTCCAAAAGTAGGCAGGTCCTGATCTCCAGTGGGGCGGAAGTGCAGTTCGATTTGAGGAATTTTGGAGCCGATTCCTTGCTTCGGTTCCAGGATTCGGGAGTTGGTGTCGTCATACCAAGAGTCATTTCGTCACGACTTCGTACATTTTCGCTCACTGAGCTGAAGCTCAAATCAAGAATTAGATGTATCATAAAATAAACACACAACACTAACACAGTAAAGTTTTATAAGCTTAACTCGAGTTTATTTATATAGCGCTAGTATTAAAGTTTCCACAATGCAAGTTTACAGTCCAACTCGGATTCAATGCAATGTAAAAACAATAAGCAGATAGCAATGACAATAAAACAATAAAACGTTGTATTCTTACTCTGTCTTATTGGATGTCTTTGTCGTTCCGTGTATTTCAGACGGGCTGGTGAATTGATCCGTTTATTGGTATATCGACTCTTTCAGGAATCGACTCCTTGTCCTGGTTGGAGAAGCAGATGGCGGTGACGGGTGGTGGATTGCGATACTGGCCGGTGGAGTGGAGGAGGGGATAACGGGAGGGACCCTGAATAGGAGGCTGGTGGAAGGAGTGCAACTCGGGAAGGTGGAAGTTTTGCGGCGCGTTCGTTCGTTCGGTGGGGGAGTGAGAGAACGCTGCGGCCTGAGCGCTGAGCGCTGTGTGGAGGAGCCGGAGCGGGAGCTCGCAGCTCCGCGGACAGCAGCGCGTCGTTTCGGGCTGCGTTCCTTCAGTCCGCGCGTGGAACTGCCGGAGCTTCTCTCTTTTGACTCGGGTCTCCTCCGTTTGGGCCGTGCGCTCTGAGAACTTGCTTGCAGAGTGAGTTAAAGGGACGCTGTGTGTCTTAGCTTCGAGGCTAAGTGACCCCCTCATTCAGTCAGAATGAAGCGGCTTATCTAGTTCATTCGGTAACGCGGCGCACCGTCAGTCTGGAGATCTAAAGACCGCACCTCATCTGACCTTTGTTTTAACACATGGGTGCTTTTTTTACTCGTCTCTCCGGCAAAGTGGCTGACATTAAATCAGATTGTCTGATTTCCAATGAACCAAGTGCGTGTGCGTGCTCCAACACATCAATGCCGGCCAGATAACTACTTAAAGGATTTTCATTCATTGCAGAAGGCACGTTGTCAAGTGTGGTGGTAGGGTCAGATGAGCCTCGTTTGAGCTGCGCACCGCTGACTTATGGAGTGAACAAAACACTAATTTAAGCGAAACAGGTTTGGGACCTCAGTGCCGAGCCAGGTGAGCCATGGGAAATACAGTGTCCTGCTGCGTGTCCCCCAACAGCAGTCCCAAACTCCCTCGGGCTACAGAGCGCTTTGAGGACTATCAGATCAAAGAGGACCTGAGTGAAGACACCGGGCCATACCTGCAGCACATCAGCGATCGGGAACTGCCCGATGGTAGGTACTGTTTGGTCTCGAGTCTGCTTTTATACATGGCATTCTGTAATTATTTATTGGGGAAGAGCTGCCACATAAGCTACAACATCAACGACAACAAAATTAATGTCTAAAAATAAATAAAACATAATTGCATGTTGCAAAACTGATGTTGCCATGGTATACTGGCACATGGGACACACTTATAGAGCACTTTATTATGAAAAAATCTTTATACATCATTTATGCACTAATAATTAGCCAATCATGAATTAACTGGGCGGCACGGTGGCTTAGTGGTTAGCATGTTCGCCTCTCAGCACTAGGGATTCCCGGTTTGAATCCCCATCTGAGTGGAGTTTCCATGTTCTCCCCGTGTCTGCGTGGGTTTCCTCCGGGTTCTCCGGTTTCCTCCCACAGTCCAAAAACATGGATCAAGTCAATTGAATTCTCAAAATTGCCCCATATAGAGTGTGTCTGTGTGAGTGAGTGTGTGCCCAGCGATGGATTGGCGCCCTGTCCTGGGTCTATCTGCCCAGTGCCTGAGATGTTCTCCCCTGGATGGGCATGGGGAACCCCACCGCGACCCTAATAGAGGATAAAGCGGGAGATAATGAATGAATGAATTAACTGATGTTTACATCATTACAGTGTTTACTTTTTTATTGTGTTTAAGACCTCAGGTCATTGGCCAATTCAACTAGAAATATTTAAGTCAGTGATTTGAGTGCAAGCATTCACTCCACACTTAGACCAGACATCTTCCAGCAGAACCAAAAAGCAATGCACCTGAATTTGTTTGATGATATGGGATTGTCCTTTACCGACTAAAGTTCCTGAAACTCAATGTCTTTCCAGTAAGGAAGGCATTTTCCTCTCTGCCATTGTGACTATTGTTTCATTAATTTCATAAGAGGGGTGGCACGGTGGCTTAGTGGTTAACACGTTTGCCTCTCAGCACTAGGGATTCCCGGTTCAAATCCCAATCTGGGTGGAGTTTCCATGTTCTCCACGTGTCCACGTAGGTTTCCTCTCGATTCTCTGGTTTCCTCCCACAGTCCAAAAACATGGATCAAGTCAATTGAATTCTCCAAATTGCCCCATATAGAGTGTGTGTGTTTGAGTGAGTGCCCCCCCCAGTGACCCTAATAGAGGATAAAAGTAGAAGATAATGAATGAATGAATAAATGAATGAATTTCATAAGAGCTGCATTGTGAAACCATCCAAGTAATTATTTAAACTTAACATAATATTACATAAGCTTTGTACTTTAAAGTTGCCTGATAAAGTATGTTGGGTTCATACATGTGCATTCTTACAAACTGTTATTCCAGTTGTTGTCTTTTAAAATTCATGATCCATGTTCCTGATGTGTGAAGGAGGCCCCTGTGATTCTGATTGTGGTATGATCGTTGGTGTGACGCCAGTTGTTTTGAGTATTGCTATAAATGCTGATTATCTGGGAATTATCTAAGGATAATATCTAATTAAATAAGCATTTAGTGAGACTCAGTTATGTAGATATAAATATCTTTATAAACGAGGTTATTGTTTGATGACCAGCCCTTTTTAATTTTAATTTATGCAGTAACTGCTGTGAGTCTATGCATCATAATCATGTTAATGAACATCATAATCCTTCCCAAGTATTAATTAAACAATAAAGTAAACGCCTATGAGACACATTCTATTTCAATGGCATTTGCAACAATATTAGATCCTTTCCTATCTATCATTCAATAGTCATTGCTGCGTTCAGGCACCGTTTAAGGAGGGAAATGCCTGGCTCACAGTCCACAGGTTCAGACTGACTTTATTTCAGTTCTTCATAAAGGGTTAGGAAGACATCAAATTTCAAACCTTGGGTCACAAGTAACTTTAAAACCCATATATTACAGTCCCCAGATTTCTGTTAACTAAGGAGACACTGTTGCACAGTGGAACTCAGAAGAGGCACATTGCCATAAACATTTCAAACTATATTCAACAACACATTTAAAATCATCCATATAAGATGCATCCTGCCCAAATTCATCATCATGATCAAAATCTGGCTTTACAACATTTGCTTGTTATAATCTCTACACCCCTGTTAATTAATAAATTAATTAAATAATTAATAACTTAATCCCAGAGATGTTTTGTGTGTTCAGTTAGGAACTTTGAATGGTCCACAGAAGTCCTTCTACACCAAGGTACTATAAAACTGTCAGTGTAAAAACTTTGGATAAATAAATCACAGTTAAACCAATTATGTTATAATTCCTCAAAGATTGACAGTATTTTATTTCATTCAAACCACATGTATGGAGCAACAGTTGCAACATTGCAATTCTATCACATTATACAGTTTTGGAATGTAGTGGTTCCAAGGCTTGCTTCATTTATTGACCTCCTTAGCTCATGTCTCAGGTTACGTCTCAGTAACCTGTATCTGTTTTTCCTATACCAACATCTTCATAATTTAATAATACATAATGAATGCATAATTAAAACCCCCTGACAGCCAGTTGTGAAGAGCATGTGAATGTGTGCTACTGACAATGCTATCACTTATGTCCCATAGGTGCTGTTTGTACATTTCATTGTTTTTTGCCCCAAACACATCCTGCACAACCCCTTGGGAAAACAACTTCCCATGGATGCACTTTTAAGCTTGTTGGTTTTTAGCATTGTGTGAAGAGTATGCCGCCCAGCATGTGGTATGCAGTTCCTGCAGCTGTTGTGGGCGATAAGGACGTTCCTGCATTTTCCATAGAGATTTCCAAGATTACAAAAAGAGAGATAGAATGCACAGGGAGCCCTCGGAGTCTCCCAAATGTCTCTGCTGTTCTTGATATTCACTTTAAGAGGCTGTGGCTGCCTCTCTCTTTTTTTATTCTTTGTTAAAAATAAAAGAAAATTTAAGAATATACTTGCAATTAAATGTACTGGGAAGGAAAGTATATTTTAAAGGTGCAGCATTGTCTGAGACAACTAACTATGAATCACCTATCATGTAGTCATCTAAAACTGGTCTAAACTGGTTTCTGTGTAGCTCTTGAAATAGAAAGTCAAAACTTGTTTCTTTCAGAATTATAGTTATATGCAACTGGGCATCTCCTCTTCAAGGAAAGTGCCCTATCCCACCCTCAGAGGTTATTTTTGACATGGCAGCCTGGCACTCCAAGTTTAGTACATTCAGCTGTTGAGAGATTGACTCTCTTCAAACACAGTCACCTGTGGTAAGCATGGCCAAAGCAAAAGCATGTGGCCAACTGAAGCAACACTGTGTGCTACTAATGGACGAGTTTGGTAACTTTGCTGATTGACCATTGAACACTGGTTAAGGAACAGGTTGCTGAGGTCCGCACACTTTGTTTTTGTTTTACGTAGGCTCTGTTCCAGTCTACTGTTCTTATGACATACATTTGTAAAGTTAAGTCAATTTTATTTATAAAGTGCTTAGTGCTTTTAATAACAGACATAATCAGAAAGCAGCTTAACAAAATTCTAAGGCAAATCCCCACTTGAGTCAAAGGTCACAGTTTAAGTTTAAGTCAAAGAAGTTTAGAAGTTTAAGTTAAGAAGTTTAAGTCAAAGGTCACAGTGGAAAGGAAAAAGGTGCTGACAAACTTTGTAGGATTCGATTTAAAAGTCAGAATGAGTGTTTTTGAAGTTGTGATTGTAACCTTAAACACACACTTCAAAATGAAATGTTTTTAATTTGTACATCAGCAGTGGAGAAATAAATTTATATAGTCATTTATTCATTCATTCATTATCTCCCGCTTTATCCTCTATTAGGGTCGCGGCGGGGTTCACCATGCCCATCCAGGGGAGAACATCTCAGGCGCTGGGCAGATAGACCCAGGACAGGGTGCCAATCCATCGCTGGGCACACACTCACTCACACAGACACACTCTATATGGGGCAATTTTGAGAATTCAATTGACTTGATCCATGTTTTGGACTGGGAGGAAACCGGAGAACCCAGAGGAAACCCACGCAGACACGGGGAGAACATGGAAACTCCACCCAGATGGGGATTCGAACCAGCAATCCCTAGCGCTGAGAGGCGAATGTGCTAACCACTAAGCCACCGAGCCGTCTTAGTCATTTATTGTTAATTATTTATATTGTGTTTTAAAAAAGCTGTTGTAGACAAAAGACTCTAACCTGTGGACAATTTGTCACAGAGTTTGCTGGTGCAAATACATATGTTTTGTTGTCGACTTCTAAAGTTGACTGGCTGATCTTTAGTTTGCGCTTATTTCCCCTTGGTTTTCCAACCCTTGTACTGGAATGCAGTCAACTGAAGTGTGAAGTCATTCTGTGTGTGGAATGAAGTATTTTCAAGGAATGAGGCTCAACATGGAGACCCCACCCCCCTCTTGGTGAAAAACAGCAAACGGGAAGATGATTATCAACAGAATTAACTTAAAATTAATGCATGAATTACTTTGTACATAAAGGTTTTGAAGTTAGGAATTCAAAATAAACAGATTCAACATTACAATTGTTTAAATTTGAATCAGTACTAATGTCATTCACAGTCTTGCATCACACAACTAAAACACAATGTAGAAACTGAACATACATTATCTTGTTCAAATTTTTACATTGTTTTTAATCATTAAAATTACACTACTGTATTGTCGGAGAGAAACGAGGACCACCGGGCTTTATCACAGATTATAATGTTCAAAATTTAATATTCTTATAATCATTTCAGCATACACAAGGACTCTCACAGCCAGCTATTACTTTATAATAAAACTGATTTACTTGTGTAATAATCATATTTTTGTTTAACTGGAGTATTTGTACTCTATTACTCTTTCTTCACTTAAACACACACTTAGAAGTACCACTCACAAACATATGTCAACTTTATTGCTTTCATAGATATAAAAGTTAGCAAGTCAACAACAAACTGAGCTGAGACGTGGCCTCTGCAGTTGGGCTATTGAGAGGAGAAGTGATCAGCATTGTTTTGTACACAATCAGTCAGTCTTTCAATGGTTAATCAGTCTGCCCCGGGGTCAACAAAAGCACCAATCAATAAGGCCATTATCAAGAATGTCTGTCTTACACTGATGATGTCAACTCTTCAATTCACTGACTGTGTGAAACCCATCACAGGGTATGCTCCATTAACGACAGGGTGGAAGCAGGACTGTGTTGAATGAAGTGTGCATCTTCCTGTTTGGATTTTGCAAGTTTGGTACTTTTAAACTCCCTTCATAATCATTGCAATGCAGAACCTTTTTAGATATTAGTCTTTATATTACCTGTATGTGTGAACACAACTGTTTGAATCAGTTTTCCTTTGTAAGATAAGGTATGTCTTTATTGGTCCCACCATGGAGAAATTCACAGCTTGTTTTCTTAGTTGGCGCGATAGTAAGAAGTCTCTGAGAGACTCTGCTCTTGAATAACAGGAGGCACAGATCCAGAAAATGCATAGTCAAAGTGATATTCTGGAACTTCAGTTAGTCAGGACAGGTACCAAACACTTCACATTAATGTAAGCACATTATTATGTGTGAAAGCAATTTCATACTAATTGAGTCATGGCTCACATGGATGCAACCCTTGAAAACAGATGAGAACACTTCTAAAATCTTTGCTTGATTCTTAATTGAGGAGTCCCACTAATAATATGGTACGGCTTTATAGCTAAAATGCTTTAGTTTACTTGTAACTATTCATTGCTGCTAGATAAATCTGCATTTACTATTTAAATATACATTATTTATTCCCACCTACTAATTTACATATATCTATTTGTATTAATGTATTGTTTGATTAATGTATTGACTAAACTTGTATGTATTTGTATTGTAAATCATCTTAAGGACAGTTTTGAACCTTCATCTATAATGAGTGATTGCTGATGTGAAACCATTGAACAAAGCAGCATTATAGCTTTTATGGATTTGTATCCCTCTGCATGCACACACAATGTTTATCATCAAACTGCTTTTATACTTTTAATGGCCTTTTATACTGTCTAATATTTGGTTTGTAATGAGATTTTAACCCATACCGACATTAGGATTTAAAGGAGAAAGGTTCTTCTGGCTTGTCTATGCATGGCCTTTCCAAAATAATCTGACCCCATATAACCCTCTATTAAAAGATTAATAGAATAAAAACAATAAGGTAAAATGGCCTAACCTACATATTGCCATATTGCAGCCTACCAACAAGGCGGTTTTATTCCCATGTTCTTATGTCTTATTTTATGATGAAGTTGTTAGCCACTCACATTTCATTTCTTGCTGTAGCCTTTTACAGATTGAATGTGCCCAAATCTAAAATAAAATAAAACACACATACACTTTTGACATCTGCTTTTTAGTGCAATATGCTTTAAATCGGGGGTGCCCAATATGTCGATCGGGGTGTCGGGTAGATCGCGATGGAGGTTTGATAAAAAGAAAGCGTTTATCGCGTATCAGCGCTTTTTTTTTTTTACAGCACAGTATCGGAAGCGCTTATACACACACGCGCACACATTCACACACAATGTGATTCATTCTGAATCTGAATCTCTATCGCTGTGCAAGCAAGCAGTCTGCTTCCCCCCTCCCCCCGTCTCTTTCGCTGTTCCCAAAACCGGCACGTGGCCACGCCTCTGTGCCTAAATCCGAAGCACTGCATCACGAATCATTAGATTTACATTACATTAGATAGTTTCTGTGTTTTTACACTTTATTTGACTGACAAGATGAGTGAAGGACTTCGCTCCAAAAGAACTAAAAAAGTACCGCTTTCACTTAGAGTGACAGGATGAATATTTTTTAGCAATGTCAAACTCAAAATTAATTTACTTGATTTGCCAAGTAGCCATTGCACTTCCATTGTTTGGTCGGTTGGTTGTACTAAAACCAAGTTTTCGCCATGCTATTTGCTGCATTTAATAAAAGAGCAATTTCTGTGAAAATGGCAATATGAAGCCGTCTTTTCTATGCTGATTCGACAATACTAACATGATGTGTGTAAACAGGTTTCAATATAAAAGCCTAAAAAAAAAGGATTAACCCTGGTAGATCTCGATGACCTGTCCAATGGAAAAGTAGATCTCGGGCCAGAAAAGTTTGGGCACCCCTGCTTTAAATCATAGGTTATTAATGAATAAAATATTAAACAGAATATTCCATTGTTACATTTACTTGCATATAATTTTGTTTGATATTAATCACTGAGATAGCACTGACAGGGAAGGGCATTGATGAACAGGACTAAATAAAATTTACTTTATTTTTGGAATGTTGTTGTATATGATTTGTGACCTGTGTTTTCAGAGTAGTGAAGTTTGATTCAAATAAAATGCTAGGCCTTCGGTAACAATGTAAATTTGATGAATAATATGAGTCTAAGTCCATCCACCCATCCATTATCTTCCGCTTTATCCTCTGCTAGGGTCGCGGGTTTAGGGTTCCCCGTGCCCATTTATTTCCTAAAGGGGCCATATTAGAAACTGGGAGTGGGCAGTGGGCTGAACTAAAAACTTGGTTTCATGTTTAGCAGATAAATCATTTCCAGTGTATTTTACAGTGCAGCTATTACATTGCATTTGCAGTATATTCAACTCATGCGTTCTGTGCTCAAGAATCAAATCAAATCACAAACACAAAGCCTTCAAAGCCATGTACCTCTATTGAACTTCACACATATCAGTTTGACTTTGACACTTGATCTTGAGCTTGTTCATATAAAGCCTGCTGTTTCATGGAATGAAGCCACTTGCCCAGCTGCAAATCTCTTACTAGCTCAAGCATTTGTTGGATGACAAAGCCTTATTATGTACAGGGTCACAGAAGAGTTTCAAAGGACATTTGACATTGTACTTTTCAGCATAGGTTAGCAAAAATCCATTTTACTGTCACTTCCAAAATCCCTGCCTGGGGTGTGACTAAAGTTTGATAAACCCTTGCCTTTATCAAGCCTTAAGCATTAAGACTGTTGTTTGCTACTCCACTCCATGTTGTTTGCTAGAGGAGAACAAGTGAAACTCAAAAGTTAGAGCACAAACATTCTGCTAAAAAACCGAAACCACTCATGTTCAGAAGAGTAATATATCTTAATGTAAATAATTTGTTTATGTTGTCTGGTTTTAGAGATGTATTATAGTACTTTATCATACAAAAACATGCTTTTACATGAAAGGACATGAAGAAGCCCTGCTCAGCTCTTCTAGATCTTCATAGTTTAATCTCCATGGTAAAGAGAATTCATCAAATCCCTTTGTGGTGTGATGTAATAATCATTTTATATGTTAATAAATGACTAAGAAAAAAATATTGATCAGATCACTTCTGATGGTCTGATATGTATGAATAAAATAACTAACTTGTACGGTTCTATTTCTTTTTTTTATTGTATTTCATTGCATGCCCAACTGAGAGGGCTCAGAGGGCATGAATTCTCCACTTTTCCCTTCACTCCACAATGGGCTTGTTGTGAAACTCAACTTCCTCTTGCGAGCATTACCATAGCTTGTACATGTAATGGTTTTATACCCAGTTTGTATTTACAGATTCATTGAGTTTACCATAATATCATACAAGTATAATATAAAATATATATATATATATAACATATAAGCTATTGATTGCTCTTTGTTGCTAAGCAGTTACATATCACACACATTAGACACTTTTTACTCACAAGTGTACAAATTCACATCTTAATTTAGTCATAAATGAAAGTAAAAAAGTACAAATATAAAAATATAAAAGTATATATACAAATATAAAAGTAATAATACAATGTACAAAATGTTATAAATGTTATAATCATTTGTGTGAAAGGTTCATATATGTCTATCTTTGGTATTTGAGAGTTAATATCACAGCCTATTGCATTCCTCGGTAATAAATAATCCAATAATGAATCTGCATTATGTGTTTGCATCAACTGTAGAACATTGCAGCTAAATATTAATAAAAAGTATTTTGATTGTTCTTAAAGATGTCATAACAATGCTGTGAATGATTTAAGACAAAGCTAAAAGCAGTTCAATAACATAGCGTGAGCAACTTGTAATTTAGTCTATTCGTCTCTTTTTTCTAGATCTTGCCTTAGAGTCCAATCCGTCGGACCATGCCCGCGCCAGCACCATCTTCCTCAGCAAGTCACAGACAGATGGTGAGTTTCAACAAACCAAAAAATTAAAAAATCATAATGAAACCTCTTCTTTTCTGTCTATTATATATGTTCAGTCGAATTAGCTGTAGTGAAATTTGGAGAAGTTGACAGAAAAAAAGACTTTGCTTTAAAAATGTGCGTTATACTACAGTATCAATATTGTTACAAGGTTTTGATTATAAGTTCTTGTTTTTTTAGTCAGAGACAAGAGAAAGAGCAACCATATAAACCATGTAAGTATAGCTGACTGTCCATCCAATGTTGTCTGGGATCTGAAAGTTATTAAATATGTATTTAAAAAATGCTGTTCTTTACCTCAGGTCTCTCCTGGTCCCCTCACCAAAAAATATAGCTCCTGCTCTACTATCTTCATCGATGATAGTACAGTGAGCCAGCCCAACCTCAAAAGCACAATTAAATGGTATGTAGGAAGTTTCTATAGAAACTATGGTGTATGTGCTTGTCTTTATGATTTAATTGGGACCTTTTCACAGTTATTAAAATCCAAAGGTACAGTAATTAACATGCACGCTATATTTAGTTCTTCTGAATTAAGTGATTTGATTTGGACAAGATGACCTGACTCACAGTTACTGTATCACTTCACTGCCAAAGACGTTCAGTAAGATTGAGTTCTGTGTGGTCCTCGCTTTATGTTAACAACAAATTGTTTGAAGAATCGAATTTTCTTAAACCAAATAGCCTAATGTAAAATAGGTAAGGTGTGTAGGCTATACTTTGACCATCAGACATGCTGAATAGAGATGGAAAATTAGAAATTTTAGGTTTTCTGTTTTAGCATGACCATACCCTAAGACAAAATCAAGGTCCATGAAGCCATTGATGTATTAGTCTGGTGTTAAAGAACTTGACAAGCCCATATAGATCCCAAATCCTTATATGTATTTACACCATTGGGACAAAAAATAAATAGGATCACATGCACATTGTACCTGTAAGAGTTTTAGTAACATCCAAATTTAATGTAACCCTATAACCATATTTCCAGTAATCAAAGGTTTCACTTTTCTGTAAAGGCTATTTGCACGATTTTGGAGTGTCTATGGGAATTTTTGAAAAGAATTTGTAAGGGTAGACAGTAGGGGTGAGCTGCAATATTCGCTGATTCGACGATTCGATTCGGAGAACTGTAGTCGACTCTGAACCTCATAGTCGAATGTACCATTTTGACCACATGGGGGTGCCCATGGCTGCTGCTAAGCATTAGTTTTTACATGAAATGTCTTTGTTTTCGTAATATATATAGCCTTTTGTGAAATAAAATCATCCTAATTTCTAGAAAAAAAAGAAAAACAAAAAAAAAAGTTTTCTTTTGTTAGAAAAACAAGTAAAATATATAAAAAATATATTTTTTAAAAACCACGCTTATAGTGCCATCTTGTGGTGAAATTTTAACTGATTCGACCATCAGTCGACTATAGGGAAAATCTGACGAATCAGATTCAACTATGAAAATCCTTAGTTGAAGACACCCCTAGTAGACAGCGATGTTGGACATGAGGGCCTGCCTCAAATTTTTTAAATGTTGAGTTTGGTGGCACAGCTTTAGGACTCTTGCTTAGTAGCATAAAGGTCCAGGATTCCTGGGTGAGGAGATCAAAATTCCTTTGTGTGTGGAGTCTGCATGTCCCTCATGCCTGTGTTGGTTTACTCAGGGGAGGTTGACTCCCACATTCTAAACACATGCCAATAGCTAGTCTGAAGATACTAATTTGACTCTATGACTTTATAATTTATAACCATTGATGATAAGACTTTTAAACTCATCCTCAAACAAACTTTCTCACTTAGTTAAACACATTAAACCTAAAAGTGTGATGTGGTTAAGGTCGGGGCTCTCTGCGAGTCAGTCAAGTTCTTCCACATCAGACTTACCCAGTCATGTCCTTCTGGTTCCTGCTGTGTGCACTTGGGCCTAATCATGCTGGGTAAAAAAGAGCCTTTCAAAAAATAAGACGTATTAATTTGTCAAAAATGGAAAACTAGATGCTTAATATTCTACTGTTCTGTCGTAACTGAATTGAATGAAACAGCTGAATCAAATAGAAGGTAATAATTAACAGGGTTTTATGTACTACTAGAAAGATTTAATTTCCATGAATTACTGGAATGATAAAAATAATAACTGTTTAGATATTTTAATAAAGTAAATGATCACTGCTTTAAGGATATTTCCTCCATGTTGTTATCACACTATCTGCATGTTATGTAGATTTGTGTTGTGTGAATTAACTAACTCAACTCCTTGTTTATAAAAGTATAAAAGCTGTTATCCCCATTAGACCTAATACAAATACAGATATCCTAAAACCAAAGCACAGATTTATCTTTATTATCTTTGTTTTCAAAAACTAAACCTATTAAACTAAACCTATTTCAAAAACCTATTAATGTCTTCTTTATTGTCCTATACAAACCACACAATAGTATGTACTGTTCTCTACTATAACTGTATCCTAATTATGTATTCTTATTTACTTTTTTCAAGCGTCACATTGGCAATATATTACCATATTAAAAACAGGTATGTACCCCCCTCTGCTTAGTTATCACATTCACAAGTTCAAATAGTTTTAACAGGCATTGAATTTGTGAACATTTCACTTGCAGGGATTCGGACAGGTCACTGGACATATTTGATGAGAAGAAGCATCCGTTGTCTGTAAGTGATCTGTGTAAACACCAGGCTTTTCTTGTATGACTGATTTCTTGATTTTAATTTACCACATTTTTATGTTGTTGTTTAGAGAAGTGTTGTTGATCCTGTATTGAAGGCTAAATGTCATGTGCATTTTATTTTTAGTTGTTATTTTCCAGACCTATTTTATCATTGTAATAGGATTTTTTTTTTTTTTAGCTGAATCTTTTTTTTTTATTTTGTTCTTTTTTTCGAGGGATTTAAACCATATGTGCTGCACAAGACACAGCACAGGGTTATTGTTGGCTAAAACAAAATGTATTACTTGCTCCCCAAAACTTCAAACGGTTCTTTATAGACAAAGATTTTTCAGTTCACCTTAATAACCACAAAGACACTATATCTGTAAAAAAAACAGTTTTACCTTTAGATGCTCAGTGTTATTCACAGCATCATTTTTGTTGCTTTATAAATGTTTGTACTTAAAATGATCAAATAAGTGTATTCATTTAAAGTAACACTTATAATTATTGTGTTTTATCATTGCTGTAATTTACCTTTAATGAAGAGCAATGACAAAAGTAAAATGTACATCAGCACCCCATGATCTTCAATGAGGAACATTTAAAACATTAAAATATATAATTACATCCATCCATCCATTATCTTCCGCTTTATCCTATATAAGGGTCGCGGGGGGTTCCCCATGCCCATCCAGGGTAGAACGTTTCAGGCGCTGGGCAGATACACCCAGGACAGGGCGCCAATCTATCGCTAGGCACACTCACACAGACACGCACACATACACGCTCTATATGGGGCACTGAGAGGCGAACGTGCTAACCACTAAGCCACCGTGTCACCCTATATAATTACATTATATTTATAATTACATACTACCCTGGGTTTTA
The DNA here is from genome assembly GCA_019802505.1 of Corydoras sp. C115. Taxonomy (NCBI): domain Eukaryota; kingdom Metazoa; phylum Chordata; class Actinopteri; order Siluriformes; family Callichthyidae; genus Corydoras; species Corydoras sp. C115. The sequence goes on from JAFMOC010000001.1 coordinate 8,988,646, forward strand.
ACCTCTAACCCCAAACCGTAAATAATGTGCCGCCACCTAATGTTTATGGAATAATTCAAAATTAAAGAATAAAGCTTGATTATTTCAATGCATCCAAAAACTCAACATAGATTAACATTTAAACCGAGGTGGCTGCTGAAATGAGACCTCATGTCAATTCAATTGATTTCCAATTATAGTACTAACACAACAAATGCCCACTTAATGCTGTCTTGCTGTTTTGTTGATTAAGTCGATTTAAGCAAAACTGGAGAACAACAACCCATGTTTAAGAAAAGAGTTTACTGAGAAAACCTATTTAAATATCTTCTTCAGAGGGAACATGTTCCGGATGACTACTCACATACCGATCCAGAACACAAGCTCATCTACAGATTTGTCAGAACCCTGTTTAGTGCTGCTCAGCTCACAGCAGAGTGTGCCATCGTCACTTTGGTAAGAATGGAACTATAAAATATAAATACAAAAACAGTTACAATTTTCTGTTTTGAGAAAACTGTTTAAAAGTGAACTGTTTTAACTTTTTCCTGTATTTTACTGACACCTGGTGGTAAAAAAGGTGCAACTGCCACCTGAAGTTGGATATAATCCACCTGAAAGCTATTTGTCATCAGTCATGAGATAACTTGAGAATAAGGGGTGTTACCAGGTTGCTATGTGTGATTCTGTGAGATTAGATGCTACAAATGCCTAGATGCAAATGGGAGAAATAATGAAAATGAAAGACTTCTGTTAGATCTTTCTGTATGGAACGGCTTGATAAAAATCTAACAAAAATGTAGTTAAACCCTGTCTCACACTGAAAAGACATGACAAAAAGAATGACAAACATTCAGCCTTTTATTTTGGTCTTTAAAGTTTTTAAGAATTGTGTTTAGAATTATCATCCTGTGGTAGAAGTCATCCTCTTTAATTTCCAGCTATTTTAGAGTTTTGTAATTTGTTTAGTAATTTTTAATTAATTTTTTCTCTTTTTCTTCACTTTTACTTTTTTATATTTAACTTCTGTAAGTTTATGTATATAGTGCTCCAGAACTGTGCGCCCTACCCATTTTAACTTTCAGGTTATATTTTAAGTTTGCACTGAAAACGAGTAGCTTCAATCTCATTGTATTTGTGACAATTAAAAGCATCTTATCTTATTTAATACTCTTAACTTTGCCTTTTAAAAAAATCCGAAGTACTCATAATGTCCACTAGAGTGCAATATATTTTAATTTTTAAATCAGGCGATCAGTTTGTCAGTTTTACTCCACCTTTTCTACTGTGTTTCACCTGTCATATTCTCAGCCAACACGATGTGCTCCTATCAGATTTTATTTTAGATTTTAGCACCTATTGGCAGCACGATGGCTTAGTGGTTAGCACGTTCGCCTTTCAGCACTAGGGATTCCCGGTTCGAATCCCCATCTGGGTGGAGTTTCCATGTTCTCCCCGTGTCTGCGTGGGTTTCCTCCGGGTTCTCCGGTTTCCTCCCACAGTCCAAAAACGTGGATCAAGTCAATTGAATTCTCACAATTGCCCCATATAGAGTGTGTCTGTGAGTGAGTGTGTGCCCAGCGATGGATTGACGCCCTGTCCTGGGTCTATCTGCCCAGCGCCTGAGATGTTCTCCCCTAGATGGGCATGGGGAACCCCACCGCGACCCTAATAGAGGATAAAGCGGGAGATAATGAATGAGTGATTTTTAGCACCTATTGTTTTTTTTAAATATTTATTTATTATTTTTGGATTGACCTGGACAGTAAGTGGTCTCTGTCTTTACTCTGCAGTTGGTGCTTTTGACCACCCCACTGTCCTTTGTCTGTTTCTGTAGTGGTGTGCATTATTTGCATATATATATATATATATGCATTTATGTGTGTGTGTGTGTGTGTGTGTGTGTGAATCATGTCACTGACAGAGTTTGTACTGCTAAATCATGGCTAAGCAAACAAGTTTGCATCATTAGTGTGACAGCTGTTCTGAACACACCAGTACACATGCATGAATTGGACATGATTGAATGTGATAACTTGTAATTTTCAGTGTGACTCATGGTCTGAACATCACGTTTAAAAACATGGTCAATAGTTTCCAGTTGTAACAGACATGGTGGGTAACTGTGGTCATGCGCATAGTTTAGTTTTCCCATTATTCGTATAACTCAAGTATAATATGAGTAATGTATAACTCATTTGTGTTGTCAGATTTAATTTTGTTCTGCTGTAGAAAAGGTGTACTGGAATTGGCAAGGTTAAAAGTAATCTTTCAAAGTCTGTCCTTCATTCAGCTTTCCATTGCACTGTATTGAGTCATGTTCTTACAGTTAAAGGTTTGATACAGATACATCTCTGGATTGGAACCCTTTTGTTTTATTCTGGACATGATTACATGGTTCACACCTCCCCAAATGAATGATGACAATAATGTGTGCAGTAAAAATGAATTTGGGAACACATGCAGTGACCTGAATTTTGCTCCGATAGACGATGTACCTAAGAACCTTTTATACTTTTGCAGGTGTACTTGGAGCGGTTGCTGACGTACGCCGAACTGGACATCTGCCCGTGTAATTGGAAGAGGATTGTGCTGGGAGCCATTCTGCTTGCCTCCAAAGTCTGGGATGACCAGGCTGTCTGGAACGTGGACTACTGCCAGATCCTCAAAGACATCACTGTGGAGGACATGTAAGTATGTGTGGGGGTGGGGTGGGGTGGGTGTATGGGTGTCAGTGTGGGAGTGAGATAAAGAAAAATAGGAGACAAGGAATGAATTGTTATATTTTATTGCTATGCACCATGTAACCATGTCTGCATCTTCAAACATCTCATGTAACAAATGTGTATTGTCATGAAAAGAAGCTCCCAGTGCATGTCATAGAAGCATAGATGTAGAGTTGATCTAGGCATCACAGCCTCATTCACCATATTCCATCATACATCAAGGTTTCAGATGTGAACATAAAAATGAAACTGGTTTGCACTAGTGATGTTTTGATTTGCTAAAAAATATAATACGGAACTAATCATCTATACTCCACCTAAACCAAAACTGAGCCCTGATGTCTAATTAGATAATAAGAGCCTAATATATAACTGATCATTCAAATGCAAAAATAGCAAAGGTGTATAGATTTTTAATGTTACACACTAACTATATGGGCAAATATATTGGAACACCTACACAGGTTATGACCTTGCAGTTTAAATTTTTTCCCTTTTACATGGAGGGGCTTTGTCCCAAAATTTTAAAGCGTGTGTAAATCTGTGGGTAATATAGCCTGAGTAACAGGATTCCAGTTTCTCAGCAATTGACTCACTGTATTTTCATTCATTTATTCATTATCTTATTCATTATCTTATTCATTCATTATCTTATTAGGGTCGCGGTGGGGTTCTCCATGCCCATCCAGGGGAGAACGTCTCGGGCGCTGGGCAGATAGACCCAGGACAGGGCGCCAATCCATCGCTGGGCACACACTCACTCACACAGACACACTCTATATGGGGCAATTTTTTTGAGAATTCAATTGACTTGATCCATGTTTTTGGACTGTGGGAGGAAACCGGAGAACCCGGAGGAAACCCACGCAGACACGGGGAGAACATGGAAACTCCACCCAGATGTGGATTCGAACCGGGAATCCCTAGCGCTGAGAGGCGAACGTGCTAACCACTAAGCCACCGTGCCGCCCTTACTGTATTTTATGATTTTAAAATAATGTTTTGTATATCACGCATTCATACGAATGTAAAGCCATCAGAAGTGTGCAATTTTGTCAATAATGTCAGGGCTGGACAAACGGCTCAGCCAATCAGATTTAAGACCAGAACTACACGTTTTCTAATAAGATTTATAAACCAGCTGTCAGCTAGCACATTCATTCCACCTTTGTGTAGATTAACTATCTCATCAAAGAGCAGAATATAAAGGAATCAGCATTTGTTTATCAGTTTCTCCCACATTCACTCACTGGTTTGATAATACAGCTACATTTAATTGTGAATAAGTCTTAGAACAAGTAGCAAATGATATCATCATAGTCAGCCCTTGTTCTTTTGATGTGCTCCTTCCTATGATTCAGTAAGTTCACTCGACCACCAACGTCCTTGGAGTCCAACTGGATGCCAGTGGTGTGATACATATTTAAGTTGGTGTCCTAATAATGCTGAGCTAGTGGTACGAGACTCTTAAACAAGATGCTTACCATACTAATTAAAACATGTTTCAATTTTAGTTATATCTGTTTTTTTCAGTCAGTTTGTTTGGATTTGATGCACAGATAAAGCCCTTTAAATTCAACCATAAAGATGAATTATTATGTATAAGATAAAGATTTGATTTATTTACGAGTACTTAAGCTTGCTGTCCTGCGCAACCTGATCGTGTTTAGGTGATTAATTATGCGCTGACATTCTCTATTCTCGATCAGTGTTTAAAATATATTTCTAAGCGGATCAGTTTTTCAACAACCAGTGAAAAAAAACCTAATCAAAATGGCTTAACGAAGCTTTAGATAGTTGTGATTCTTATAAATAATATTTAGGTATTCACTGTGATGGATTTGAATCAAAAATATTCATAGTGTATTTGAATATAATTGTGTATAAAGAGGTTAAATATTTTTTTTATGCTCCAGTCACAGCTAGTGCTGATGGGACATGAAAACGGAGGATCAGCAGGCTGTTTGATTGTAGTCCAGGACATACCACTATTTCTACACTCATGTTAAATTCACTATGGCTCTACATGTTCTCTCCTCTTGCATTCTTTGTTCTCCAGTTTTGTAGTGTTGCGTGTATGTCTCTAAGGCCATGTCCTGCTCTCGTCTCTTCCCTCACCCGCGCTCTGTCGGCTCTATTTTCATCCACTTTATTGAAGTTGGCTTTGTGAGTCTGTGCGCCGCTCGGGCTCGAGTGCTCTCAGCACCCCTACATAATGGTCCGGGTTCTCGCCCACTCCATTTGTTGCCCCTGGAGACTGGGAGCCCCTCACCCTCCCCTTTCTCCCAATTCAACCCCTATATATCTTTTTCCTGAAGCATTCTGGTCGCTGTATCCACGGAGACAGGCTTGATGCTGTCTCTCAGAAGTGCTTCTATGACATGAGAGGAGAAGGTCTGAATGATTAGACATGATTCATTGGTTTATCATTCATGGGCCATATCACTGCACACTAATATGCTGCTCACAAGTTTCTCTTATGTCCTGAAGTTAGAGCATTTGAGAGATTTTAGTGCTGTAGTAATAGTTGACTGTTTTTATTTAGAAGACATTTTACCATTATCATTTTATTGTGCATATAAAATTAGTAACAGACGAGTAGAGTCTTGTGATCTAAACATTGTTTATAGTAATGTAGCTTAACACTCAATACACTCTTATATATTTGTTATTGCAACACTAATATCTGACTTTATAATTCAGTTTAGTTTAAATCCTCATAGTTACTGAAACAATTTACTATTATTGTTTAAAGGAAACAACAACTATGAGTTGTGCTTATATTGTATCTAGATATCTGTATTATCCACAAGGTAGTGCAGAATTACTTATTACTAAGGATCCAAACGATACTCGTTCTATTACAGGGTGTTGGTCTGATATCATGCTCATGTACTTTTACATAATACTCTAATAATTGTTGTGCTTCAGTTGTGAACCCTGTAGTAATAAATCCACTGTACAGTCTATTCAGAAAAACATGTGACTTTAACATATGGAAAAATATCAGACAAAAACAAAAAGTAATTATTAACATGAAATAACTGATACAGTGATGTCCTAAGTGCTCATTTCAGTATTCAGTATTGACAGGAACTCTACTGATAGTACATGCTCTGATAAAACGTGGCATCATAATACATTTAAAACAAACATTATACATCCTCTATGAAGCTCCTGCTGAAGGTCATGTAGAAAATGGTACTGCATCAAAGGAGCTTCAGTGTTCGAAACCAGCAATAGACAAACACATGTAACTTGGTTAGATATAAATCTAAAACAAGTTACAACATTTCGAGGTCGTTCTTTAAGGTTGTTATGAGTTGTGTATTGGAAAAGAAAGGCGTGGCAGGCTCACATTGTCTCCGCTTCCCTTCCTCAGGAATGAGATGGAGCGGCACTTTCTAGAGATGCTACAGTTTAACATCAATGTTCCAGCAAGCGTCTACGCCAAGTATTACTTTGATCTGCGCTCGCTAGCAGATGACAACAACCTGAGCTTCCCACTGGAGCCTCTGAGCAATGAGCGTGCTCAGAAACTGGAGGTGAGTCATGTGGAAATGAAGTGGAAATCATTTTGCGACATACACACATACTGCTTTTTAGCCATTTTCTCAATGAGGAGAAAAAAAACAAACTGGCGCACAAACTGAGGACATTAATGCTTTTCCTATTAATTGTAAATGTGATGTTTTCCTGTGGCTGTTTCTGAGGAGCAACTGTGAGATGCTTAAACTGGTTCTTATTTTACAGCATAGGGCTGCAAAATAGCATTTGGAACTCATCCCTATGGAAAATAGAATACTTTCAAATTTAGCATACTTTCACAAAGTTTATGTGAGTGTCACAGTGGTGCAGTAACTACCACCTCACTGCAACAAGGTTAAATTCCCAGATGGGGTTTTCCTTTCTGTGCTTGAGAGGGTTTACTCAAGGTACTCTCACATTCCAATGACATGCTGATGGTTCAATCAGAGATACTCACTGCCTTATTACTAACCTGATTGTACCATTGGGTAGCTTCTACCTCACCATGAAACGCTTTGGATCAGAATCATTATAAACTTGTCAGCAAAGGTCAGATATGACTCAATGAATAGCACTGGTTACCTTAAAGACATATTTTGGATGCCTTGTTTGTTAACAGCCATGTAGTTAGCTTTCACTTAAACAATTGAGATTCAGTTAATGTTTAAATGATCCTGAAAACAGATTTTTTTTTTCTGTCATTAATCATCTCACAACCCCTCAGACTGATCTTCATTCATCCATCCATTATCTTCCGCTTTAACCTCTATTAGGGTCGCGGGGAGGTTCCCCATGCCCATCCAGGGGAGAACGTTTCGGGCGCTGGGCAGATACACTCAGGACAGGGCGCCGATCTATCGCTGGGCACACTCACTCACACAGACACACTCTATATGGGGCAATTTGGAGAACTCAATTGACTTAATCCATGTTTTTGGACTGTGGGAGGAAACCAGAGAACCCGCAGGAAACCCACGCAGACACGGGGAGAACATGGAAACTCCACCCAGATGGGGATTCGAACCGGGAATCCCTAGTGCTGAGAGACGAACGTGCTAACCACAAAGCTACTGTGCTGCCCTCAGACTGATCTGATCCTTATAAATTAAATGATATACAACTAACATATTGCTTACACTGATGCTACAGTATTAATCATACAATGAAGTCACTACTAAAATCATTCATTCATTCATTCATTATCTTCCGCTTTATCCTCTATTAGGGTCGCGGTGGGGTTCCCCATGCACATCCAGGGGAGAACGTTTCGGGCGCTGGGCAGATACACCCAGGACAGGGTGCCAATCTATCGCTGGGCACACACTCACTCACACAAACACACTCTATATGGGACAATTTGGAGAACTCAATTGACTTAATCCATGTTTTTGGACTGTGGGAGGAAACCAGAGAACCCGCAGGAAACCCACGCAGACACGGGGAGAACATGGAAACTCCACCCAGATGGGGATTCGAACCGGGAATCCCTAGTGCTGAGAGACGAACGTGCTAACCACAAAGCTACTGTGCTGCCCTCAGACTGATCTGATCCTTATAAATTAAATGATATACAACTAACATATTGCTTACACTGATGCTACAGTATTAATCATACAATGAAGTCACTACTAAAATCATTCATTCATTCATTCATTATCTTCCGCTTTATCCTCTATTAGGGTCGCGGTGGGGTTCCCCATGCACATCCAGGGGAGAACGTTTCGGGCGCTGGGCAGATACACCCAGGACAGGGTGCCAATCTATCGCTGGGCACACACTCACTCACACAAACACACTCTATATGGGACAATTTGGAGAACTCAATTGACTTGTTCCATGTTTTTGGACTGTGGGAGGAAACCGGAGAACCCGGAGGAAACCCACGCGGACACTGGGAGAACATGGAAACTCCACCCAGATGGGGATTTGAACCGGGAATCCCTAGTGCTGAGAGGAGAACTACTGTGGCGAAGCCCCTACTAAAATCAATAGGATAAATTAAAACAGAACATTTCCAGTGAAACATTACCTATCTTTTACTTTGGTAGGATTTTTTAAACGATTCTCTGTCTCAGTATGATTAAAGGATTTAAATTTAAATTCATGTTCTCATGTTCACAAGTTCATCACATGTTAATTCATTTCTTAAGCTTATTTTATTAGCAGTTTTTTGATTATCACAGGGTAGAGACACCCTCTTCTGATAAAATAATATTAAGGGTCGACCATGTTGAACATTCTGAGCATTCGAGTGCTCGTCTGAGTTACTGTAGATTCTGTCAGCTGCATGTCGGCTGCTCGTCCTCTGTTCACCGTGCTCATCAAACGGCATTTCTGTGTGTGAGCTCCCGCTGTTTTCTTTATTGCACCATTTTGAGTAAACCTTATAGACTGCATGAAAACCTTAGATCAGAAATTCATCAACCAGCCACAGTCAAAGGTACCGATCATCCGTCCTCCGTTACCTCTGATGGAGGTAAACATTACATGAAATTGCACGGTGGTATTTATTGTCCTGCTGCCACACGACTGCCAGAACTCACGACTGCCAGAATTTACTCATTTCTGGTTTACACTTTCACTTGCTTTTCAATGATCTCTGTTATTAAAACTGAAAAAAGAATAAATGTAACCTAGTTTACTTGACGGTGTAGAAATCGGGGAGATTTGCAGGCTTGAGGGTAACTTCTGTTTCCTTGTTTCTGGTGCAGGCGATCTCCAGACTGTGTGAGGATAAGTACAAAGATCTAAGCAGGGCTGCCATGAGGAGATCCTTCAGCGCGGATAACCTGGTGGGCATCCGTAGATCCAATGCTGTGCTCTCCTAGAGCCCTTGCCCCCCTTGCTCAAGGTCATGATGCTTCATTCTCTCCTCCGACAAAGAGACTTTTCATCAGCCTTGTTCCCTACGACAACCAATGACCTGCCTCTAAAAAATCTCAAGTGACTCAAGGGTTCTGTTTTGATAACTTCCCACTTTCTTGTTTTGTTGCTTACTATGTAGGCTGCTAGCTGTGAAACCTGTCAGTTTCTAATTGATTGCAGAAGAAGTATTTTAAATAAACACTAATCATGTAAAAAAAGAATGTTCTCTTTTGTTCAGTATGAATATTCATGTTTATTACAAAGCAATCAAATAAGGTCCCTTCCTTTCACTATTGAAACAACGGATCACGTCTTATACACCGTACAATGATTTTGGTTAATAAGGTCCATCTACCTCATGCTTAGAAAAAAATTCAATAGGGTTTATAGATGCACAATATGGAACAATATTTATGTGGCCAACCACCTGTTGTCCTGTCAGAACCGCATCTCAATTTTTCAGATCATATTTGACTACTGGGTTATTAATATTCATTATTTTTTACCCTGACAATTACACACTGCACTAATATTTGTATCTATAAATAAATATATAGTCGAAAGTGTATGTGTTTTCATAGACAAATTCACACTATTGCTTCAATTACCAAATTGCCAAATTACCAATTACCAAATATGAAATTTGCCATACTTACTCTGGGAACCTGTGGAGGTTTATATATTCTTTACAACAAACTGAAGCAGCTCAATGGGATTTGTAGGGAGCTGTAGGGATCCTCTGGATTTAGGGCGTGTCTTTGCGATCGTGTCTGTGTATGTGTTTCACTGCACGAACAGGTTAAATGTGGAGGACAAATTATAATTTGTCCTCCACATTTAACCTGTTCGTGCAGTAAAATTTGCACGAACAGTGATAATTATTCTCTGTGTTCGTGCAGTGATAATTATTCTCTGTGTTCGTGCAGTGATAATTATTCTCTGTGTCAGCACAGTAGGCAAAATAGATCACATTATAGTGATTAATGGGTGTGTTTTGGGCGTCACATGTAATAAACCAATGAGCGTGTCACTTGCCTTTCCCCTGTAAGAGCCTGGTGTGCCCTGATTTTGCTATTTTAACGGCACAATGCGACCGATCACATAAATTTACCATTTGCAGGGAACATCACACACCCGACCAACAGACCAGTAAATATTATATATATATATATATATATATGTGCCCAGTGATAGATTGGCGCCCTGTCCTGGGTCTATCTGCCCAGCGCCCGAAACGTTCTCCCCTGTATGGGAACCCCACCGCGACCCTAATATGGGATATAGCGGAAGAGAATGAATGAATGTATGTATATATATATATGGGCGGCACGGTGGCTTAGTGGTTAGCACGTTCGCCTCTCAGCATTAGGGATTCCTGGTTCGAATCCCCATCTGGGTGGAGTTTCCATGTTCTCCCCGTGGGTTTCCTCCGGGTTCTCCGATTTCCTCCCACAGTCCAAAAACATGGATCATGAAGTCAATTGGGTTCTCCAAATTGCCCCATATAGAGTGTGTGTGTGAGTGAGTGTATGCCCAGCGATAGATTGGCACCCTGTCCTGGGTGTATCTGCCCAGCGCCCAAAACGTTCTCCCCTGGATGGGCATGGGGAACCCCCCGCGACCCTAATATAGGATAAAGCGGAAGATAATGAATGAATATATATATATATATATATATATATATACACACACACACACACACACTATAAACTTTTACTGGACACCTGAGAAATGCTACCCAATTCAATACATACATTTGGTCATTTTGCAGGCGATTTTTTCAAGACAACATACATGTAGGATTATAGTTTCCCCTCTAGAGCAATGAGGGTTAAAGTTCTTGCTCAAGGGTCCACACGCAGGTAACTTCAGTGAACTGGAGGTTTGAACCTTCAGCTTGCTTCCCACTGAGTTTCAATTAAATTTGTGTAAAACAAAACCAACAAGCTTTTTTGTTTTTAATAAGTAATTAGGAAAGTACTGGCTGAAAAACAAATGGTTACTACGGGATACATTTGTCATTGATGTCTGATATTTATAGATGATGTATATAGACATGTAGGTTTGCATTTTTTTTATTTATGAACAAAAAATTTGTCCAATGTGTACAAGACTAAAATTTAAATAATGCATAATAAATAAAATGTATTGGATCTTAGCTGAATCTAGCAAATGGCACATACGTTCTAAAAGGAGATGATTTGTTTGATAGGAGCTAATATCATAAACTGTAGTTGACATCTTTAAAAGAGCCTTTTTGGTCATGGCACATTTATTTGTGTAGATGGACCTTTCATTGATGCTGAAACTGCTAAACCGGGAACCTTTGTTAAGCAAGAAATAAGTCAGCTGTGTCCTATTGACTCGCAGGATCGAGTCTCCAGCTCTGAGTAGGTTTTCTTTTGTGTTGCACTCAGAAAAACAAACACACTGAATAATAGCTTTTGCGTTTCTCTCATAACTACAGAGATTTGCGCTGTGTACCGCCTCACAGACGTTTCCAAAGCAAACTCACAGGAACAGCTCCTTCCAGCTTTATTATTATTATTATTATTGCTTCCACATTAACAAGTTCACAGTTTCATATTTAATTAGTGAAAGCAGCCTCCTCTGCAAACAGAACACCACCATGTTGTGTTTGATCAGGTACTTCAGCGGTATAGCCACTGTTACAAACACAACACATGCACTGGACTTGTTTCATCACAGATTGCTCCACAGCTTTATTCTCTACCAATAAGAGAAATGAATGAAACACAAAATTCCATATCATAAATATCTAAGAATCTTTTTTTTTAAAAATCTCTGCAGGGAATTAACAACAAAAGTATTTACACACAAAGCAGCAGTCTGAACTATTAAATGTGAAATGCCCACTACATGATTTACAGACACTGGGCTGAATGTACACAGATGTATACAACCACGCAAAGGGTGTGACTCTAAAGAGGACTGGGAGTTATGTACACAGATCACAAACACAGAGTGTTCATGCACACAAAAGTCCTGCAGGTCCTAAAATAGGACGTTTTACACCAATCATATGGGCTGACGGGTACAGTACTGACCAATGAGATGGCTGGAATCAGTTACAGTTCGCAACAGTAAAGAGGACATTTGTTAAATCTTTCAGTCTTAATCAAAAAACGTAGAAGGACAGTTGAACTGAACACACATGGCCACTAGGTGGGTGTCAAGCCCAGTGACCGCTACACAGCTGCACACATTAGTAAAGTACCAGGTTTGAAACCTGTTAGCAACATTTGGATTTTAATTGCAGTTGCATTTTGACCAATCACGCCTGAAAGCAGTTGTGCTATAATCAGGCTGCAGTCAGGAAAGTCAAACCTCACTCTTCCAAGCAAAGCAAATCTGACCCAGGTTACCTCACGGTCTCAGCACAGCCTCACTGCCTCGGTTCTCCTTTAATAAGACTGACTGGAATCCGACTCTTAATAGCTAAAGCTTTGTTAGTCTTCACCAGCCAATAAAAACTCTTCACAATTATATACAGCGGAGAAATCAGCATATTTTAACGATATCCCACATGACTGTTGAATTAAGTCATCAGAATGTGGCAAATTTAACAAGGTCTCAATATCTGGAAAAATATTCCACCTCTGGCTTGCATTATAAAAAAAATCACAGTTGGGGCAATAAATCTCAAAGAAGAGCAAATATTTACACGAATAAATACAATGCCCAAGTAAACTGTTGAGTAGGTTGTTGTGTTATTAGTTTATCTTTGCTTTCTTCTGAAAAAGGTCCGTGGGCCACTGGGTTTGAGTCAATATCAGCTGGGGTCATTGTGTAAACAATTAGGTTTCTCCAGTTGAATTGCTTATTGTAGCTTGTTCCCTCTTTCGGTTCCTCAAGCACAGTGTCCACATGGTCATATTCACATGCAATCTGCATACGACCGAAGAATCCTTCATCAATCCTTCAGCAATCCTTCACCTGCCCAACATTAAGGTCCAATGTGAAGGCAGATAGAGTGGGTGTGTCCCCCTCGTCGCTCAATGATACCATATTCAGTCACACGGCTGTCAGACGAGTGACGGTGCAGTCGTTTTGTGGTACGATCCCGGTGGTGCAGACCCAGCTCGGGCAGTTAGAGCTGTGCTCGCTTCACTGTACATAGAGGAGGCGGAGTTGGGTGGCTTTCTTGCCCCACAAGGGACGCAGCGAGCCACAAATCTGCGCCATGACTCGAGTGTCTTTCCTGACCAGATCCAGACCCCCGAGGTGATGCCCACCACGAGGCACATGAAGTACTTGAGCATAAAGACGGCATAGTCAGGACCCTGACTGACCTGCTGGCGTTCGGCGGGACAGCTGCAAGCCAGTGCGTGCTCCCAGCTGGGCCGATAGTGCTGCTCGTAGACCAGGCATGCCACTACGATGGTGGCCGGCACAGTGTACAGAACGGTGAAGAGACCTATACGGATCATCAGCTTCTCCAGTTTGTCCGTCTTAGTGCCACCTTGCTTGATAACACTGCGGATTCGAAACAGTGACACGAAACCAGCCAGCAAGAACAGTGAGCCCGAAAACAGATAGACCACCAGAGGTGCAAGCACAAAGCCTCGTAAGCTTTCCAGACTCTGGTTGCCTACGTAGCATATTCCAGCGACAGGATCGCCATCAACAGCACTCAGGGCCAAAACGGCTATGGACTTGACACTGGGGACAAGCCAGGCTGCCAGGTGGAAGTACTGTGAGTATCCAGCAATGGCTTCATTTCCCCACTTCATACCTGCAGCGAGAAACCAGGTGAAGGACAGCACCACCCACCAGATGGAACTGGCCATTCCAAAAAAGTAAACAAGCAGAAAGACCAGTGTGCATAAGGCTGGTCCTGTGGTGTCATACAGGATGTGCTGCTGGTCTCCCGAGCCGCCGCATGCCACCCGTTCGTGACCCGCCAAAAGTCGCACGATGTAGCCAAGTGACACAAAGAGGTAGCAGGCTGCCAGGAAGATGATGGGTCTTTCGGGGTACTTGAAGCGTTCCATGTCAATAAGGAAGGTGGCCACGGTGGTCAGGGTTGAGATGAAGCACAAGATGGACCACAGGCCGATCCAAAAGGAAGTAAAGGCCCGCTCATCCTGTGAGAAGTAAGGTTGATGGCAGGGAAGTGCACAGTTGGGCAGGGAGCCTGTTTGTACCTGGTTATACAGTGGGTGAATTTCTTTCTTGATTGGCACCAAAGGCTCACGACAACGGCACTCTCGGTCACACTTCTGAGGAGCTGCGGACTTGGACGAGGGCCGATGTCGGCTTGAGCCTTTGGGAGTGGGTTTGGGAAATGAAGGGGTCAAAGTGGTGGTCTCACTATTGTTCTGATCCATGCAAAGCCGGTCTGGGTCTCCCAGGACAGGAAGCTGCTCACAGCTCATGCGCTCAGGCCACTCAAACCCATACTGGATCATAAGTGGCGAGCAACCTCTTTTGGCCCTTTCACAGACTGAACGGCAGGGCGGCAAAGGCTTTTTGTAGTCTGGGAGACAGATGGGGGTGTACATGCTGCAGAGAAAAAACAGTAAATCAGGAGAGCAGCGGATTCGAACCAGAGGCCAAAACTGGTGCACCTCTAATCCCACCTCCTCCTGGGTGTCGTGATTAAATTGATTGGGCATGTAGGTGAGATTGTAGCCGATTCCTTTACACATGGGCACTGTGATAGGCTCGCACATTATGTCCTTTGAAGCACTGAGCACCAGGTGTGGCAGCAACGACACGAGCAAAGTAATCAGCCGAAGCAATGTACTGGTCCTGGAAGCCTTTCCCAGCACAGACATGGTGATATAGCTCTGACCTGCGACAATTTTTGCTCCCAAATGTTATAACAGATAACGACGTTTTAATGTTATATTCAACGAGGTCTTCAGGTCAGCCCCCTGCTTTTAATTTATGACTACCCTTCGGAAAGAAGCAGTCCCGAAAGGAAACCGTAATCATTCCAGCAGCATATCCACAGTCCGCACCTTCATAAATCAAAGCAGAGCTTCATTCCGAACTCACACAGCACGTTGCTCCAAGTGTGCATTCAGAAATCACCATGATCCTGAAGTTGGCACATGACTGAAAACAAAAAAAACATTAAGAGTTAATTACTTTTAAGGAAAATGGAACTGGTGTTTTAATAACACAATGCATCAAACTATTGAAACATAATAACCATTTCTTCATATTCCACTTTAACAGTGAGGTCTTCTGTGGTTATAGTTTAGCAACAAAGATAGTGGATCATACCTAAAGACTACAATCATCCCACTCTGCCGAATACATTGCAAAGAAATAGAGTGGAAACTAGTAAATATTCATTGTATTATAATTCTTAATATGTTCAGAAGGACAATTAATTAATTAATAATTTTAGACAAGGAGTGGAAACAATAATTACAGATATTAATGCCAAGCACGACTATAATTAAAACACACAGATATGACAGATATTTATCTATGTACATTTTTTTTCAAGATTACGTGAAATAAATAAAGAAAGAAAGAAACGTACCGTACAACAGCTCAGCTCATTGAGACGCAAACCTATATCCACTGTGTAATTTGTAGAAGCAAGTAGTCCATTTTCTGCCCTTTACATGTTATTACAAAGTTCTAATGAGAGCATGTCGTTGAGTTCAGTTAGTAAAGCAGTCCAGAGCGTTTACAGAGGGGAACGCGGTTCAGGGGAGCGGGGTCACGGCAACAGGTTTCAGGTGCTGCTGCCCCATGGCGTCAGTATTTCCAGTCTTCCTTAAATTCAGCTCCACTTGCGCCTCTCCCTTAAGTTCAGGCAGTGATTTATTGCTGGGTAATGTAATCCAGCACGAAGCAAACTTACTTTAAGCACTTAAAAAAAACAAAAACAAACCGACAGACAGACAGACAGACGGGTTTCCAGTGGAACGCCAGCTGAACGCCTCAGAAGCAACACGTCTCTGCCGCCGGGCGCCGTGACACTGATGAGCACACACAGAGCAGAGGTAGAGGATTAAAACCACGCCCATTTCAACTGCACGCCACGCCTCTATTTCACAAACCACGCCCCCTTTCTCATCACGTCTCTCCTGTTTGAATGAGAACAAAACACTCTGAAAGCGATCAGACAAAGCACAACGCGCTTTAATAAAACCTTCATTTTTAGTATTTAGTATTTATTATACTAAATAATAATAAAAAAACTATACATATTTAGTGAACACAATATTAGGCCAGTTTGACATTTGATTGGATCATTATTAGTACAGGTAATACAATAACCATATTACATATGGATATGTTCATTGATTTGATTGATAAACGTAACATTTTAAAATTCAAATCAGATTAATTTGTAAATGATAACTATGAAATATCTGTTCGTTTTAAAATAAGCTTATGCTATTTTACCTTTCGGTGGCGTAGAGACCTTCTCATTCCTAATGTGGCTAAAGGTAGGATAGGTATAGGTATCAGTGCATCGCAGAATCAAGGTCATATCATAAATGTAATTAACACCATGCTTTAGACTACAGGACAATTTATATTCAGACATGAGGAGAACATACAAACGCCTCGAAGAAAGCACCGTGTATTTAAATATTTTCACAAGGTTAAGATAAAGTCTAAAGCTATTCAATAGTACAAGAAACATTGTCTTTAAAACGACTAGCCCATATATATATATATATATATATATATATATATATATATATATATATATATATATATATATATATATAGTGTCCAGCGATGGATTGGCGCCCTGTCCTGGGTGTATCTGCCCAGCGCCCGAGACGTTCTCCCCTGGATGGGCATGGGGAACCCCACCGCGACCCTAATAGAGGATAAAGCGGGAGATAATGAATGAATGAATATATATATATATATATATATATATATATATATATATATATATATATATATATATATATATATATATATATATATATATATATATATATATATATAGTGGAGTCATGTAAAAAATGTATTATGTAAACGTGATAGTAACACTCCTGTATGTACGTATATAATAAAACTGTGACAAAATTTGACAGCAGTTGTAAAAAAAAAAAAATCATAGTCAATCTAATAGAAAAATGCAGACAAATTCATTCTGTAAATGATTCATTACATTTTAAGGATTAAATCACCAATATGTAATAGCTATACTTTATATATTTAAGGGGAAGGAATGATTAAAATAGGGCGGCACGGTGGCTTAGTGGTTAGAACGTTCGCCTCTCAGCACTAGGGATTCCCGGTTCGAATCCCCATCTGGGTGGGGTTTCCATGTTCTCCCCGTGTCCACGTGGGTTTCCTCCGGGTTCTCCGGTTTCCTCCCACAGTCCAAAAACATGGATCAAGTCAATTGATTTCTCCAAATTCCCCCATATAGAGTGTGTCTGTGTTTGTGTCTGTGTGTGTGAGTGTGTGCCCAGCGATAGATTGGCGTCCTGTCCTGGATGTATCTGCCCAGCGCCCTAAAAGTTCTCTCCTGGATGGGCATGGGGACCCCCCCCCCATGACCCCAACATAGGATAAAGCAGAAGATAATGGATGGATGGATGGAATGATTAAAATATGCAAATTACATGATTTAAATATAATTTTATAACATGACTTGATATTTAAGTATATAGATTGAATTTGCCAACATTAAAAAAAAACTAATTTATAATTTCAAATGACCTTTATTTGTCTTTAGTGTAAACACATTTGTTCCCACGAGACGGCATACATATATAGGTATGTTTATTGGACACCTGGTGCAAGAACTGACGTACTGAGTGCAGACCTTACTCTGAAAGAGTAGAACGTTTGTCAGTTGAACATGGTGTCAGCTGTGTCAATAAAAACTATACATGGAGAAAAAAAAATGTAACATTATATTTGTGAGGTTTGTCAGCTGTACATGATCAGGTCAGGAAGGTGAAAAAGATGGCAGCTTTGTCACTGTTGTTACTTTCGTCTATTGTTCTTCTGTTACTCTGCCAGGCAGGGTGTTGACAACAGTGCTTATCAAATGCTTATACACAAATGCTGAACTAAGTGTTCTTAGTCATAACGGGATCTGCTGTTGGACTGCATACAAAAATAACAAGAAAACAAATTATTGACACACCTCTGGAATTTTACGTCAGTTATGTGAATGTTACCTATTTTGGTTTATATAAATACACTATATGAACAAAAGTATCTGGACAAATACATTATTATAAGTGTCTACCTTTATATTGCCAATCAAGCAACTAGTTATACATTCTGGATCATTGTAGGCATCCAACTTAAAAGGCATAAAGGTGTGGTTGGACACAGAGTCCTGACCTAAAGCCCACTGAAACCTTTGTAATACATTAGTACACAGATTGCCAGCTCAGCAGTATCTGAACTTACAATTAAAAGATTTCCAGACACAATTGTAGAATGCCTTCCTAAAAGAGTAAAAGCTTTTATGACATTCTATTTAAAACTGATTACCCATTACAGCTATAAGTGTAATAGTTCCTATAGATTTACCAATACATATGTTAAAGTAGTGTATCACTTTTACCTGGATCTATTAACAGTGGTCAACGACTTGTAATAATCTGACATATGCTAAACATGTAAAATAAATAAATAAATAAATATTATAGATAGATAGATAGATAGATAGATAGATAGATAGATAGTTAGATAGATAGATAGATAGATAGATAGATAGATAGATAGATAGATAGATAAAGAAAGCACTACAGTACAGACACTGAATAAAACAGGTTACTTCAGATTGCCTGTCATGTCATATGACGACAATGTGTTTGTACATGAGTACAATGCAGTGATAGACTACAGTATGTATTGCAAAATGTTTTTGTAGGGATTTCATTGTGTAAGGGTGGGTCTCTTGCTCTCACTCTCTCTCTCTCTTGCTCTCTCTTTGACTGTTGATTCTGGAACCTAATAGCTTCCTTCAGGTCCAAAGGTCTCTCAGAGTGTGTGTGTATGTGTGTGAGTGACCCAACCATTCAGTCAACCGTCTCTATTGCCTGTTAACACTCAAATTGCACTGACTAAACTGCAGCTTCACACTGACAGATGAGAGCAAATAGAGACAACTACATTCCATAGCCTTGCTGAGATCACTCATCAGCTTATGCTTGCACACCCACACATAATTGACGGTTCTTAAAAAAATCTGTTGTAACAGATTTGAGACATAGGATCTTCCCGCAAGTAACTTAATCACACTTACCATTTAGCTCAGTCACTGGTTTACAGGGAAACAAATCACATTGTATTCACTCCGGCAGATCTTGATGAGGATGGTAAATAGAGAAACTGTTTGTAATTAAATAAGAGCAGTGGTCATTTGTGTTCATATTGCAACATGTTCAGCCACCTGGAGCATTTCATGTGTATACTTGTTATTGTTGTTGATGATAATGCCATGGCATTGATGTCACAGAGACAGATGCTCAGGTGAGCTATGTGAGATTTTTGTCGGGTGATGGGCTTATGTATTTGCTGACCTGTTTTCCATCTTGGGCTTTTTTTATTGGTCTTTCAGCATGCCCATACAGAAGACTTTATAATGTGATTCCTTTGTTTCCACCCTCCTCTTCTGTTTATAAAGGGACACACACACAACACCTGAAACCTGATTCATATGATGACATAGTCCCTTCCCCTACTTATGTCTTATTCTAACAAGCAAAATATTTAAAAAAAAAAAAAAAAAACACCCACATATTGTGTTAAATTACTTTATCCTAAATTAATTCTGCTTGTGAAGTATAAAATGTATGCATAGAAAACAAAATTAATTAATTACCACTAATTAGTCAATTACTTGGTAAATTTTTGGATCGATTCATGG
Organism: Corydoras sp. C115; assembly: GCA_019802505.1. Taxonomy (NCBI): domain Eukaryota; kingdom Metazoa; phylum Chordata; class Actinopteri; order Siluriformes; family Callichthyidae; genus Corydoras; species Corydoras sp. C115. The sequence goes on from JAFMOC010000001.1 coordinate 9,008,593, forward strand.
GTTGTCATAGACGATGAACAATGCAAATTTTCAGCTAAATTGGCTAACGGGAAGTGGGTGAAAAACTTTTAACCGGACACCAGACACACTGACAAACAGATGAAGCTAATATAGGGGTGATAATAAGCATGCTTCATCTTTTACGCATCAGTGCAAATATGTCAGTTAACAAACACACTCTGATAAAAAAAAAAAAAAATACGATGCTATAATATTTAAATATGATCCTTAAACATAAACAGTGCAAGTCCAGATGGCTGCTGCTAAAGCTAAGCATTATTCCGATATGATGTGGGTCAGCTTTACTACACAATCATAGCATCTTGGTCAGACAGGTGGGAGTCCCAGGGGTCACTGTACATATCTTTGTGCAGAGAGCTTGGCTAAAGCATTGTTTGACTGGCTTTTTTTTTTTTACTGGAACTAGATCTTTGTGTTATATCTGATGTCCCCATTGTTTCTGTCTCAAGCACTTTGTCATCTCTTTTTCTTTCAACCGATCTTTTGTGATGTTTTCCTCCCCCAGTGGCATTTCTAGGCCCCATGTTGTCCAGGTTCTAAATGAGTCTTGACTGGTCTGTGGGCCACTGCAGAAGCACAAAGCAGAATGTTTCCCTCGCTACACTGGAGCCATTGTGGTAGCTGAAAACTCACTAATTGGTGATGACAATTAAGAGCGGCTAACACTCAGGTTTAATTTATCCTCTCCTCAATTCAAATCACTGGAAAATGAATTAGGCCTGACACACACACACACAACTCAATAAAACAATGAAAGCTCACATATGAATACATGTACTAGGATACAATTCTTTGTATTATTTCTAATAGTGAAAGCTGGACACAGTAGAGCAGTGTCTCTGATCGAAAGCAAAGTTATATTCATATTATACAGAGATACAAAATGAAGAACAGTTTGCCTGCTGCTTATATTAAAAATATTTTAATATCTTAAACAGAAGAAAGCTGTATTTATGGTAATTAATAAAATGTCATGTAGACAATTTATGGATGGTACTGTCAAGTGGAGAAAGAGGCAAAATTTCCAAAATAGACCCCTTAATTTTTATAAAATTATCAATATCAAAAAAGAAAAGCTCATATTTAAAGGGACAGTATAATAAATAATATTAGATATTCTTTTTCTAATTTGCATCATAGTATGTGACTAAATAATAATAATGTTTAGTGAGAAAAATAAATAACTAAAGTAGCTTCATCCATATGTATGAGACACATTGACACATTAAAGCATGTCTGGTCTAAATGTTCAGTATTATTTGTAATAACATAACGACTATGAAGTTTTCTTCACCTTGCATAAGAGCTGTATTTCCAAATACAAGTTTTAAAGTAAATTAAAAAATTTCCAGTCAAAAATTTGTAATTATTCAAGATTTTGAATAATTCTAAATATAAAAACTGTAAGAGCATATGGTTAGTAAGAGAAACTATGGGCTACAGAACTTAATCATTTTTAATCCAGACACATGCTGATTTTTCAAAACGCCCTCTCCCTCTTTAGTGTATATATATATATATATATATATATATATATATATATATATATATATATATATATATATATATATATATATATATATGAAGTATTTTGTATATGTAACAGGTATAATAACAGGTGAGAATGGCATTTCTGCTCATGGTCAGAATTAACTGTGGATTAACAAAAACCTTGATAATGCTAATCTTTGTGTAGCTCAACCTGTAGTAAAAGCTAATCCACATAAGGAACCAATTGTACTTTAACCTTTTAGCATGACATACAACCAGCCCTGATATGTGTAACAGAACCCATTTAAAACGAGATGAGCTGGTGAATCTTCAACCTTCTCTGTCAAACATTAAGAACTTAATGGAGTTCAGGATCAACAGAGCTCTTCCATTCTCAGGAAACACTAAAAACAAGTCAATACCTTTGCTACATGCATGCACGAACACACACACACACATGCAGACATAAACACACACACAGTGTGTTCCGGCTCATTGGCGCTGGCTAGATCCTGGTGGATTACTATGCATCAGAGACAGGATTTAAAGCGTACTACAACTAGGACAAATTGCTGATTGAGGAGATGAAAAAGGGAGTGGGTGCAGGGGCAACTTTAGGGTAGAAGGAAACCTGGTGTAGTCACTCATTTCCGAGAAAAATATTTTGATTAGCCAACAGTAGGAGGAATATTGTGATGCTTTTATTTTTTTAGACTGGTAAAGACAGATTATCTGAAGAAAGTAGACATCCTTCCTGGGTTTTCATTTAAGACCAAGTCTAAACTTTATAGTGTAGCTGTGAAGGTCTTAGACCATTTTTCTCTCTACTTTGTGGGAGCTATTTAGGATGCCTCACTCCTCTTCCAGTGGGTAATATTCATAGTCTCTGAGGTTAAAAAAAGTTATGGGTCCCAGCATACTAACATTAATTTTTTAGAATGGTTTCATATGCAAATATATGTCGCTATTAATTACAATGGCTGTGTTATATACATGGAAGATGTGTATAGTCAGCTATAACAACAACTACTTTTCTAAACCTCTCCTTACAAGAGTGTATTTGGAGTGGTTATGTGGGTAATGTTTCAAATCATCCAAAAACACATTACTAAGGTTAAACACTGATGTTGGAATAGAGGGCTGGTTCACAATCTAGTTCATTCCAAATATGTTTGATGGGATTGTGGTCAGTGCAATGTGGGCCATTTAAGTTCTTTTAGCCTACTCACCCAACATTGCCCTTATGGATGTTGCTTTGTACCCTGGAGCACACTCATCCTGGAACAGTAGAGGACAATTCCCAAACTGTTCCCACAAAGCTGGAAGCATACAATTGACCAAAATGAATGGAATAGGTGCATGGTTTTATACACACACATGGAATGGAACTAAATAAAACCCCAGAATTTAATGATTAAAACACTTCTGTCTGTATAATGTTCATATGATGGTTAGGTGTTCATATTAAAGACATTTGGATACATAACAGTGGAATAAGCTAAGCAAAAACTAGAGAAAGCAATGAAACAACTGAAATATACCACAGTTATTTGAGTGGTCCAGACAATTCAGAACATTTATTATACAACCCCTAGAACTACAGTGTAAACTCTAATTGTTTCTGTATGCTACACCAAGCTGTACTGAGTGTAAGTCTATATAAATAAATTCAGCACTCAGTGTTCACAGTCCGTCTTCCAGACCACCTTCAGTGACTGCATGAACATTTTCACCAGTGAAGGAATATTACACTTGGATATGTGATGAAAACATAAAGCTTGGAAGCATCACTAATTTCTCAGGACAAATATATCTGTGGAAAAAAGCACAGTGCAACTGCATCGGTCCCACAAAGCGTCGGCTTATGAAAAATTACAAGCCTCCTTCTGTGGTCTCTGACAAGTCAAAAACCCAATACAAGCTTGTGGTTTTTAATTTGGGATTAGTGAGTGAGTCAGTATTTGGATCCTTACGCTTGTTCAAAAGCAAACTCTGCCAGCAGGAGTTTAAAAGCCTTGAATGCAGGCAGTGATGTGTTTGTTCCACTCAGATACCGAACTCACCTTGGAACCAGATCAGGAAAGAAGCTAAATAGGACCCAGTTCGAGCCAAACAGAGGACTGATCCAGACATCACAACTTCACACAAAGCAAAGACCCAGAAATTCTTTGTTTCTTATTTTATGGTCTTCGTCCTAAAAACATAAATGGCAACAAGACGCTAATGCTGATATGTCAATGTTTCCAAACCTGTAGAGGTTTTAGGCAAAATAGCAGGAACATATGCTCGAGAACATTAGTACAATAAATACTGATGATGATCTCCATAAATTACTCAACAATCAGCTACAACAATCAACATTAAAATGAAGAGTATTTCTTTTTAAACTTGTGGCTGACCGGTGTACAGAGTATACATCAGAAAGATGAATCAATTCATTTGAACAGAAAGTTAAATAGGAAAAATATTTCATGATATTTTACTACATTTTAGTACAACCCTAAAAATGACAGATGAACAATAAAATGAGCAATGGTTTTTGCTATATTTGCAAATTTCTATAACTATTAATTCCAAAAGCCTAGTGTCATATACACAGAAGTTATATACTGTATATACACCTACTAATCAGGACATTCCCCCCATTTAGTTTTTATATTTGTGTGTATTTTATCAGTTCTACTTGTTATATAGACACACTTTATACATCCCTCACCCCCCCCCCCCCAAACTAATATCTGCTTTGTGGTGTCACACTCATCAGAAAACATTGGATAACAAACTTTGCAGAGAAACAGAAGGTCTATAATTAAGTGATAAAGTTATCCATTTTCACTACTGTGCTTAAACACAAAGCAATTTGTCCTGCACATTTAACCCATCCATGCAGTAAAACGCACACACTAGTGAGATGAGCACACGTGCCCATAACAGTGGGCAATCCTGTACACGGCAATTGGGGTTAGGTGCCTTGCCCAAGGGCAATTTAACTATAGTACTTGGTGAGACCAAGAATCAAACCGTGGACTTCAGGCTACAAGGTTGGTTCCTTAAACACAAGCCTACAGCTGTTTCTGAGTTCTGTTAGCAGTGGTGGGACTGTAGAACTACAAAGTGCAACTATATAGTATGTAGAACTAATAAAATGCACAATGAGTGTAAAAACAAGGTGGTGTGTACAATAAAGTGGCTGGTGAATGATTGCAGTCAGCTTAGACTGAAAAAAACACCAGGTCAGAATGATGACTGAATGTGTCCAAAGGTACTGATGCAGACTGTTTTATAAATTATAAACAAATTTTGAATTTGTTGCCTGTAATAAATCCACAGGGACACACACACATTAAAGAAGAATCAACCAAAGGCTTAGTCTCAGCAAGTAAAAAACCTTCTGCAACTGTTTCAACATGAACTATACATAAATTTAGAAAAGGGCCAAGGAATTTGGAAAAATCTGTGTCTCTTAATGACAACCAGAAATTACTATTGAATACGTGTAATTCTTAAACTCTTGGACAGCAATGCAAATAAAAAAATCATTATGTGCTGTGATAAATACAGCCACATAGATAAGAACACTATGAAAAATATTTAGAATATCACAAATCAACCTAAAAATCTAGAATGCAAAAAGAAAAAAAAGACACAGAAACACTACTGAATTCTGCAGACCTACTTTTTCCTCAAACGGTCCAAAAGACTGGAAATGTATGCTGTGGTTAGAAGAGTTACAGCCTGGCTAGAGAGAAAAAAAAACAACCTGTGAGCGGCTTGCAGTCCAGAGCTGTTTACTGTTGAAAATGTAATGTGCAGAAGAAAATCAAACAATGACAAGCACCAACTACTATCTCATAAAATTAAATATTACTAAAAAAATTCCACTTGCAAATTAGTAAATACTGTTTCAAAATGATTACAAGGTATAATTTAATTGAAAGGAACAACAATATTTGAAATTATTCATTCATTCATTCATTATCTTCCGCTTTATCCTCCATTAGGGTCGCGGGGGGGTTCCCCATGCCCATCCAGGGGAGAACGTTTCGGGCGTTGGGCAGATACACCCAGGACAGGGTGCCAATCTATCACTGGGCACACACTCACTCACACAGACACGCACCCAAACACACTCTACATGGGGCAATTTGGAGAACTCAATTGACTTGATCCATGTTTTTGGACTGTGTGAGGAAACCGGAGAACCCGGAGGGAACCCACATGGAAACGGGGAGAACATGGAAACTCCACCCAGATGGGGATTCGAACCGGGAATCCCTAGTGCTGAGAGGCGAACGTGCTAACCACTAAGCCACTGTGCCACCCTATTTGAAATTATGTTATTTAAAATAAAAAAAGTAAAAATATAACTTATTATTTCTTTGTCTTTTTTGTTATTTAAATAAACATATTCTTAATTTTTTTGGACTTCACGGAATATCATAACAGAACATAACTTAGTTAGGGTTGGGAAAGGATTTCCCTAAATGCTTGCATATATAATTTCACCCATTACACAATCGTTGATGTTTTAAATTGATGAAAACTATAAAACTGAATGTACAGGTAATAATTCAGGGATTCAACAATACCTCAAGGTTAAATATGACTTCACAGGTGGTTTACAGCATCTCATTCATAAAAGACACTTTTTATTGGTATGATGTGTTTAAAAGAGACATTGTGAAGAACGATGCTCAGTCATCCATTAATAAAGTTAACTGGTGGAATGTACTTCAGACATGGCAACGCATAGGTGTGGCTTTAGTCAATCCAAATGCAACTTGACACATTGTCAACATAGGCAAGTTAATTTTTGCTAATCTTTACTGAAGTATGAAGATTCCTCTTTATATGAGTTAGCATAGTTTTTCTATGAGACTCTGCAGCACTCATCTGAAGTTTGTATTTATATAATTCAACATATTAGTTGAACCCTGTCTTTGCATGAAGCTTCAATGTGGTACTTTTGCTGTTTTACAACCAAAAAGTCCTATTTCTCTCTGGGAGAGTTTAATGTTGAAATAAATAAGATGGAGTATAAATATTGCAAGAAAACTGCCAGTACATTACTGATGAGCAAATGAGCAAGTCTTAAAAACACTTGTGAGACAAACAGTGTTATTAATAAAATCAAAATCTAAAGTTTTTTGTATGTGCATGCACAAGCTATGCATGCAGCCGGTTGCAGTTTCTCGTTTGTGTTTTTACTGCAATATCCCCCGGGATCAATAAAATATTATGATTCTGGTTGAACAGATGAAAAAAGAACTTTAATTAAACAGAGCAAAATGGAAAAAAAAATCCTACAAATTCCTTTTAAATTCCTACAAATACCACTGATCAAAAATGTACATCAGCCGCTCATGTGAGCAATGTGTAAGGAGTGCAGGTCACAGCATCCACCTTTTAAAAGACTAGGAGGTAGGAAGAAATCATCAGTAAACAGAATATACCTATACATTTGTCAAGACTAATAAGGTGTACTGGTTAAAAATAAGGTTAGTCTTCACTGCAGAATCAAATTTTTCTTTTATAGATTAATAGGATAAGATTGATTAGTAGAATCCGAGAAAAAAATGGTTAAAATAAGAGATGATTACAATAACTTTATGGCACAGTGGACTGTATATTGAATAGACCCAACATGCCTATATGATTACTAAACAAATTCCAGCAATATACAGTATTGGGAAGTAATATATAAAGGGTTATCCATAGTCCCACCCTCCTTCTTGTTTAGATGTAATGTAAAAGTTTAAAAACTGCCACTTGAATTACATTTCAGCAACTTGAGACTAAATCAGGGATGGCGTTCCCCATGACCTTCCAGGGGAGAACGTCTCAGGCGCTGGGCAGATATACCCAGGACAGGGCGCCAATCTATCACTGGGGACTCACTCACTCACACACTCTATATGGGGCAATTTGGAGAATTCAATTGACTTGATCCATATTTTTGGACCGTGGGAGGAAACCGGAGAATCCGGAGGAAACCCACGCAGACACGGGGAGAACATGGAAACTCCACCCAGATGGGGATTTGAACCGTGCTGAGAGGCGAACATGCTAACCACTAAGCCACCGTGCTGGCCCCATTAGAAATAGACACAAAAATTGACAGTTGCAAAATTGAACTTTTACACAAGCAAGATATTTTAATTTGTGTAATAGCTTTTATTGGAATGTTTAGGCCTGTAATGCTCATAATTAACTTTCAGGAATATTTTAAAATTAGTCATAAAGAGCTCATGCAATTTAACAACTCCAATTCACCTGTCATCATATCTTTATATTCTGGAATGAATCCAACAGAGACACGAGGAGGACATTGCAAACACTTTCCAGACAGGATCTTTGTCTTCTTTGGGAGGCAAAATGCACCAACCCTTGCACCACACACCTCAGCATGTAAACAATAGGAGGGCATCAAATGTGCACAAAGTCTGTTCCCTGTAGATAATGTAATAACTTATTTTTACACAACATTAATACACAACATAGGAAAAAAAGTGATGGATTTCTTGTGTTGAAGCAGCAATGAAATCCATGCAAACGCAAAATGGTGCATTACATTGTCTGGACAATCGGTCAGATCCAAATAATTAAAGTATATAAATTTATATTGATTTGTGCATAAATGGATGAAAAAACAAGAGCCAAGATTTTTTTGTTCATTGAGAATCAGTTTTATGTAACTGTGCTGTACAGTATCTTTCCATTCTGAATAAACCTTGGAGAAGAAAATGGGATGCATTCTGTGGATTAACAAAAAATAAAGTGCGATGATAAATACATTAAACGTTTTTACTTACTATTTATTTAAACTTTGAAACTTGGGTGAAACACACCGCTTTACTAACACAGAGTACCGAGCAACATACTGGCTTTTAGTTTAAGGCAGATAAATACATTGACTTAATAAATAGGGTTAAATTTCGAGTGGTAAAGCATTTGTCCAGTGTACCCATTTCAAACCCACAACCTCTCCTACATGAAGTAAACAAAGTACTCTTGGTGCAAATGTCACAAATGAAAAAAAAGCTGCATGTAAACTAAAATACTTCATGTAAACATTTCTGCAAAAAATGAAACAAAAACATGATATTTTTGACAAAATATTCTAAAGCGGTTGCATTTCCAAAGGACAAAATGGTAATATTAATGAAATATGGTCAATCATTGTTAAAACTTGACTCATAAGTCTTTTGAGAGTTCCACTACTTCATCGGTGTGCTAGCTAGAACAAAATATTTCAAAATATTACATTAGTTAATCAAGCCTAAATTAGTATAAAGGATTTTACAGAAATCTGTTCCGGTGGTTAGATATCCAAGGGGCGCTAAGATCTGACTGTGACCTTCGCTCCATGGCTGAAGAAGGGAAGCAATAGGAAACGGTAGTTGCAAGCTATACATGTATGGTTTCAGGGGGAGCAAAAAAGGTCACTTGACCCACCTAAATTGCATAGGGTAAAAAAAAAAAAAAAAAAAAAAGAAAAGTTCAGTTACTACATTGTCAAAGTGCTGTCCCTTTGGAAAAGAGGATGAGAACAATGAGGTCGAATAAGGCAGCAAAAGCAAAATGAGTAAGATTATTGCCAGCGTTCTGTTCAAGTAGCCGGAAAATGGAGTGTGAACGCACCCCGACTGATACGGATCCAAAGCTGCGGTCGCATGGACAGCGTGAGTAACGAGGCCGTCAGCGGGCGGGTTTCCTCGCCATCCTTGTTGGACTGGGTCTACCAATGCTAAACAAAACCCCGGCGCTCTAAGCTATAATTTGGGAGCTTGTGGCTGAGGGTAGTTTGTAATCAGAGAGCCAGCGGTTGGCAGAGCAACTGTGGCTCAGCTGTATATAGGCAGTGCCACTAAGCAGCGATAAACTTTACTTTCAGCTGTATGGGACAAAATGCCAACCACCTTGGACCTGAATAAACCTCTCGGGTCGCTAACCCATTGTGCAAGTGTTGGGTTTGTGAGTTTGCTTGAGTTTTCTGTTAAAAACAGGGGTTTCCCCACCCTGTGCCACTGCACATGGGATATACAGCAGGCAGCAGCCAAAGGTCAGAAGTGTTGAAATTTGAATTTGAAAAAAACCTATAAATCGATACATGAGATACAACATCAGAAGTGCATTGTGGAGAGGAAGACAGCTTTGTGGAATATGTATGCTTATGGACAAGTCTGTTTCTTCTGCTACACTGTGGGGGAGGTTTTTTGTAATATAGAATTTGAGTGCAGCCATTAATGGATTAGATGCTCTGTTGTGCAAAGGAAATTATTTGCATTATTGGCCATGGTTTCTCAAAGACTGCATTATATTCAGTCAGAGTGTGTTTATGCTCCAGTATGTGAGGAGTACTCCACTCGGGTCCGCATTTGCCGGTTGGCCCTACTGTCATTTGATAGATGAAAGGAGTGGGCAAATTGGTATTATTATGAAACCTCTCCTCTTCAAGGACTGAAGTACTGTCTGTGTACCCTGTCTGTCAGGTGAGAGTAGAGGAGAAGGAAAGAGAGATAGAGGCTGAAGGAAAGAAAATGGCCTCTGCGGCTAGAGTCAATTGAAATACCAAAACAAAAAAAGGCCTTCTGTTTCTCATCGACAAACATGGAGCTCCTCTACAGGACCGGTGGAGTGCAGTCACTAGGGGAAGTGCACATACAGCATGGTTAGGCTGCCACAGGGTGAAACAGTGCTGCTGGAGCGATAGCTGGGGGAGGGGGGCATCCCCTTACTCTTTGAGGTTTGGCTCAGGTGTCCAGCTCGAAGTAGCATTCATCATCTGGGCTTTCGCAGCGGTTGTGCTTTTTCCAGAATGAGGAGGGTTTCTTGTTCAGCTCTCTGCGCACGCACCTTGGACATGGCTGGGCCCGCATCCGACACTCAGCATGGAAGACTGCGCCGCAGCCCTCACACCTGTTCAACCCATAAAAGCACGCACGCACAGACACACACAGAGCAATGTTTAGAAATTGTAAACATGCTATATGCTCCATGTTTTTATTAACAACACAACTAGTATTTTACTAAGTAGTTTGAAATTAAGCAATTTCTTAAAGGACATTTCTTCAATAAACACTTTAGTTTACACTTAGTTATACATTTAGCTAATAACAATACTTTAAATTCTAAACAGATGCAGAGTGTAGCTTCTCATTTATTACACAGCATGATGGAAAAAATGTCCTTTAGAAAATACACAGAAAATTTTGAATTAAAGTCCCTACACACATTTTTTCTTCATGATACTGTAAATCTGAATTGAAATGAGTATACATAAACACATCCCGCAAACAGCCTCTTGTGATCAGAGATGAGTATAAGATGGACTCATTGAATAGTTTTTACCAGGCAAGATTTTGCTCAAATTAAACCATTTTAAACTGAAAATGCTCACTTAACCAATGTCCTGTCGCATATTTGTCCAGAAGTGCAAACTAATCATGAACTTATCATTAAGTATTAAACTTTGGTTAAATTTTAAAATCATATGCTTTTTGGGATTTTTAACTGGCTTCGTGGTTTGTTTTTAGTAATGATTGGAAGCCATGTCAAGCATGGGTAAAATAAATCAGAAGAACAAAATCAGACTAATCACAAAAAATATATATATTGTGTGTTGGGGCCTAAAGTTTGAATAGAAAAATATTTTTTGAATACAGGTAAAGGAGTCAGTGGAGTAAAAGACTATATATTTAGACATTTAAATTATTAACCACGGCTCATTGCAAAATCATTTGGCACAAAGCCATGAAGTATTTAATTTGCAGATGAAAGCACAATACTTAATCTACAAGAAGGTCACGTTTATGGATTTATAGTACTGTAGGATATCTTCGGTTGCAATTAAAAATTGTCTGAATAGAATGTTCATTCCATGCCAGCTTGCAACTCAACAGGTTTCTTAAGATTGTGTTGTAAAACAGACCCGTAAAGGCAAAGTTAACTTTAACTACCAAACAGCCCAAATGAGTTATAGTATTGCAGAATCATAAAGCTGAAGATATGAATAAAATCATTGTAGGTTTTGAGAGCTGCTCTATTGAATGTGCGTCTTGTTGTGCGGTCAGGTCCTGAATTGAACTTTCAATATTGCACTCTGATGGCCATCACCCATAATAATAATAATAATAATAATAATAATAATATATCAAGAATATCAAGAGTTCCAGAAAATGTAATTATTTTCTACATGTATAGACGTGGACAAGATTGTTGGTACCCATGAAAAACTGAAAAGAAAACCCACAATGTTCACAGAAATAATAATAATAAAAAATCTAAATAAAACAAATTTAAATCAGACATTGTTGAAAACAAATCATAAAAAAGCCAGACTGGAATTTGCCAAACTACATGTTGACAAGCCCCAAAGCTTCTGGAAGAATGTTCTATGTACAGATGAGACAAAAATGGAACTTTTTGCCAAGGCACATCAGCTCTATGCTTACAGAAAAATGAAGCATATCAAGAAAAGAACACTGTCCCTACTGTGAAACATGTTATGTTTTTGGGCTGCTTTGCTGCATCTGGCACAAGGTGTCTTGAATCTGTGCAGGGTACAATGAAATCTCAAGACCATCAAGGAAGTAGAAAGAAATGTGCTGCCCAGTGTCAGAAAGCTTGGTCTCAGTTGCAGGTCATGGATCTTGCAACAGGATAATGACCAAAAACACACAACTAAATACACCCAAGAATGGCTAAGAGGAAAAAACTATTCTGTCTATTCTGAAGTAGCTTTCTATGCGCCCTTACCCAAACTCACAGTTACCAGTTTTAAGCATAGAAGACTAAGGAAAGAGATATTCTCAGTTAGTAAATAGCAATTTAAAATAGATATTAAATAATATTTAATATTAGGGGCAGTCATGAGCTTGTGGTTAAGGAACCAGCCTGAAGGTTCCGGTTCAATTCCTGGTCCCAAACAAGTGCCATGGCTGAAATGCCCTTGAGCAAGGCACCTGACCCCAAACTGCTCCCCGAGTGCTGTTTTCAAGTCTGCCCACCGCTCCGAACTCGTGTGCTCACTTCACCAGTGTGTGTATATGTGTATGTCTCCCTGCACGGACGGGGAAATGTGGAGGACATGTTCCTCTGCGTGCTTGCACAGTAGGCAAAATAAATCACTTTAATTAAAGCCAAAAAAGAGAAAATTTTGGAGATGCTCAGCAGTTTAACATGTAAACACAGTACCATAGGAGAACAATATCCAAGTCAAAGCCTGAAAAAGAGGTGTGGGTAACTCAAAGATTTAGAAAAAATCCTGGCAAAACTCTGGCCAAATTATAATTCTAAAATGAGATTATATAAAATGCCACAAGACTGTGATTGGTACAATAAGCATTTCATTGTAATGCTAACAATCTGTTGTCATCACAAATAGGTAAAAAGAGCACAGACACACTCACAAGACCATTATATTATGTGTTCTTTTTAATGCAAGTCTTGCTTTGACCTCTACCATGGCTCAATTCTCCTTGGCTTTAAGAAAAAACTAAAGTATTAAACAGTATGAAGCGGATGACTTTTATGATTCCTGTAGAAATTGGCTGCTAATATGTAAAAAACAAGCTACATCCGTATCAGAGAAAGTCATTTCTACCAATGACTAAAATACCATGGGAGGGAAACAACCAAAACACAACCAAACTGGCAAGAAGTATGAGAAAAAACCCAAGAGCTGTCTGAAAAACTTGTTGCTATGCACCATGCGTCAACTAGACTGTAGCCACTCCATAAGTGTAAATGGTCAACCATTAAGACCACCACTGACCTGCGTCATTCTCACTTAACCCAATATAGTACTGACATAGTAATTTGTGGTCTAAGTATATTAGACACAACAGTGTTTTGGGGTGTTTTAAGTAAATGTACTGGCCACTTTATTAGACACACCTTGTGGTTTTGCCTTTAATTACACAGACAGAAAGTACAGCTCATCTTTTTCTAAACCTAGTTTCTCTTAGTTGTCGTCCACCCCTTAATCAGTGGTCACTTCCAAACCAGAGAATACATCTCAAGAAAATGTTTTTATTTAATTTGGCTTTTTTTTTCTTAACTTATGAGTGACATCAAACTGGCTAAATATCCCAGCAACAATGCTTAGCCTGACAAATCTACCAGGGACACATATAGCCCCACTGCAGCTGTGCAACAATCAAATAACACTTAGTGTCATAAAGGTGCTAATGCACTGGGCCCTGTTTACACTTGGTTTTCAAAAGATTATTATGTGATTGGATCACAATTAAGTGAAAATAAATAGAATACTAAAATGCAATGTGATCCAATCACTCAAACCTACAGATGAGGTGTTCTGGTAAGGGAAAACAGGGCATCACTACCAGACATGGTAGCACCAAAAACACCTCCCCACGAGTGGCAAATGATTTTGTTAATACTACAATAATATGCATGTGTAAATTATTTTTTAAAAGCCAGCCCACAAATTTAAAGTTTAGAGAATAAACTGGGCAAGTTCTGTTCAGCAGCACTCATACTGTAGATGTAAACTGATTAGGGTAAAGACTGTACGCTTGTAATGTAATAATCTAAAATGCATATCAAGACCCAGTGTAGGCAGGCATGAAACTGAGCAGAGAATGTTCCCCAGGCTAATCTAGTCACACTGATGGTGTGAAGCACCAGCTATAATCTTATCAGAAGTTAGTCATAAAGTGGGATGAGGGGAAAGGTGATGTGTGGATTAACTGCCTTGACAGTGGGTGCCCAATAAGCTTCATTGCCCTGCCATCTGGGTGTGACTAACATAGGGCAGGAATAGTTCCTCTGTCAAAAGGTGCTTTGAGAACAAACAAGAAACCCCATACTACCATAAAATCGGGTTGACATTAATGCATGAACAGGCTTTATGCTTTTGCTGCATTACTGTGCTTGACACCTTGCAGAGCAAAACAAACCTGTTTTGTGAAGCAATTATGCTTACAGCTTTGACGCATTTGAAAAGTTGAAAATGAATGAGCAATTCAACGTAATACATTATTAAAGATTTTTCTATGGTTAATAGCAAATGTGACATACAAAAACATTTTTGGCACATATTGCATAATTTTTGGCTACAACAGCATAGGACAATGTAAGGTTTAGGGTGCCCCTAATAATCACAGAGTGCATGTTGCCATGGGACACAAACAGAGTATTAGGTTGCAACTAAATACAGGATGTACACTATATGGACAAAAGTACAAAGAACATAAAACACTCTACATTCAGCAATTAAGAGCCGAGTTCAAATACTTTTGTCTATGTAGTGAATTTTAAAAACCATGACAGAGGATATTTGAGCCATATTCACATAACTATACTTTGTGCACCAAGGCACAGTCACTATGGACCAGAAAAAAATACTACCCCAAACTATTAGAACAAAGTTGTATACATACAATTGTTAAAAAATTAGTTAAAAGCTGGCTTTCAATTCTTTGCAGCTCTGTTGGGCCAATACATAAACCAATGCCATTCAGCATTTCAACAGGTTAGTTCACAACAAGCCACTGCAGGTTGCTCAGAAGTGCAACTTTATCTTACAGTTCATTTTTAGAACACAAATAGGTATTTGTGACAGTGCCGTCTGCACTTGATTGTGGAATTTATGCACAATGTTGACAGCAAACAGGTGGCAAATGAGACCTTTTGAACATTCTGACCTCTTGGTGGTATTTTCTTGGAATGGGTAGAGGATTTGGCCATTGTGACAAAGTTCACAGATGAAGCCCTTCTCGCGACACAAACTGCAACTATACACATGGGCACTGGCAAACTTAATCACTTTGGAGAGAAATGGGGCAAGTTTCCCATCGATCACCTGCATAGAGAAGATAAGAAGAAATATGAGAGGAATGAAGAAACCAATACAACAGAACATTTATTTGTAATTGCACATACTGTATCATCTGGTCACATTGGCACTTCAATGCTGAACTTTTCCAGACATTACCTAAAGCAGCTAAATATGTTGGACCGGGCATTAATGGATTTAACGCTGACAGTATAAAGTGAAATTAAACCATGTAAAAAAGTGGTTTCAAATATTTACTCTATGTAAGGGGGCATGCTGATGTTTATATGACTGGCACGAAACAGCCATAAAAACGTCTCAAGAAGAAGAAAGTGGCAATATGACAGTCCAACTGAAACAATAACTGAAATCCGGAACATTGGTCAGAATTATCAAGAAATTCTGTGTTCAGTACAAAATTATAACATGGTTAAGTGACAATAACATTCTTTGGATTGTCCTGTATTTACATACTGTACACAGGCACCACCCATTCTAGTACAAATGAATACACCTGATACGGATAATCACTCGTGAGATGTGTGAAAGGACAATTTGGTAAATTATCTGGTGTTTATGTGTACAGTACTATAGCATCAGCATATACAACAGACACTGAACACAACATGCAAAACAAGCAAAAGAATGACCATAGTTGGCATATGCTTTTTTTATTGTTAAGACAAACACTTTTGAAAGACAGAGCCCAACAATAAGCCCGACAATGGAGTCGGAGTTCACATCAGGAATCTAGATCAAAACTAATGAATGCTTGTGAGATAGGAGAGGTAAAAGAGGGGGCTGACCAAGGCTGAGGGTGGGTGGGAGAGTGGGGTAATTCCTTTTGGAAGACTGTTTGTAAAAAAAATAATATGTGAATGCCATTTACCGGCCAGAGTAGTTAAAAATCGGCATTGGGATTTGAAAGCAGAAGTTTTAAAAAGGTGTATTGTAGGCCGCTGAATGGGCCGAGGTAGGGGCCCGGACCTCCACAGCATATTCACTGAGGGGGAATAGACAAGTGGCTACACCTGGCAGCACTGTGGCACACCAATTAAAGGGCCTGCCAGCATTCTTCAACCCTGACACAAGAAGCAGGCCAAAGAATGGCGGGAGAGAGTGGAGTTGAGGGGGCAAATAGAGAGGACCTAGAAGAGGAAGGGAAGAGAATAAAAGGAGGGACCACCGTAGAAGCACAGGCACACGTGGGCGCGCGCGTACACACACACACACACACCCCTGAGCAAAGTGAGTGAGGTTGAAAGGGGGTTTGTAAGAGTAAGGGGGAGGTATAGCCATGCAGTTTTAGGTTCGAGACAGGAAGCAAAGGAAAGAGCATTGTAAGTGCTTCAAGAGTTGGGTTATTGAACAAAGCGCTTCAATGAGCTGCTGCTTTATATAAAACCACTGTGACTAATTAAAAGCCTTTTGGCTTTCTCATATACCAGCACTGTAAATAAATTAAGTTTTACCATAATGTTAATAAGATTAATAAGATAAAATAAAGTCCTCAATTTACAGTATATACTACTGATCAAAAGTCAAATTCAATTTTTAAATAATGCATACATCTGCTAGCATATCTTGGTAGCCACAGGGTATCACCTTAAATTACTGTGATGTCAAAAGTCACAGTGAACCCAGTTAGCAGCGAGATGTGAACTTGCCGGAAATCTTCCTCTACATGAGCAACAAGGGAGTCATTCCCCATACATCTATCATGGTTCTTTGACATAACATGGAGTACATTTCACTGCCTAGAGGCAGAAACCTCACCATACCCCACACAATAAATTTGTTTCACTACTGGACACAAGTGGCGAATTACACTACAAAGTGTCAGGGGATTGCTTCAGCCCAGTAATCAAAGTGGCGAGGGTGAGCGTAGCCAGCACTGCCAAAGTAACAATGATATATATGGCCCCTAATCGGGGCTGACAGAAGAAGTAATTAAGCATCTCAATAATTTAGCAAGGGTTGAGGAGTGGCAGACCCTCTCAGAGAGCTCTGCACCTGGGCCAGCCCTTAATTAGAAGGACGAGGGTAGCTCTTATTAAACTCCCTCTAACTAATTGATCCTGTCCAGGGGTCTAAAAATTGTTCAGAAAGTAAATTATTTTAGGATAAACTTGTAATCAAATGTTGTATACATTACTTGCTGGTGTTATGTATAAAAAACAAAACACCTTATCAGAAGAATGTGTTAAAAATGAGCTGTAGGCGCAGGTGTTGACTGCCACTTCAACCTAGCAACCCCCCACTTCATCTCATATGTGTGCTTTGTTGTGAGGTAGCTAATCCACGCAAAAAAAACTGTTTAACGCGCTTCATTTTATCCCCTCCTTATTCTGTTCCCTAATGTCCTCGCCTGCTCCATTAACTGGCAGAGAAAGGGCCAGGATTAGACAGATAAACGAGGGTGAGTTTTGTTTGGATAACATGCTCCCTGCCAGGCCCTGACAAAACAGGATTATCACCACCAAGCCAGCAAGATAGGAAGTGTGGGCAAAAAAGGAAAGGAAGCAGAAGGGGGGGACTCTGCACAAGCAAACGTATAGCTTTACAAAGCAAAAGTCCTGCGTTTGTGAACAGCCTTATGACCAGTTAATCTAATAATCGATAGACCTTTAGACGCTCAGCAGCCAGAGCCATAACGAAGAGATGGATTATTTGTTAATTGTTTTTTTTTTTCCAGTGCTCAATGTGATTATCCGTGTGGACATTAAATGCCAGGGCAGGTGTTCTACTCCCTTTCCTACCATTAAACCAGTTTAGGGCATTAGTCTTTGACACCTCACATAAAATCATTCTTAGCAAACATTAAGGGGCATTTTTTATACTGACAGGTTCATAATGCTAGTTTATCAGACAAAATGGACCCAGTTACTGTCTACTAGTACTACATTTTACCTGTTAACACTGTTTCCAAAACAAATGATGAATAAATATGACCTCACTTTTGAAACCTTTTTCAAAAACCGAATACAGGCACAGAATAAGATGAGAAGAAAAAGATTTTTTAGGGATCCCAAACCACATTCAGATATGATGCCCCAATGAATGCCCTTTGTTCACCCCTAGTTGTCTGTACGTTATTGGCAAGGCCAACACAGCTGAATGTTGTACATTGTCTACAAACACAATTAGCATGTACATGGCACATTTCATTACACCAACTTTGGGTACTCTTTATACTCTTCTCATTGTATAGCCCAACAAAAACCAGTTCCTAAACAAGACCAGTATCTGGCCAAGCCTTAGGCAAACAACCATGTCCAATGAACTTGATATATTGTTGCCAAAGGCAGCCCTGAACTTCTAACTGTTTTCTGGAACTAAATAGGCAGGAGCATGTGTTTGAGTTTTAAAGAGGGTTTTTTTTTTTAGCGTACTTGGAGCATTGAGTGACCTCAACATGCAGGGAAAAAAATGCCAGGGCCACGAAGGACTTTGCAGTAAACAGGCACACTAAAAGAAAATAGCTTCTTAATAAGGTAAGCCAATTAAGATTCAAAAAGAAAAAGAGATGTGACAATTATAAATAAAAATAAAATAAAACAAAAATGAACAGGATGAAAAGAGGAAAAAGAAAATACCGTTTGTTAAAATACCGTTTTTTTTAAATAAAATGTTAGCACTTCTGGTTGCTTTATTCCCACCACTGACTTTTACACTCTACAGAGGAAGATTAAACACATAAAGCATTGAAAAGTGTAGCATCCATGAAAAAAATGTATTCAGACAAAAATTAGGCCAGGGCAACAAAAGGATTTGAAGAGTAACTACAAGGGGAGAAAAGACAGAGATATGCTACAGATAAAAAAAAAAAAAAGAGAGAGAGAGAGAGAGTACGGTAGTGTCAGGCAGTGTGATGCTGGAAAAGAATGAAGGCCTGTCACACTTTTGTTTTTCTGCCTGTTGCTTCTGAATGCCACCAATTAGTAAGCTGGGTGGGAGGGAACACAAGGTGGAGGAGGAACAGCCAAAGAGACTCTACACCCTCCTGCTAGGAGAGCGAGTGAGAAAGAAAAAGAAAAATGAACCAAACACAAAGTAACAGTTGAAAGGGGGTTGGTGGATTCGAAGCGAAAGTTCTTGCACAATAGCAGTTTACTTGAATGACAAAGAGAATGATGGAAACTACCAGACATTTACATATATGATGCAAAACAATAAACACAATTATAATGCTGCCACTCTTCACTAATTGCATATAGTCTTGTTGTGATGGCGAAAATTAACGTTTGTGTCTGATATAAAGACAATGTCATTTTTGTAAAGGGTCGTGTACAAATTAAACAAACCACTATGCAAAAGAACTGTTACAAAACAGCACTGACACCAGTGAAAATAAGAGTAATGTGTTTAGGCATAATAATTAGGAGGGGTGTCCTCGTTTCATTAGCTAAATATATGAGTCAAAACGTTTTATTAGAAACACAATAAGAAGACTCTGAAGAGCCTCTCTTTGCTTCCAAAATGGTGCCATTTAGTCTTTAAATACACTGTAACAAAGGTCTTACATTTGGATAACCAGGTTCATGTAACATTTTTAACATTGTGCAACCTAAAAACAAGGACAAATAGCAATGTTTACTGTGTGGTGTTTTATCATGTACACTCTGCATCACTGCACTTTATTAATTATAACGTACAAAGTATGTCAAAGACAAATATTTGTTTGTGCACATAATGTATGCGCTGTATGTATACATATTTAAATTTGACATTTCCCTCAAAAACAATTACCATGTTGCTGAATTAAAATTTTGGAGGGAAAAAAAACATAAAACATTAAATGTGCCATTACTTTTGGTCCTGCTTGTGTGGTACTTTTCCAAAATATTAAATTAAGATATTTTGTATAGGTTTGTTCCTTGTAGACAGTGTGTATTTTGACTTAAAAATAATCATACATAAAATTTAAATGGTGCGCAAAAATTTTTATACAAGACGTTCTCACCTGTTGTAGGTCAAAGAGGGAGTAGAGGTGAATATGCTGTATAAGGTACTCCCTCGGAAAAATCCTGCAGAAACAACAGAAATACAAGATGAATTTTCATTACCATAATAAATGTGCATTACACTGCTTTATTATGTTGCACAATGAAAACTGCACTAAGAACAAAAGCTTTAATAGACAATATGGGACAGCCCCTGTCCCATCAGGCCTGCATCTATGACAACCAGCGTACAAATTACTAGGAAATGGAGGTTAATTCAATTGAATTAAAAAACGCCAGTGGAATAGCCATTTAAAAGCACTACCCCTTATTACAGGTGAAGTGGGGCAGCATTCATTCTCTATCCCTCTCTCTGTTCGCCTCCATCACTTTCTCAGTCTGGCTGGCTATTAAGGCCCTCTTCACCCTTCTGCTCCCTGAGCATACTCTACTGTCCTGGTTCACTTACTCTCCATCACACACCCATGCTCACATTATAACTCAAGAGCCCCAAAAAACATTCATATAAAGAGGGTATGAAGGTGGAAGAGAGTGAGAGTGAAGGAGAGTTATTGGGCACAAATACAGGGAGCTGATAAGGATAAGTGTGAGAGAGAAGGAAATGGACTGGGAGTGACATGTGTGTATCAAAAGATGAAAGGCATTGACAGGGGCAGCTGAAGTGAATGAGTGGCATGAGAAGGTAAGAGAAGTGAAAAAGGGTAAATAAATAAATAAAAAAATGTTAGGTGGGCACTGTATCTCAACATTTGCAAAATGACTTGCTGTGACTCACAGTCAGTGAGATTAGTTCAGAAGTACAAATACCATTGTAATTAATACACTTGAAATGTGGTTGAAACACAATAAAGTAATAATATAATACTTTAGGATGGAAGTATTTGTTGTAACTAGACACTAATGCGCAAGCATTATACATGGCATATTGTAAGATAAAAAAACATTCATACTTTGTCATTTCTTTTGAAATCCTGATTTATCATCATTATCATGGTTATTGTACAATCCCAGATGCAAGTACAGAAAGCTAGCCCATCACATGACATATCACCACAAAAAATATTTGCAGCTTAATACCACAATTAGTTGAGCAGTTAATGAGTGATTATGTTTCTTCTCAAAGAGTAACTAAAGACTAATTAAAGGCTTAAAGACAACTTTTGGTGGACTTTCCAGTCTTCATACTGATAATCCGACGCCCTAATCACTGCCCTAATCACCATGGCAAGACATACGATTTTTTTTTTATGAGCACAAAGCTGATTAAACACATGAGATTTTCATAAAGCCACCCATCAATATAGATCATTTCAAACATTCAAATCACCTGCAGGACATGGTATTTTTCTATAATAAAGAGGACAGTTTCCCATACAGGCCAACCATTCTAGTGGTGAAGCTGCCTACTTCAACAGAACCTACTGGTCTTTTCAGCTTCTGTTCAAGAGGCTCAGTAATTGGATCGATTAAGAATGCAGCCTCTGGGAGCCGACCAAGGACTGTCAGTGCATCTCTATCATTCTCTCTCTTAATAGCTCCTCTCTTCCACTTTGCGGCTGAGCTCTGTTATTAGCAGGCTGCTGTACAGATGTTGGAGAAATGGAGAGGGCTTGTGTGTGTATATGAGTAGGAACTCAACTGACAGTGTGCGAGAGGGTTCTTAATGACATGGACGAGATGAGAGCGGACTAGGTTTGCAAAATGTGAGCAGCAAGGAAGTAATTTTGTGTAAATGGTGGAGAAAGGACGTTGGGACAGCTATGAATGTATTTACTAAAGCCGAAATTATTTTATAAATGTGACAGATGAATTGGATAGAGCTGACACAGAAACCTATAAGGTTTTGTTTGCAAACATACTGCAGAACAGGGAAAGCTTAAGTAGGCACATGTTGTGACCTAATACTCACGCATCAGCAAAGATGATAGTTATTAAATGAGATTGGATATCACAACACCACTACTGAGATTTAAGGACATCTAAGGTTGATGTAAGGATGCCGTACAGCAAGCCAACCAGGACTATTTTTCACAATAACATGCTAGCTATATTCTTATTCTGTATTCTTATTATTTGTTATACAGTTAATACAGACCAATAAATGTAGTAATTAGTATCAAATATTTGACAGGACCATGTAATAAAACAAGGGGGGGGGGGGGGGGGGGGGGGGGGGGGGGGGGGGGGGGGGGGGGGGGGGGGGGGGGGGGGGGGGGGGGGGGGGGGGTCAGATCTTCATCTCCATGCCCATCCAAGGGAGAATATTTCGGGCGCAGGGCATATACACCCAGCACAGGGAGTCAATCTATTGCTGGGAACGCACTCACTCACACAGACACATACACTATATGGGGCAATTCAGAGTTTTTGGACTGCGGGAGGAAAGTGGAGAACCCGGACACGGGCTCCGTTAAAGTTTCAGAAACAACTTGCTAAACATTCCAGCCAAAGTGCTGGTATTCTTCTAGTCTGGTGGAGGAAATAGATACCATTATATTACCATGATGCCACTGGCTTCTCTTTATCTGGTGTGAGAAGAAATCCTAACTTAATCCCCAGAAAAGTGTTTTGCAGCCGATTAGGCGAGCACAGTTTATTTAAGGAAAATGAGAAGTGTCAAACTCTTGGCTGAACCTTCTCGTCCTGCAGTTCTTATCATGGTCCCAGTCAAATCGGACTGCATTTGACTACATTCATGGCAACAGCATATCTTAAGCTTTCATTGGTTAATATATCATTTCTCACAATTCTCATAAATCTTTTTCCTATTTACACCATTTAACTCTCCCCCTCTAACAGATACCCTGGGCTACAGTGTTTGTTGGTAGTTGGTATCCAAGCAATACTAAACAGGTGAAAAGACAGAATGTTTAGGCCTGGCTTTAATAATGGATAAGGAAGACAAAGTCCTGAAAACCTGAAACAAATCTTGGCAAGTCTGGAATGTCGGGTGTTATATTTCTTATCTAATCACTGGTATAAGAAGGTAAAACTAAAGCTTAAGACTGTCTAATGTGTGTCTAAAACACACTTAAAGGACTTAAATCTGCAATCTGAGGTCTGACTTCCTTGTTCAACCTGAATTTACTTCACCATAGCCGTTTACTCATTGTGTTTAGATATTCTTGTTAAGCTGTGTAATAATCACAGAATAAAACATGGATCAAAATTAAATTCAGGTTCATCTACAAAACTAAAGAAATTAAATTACATAATCAAGAATTTACAGTAATGTGTACAAGGCAGCCCCGTTGACTTAGCAAACAGCTCTGGGATCAATATTAGGGTCCTTTCTGTGTGGTATTCACATGTTCTCACCTTAACTGTTTCCTTCAGGAATGCCGGCTTCCTTCCACAGTCAAAAACAATAGAAAGTAAATTGAAAATGTTAATTCAATTGCCGCTAGGTAACAATCCGTAATGAGAAGTCCAGCATTTAGCTCAATTAGTGCTGGGATAGGCTCTAGCACCCACCTACAATACTAATCATAACAAGGGAGTTAAATAAATAAATGAATTAAAGTGCTGGTAATTAACAATTTCAAGGGATGGCTGGAGAAATCCAGAGGAGATCCTGAGCATTTATGAGTATTTGTATTTATTTCAAAAATGTATGTTTTGAGTAAAAATAAACCTACTGCTATAGTAAAACAGTTCTAAACAATGTTCTCGAATTTATCAAGGAAATTTAAACCATACTGTAAATGTTGTACATACTGTTGTGTTGTTTAATTTCTCATTCTAAAATCAAAATCAATGGGCACTGATACAGAATCTCTCTTACTGATCTAAACAAGCTTCAATTTTCAGATGGGTTAAGATCATGTCCTTCTACATGTTTCTCCACAGCAAACCCATCAATTCATACCTTCATGAGCCCTAATTTATGTTAATGAGCCCTAATTTATGAGCCCATACATGTTGTTGTCACAGGAAAGAATTGTCCACATTTTTCAGACTGTACGTTTTTGCGACATAAGTATGCCATAACTCTATTTGATGAATTACAATTCTTTGTAGCTCATAACCAAAAGCGCCTTCAATCACTGTCAAAATAGTATGTAAAAATATTTGAGTCAAACAGCATTATTATTATTGTAATTAGATAATAATGTGCAAATCATAAAAAACATTCTGATAATTGCAGTAACTTAGAAAAATTCCTTTAAATTTCACAGCTTTCAGGTGATTAAATATGCCCTTGCTATTACTCTATTAAATGATAAATGATGGTAAAGCCTATTTAGAAGAAAGTAGAAGTAAGGCTTTTCTGGCTAACCATAAAAAAACTGACTCATAGGTAGATTTCTTAACACCATATAGTACTGTACTCTATATTTTTAAATAACAATTTCTGCCGCCTGTAATGGACTGGCATCCTGTCCAGGTAGGGTTTTTAATGTTCCTTTTGCCCATTAGAGCTACAACACCCCCATGAATCTGATTATCATAAGCAGCTTACGAAAGGAAAGAAATAATTAGTAAATATCTGTGCTATGAAATATGGGTGAATATGTATTGAAAAGTGTATAGGAATTTACTGATGAAGATGTGTTTCATTAACCATTTCAATAAAAAAAAAAATAACCACAATGCCTACTTCTACAGTGGAATTGCTCCACACACACTGGATGAAAGTGTGTACCGATGGTTTCATTTAAATGCATTAGATCGAATTCTGCAGTGTGGGCTATGACAGCTCTCTCCGCTCTCCCTACTACTCAGTGTAAACATTCTCCATCCTCCTTAGATCCACTGATGGCCAGGGGTATTATTTTTGTGCCACCATGATCATTAATCGTGCACTGTTTGGATATATAGAGCATTAGCTGCTGCTTTTGCATAGTCTGTCCATAAACAGTAGACCCCAACTCCACCCCTACATGAGGTCACCACCACTACAACTCCTATAGAGTATACCCCAGCCAGATAAAGTCACCTCCTGCCAGGCAGCTGGAATAGCTCCAGAGCTATAGGCTAGAGAAGAGGACCTCCGGCGGATACTTGGCCTGACCCACCAAGCTCCCTCTTTGTTGAGCTCTTTATCAGGACTTCAAACAGGCACCCTCAGCCTAGGTCACCATGGAGTTCAAAAGACTGAATGGGCATGTGGACTGGCTTGTTCAATAATTCAGGCCACTATATTTACTTAGGAAGAACAGAGCTAAGCCAGGACTGCTGTCTATGAATTTAATAACTTAAACATGACCAATATAATCTCCATCTCGGATGTATTTCTAATAGTTTGCATTTTCAGAGACACACGTCAAGTTCACACCTTTAAATATATGCTTTGACCCAAGTAAAAACAGAGAGACATTAAAAACAACAAATTGTACTAATGTTGTTGCACTGAGTAAACTGAGCAGGTTTTATGGTCTCTCAAAAGTGTGAACATGTGAGTGCAAACATGATCGCCACACTTGAGAATGACCCAGATAAGGGCACAGACTATTTATCATTGAGACAAGTCTTTTAGCAAGGAACACTTATTATAAACACAGTTCCATCACATTTCCATTCAGTCTGGGTCTGTGGAATCCACGTTGGAGCAGGCGCAACAGTCACAACCTCCATTTTATTGAATTGTCTGCTGTGGTCTTCCCATGTCATTTCTCATGTAACCTTTTAGGCAGATATTTTGTAAAGCTTTGTAAAATGAATGTATGATGTAAAAGTTTTTTTTTGATTTAACTAAATTCATTTAGAGACTGAGTTTAACCCCAACTATTTTGCATGAACTGAAATCATGTCTTTATGTTCAGGACTTACCGGCGACGAAGGTCCTCTGCAACTGTTGCACGGCAGCTAAACAGGTAAGCCCTCAGAGACTTGAGCTGCTGTCGCAGCTTGAGCACAGCAGCTAAGGGTTCCGCATGATCATACAGCCCTGGGTTCAACTGTTGTACATCCAACAAAGGCTCTTCATGTATAAACTCCAGAAATTCTTTAGCTTGTTTGGATACCTGATAAAAATTAGAAATAATTGGCCTTTTCTTATACAAATTAAATTGGCAACTTTAAACTAAAGATTCTTATTCTCTTTTGACAACGTAGGAAGGTACTTATAATCAGCAAAGGCGAAGCTTAAACA
This sequence comes from Corydoras sp. C115, assembly GCA_019802505.1. NCBI lineage: Eukaryota > Metazoa > Chordata > Actinopteri > Siluriformes > Callichthyidae > Corydoras > Corydoras sp. C115. The sequence goes on from JAFMOC010000001.1 coordinate 9,034,964, forward strand.
GAAAACAGTGTCCAAATTGATAAATTAATTAGGTTCAAAGCCATAGCAACCTATTCCTTCTCATGGCAGGTAATGGTTATAATAATGCTATGACATTTTAATTAAACTGTTAGTCAACAGTTAATTCGGTATAACATTTTGGTATTAATAATGTTGCTACCACTTAACATTCTATATATTTTAGAATTTCTTTAAAAAAGCTGCTTATCTGATCAGTAAACATTTACTTCAGGGAAAAAAAAGTATACATACAAGTAAACTACAAACAAAATTATTAAGACAAATTTTAAACAAATAAAATCAGATTTTTCTTTTAGTACCATTGAGACAGGTGTATATAATGAAGCACCTTAACTGTATGCATCAGTTTTAAATAGTTTGGAAAAGGCTGTTTCTTTTCAGGATTATCATGTGCCAGTACAGAAAATAAGGTCCATATAGGAATAGTTGGGTGGGTGTTGTGTAGAAGAACTTAACTGGTCCACACAGAGCCCTGAACTTAACCCACTAGACACATTGTGGGTATCCAGAATGAAGAATTTCAGGCCCTTTTGTCCAACATCAGTAGTGATGTTGTAATTAGTAATCCTCTAAGTGTAGGTCTCCCAATAATTTTGTCCATATAGTGTTGCATGTCTACAGTAATGTTCATTAAATATTATTATTCATTATCTTCCACTTTATCCTATACTAGGGTCGGGGGGGGGGGGGGTTCCCCATGCCCATCCAGGGGAGAACGGTTCAGGCGCTGGGCAGATAGACCCAGGACAGGGCGCCAATCTATCGCTGGGCACACACTTACACACACGGACACAAACACACTCTATATGGGATAATTTGGAGAACTCAATTGATTTGATCCATGTTTTTGGACTGTGGGAGGAAACCGGAGAACCTGGAGGAAACCCACGTGGACACAGGGAGGACAAGCAAACTCCATCCAGATGGGGATTCGAACCGGGAATCCCTAGCGCTGAGAGGCGAACGTGCTAACCACTAAGCCACCGTGCCGCCCTCATTAAATATTGAACTATTTCTAAATCTATTTTTAAGGTAGCCCAGTATTATTTGAGGTATTGTTAAAAACAAATTTTAACTAGTTCTTAATTGATGTCAGGTGATGGCAAGGGTAAATAAAAGGCCAAATTTACCAACAAGATATACATGATTTTTAACAAAATAAAAAAAATATTCACAGGGTTTAATGTATTTTATTTTATTTGTGAGTCTGCTAAGAATAGTAAAAGGTTACTGTTAGTAACTACAGTAGCAGAATTTATAAGTGCATGTTAAGGTGCACTAGACTAATGGACAATGGAAATGGTGTGTAATTTTGTACCTTATGTTTACTTGTGTCCCAGTTATGAAGTAGTCGAGCTGGAATAAGGAAGAGGTTGTCCAGGTGACAGCTCTGGCAATAATACCATCCACTGTAGAAGCATACCTTGGCCTTGCCTCTTGATAAACCCACTGGTCTTTGACAACCTGCAGGTGAAGAGAAGAAAAAAAAAACAATCACATGAAGTAAAAAAAAAAAAAAAAAAAAAGACCACAAATTAAGTTTACAACATGAGTGATAAAAGTGCTTCATTAGCTATTGTGACACAGCTCAAAGGCCAGGGTTAATGAAGGGCTTAACAGTGCTATCTCAAATAGCTGCCCTTGATAATGATTTAAAATGTTCAACCACGTTAATAATGGTGGATCTGTTAATGTGTCTAGGTTTATGGTGTAACCCTTGGTCTGACTGTTGTGAATAATGTTTTACTACTGAGACAGGCCAGATATCCAGCACTGAAACACACTGTACATCCAGTCACAACAAAAACATAATCGAACAAGAGCAAAATCTAAATATATCATAAACATTTGCTGTTTTGTCTTCCATTTTTCTTTGTTGGTCATTATTTATATATATTTTTGGTTTTTGAGACTCAAAACACTTGGACTTAAAAGCAAGAGACACATTCTAAAGGAACCAAAACAGGTGATTGTGAGCTTAGCAGGTGTCCCTTATCCAACCATCTAGTTGAGCCAAACTCTGAAAAAGCATGACAGGAGAAAAAGAGAATAAAAAGAATGGAGAACCCGACATTTAGACAGACATGGACATACACTATACTCAGTGAAGCATGTAGTCCCTTCCTACCTCACAAGCAGAGGAAGGGAAAGATGAGATAAAAGATAAGATTGGAAGAGACAAAAACAAAGTTGGAAAACACTGTCTTCTTAAAAAAAAAAAAAAAAAAAAAAAAAAAAGCATACCAACCCCTGCCCATAATCTTTAAGACAGCAATCAAATAATGTAAAAGAATCCGTTTACTCATTTCATTCTCACTTCGTTCAGTTTTAATTAGTTCCAGGAAAGGTTCAAATCAATGCATTGGCACAGAAAGGTATTTTAGACAGTTAGTGACTGTACTTGTTTTTTTTCTAGCATTACAGTGCCTCTCTTGACAAAGCAAGGCACTGAAGGGCAAATTTACATGAGTCTGGGCCTCATCTCAACCAAATGGTCTACAAAATTATGCCAGATCTTCTTATATGCCACTTTTCAGAACAAACAAATCATGGCACATTCAGCACTCTGATTTATTGGCTTTTTGTAGCTTTGTCTTTGAAGTTAACATAACTTTTATTACAAACCACAACATATTACACAGTATGTTCAAACCTTTACTGAAACAGCCAACTTATTAGAAGGATACCAGCCTGTGACCGAAGCCTTGCTTTTTGTTATAATGGTCAGTATCATTACAGCAACTCTATCACAGATGCAGACAGAAAATCAGAATCAGATTTTTAACCAGATTTAAATCTGTGAAGACAAGTAAACACTACTTCAAGTTTCCTATATTCACATATGATCCACAGGGCAGTGTGGATAAGAGGGGCCTTTCACTTTTATGCATAAAGTACTTTTATCCAACAAAATAAACAATGTATACATTTCTAATTATACAAGCAAAGCCTGGTTAGATTCTTAGTTACAACAAGTTTCATTACTTTATTCTATAATGTAACCATGATCCAATATTGAACATTTTCTACCCAATACAGAACAAATATTACTATATTACTCCTTAAAACCTATTTCATAACTTACATCATGCTTTATGTTTTCCCTAGTAGATATATTCCATGCTTTAACCTACTAATCTCTTTCGGTTCAGGCATACAAAAGGTAACAGGATCATTTGCATATTGTTTCTGCCGTTGCTCAGTTATCTTTATTAAATACCCCACAGGACACCCATTTAAGCAAATGCTCAATTGATTAGACTGCTTAAGCAAATAAAAACAGTTTATTTGGGATCTAGGTAAATCATGGCCCAAGAGAATTAACACAAGCTGAAAGACAGTTAGGGAATTTTGCTGTAACATATTGATACAAAATTGGACTGTACAGTTTGTTTAATTATTAACAAAAAAATGAATGCAGTTCTAGCCAGTATTTAAAAAAAATACATTCCATCAAAAATAATACTGAGAATGAATAACTCACTAAAAATTTATTTTTCTTTGTGGTTCCCAGCTGAAAGTTCTTTCACTCCTACCCATCCCTAAACCAATACATAAAAGGTTGTTCTAACTGAAGCTAAAATCCAGCATCATGCACTGAACATCCCTGCCAATGTAAACCTGAGGTTTTTAAAGGCAGGGACCCCAGGATATAAAAAGATCTAGTCGGTGTCCCCCTCCTTTTCCCCACCACCGATGGGTGCCTGATCCCAGGGCAGAGCCACAGACCACGCAGTGGGGTGTCATGTGTCATGGCTGCCCTGTAATCAGTGTACATGTGCAGCTTGAACCCACAAATGCCAGCCCATTCTGGAAATAGCACATCTCTCTATCACTCACTTCACATTCACATGTTGGGAAAACTGTTATTAAGTTTATGCATAAGGCATATGTTTAAAAAATGTTCAGGGCTTTTATGCAAAAAAGAAAATCCAAAACTTACATTGCTGTTCAGAAGCAAGTAAAATGGCAATGACAGGGCTATCAATCTCATGCAGTCATTTAGCTTCAGGGTATTTTTTTTAATAACTTTTACATAATTGTTAAAGTTAGTCAAAAGATCAATCCAAATTATTGCCACATTCCATGCAACAGAATACTTAATTATCTGTGTGCCTAATGTACTTTTTGTACCTGCAAATGTTCCACTGTCCAAAGTAGACAACCAGTTTGCAAATAAAGGTAAACCTGACACTTTTAATTGGCCATGAGTAAAACAACACTAACAGCACCATAGCTACCCGAGTTTGGTACAAACAGGGGCTTGGCTAGTAGCACTGTTTATTGTAGAGTACCCTTGGTTCCAGCTATTTGTACTTAGACATGTTTTTACCTTCCATCCCTTTTATTTATAAACAGTATCTAGGAAGCCTAAGCATTAACATAACTTGTAAGATGTTCATGGACAGGTTTTGGACAAGGATCAACTCAAACACTCCAGTCATAGACATTCACTGCCTTCTTATTTCCTCTTCGAGTAAATGGGGGAATATGAAGTATATCATGTTTCTAGACATATTGTCAAAGCACATAAGACAGTAAGCACAATGTTGGCACACCTGGTGGTGTGGTATTGAGGCATGCGGAAATAATTTGACAAGGATGACATGACATGAGCAGGGGCTGGTATAATCCATGTGGAAAAAAATGGTTGGTGAAGATGGTTTCTGAGGTATTTGGAAACTGGTTAGCTAAACACTACAGTCAGAAGGTTTAGGATCATCCTGAAATTGTAACATTTTCCATGACAACTTGTACAGAGAATACAGACTCCATTTCTTGGAGAGAAAAAGGGTTTGAAGATTTTCAGATTTTCTAGCCACCACGACTGATTCGACAAACAAGAACAAAGAAAGTCACCTTAATTGCTCATTTAATCAGAACAACAGTTTCAACTCCATTAACAATCATTTGTTTGTTCAGGAGTTTGAACCCTGGATAGCATCAGTGGCTATTTTGTAACAAAAACAGAAATATTATAGTCATGGGGCATTTTAGGCTCATGGAGTACTCTACACAGTCCTAGTGCACAGAAATGAACACCCCAATGGATGGAACAATTTCTCCACTTTATCGGCATGTCTTTGAAATTAGAGAGAGCAAGGATCTCAGAAGGACATGCTGATATTACACAGAAAAGACCTTTGTTTGCCCCAACACAGAATAAAAAATTGGGACTTGCTGATTGGTGGAAACACTAATCTGCAAGGTGTGGTAGCTCAGTGGTTAGGGTTTGATGGGCGTTCGATCAAAAGGTTGTGGATTCAAATCTCTGATCCCAACCAAGTTGGGATACTTGTAAGTTACCTTGGATAAAAGTCTGCTGAATTACCAAATGTAATGTAATGCAGCTGTGACAGTCACCAATACCCCCCCAGCACCACAATAGAGGATTAGCATAGAAAATACATTAGTTAATTGATAAGTTAATTGAACTTGGCATGTACATAACAATAATAATAATAGGGCAGCACTGTGGCTTAGTGGTTAGCACGTTTACCTCTCAGTGCTGGTGATTCTATGTATGAATACCAATCTGGGTGGAGATTGGTAAATTGCCCACAATCGCCCCCACCCTTTTTGTTAAACATATACGTTATATAAATGTATAAAGGTTTCATTACATATGTAAATATTTTGTTTTAAAATTTGAAATAAACATAAGACGACCTCAAACTTTGTGTGCTGCAAGTGTGCTGGTGTGAGCAGGTAGAGAAGTTAATCCATGCAGAATTCTTTGTTTCAGACTCTACATTTTCATATTATAAGGTTGCAGAAAAAATATAACCAGTGATTCTGAGGGTTTACTCCAGTTGAATATTTCAGTTCGTAATTTCTTTAACTCTGATGGAGAGAGTACAGGAAGCGGACCAAAGCCCAGAATCTGTATAACTTCTGGGAAAGGAATGGCCAGAAATACCAGTCCCACACAAGATCGTATTGGAAATTGTATTCAACAGAAGTCAACTGGACAGCACTGCAAATCTTAAGTGAACATAAAAAGCACTTCAAAATCTCAAACCAATCTAAAGAGCCATGGAAAATAGGTTACAGACAGCAAAGAATGAAACATACATAAGAGTCTTTAAAAGTCCACATTCAAAAAACTTCTAAACGTTAAGAAGGAAAAAAATAAAAAGACAAATAGGCACAAAAAAAAAGACCAATGCCAATCTGAGAGTGTGGGAATAGTAAGCTCTTGTGCAAAACAAGTTTGATGTGCTTACTTCAGAACTACACAGCACACCCCTGAAATGGCAGCTATTTAGCTGGAAAAAAATATCAAGCACTTCCTTTACAAAAGGTTTCTGTCAGAATAGGCATATCTAATCAAGGGGTGGTGTGTGGCCCTCAGGAGAGAGGGTCATCCTGTTGGGAAAGGTTGACACTTTCAACTGAGCTTCAGGGGAGCATGCCGAAGAAGCTGTCAGGTGGGGTGGGGGGGGGTCCTTCAGGACATGACAAAAGTAAAAACAAGCGGCTGCTTTGATGTTCATTATTTAAACTCCCACTTCAAAAAAGATGTGCATGAAGGGCTGAGGGTAAGGTTTTGTAGGCGGTCTGATGTTGCCCATGTCTGTGTGTATGGCTTAGAGGGATGCACTGGACATCTTTTTGATATAAACAGTAGTCTCCACCTGACCCTGTGCCTGCTCTTCATCACATGCTCGCTTCCATTGTCCTGTTAACAGCTGTAACCTTCCTATTTGATCTGCTGTCCTTGTGTTTCTCCACAGGGTCTCTTCAAAGGTTATGTGAAAGGCCTAAACAGAAAGATCTGATTCAACGTTGTGTTTAGTCTTAAGGGTGGACTATGGTGTGATGCATGTGTCAATGTGTGGGTGAGCTTTTAAGCCACAACTCGCATTATGGACTGCATACTTTATTTATTACACACAGTTCAATTGTAGGACACAAAAAGCACAGGGTACTTAAAAAAGCTGGATTAACCCCACACTCTAGTCATTCACCTGAATTGCAATTTACAAGTTTTGCTGCACACAATACAAGACTATCAAAGTCATAAGATTGCTGTAATGATGACACGGCTGAGCAGAATGTCATGGTAAAAGAACGTTTTGCATGTCTGGGAATTATATAGATCTGTGGTGTATTCTATTCTATTGTAGCATGTTAATCAGATGCATCTTTGTAGATTAAATGTGGTTATAGATCTGTCATCTAGATGGATCACAAAAACACTTAGTAGTAAGGTTAGGTATTGATTTTTAGCTCATCTCTGGTTTTAGCACCCATTATGTTTATAACTAAAACCAAAATGTTTTATGTTATTAAACAGTGTCTGCACTTTATGTTAGTCTTCTTTGATGAAATATAATGATTGTTGTTTGTTCTCTGTTCCATCATGATTTAGAAAATGATATTGCAGAGAGGGTGACACGGTGGCTTAGTGGTTAGCACGTTCGCCTCTCAGCGCTAGGGATTCCCGGTTCGAAGTTGGGTTCGAAGTTCTGGTTGGGTGGAGTTTCCATGTTTTTCCCGTGTCCGTGTGGGTTTCCTCCGGGTTCTCCGGTTTCCTCCCACAGTCCAAAAACATGGATAAGGTCAATTGAATTCTCCAAATTACCCCATGTAGAGTGTATGTGTGTCTGTGTGAGTGTGTGCCCAGCGATAGAAACGTTCTCCCCTGGATGGGCATGGGGGACCCCCCCCCCCCCCCCCCCCACGTCCCTAGTAGAGGATAAAGCAGAAGATAATGGATGGATGGATGGATGGATATTGCAGAGATTTTAGGATGTTGATTGTGAGACATTGGTGGACAAAAATGTAAATGTAAATATACTAAACTGCTTGGAACTAAAATATCAGATTTTTTTTAACCACCATAAAGCCTCTTTACTGACAAAGGACATGCAACTACTAACTAAGTAATTAGTGAGTTGCATGCACTCTGCAGAGCACTTCCAGTGACAATCAGTATTATATGATTTGCTGCCCACAAAAGCCCACAGCATAACTAGCTTTTAGTTAATGTTGGGTAACATTATAATTATATTATCTTATTTGGTCATTTAGTGGACGGACTGTACTAGACCAGACAAGTACCTTTTTTGCTCTGTTTCTGTTACATTTTAATAATTGTTTTTACTGTGAAAACAAATACTTTCGACCTTTTTTCTGTTTTAAAAGCTAACTTTAGCCAACTGTTGCAGCACACAAGTGCAACATTGTGAGGGTGCTAACAAATTGGGGGCAAGTTGGGTTAAGCAGGGCAAAAATGGAAAAAAGGAGACAAATGGATATTAACGCAAATCTAAGACAGCACAAAGAAAGCAACAGTGCTATGACAAAACCTAAAACCCCCTCCTATTTGGAAAAATCCCAACAGTATTTTTGGTGCCTCCTCCAACTGGGTTCATTGTATTAGACGTCCAGTATGAAAAAGCAGCATGCTCATTTACTGTGTTCCTTAAACTCACTAAAGGCAGTTCCCCAGCAAATCCTTCGGACAGCAAGTTGGAGGCCAGGGATATTTGTTTAGGGACTGTGATGAACAAAAGATCCCCTGACTCCCCTTCCAAATGACTGACAGGAAAATGCAGTCAAAATGATATTGGAAGTGAAAAGGCAGGGCAACACCAAAACAGGGTTTGTATACGTGATTAAATCTATTTGAATTTACTATACATCTATATTTCCATAGTAAAAATTTTCCCATGACAAGTAGTCAGCTATTCACAAATATATGAATAAGGATTATATAAGGAACTGAATGAAGCAATACAGTGCCAGGAGCTATTAACAGAGATACATCACTGTGAAACGTGGGTCTTTTCTTGTATCTGCAAACAGTCATAGTGGTTGCAGTGTTTTCATTGTAGCAAAATAGGAGCCACGCCTAGCAGTCATTTCAAGAACAGGATGAATTGATTAAACAATTGGACTTTAGTTGTAGTCCCACTCAGCTGGAACAAACCTGTGGCAAGCACACTGATGGTTGTTAAACTCGTTTTGAGGATGGTCACTTTTTCTCCAGGGATAATAATATGCTTGATGTGGTTCTGCCACAATAAATGGCTTTATATGCAAGAAAAGGCAAAGAATAACAAACGAATCCCACATGTGTACATTCCCACAACTTTGAATCCTGTACCTGAATGCATTTGCACAGTACAGGAACAAGAACAGTACAATAAAAGCTAAAACTACAAAATCAGAATTCAAAAGGAGGTAAGAAAAAAAAAATCCATATACTGCACATCAGGCAAGGTACAAAATAATATTCAGTGGTTCTCAGGATCGCAGCCCTCCAGCACTTTTATACCCCTAAATAGGACTACACCATTAAATATTATATCAACAAGAATGGTGTACATGAGTTTGAACCTTACAGCATCAGAAAAAATTATAGATATATATCACTTTATTAATCCCATAGAATTTTTTCTTTCATTAGGATGTTGTGCAATTTAAATTGTAGGTTAGGGTTTCATACCCAAGTCCACAAAAAGTTGCCAATGTGGGCCCTTTGAGTAAAGCACAATGCTCCTGACGTGCTGTAATGTGGTTGACCTTAATCAAGTTGGGATACAAATAAATGAGTTATTATTATTATTATTATTATTATTAATAACAACAACAACAACAACAACAACAACAACAACAACAACAATATTGTTATTATTATTATTATTAATAATAATAATAAATAATAATAATAACATGGCCAATCACTGTTTTTAGAACAAAGGTAAATGTAAACCACAGATCAGACTTTTAAAAAAAAAGTGTAACGTAGAATCTAGCAACAATGTCACGTCTCTAAATACCATTTATCACTATGGTTGCTATTGTTACAGTTGTGGTGTAAATCACAACTTTCATAGAAAGACATACATCAAGTCCATCTTAGTGTAAATGCTCCTTAATAAATTCACTTCCTCCTATAATATAATTAGAGACATAGAATTAAAAGATTGGACCTTTAGCAAAATTAATTGTCCCCATGCCCATCCAGGGGAGAACGTTTCTATCGCTGGGCACACACACACTCTACATGGGGTAATGTTATTTTTATACTTTTTATATTTTATTTCATTTACTGTTATGCCATTTAAAATTATATCAGCCATCCTATTCCTGGCCCATACACTTTCACTTAAAATTTAGAAGCCCATCAAACAAATAGTGTGTCATTTTTGTCTATCCAACCTTGAGACTGCCAAAACAAAATGGAGTCACCAATACTACAATCAGATTGTGCCAATGAAAAATACTGTCATTAAGAAAGTTTACATAACGAAAATGAAGAGAATGCAAAGTCGGTGTATACTGCTTATTTTGCAAATTACAGGAGGATTCGCCACTGGCTTTTTAAGCTTGTTTTTTTTTGAGTAACAAGAAGTGGTTCTGGTTTGGTCTTGGTGAACCAAAGGTTGCTTAGTGATCTTATTGGGTGAAATAATAGAGAACCTTTGGAGTAATTTCCAGGTCATGAAAGAGGTCTGAAAATGATACCACACTTAATTGTGCATCTGTAAAAAAATGGTTTTCAGAAAAATAATCATTCGCACTACTGTAAAGCCTCATGAAAACATTTGAGCAGCCAATATGATTAATATTTCAAAACTGATTCATAGATCGCAATACAATGACTGAACCAAGTTTGGTAAACAGATGGTTAATATGCAATGCACGTGCCAACCAACTTTTATGAGCATAAAAGCATATAAATGTTAGATTTAGATTAGATTTAGATTAGGTATTTTATGACTAAATTACTTGTATAAAGCAAGTCAAGATTTATCAGCAGGCAGCTGTTGACAATTTAGTGTTGTAAAAATGATCTAGCTCAAACAAGGAAATATCAGTTTTCCACTGGTTTGTCATTGCAGGTGACAGGGATTAATAACTGATATCTACAGACTTGGAAAATACTCAAGCATGTTTAATTAGCAATCATGGACTTTCGAGAAAATCTGTTTAAGTGATTATGGGTGTTGTCTTAATAATATGAACTTATTAAGATGAACTTAGTGTGACTTAGTATCACAAATTGAAGATTATAGTTTTTTTAAACGTCACCTAGCTCGAATTTTAAAGGAAATTCGAATCAACCAAAAATACATTTCAATAGTTCCAATTCTCAATAATGCAAAATTATTATTTCTATTTAGTATTTATTCCATCCATCCATCCATCCGCATTTATCATCCACTAGGGTCGCGGTGGGGTTTGCCATGCCCATCCAGGGGAGAAAGTTTTGGGCGCTGGACAAATACACCCAGGACAGGGCGCCAATCTATTACTGGGCACACACTCACACACACACATACACTCTATATGGGGTAATTTGGAGAACTCAATTGAGAATTCAAATTGATCCATGTTTTTGGACTGTGGGAGGAAACCAGAGAACCCTGAGGAAACCCACGCGGACACGGGGAGAACATGAAAACTCCACCCAGATTGGGATTCGAACCAGGAATCCCTAGCGCTGAGAGGCGAACGTGCTAAACACTAAGCCACCATGCCGTCCATAGTATTTATTAACCGACTTTACTTATTTTGATTTACTTATTACATATTATTCTTCATCTAAATAAATAAATATGTAATGCATTCAAATAAAAACATGATTGTGTATGCGGAAAGCTTTTATAAAGTGCATTAGCCAAATTCCAGAAATGTTAGGAAAAAATATGTAGTTTTGGAATACAGACATTGAACAGCTTCAGACCAGGAGTAATGTCTGATGTACAAGTGACCTCAAGAAACTAGTTGTCGCAGCAGGGGTTTTTAATGCTAAAATAAGAAATTTACTGTAAAAATGTTGGGCTCACCAGCACATCTGAAGCTTTGAGCAGTCAGCCCCTTTTCTACAGCCAAACAGGTTAGAATGCTGAGAAAACTTGTTGTGACAGATTGGCGCTTAGCCCTCTGGGCCTCCCTGTGCCTGCGTTCCCTTGTTGGTTTGCTTCTCATCAGCACTCCAGGTTGCACCACCCAACTGTTTTCCCCCTGTGCCCTCTGAGCAGCCACTGCCAAGCGTAAGGCCTCAACCCAGTCCTGGGCTTGGGCCTCATTCTCAGCCCTCAGGCGCAGCACCTCATCAGGGAAGATGGCCTGGAAGCGGGTGGAGGCTCCACAGTCCGCCTCATCCCACTGAACAGCCAGACAGGAGGCAAGGTTGTAGCGCAGTACTGGTTCACACACTGGCCCTCTACCTTCAGTTTGGAAGGCCTGGAGTTGGGTGCGGCTGAGTACAAAAGTAAAGGCGCTCCAGTTATTGAGGTCACTGAGTTGATGCAGGAGCCCTGCCTTAAGCACATCGGCACAGTGTTGAGTGAACAGGGGCAGGGCTTTTGGGCGGACTAGTGGACGAGGTGTTGCACTGGGATCAAGAGTGTGGAAATTTGGAGAAGCAGTAGATGCTGGTTCCCCTTGACGATGTGTTGGGCGGGCAACAAGCACACGCTCCCAAAGTAGCCGGCGCCACTCCAGTGCCTCCCACTGGCAGGAGGCACGGAGTTGCAACCATGTGTTGTTAAAGAAAAGTGCCTGAAACACCCGTCCATCCTGGGGTTGAGGTGCTCCTACACTCTGGCAGTGAGACAGAGAGAGCGCAGTATAGAGCTGCCTGTTCCCGATGCTGTCAAGGCTGTAGAGGCGTAGCTCACAGGGTGTGAGCTCCACATGGCAGGCAGTCCAGCGGCCCCATGGACCCTCCCTGTGTTCCAGCATCCCTTGCTTCACCAGGCTTGTTGTGCTCTCCTTATTACCTGGAAACCAGAATGACATCAGTTAAACTTCATTTTACTTTTTGCTTCTGTGAAACTATAAATCATGAGTTTAAACATAGAAATCTTCCCAAAAACAAAACAACATTCCCACACACCATTCGAAGCCTAATCGCCTAAAGGCATTTTGTGAGGGAACTAATTGCTGTAATACCTGGATTTTATTTATAATCTTTGCTGATTGTGTTTTTTGGGTGATTCTGCCCATAAGACATTAATTGTTTCATGAGACAAATAAACCACTGCATTATCTTGTGTACTGTAATTATGCTGCTACAGGAATCTTAAATTATCTAAGGGAACCCTCCCAATGGACTCAATAAAGATTTAATAAATTCGTTCTTACTTTCTTTCTATGCATCTATCGATAGTTCTATCTATCAATCTTTTGTCTTCATTTTTCTTTATAAGGATTACATCAAACTGAATAAACATGAACAATAATGCTGTTATACAGCTTCATGAAATGTTCAAGGGATCTACACAGCATGGCTAACATTGCAAACATTTATATGGTTGATTAAGAGCTTTTAAAAGTGTATTTCAAGCCAGCAAGTTTATTATTATTGCTTTCTTATTTTTTATTCTCATTGAACTAATTCTCGCCTATATGAATGTTAACTTTAAGTACGTCACCCTTGCTTTGTGATATCTCCATCAGATATTTGGAATGAAATTTGGCCGATGACAGAAGTCTACCAGGCAGTTGTGCAAGTCGTCTTACAATTGACTGTGGTGACCTCAACAGGAAGAAACATCATTGTTCGCAGGGTTACTGTGCAAACAAAATGACTACAGCGACCCCTAATCTGCAAAACTCCCCCTTCAGTCCTTCCTCTGTCAGCTCATTTCTTTGTATAAATTCCATACTTTATCTTCATCCACAACCTCCTTCTTTAACACTTCCTTGTCTGCAAGCTTTCTCTCAAGACAAAGTCTCTGTCTCGGGTTTCTGAAACCTTTGCTATACTCTAGTGTTAAACTTATGTGAAAGCAGTTGAAGAGCAATTTTGTTCTTCAATCTTTGTTCAAAGTTGTTCATTGGTCTTATCTTTTATATAATGAACAGCTTTCTACCTCTGGTACGGACAAGCAGTAGACAATGTTGCGTGGGCAGAATTGGGTTGTGTGGGGGTTACATGTCATCAGATGCCAAGAGGGATGCAGTGCTTTGGCCTTCTGAAAATCACTTCTGAAAAGTCAGGGTGCTTATCCCTTTCTTAGAATTTCAAAGAATGTTCACGTTAACAATGATAGTGAAGGTCACTGATTATTTTACCAGTCAAAATTTAAGTCATGTTGACACGACTTTCAAACCCATCCTGTGTTAGACAAGCTCCAAAACATGCACCCAAGATATCCTAGATCTAAGCAACAAAAAAAAAAAAACCCGTATGCATTACATAAGCTTTGATTGAGTAGACATATGACACTTTCTGAATTTCAGGTTTAAACAATTTTGCATTCGACCAAGGAGCCTTTATTAACTTTAAATCTACCAGAGTGCCACACTTCAAGTGAGAATGAAATGCATCATGGATAAACAGTATTTTTAAGCATGCAAGCCATGACAATGCCTTAATTGTTAAGAGAATATATCTACGGGCTGCTTCAAACCAATGAATAAGAAATTAGGATAAACAAAAGTACATGCAATCATGCAGTTTAAAGACATGAAATGAAGCCGAAACTGATTTATTGTTTCGGTCTAGATGAGCACTGAATAACAAAATGCAATAGAGCTAATATAAATAATGCAAATAAAGTCATAAGCTGTTGTGTGTCCTATCAAACTGCTAGGTCAATCTAAATGCTATGTATTTTAATCAAAATTACCTGCAAAATGTTGACCAAATGACTTTAACTACTAACTGAACTACCTTCAATCGACGTCTGTTAAAAGACATAGGACTACTGAGGTTTCAGGCATAAATATTAATTGTTTCCAAGGGGATTTTTGCAAAATCTAAATTCTGGAAGAAAGAATACAAGTTTGGATGTTTTATGTTATACAGGCACAAACTGAGCGGCCACACAGAAGGCCAGTAGATGGCCTTTAACTTTTAGTTACAGTCAGCCAACCATAATAAGGTTTGGCATGACAGGGTTATAGTTATGGCCACTTTGAGGACAGACTAAACTCCAAGAGACCAAAAAAGACGCTATTAGCGTATATTCCTTTTTTGTTTCAAAAACTATGTAAAGTTGAAGAAAATATAACAACAAACAGCATTTAACTATCACCTATATGTATAAACTCATAAAAAATGAAACTGAGTATTTTAAGTAACATTAATAGCTTGCCCCTAGCCATAATCAAGTGATCCATCAGAATTAGAATCTAAAGAAGGCTATGCAAATATTCAGTCTGAGTTAGTAGGAAAGGTTCAGTCATGCTCTTCACTTCAATTTCCCTAATTTCCCTTTGGCACACGCCAACAACAATTGCGCAATTCACATTTGCCAGCCTGGCTTGTGTGACATTTAGGATGGGGACTGACAAGCATCAGCAGGCAGCTGTAACAAGATACTTAAAAAGTCACGCAACTGTGAGTTTACTCTGAGAGCTGCAATTAATCAATTTTACCTGAATGACTGAACACAGAACTGAGCTAAGCTAATTTCTGGAAAAATGGTGACATTGATTAGATCAGTATTAAACTGACCCATACTGTGCAATTACCTTAATGAACAACTAAAAAAAAGGAGTTGGTTGACTCTCTTTGCCAGCCCTAACTTGCCTCGAAGGGACTAATACCTTTTCACTCGTATGCTAATCCTCTTAATATCAGGAGTAATTGGGACCCACTCTTTCACAGCTTTGTGTCCATTTTGTCACAGGATTGCACTATCGTACTATTACCATCTTTGTTGAGGGGCTCTTTCAAATTCAGATTTAAGGCCAGCCCAAGCAAATGAACACAGAAACAAACAAACACGTGCTGACTATATTCAGACACTTGCGATAGCAATACAGTCAAGCAGATGTGATCAATTTGGTCATACACACTATTCTGTCATTTCTGTGTGCATTGACTAAAAGAATGGAAATGAATGACTGTTGTAAATTGCATAAAAAAATAGTGCACACATGATGCTGCTCTGGTGTAAGACATGTGTTAACATGATATGCTATGTGCTGTGTGATGAGTAGACAAATCTCAGATTTAATAAAAAATAAAAAAAATTAAAAAACAAGAGAAAGATGGATTTTAAGGTTTAATCACTGTAGTATGTGTGTCTCATATGGTGTGTACACAAATCAATTATAGGGATTAAAAAGGACATAAGAAAAACTCTGTTACTGCACTTTAACACTACATATGAATAAAAATGAATATCTGATCCTTTAGATGATTTATTCAAAAGTATCCAATGTAATTATGTACAGAGGACAAACATGAGAGCAACACCTCTACACCATATCCCAACACCAAAAAAGGGTTATTTGTAGATTTAGCTGTTCAGATAAGAAACAGGTGCACACTCAAGTAGTTCATTGATGAATCTAAACTGATTTTTAACATTAAAGATTTTAATGTAAAATGCATTTTTTATGTTCAGTTAAACATTTATTTTTTGTTATGATTAAGATAGCATAATAATAATAATAATAATAATAATAATTAGACCACATCGTTTGCACCTCTTGATACACACATTTAAGCTATTGCAAAACCATCCCAGGTAGACTTAGAATAATATAAACTTAAACTATAATTAATTTACACAATTGAGGAAGTCATAGTCTTGTGATTAAGGAAACAGCTGTGACGTGCATCTCTACTACTAAAGTGTTTTTGGTGGTGCTGATGATGCCCTGGCTATTTTAGAACAGCATAAAGAGGACTAACCAAATGTTTAAAAAAAAAAACCCTGCACTACAGCTTGTACTTGCCAACCCTTATAGCCTAAGCTGATAAAACTGATTAAAAGTGTAGAAACAAGGAAGTTTACCGAATACAGTGACTGGTGACCATGTATGACCATGAGTTTTTACATGGGTGAGTTTAGCTTTAAGTGTAAACACAACCTTCTCTTACCTTCTCTTTGGTCATTTAAGGCCATGTTCTTGAGGGTGTCCTTGTCCACGGCTGGTACTCCATTATCTGTGTAGGTTCGGTAGTTGACATCTGAGCGTGATCTGTTGTGGCCTCGCTTAAAGCCTCCACTGGAATTACTGTTGGGATTGGTTTCTTTGGCATGGGTTGCTAAGTCATTGGTAGAGCGAGCTCTGTTCCTCTTACCGTGCCTCAGGCCCAACACACTGATGGAGGTCTGATCAGCCCAAACAAGTTTGCGGGAAGATATTTCTGGCTGGTCCCCTGTCAACAAACCCCACACCCCAGAGGAGCTGAGCTTTTCCAGAGTGGAAACCTCTTTTAGTTTGGGTGTGCATACTTGTCCACTCTCCTGAACACCATCCAAGCAGTGCAAATAGTCCTCAGTAGCCTCAAGGGCTGGACTAATATCCTCAACCTCTGAACCCTCCATAAACTACAGAGGTTTGCACCCAGCAGTTAGAGAAGAAGGGGCACTAAGTAGAAAAATAAGATGTTGTGTAAGTGAGCCTGAAAATAAAAGGATCTAGAGGCCTCAAGGCAACATGCATGGACCATCTGCCAATTGGGAGCAAACAAAAACCTGGCAAGCTTTATTTTACTTGAAGGCTGCAGTCAATTCCAGAGCAAACACAAGCTCTTTAGGTAAACAATGTTTACTAGACAGTCAACTGATTAGGCATGTATTGTTTGCCAGCAATCACTGTCATTGTTTTAAGAAAAAAATATTACACTAGAATGGTTGAGGATTTCAGAATCAGGTTTGGTAATGTGGAGACTTCATCATCCATGCACTTAAGTCAGGAGGCAGGAATATATCTATATAGGGGAAAAGGCAGTGGCACGAATGCTCCACCCAAGACATCACCATCCTACATTAAAGAAATAAAAGAAAAATGTCATTTCAAAAAATAAGAAATACATAATCTCAATTATCTACTCCAATTCTTGAAATATGCTGAAATTTCTGTATACGTCATGCTCAGTAGTTTTTCAAAATTTAAAACACTACATTGATGCATTCAGACGGTTTATGTCAAACCCCCATAACGCTGATTATTACTAACTAAATCCATAGAATAAACAATATAAATGTGAAAGCGAATTTCAACAAGAAAGTTTTACCTGCCATTCACATAAACACTATTTTTCTCTGCCTGTGCTTCCTGAATCAGAATATTTCACTTTCTTAAGGCCATGCATTATTTAAATGGCATTACATCACCTCTGGCCAATGCTGGACAAGCATGCTCAGAATCCCTGAGGGTGTGTATCAGAAAGAGGGATGGATTAATGGATAAGTGATGAGACATCTCAGACAAAGCTTGTCACATGAGTTTTCGCATTTTTAGTCCACACAGGAACCACACCCACCAAGATAACATTTTTGAGAAACATATTTCAGTATAAAGCTTAAATGGATAAGATCCAGGCTCATGGGAATTTCCCAAGAGGGAACTTGTCCAGGCTATAAGATGCACATCTGATTGTAACTGAGAAACCTTAAGACAGATTCACTGAACTAAAATTACCAGTCTGATTAAATATGTTGTGACAGTGCTGCGGCTGTGACCTTTAGTGACAGCTGAACAACAGACATGAAGAAGCACTGCCCCTGCACTGAATCTCATTATGGATTATTATTTTCATTCCATTTCAAGGGCAAAACAAAGTATTACTTAAAATTAAAGGAATAAAGAAGTAGTATTTTAGGAAACTACAGATTTATATCAGTATTTCAGGGGTACAAAATCTTTTTAATAAATTTATTAAAATCACTGATAAAAACTCTTGTATACTTTTGTCATATTTACCTGAAGTGGCAGTGGTAATTAATGATTTAGTAAAGGCTGTTCCACAATAAATCAAGCCTACATATGTAGGAAGTCAAGAAGTCCTTAAAGTGGTACTTGACACTTAACATTTAGGTATGTATTAGACAAAGTAAACCTAATTTAAAACTGTTTTCATACATTTTAAACAACTGTGAGATTTCAGTGGAAAGCTCAGTTTAGCTTGAGCTTGAGCTGAGCTTAGTTTAAACTTCTGAGCTGCTAGACCATAAGGAATTGTGTATAATGTTCTTTTTTTAATTATTTGGAATACTATGAAGATAATATAATGGTTTGTTGTTGTTTAATAAAAATATATCACATAACATAATTTTAAAAATAAGTATAATGAATGAATATTAGACTAAACTACTTAAATGTACTTTTAAGAAAACTCACGTTTCTCTTCATGATAGAAGGTCGGATATTACATATAATAATACAACTATTGTTCAGTTATAAATAAAAATACAGATACTTTCGCCTTCTGGCACGTGTTTTGTCAAAAATGTAGCGAAAAAGATAAACACCCTTTACAAAGATAATAAACTATAGCAGAACTGGCGATGATGTAACGCTTCAGCAGCAGTTACAGCAGTCCGATTAATACAAAGAAAAACCAACAGCGGCTGCGTTCCAAACCGGGTACTATTCTACTAAATATTGTGTTCTAACAATCTTTTAAACGTGGAATTTGCACTCGATCTGCACACTCCATGGTACCATAGCGTGCTTGTTTGAGACGCAGCCATCATCACGCTAGCCAGCCGCCGCGCTGCATCCTTGAACAATGACATTTGTTTTTCGTGAGCACGCCTTGCTCTCTATAGCCACGATTCCATCAAGCCGAACAACTTCCCACCACAAGCACAAAAACCCAGGGTTCAGTCGCTCCGTTCTCTCACTGCTTATCCTCTCAGATGCAGCAAATGACCCACCTGAATCTGTTTACAAACTGTCATAGTCCGATGTGCAGTATCAAAGGCACCGGCGGAAACTCAAAGCCCCACATATCAGTTCCGCTCGTACACGCGCAGGGGATGACTACCGGGCTATGAACGTCAGCTGGCTCACACTACGTACTACACTCCATCTCAGTGTATACTAAACAATTCCCTGCTTAATATTCCCCACATTAGTGGTTAGCACGTTCGCCACTCAGCACTAGGGATTCCCGGTTCGAATCCCCATCTGGGTGGAGTTTCCATGTTCTCCCCGTGTCCGCGTGGGTTTCCTCCGGGTTCTCCGGTTTCCTCTCATAGTCCAAAAACATGGATCAAGTCAATTGAGTTCTCCAAATTGCCCCATATAGAGTGTGTCTGTGTGAGTGAGTGTGTGCCCAGCGATAGATTGGCGCCCTGTCCTGGGTGTATCTGCCCAGCGCCCGAAACGTTCTCCCCTGGATGGGCATGGGGGAACCCCCCCGTGACCCTAGTAGAGTTTACAGCGGAGGATAATGGATGGGTAGATAGTACAATATAATAAATGGGGCAGGACGGTGGCTTAGTGGTTAGCACGTGCGCCTCTCAGCGCTGGGGATTCCAGGTCCAAATCCCAATCTGGGTGGAGTTTCCATGTTCTCCCCATGTCTGCATGGGTTTCCTCTGGGTTCTCCTGTTACCTCCAACAGTCCAAAAACATCGATCAAATTCAGAGGGTGACTAGCATCGTCCATAATGTCCAGCAGTTGGTCGATAGTCCTTTTCTCCGCCACCGTCACCAGAATCCAGCTTCATTCCAAAATGAATTAATTTAAATCATTGTATAGTATTCTAAATTTTAATGAAGCTTGAGCAAATCTGGTGTTTTTTGTTGTACAGTCCTGCATGTTTATAATTGTATATGCATGAACTGTATGTTTGTGTATGTGGGTGTAAAACTTAAACTGCGTTTAGAAAGTAACTACCTTAAACATTTTCAAGTTTTTAGCTGAAGATAATTACACATCCTGAAAATAAGTATTAGAGGTGATTGTTGTTTCCTTCATATAGTATAGTTATTTAAGAAGTCTACTGACCTCTTTGTAAACAATAATTTCAAGGTTGCTCTCATTATACTGAAGAACTAATTACGAGTCATTCTCAAATATTTAGATGCAGAGAATAAAATTATAAAGTTTTAGTTGAAATCCAATGTTCCAAAAAAGCCTGAGATGCTCATAAATTGCATTGTAATTAAATATTTTCATTTCATCATTCCAGGTTATTAAAAAGGAACCTGCTTTTCATCTTTTAATTTTGTAACGGTACATGCACCACATGTTAAAAAAATGAATATAAAAGGTCACTGAATTGTTCAGTGGTCAGAACATAAATTTGTCTGGACATCATTAGGAAGCTTTCTGCATGTGAAGAGGTTGCACATGAGGATGGGAGGGTCAGATGAGTGGATAGAAGATTGCTGGTTAATAGGCTGGAGACAGTAGTGCTTGAAACTAGCTCAGCATCTATTGTCCAGGTCTTTAGGAGTAAAAGAAACATTATTCAAGTCTCTTACAGGCCACAGAGGAGAAATACAGTAATTATCATGGGGACTTGTTCAAATCTGTGAGTACCCCTCACTGCTTCCCTTGTCCAGTCGCTCCCCCTTTGCTCCCTTTCTGTGTGCTCATTGTCTTGACTCATTTCAGGAAAAGCTCCTTTAATGAAGGACATGAAGGCCCTGGCTAATGGCCTCAAATAAGTTCCTCTCTGTGCTATTGTTGAGACAAAATGGCGATCTAAAGCCCAGCTGTAAATACACAGACTCCATATTGCGTGTGACCCACACAGAGCTACACGTGAATTCAGATGAAATGCTAAGTAACACAGAATTCCTTATTTTAGTTATTCTGTGCCCCTTTCTGTCTTTTGCTTCTAAGAGGCTATTAGGGAAGTCACCCTGTGTGGTTAACACTGGAAAGCAAAAAGGGAGTGCAGAAGTGAGGGGGCATCTAAATACCTGAGACATTCCAAGACGTCAAAGCATGCAATAGTAAAATGGTGAAACTACTAACAAAAACTGCCTGGTTTAATTTTACATCCACACAACACCACAATTCACATTACAGACACATTTTTAATATATTATTCTTATTTCACTTGCTTATTCTGATTAGTGTAACTGGAGGATCTCAGTGCTCACAAGGTGAAAGGCAGTGACACATACTGGACAGGTTGCAAGTCAGTCAGACAGACACATTCACACTTGAGGGCAATTCTTAGGCTTATCCCCTACCATGTTTTGGATTGTGAGAGACCACACACACAGACTTGGAGAATATTAAGACTTCTCTACAGGAAGGGCCTTGTTTGCCCTTTGCAGAAATCAAACCCAGAACTTTTTTTTTTGCTGTGCATGAACCACCGTGCCACCCAAACAACAACAACAACAATAATAACAACAACAATAATAATAATAATAATAATAAAATTTGTAGTGGCATTTGATTATAGCAGACAGTCATTTGAAAATTCACTGTATTTATACAAAGCAAAAACAATAACAATAATTAATTTACATTATTAAATATTAAATAAATTGTAAATATTAATATGATATAATCAGTGCACAATTGGGAAACTGGAACACAGAAATGACTTTACAAATAAAGATTGAGACTGCTTTAAAGCCATGCCTTTCTTTGTACTAGACCTCAGATGTAGGATGAAAAGAAAAAAAGGTATTTGTTTTAGGAAGAAGATTCCTTATCGTTTCAGGATTATTCTTCTGTATCACACATCCATCTCTTTAGCTTTCCTCCACTGTATTCTTCCTGAACCAAGACCCCTCTACAGTCTTTGTTATCCCTTCCCTACGTTTGCACACACACACGCGCGCACACACACACGCGCGCACACACACACACACACACACACAGACACACACACACACACTCTCTCTCTCTCTCTCTCTCTGTATTTTGATTATGTCCTCCTGCACTGATGACTAAATTATGATTGGGTTTAAGGATGGCAGGGCTTTTATCTGCCCAGTGTTGTTGCACGCTCTCCTCTCCAACACAAAAGGGCCCACTACCTCTGCCCGGCTTGCTTTTGAAGAGTAGAGCACCTCTGCTGTCCCCATGGAAACCACTGTTTACAATTGAGTGACTGTAAGAGAGTGAGAGGTAAAAGAAAACGAAATAAATAAGAATATTGTTTACAGTTGCCCGCAAGAACTTTGGGAATACACAGAACTCTTTAATTCTTATTTAAATCTGTTAACAACACGATCTGGTACATGCATCAACGTCAAAATTAGAAACATTTTATAATGTTTATAAACAAATAAGATTATTTTAAGCCTACAAAGTAACATATGTGTCTAAATCATAAATAGTTTTTAATAATAAGATGTGGTAGTGGTAAACATTGTATTGCAAGGATAACAGATCCTGATTATTTTTCTGCATTGCTTAATTGAGTTGAGGAAACTTAGCAAACGATTCAAAATATTCTTTCTTAAATAGTTCATACAGATCCTTGTTCATACTTGTGCATTTACACAGGTTTCTCTCAACTCTACCCATGAGCCTTCTATAGATGGAGGGTTGAGAGATTGGGGTGGTCTGACAAAATCTTGATTTTGTAGTCAATTCAGCTTTTACTTTGAGGTAGAAATTTAATACTTGTCATAAAGGACGATTTAACTACAGTAGCCAGGCATCCATATTATTTACTTATTTCTGGTATTTGATGAAAGTCCAGGATACTATTTATCCAAACAAGATTGGATAACTTCTGGTCATTTATGTCTTCCAGTTGTTGTTAGAAAGACATTCTGATCCCCAAACACACATTTTTAGGGGTTTTAAGAATTTTGGCACACAGAAATAGGAAAAATATATAATTGTTTTGGAAACATCATAATCCACCATCAAGTATTGAGATCCATGAGATCAAGTATTATATCTTGTTTGTTAATTCACTTAGTTGCAGTGTAACTAGCTAATCAATAGTTTTAACATTTGAACTGAAATACACATATATGGACAATCACTCTATTACTGTGTCTGTGTCTTTTTGCTTATTTAATTTAAGTTTTGGATGAGAGAGTCTGGCTTAAAACTCTCAGATTGTTTATCATAAAGGTGTTTGATAGAGTTGAGATCATGGTTCTTTGTGGGCCAATAAATTTTTACACTAATCTTACCCAACGGTGCCTGTATGAATCTTGCTTTGTGCAAAAGGACTTCTATGCTGAATCGAAAACGTCCTTCTCCAAACTGTGCACAAAGTTTAGCCTACAATTGTTGCTTTAAAGCATCAAAATTACCCTTCCTTGTTTGCACAACGTAGGCAGGCAGGTATTGTTTTTTTAATATTCACCACTCCCATACTTATTAGACTGAGAAATAGAGAAACATGCTTTACTCCTCTGCCGAACACATTTCCACTGTGCTAAACACTAGTGGCAGCATGCCTTCCACACTCCATCTGACATTCAGCATTGTGTTTGGTGGTTAAAGCTTGCAGCTCCTTGGCCATGAAAACCCATACCATAAAGGTCCCAGTGCATGGTTTTTGTGCTAATGTTAATGCCAGAGAAGGATTGGAATGCTAGAGAATCTGCTCTGTAGCCATGCTTCCTAAATACCTTTGCTTTTCAATAACACCGCTCACAAATATTTCATGAGCTGGGTTTTTGCAACGTGGCATATTAGAGTACAAAACTATTTAGAATAACTTTTCCTTTCAACCTTTTAACAACCCAAATTTTTATAATTGTAGATAGGATGACCAATTAATTAATGTACACCTTCTGAATTTAATGATTTAACAGGTGTCCCAATACTATTGTAAAATGGTGTACTTCAAAAAAATTTCTGGTTTGGATGCAGAAGACAACCATAAATTCAAACTGACTGTAATGTAAGACGGCTATATTTAGTGTCAATAACATACCAAAAATAATTAGCAAACAACCATGTTTAGCAAAACGCTAGTGTCTTCCACTAACATCTCAAAGATTTCCTATGATTTTCTATATTTGATTAAAAGTTGTTTGTGACTGATTTATCACATTCTTTATGGACACCAACGTGTTATTCTAATAAAAAAAGTTCAATTTTCTTAGCACAGCTCCTCATAAGATGAGGTGGTTTGTTTCTATTTCACAGTCAGAATCTCATCAGGTCAAGGATCCTTATAGCAGCGTACATGGCATCACCAATCAGAGCTGGGTGCTTTATATTATGCTTCATAATATGACACATACTATTTTGATTCTAGTACAGGTAGGTGGATTAAAAATATATATTTGATAGATATTTGTGATTTTTTCTGAAGTGGTCTAGGCTTGTATTTTCAGTAGTGATGTGTTATATTTAAATTATATGCAATTTGTTATGCTTCTAAATGTTTGACGTCAGATGTAAAACTCTTATGAATACTGGGTCTAAGACACTACTCAGAACAGCAACCCTGTGCTGCCATCAAATGGACAAAACATGTTGATAGCAGCCAGTGTAACCCAACACATTCTATAATGAAATAAAAGACATGACAAGACAGTTTATGGTCCCACTATTTATTAGTTGATGTTACGGTACAACAACTTGTTTTGCATCTTGAAAACTTCATTAAAACATAATTAGAATCTGATGAACTAGAATCTCGTGAATTGATGACGTTGTAGGAGAGACATAGAACGGAATGATATGCACATACATACATTATACATATATGTATTTATATACAAATACCAGGCAAATGTTTGGACACACATCCTTTTTGCTCCACTAATTGTCCATTTTATCAGTTCCACTTGCCGTATTACTACACTTACAAACTGTAGTCCTTTTTACTCTGTTCTGTAATGGTCAGGACCCCAATAGTAGCACCACAGAGCAGGGATTATTTGATTGGTGCATTATTTGCTTTGCAGCAATGTCAGTGAGGTGTTTAAATAAAACTACAGCAGCACTGCTGCACTGCAACTCACTGCATCAGTGTCACTTCAGAACTGACAATAAACAATACACCACTCAAATTACACTTGTTCTGTGATGGTCTTGACCAATACGGAACAGAGAACTAGAACTTATATAGCACAGAATGTTAATAAAAAAGAAGAAAAAAAAGCAAGAAGGTGCTGTGTCCAGATTTTTGACTGTATACGGCAACAAAGACTTAAGAACCCTGACAAACAGCAAACATATTGGTACAATACTGAAATAAAAACAAATTATTTTAAAGGTAAGTGCTACTACAAAAACAGTGTATCATAGTGAAACATGGTCTAAAGTAGGGCATGATGAAATAGTTTAATTAATGTTGGTAACGGTATGCCTCCAAAACAGAACTAAAAAACAGTTAAATGGGTTAGGATTGTAGGTGCTATTTTACAACTAACCCTTTAAAAAGGCACTATTTTTCAGTTTTCTCAAAAGTGCCCCTCTACACCAGCAACAGTGGTAAAACCCTGTCTTCATCCAGCAAAGAGAGAGCTAGACCAGAAGTCAATCATGACGGGATTAGCACTGGCCGGGTTTTAGATGTGTGTTAGTCCTCTGTTCATTTGAGTCTCAGTGGGTGCATTTGGGTGTTAATTAGAAAGGATAGCTTCACAGTTTGGGTTGGCTAGATAGCTTGTTCTTCAAATTCTCTGCCAGCTTATCCAAGAACTCAAAGGTGTTGAGGTAGTCGGCACGTTGTATGCTAAAAGAAAATGACAAGAGAACATTTTGTAATTAGGTTCTTTATGTTCATATAATGTGTAGGGCTTATCTTGGGTTCCAGTACAGAACACTCCAGTACACTTGCTATACAGTGTAATTTGTAATATGACAAATTATTTTATGCATATTAATCCAGTATAAAAATATATATATATTAATTCATTATCTCCCGCTTTATCCTCTATTAGGCTCGCGGTGGGGTTCCCCATGCCCATCCAGGGGAGAACGTCTCGGGCGCTGGGCAGATAGACCCAGGACAGGGCGCAATCCATCGCTGGGCACACACTCACTCACACAGACACACTCTATATGGGGCAATTTTGAGAATTCAATTGACCTGATCCATGTTTTTGGACTGTGGGAGGAAACCGGAGAACCGGAGGAAACCCACGCAGACACGGGGAGAACATGGAAACTGAAGGGATAAAATTTGTGATTTGTAAGTACTTTGTGTTCAAGGGAATTAGTGCATTCGATAACGATGGGGCAATCTGGCCGACAATTGCCCAAGGCCTATATTTCATGAAAACTAGATGCACCTGGCGTCTGGTGGCTGGTGCATAAAGCTCAAGGACAGATAAAGCTCTCCCCCAGATAAGGGATGGAACAGCGTGTTCACCCCCCCATAGAACTCCTTCGATAAGTTGTTTCAGAATAAGCAGAACAAGGGATGGGTGTTTCAATAAATACGGTCAGCAACTGGACTTCGGGGCTCTGTCTTGGTGGGACCGGTGTGGTGCTGAGATCAGAGTCGGATCGCGATCTTGGGCTTGTCTTGGACGAACACTGCTTTGACTCGGTTTGTCATAAATAAACCGCTTGATTTGAATAACTCTGAAATCATCTGAACTGTGCTTTTTGACGCCTTCAAAATTGGTTCATCTGGTAAATTTCAGATTTCCTAACAAAACTCCACCCAGATGGGGATTCGAACCGGGAACCCCTAGTGCTGAGAGGCGAACGTGCAAACCACTAAGCCACAATATATATATAGGCGGCACGGTGGCTTAGTGGTTAGCACGTTCGCCTCTCAGTGCTAGGGATTCCCGGTTCGAATCCCCATCTGGGTGGAGTTTCCATGTTCTCCCTGTGTCCGCGTGGGTTTCCTCCGGGTTCTCCGGTTTCCTCCCACACTCCAAAAACATGGATCAAGTCAATTGAGTTCTCCAAATTGCCCCATATAGAGTGTGTATGAGTCAGTGAGTGTGTGCCCAGCGATGGATTGGCGCCCTGTCCTGGGTCTATCTGCTCAGAGCCCGAAACGTTCTCCCCTGGATGGGCATGGGGAACCCCACCGACATATATATAAAATCATATACAAAATAGTAATTGTCACTCATTACATGTTAATAATAATGGTAATAAAGGCAAAGGTTTGAAACATACTTGGCCATGCCCTTGATGCATATAGCTAGATCTTTCGTCATGAACCCGGCTTCAATGGTTTCGATGCAGACAGCCTCCAGTGCCTCAGCAAAGACGCGCAACTCTGTGTTTTTATCCAGCACAGCCCGGTGCAGCAACCCCCGAGTCCAAGCAAAGATTGAGGCTGAGGGAAAACAATAAAACCGGATAAACTGACAATACTAACAAATTGATGAAACTCGCACAATTTATCACCTTTTATTCACTAATGTGAACATCACATATAATAAACTGTAAGCACAACATAAATAACTTAAAAACATAGTACAGTATATAAAATGAACCACTTCTTTTGATGAAAAGATATGTGTCAAATTACACTACTGAATGACAACCATAATTATTTTAAACATAGTTAACCTGATACCTCAAGTCAGTGGTGATTATTAACTGCATACAATATCCAACTACAAGTAAAAATGGCTTAATAATTTAAATAGACATGAGTATTTTCTGCAGTTCACCTCTGCACATAAAAATACATCTGTGACTCACTTGAGGACATGCAGAATGAACAAAAAAGAAAAGGGGTGTACATACAACAGTTAGGGTTTAATAATGCAGTGGAAACTCTAGTACTGTACATCACAGCAATACTCAACCTACATTTTAGTAACACATTCCGAACAACCAGAAAATTACAGGGAATTTATGTATTGGATTTCAATTTTGTTCAAATTTCAGATCAAAGTTTTGAAAAGTAGCAGATAGAAAAACAAGAGACTGATTTAGTGTAAGGTACGTTTTAAGTGTTCAAATTTGTAGCACAGCCAATCCTTTATATCCACTAAATGCTATGAATGTAAATAGTATCTACTCAAGTTTTTAAGTGGAACATTAAACATTCTATTGTAATTCACACAAAACTGCAAATTCCCACTAAATAAAACCAAATAAATAAAAGTCATATATACAGTGATGTGACATGCATCAATTGTGAAACCACTGGTCTAGACGACAAACAAGAAAACTGCTTTAATGTAAAATGAGAGTAAGGCGCAGATGGGTATCTCACCAATGGGGTTGGTAGAAGTCTCCTTGCCTTGTTGGTGTTGGCGGTAATGGCGTGTGACCGTCCCATGGGCAGCCTCTGCTTCAACTGTACGCCCATCAGGACAAATCAACACACTGGTCATCATGCCCAAGGAGCCATAACCTGAGATGTAAAAAAAAAAAAAAAAAAAAAAAAAAAAAAAAAAAAAAGTCATTCATTCATGATACAGTTGTCGGCTTCCTTTAATGTGTTTTTAGCTGTTTAAGCATCAAAACCAAATGCCTAGTTACACAGCCCAGAGTAAACAAGAGAATGCCAGCTCTTTTCTCACCTAAAATATGACAATCTCTCAACAAAAAATTGTGTTTGCCTATGAACAAGCTTGGCCTTTCCCTCATATCCGTTCACTGCAACTACTGGAGGCTGGCTGCAACTACTAGTCAGTTTTATAGACCTGTTTCTCAGTGTGTTTTATGTTACAAGGGAAAATGTATAGTGTTTATGACAACAGCCACAGAGGTGATAGAACTGTTTGGAATAGAAAGGACAGTCTCTAGCGTGTAATACAGAGGCTGAACTTCCCAAGATACTGCTACTGATTTTATTTACTGTGGTTTCAATGAATCAAGACAAAAATGGGTGAGCTGACCAATCATTAACAGTATTCATTTCAGACAACAGGTGAACAAAGATGCACATTCTGAGAGAAAATAATGTAGAACAATAAAGAATTTCAGTCCATTCTAGTGGACCCAAATTGAAAAATAACAGTTTTTCCAATTGTGAAATATAGACAACTGATCACTATACAATCTGTACATGGTTGTCCTACACTGTTAATGCTGCCTGGTCCCTCAAGGAGGATGAGTACATGTACAACAATAATGAATGGAATAGGCTCAAAAATCAATTAGGCTTACCTTGAGCCACAGAGTCAGACTGCACGTCACCATCGTAGTTTTTACAAGCCCAAATAAAGCCACCATCAGACTTCATGGCTTGAGCCACCATGTCATCAATCAGCCTGTGCTCATACCAGATACCCTTAGCCTCAAACTGGGACTTGTATTCCCTAAACAACACACACACACACACACGGCTCTTAATAAATATTAGACACGGTTTATCTAAATGTAAAAATATGAATATATTTAAAAAATAATAAAATAAATGCACTTTTCAATTCTTAATCATAATCATTCTATAATAAAAAACCATGCGCTTGTCCATTCTGTGACGAGCAGGCTTCTTGTAACACTGCAGTGTTCTGAGAATGAATCATATACATGGTACCGTGCAACAGGTATGGCGGCTATAGTGCAGCAGTGTTGAGTTAAAGTAAGCTTTTGTTAATGACTCTGGCCAAGGAAGTGCAGTCGGTCATAGAGGTTGAGGTGGTGTTTGCACAAGTGTGAACAACACCATATCTGGAATATTTTTTGCTTAACAAATGTTCCAATTAAACATGAAGAAAATCAATCAAAAAGACAAATTTTCATATGAGCTTCATGTTTAATGAAAAACTGTGCTCTAAACTGACAATTCATCAGAAAATGTCAATGTGATTAGGGTTTGGTGTCATGCCTGCTGCAGTTTTTCATTTTAAATTTTTAATACACAAACTGTACTTGTGTAATAGGGCAGAGTTGTGCTACAACATAACATGTTGGATGTTGTCTTTTGGCAATTAAAAATGCCAAATCATTAAAATAAAATAATAGAACAATAAAATTGATCAGTGATGTGTCTTTTAGATTGGCACTTACTTCTCATAGATCTCCTGAAAGATATCCTTAAAGCGGCCATCATACTTTTTGAGAATAGTGTTTTTGGTGCTGAGGTAGAGTGGCCAGATTTTGGATAATGCCATCTGGAAGGAGCTATGAGCAAAATCACGGATGGACTTGTCGGTGTTGTACATGCCCAGAGCGACACCACCAGAGCCTGCAAACACAGCAGTGGTAAGGATATTACAAACCACTTGTTGCCAGAAGGTATTTTTAATTTTAAAATTAGGTACAGAAATTAAAACTGAATGTTTCATTAATCAGTAAATGAAACCAAGAAAATAAATAAATAAAATAAATGAATAAACTGAAAAATGTTTCTGAATAATTCCATATACACTGTATGTTTGCTTAGTAAACCTAAAATGTGCCTGTTCAGATTAATCATTAGCTGTTCCATCAAAAAGGCAAACAGATTCACTTGCATCACACCACTTTTTGATTGTACAGTTGGCAGTCATTTAATCATTGCAATATTTGCTCTTAAAAAGGTGGAGCGCACACATAAATGCAATCCATCCCCATGGACAGTTGCGTATGTGCTGCAGTATTGACAAAAGTAAACATGCAAGTCAGACAGAGGGCGCCAGCACGGATACATCAAATCATGTCATGGTGTCATACATCGACTGATTCCACACTCTCAGTTTCTCAAGTTCAGTATGTGAAAGTTCATATCACAAAGATTATGAAATCTGATAAAGAGCTGCTTCTTGGGGAACAACTGGGCAACAAAGGCACCAGAAATATGTCATATTTCAACACAAGTTGAACACCTGATCATCAACAACAAATTTATTAACAACATTTTACAGTTAAAAGCTATGACATTTAAAATATCAAATTTTTCTGATTATGTATAGTGAGGGTAGGTTTTTGTATCCTGCAAATACAATTCTGAAACACAGGTATCTAATCCGTGACCTGGTAAAAACTGGACGTGTTTTTTAAAAAAATATATATACCTTGAAAGTCATGAACAACGAAATTAAGGGGTTCTCCTCCATTTGCAGGTGTGTAGGTCATCTCCAGTCTTCCAGGTCCGGGAACGACAAAGTCTGTAGCTTTGTACTAAAAATGAAAGAACATAATAGTGCAGAGTTAACAATCATTAAAATTGATAGGAGCGCCACCTGGTGGACAAGGGGAAAGAAATGCAGCTTCAGTAATAACGGAGAAAATAAAATTACAGATTTTTTTCCCAAATGCTCGTTTTACTTAAGTAAGCCGAAACTAACTAGAAAAGTTAAATGATTGCCAACAAAGGTGAGAACAGACAAGAGAAAAAGTGTCCACAAAGCGTAGCTATAAACAAACAAAAATTTAACAGTTAAGGATAGAGTTACATAATTCAGTATTAGTTTGTGTTGTCTGTTTTTAATTTAATGTCAATACGGTTTTTAAAAATTTCAACTGAGATGCAATATATTCATATGGAGAAGTGAATGACCTCTATAGAGACTCTGTGGTCTGTGAGGGCATTTTTTCCATATCAAACAAGTAAGGTTTGAAACCACCAATTCTGGTCATGGAGTATGCAGCTGTGTCAGATTTTGTCTACCAAATATCAGGTAATACAAATGATCTATTAGGCACTGTTTAAGAGCAGAAGTCTTTATCAGCAAGTGTGTATGTAGTATACCACACTACCTTGGATGCAACTCAGCAATAATGTAACAAACGCCATTTGACACAAGAGGTCAGACCACTACTGCAATAGTTAATAATGCAATTGTGTTCCAGGCATGTCACGATTTTTGTTAAATTTATCTTTATGGTTGTAGCAACAGCCACATTTTCAAAATTTTAAATTTTTTCTCAGCTTGATCACATAAGCTCAGTTCCAGTTGAATCATGAAATAGTAGTGTGCAGTGACTTTGTTCAAAATCTAGGTTCAACCCATTGGTCGTTTAGAAAAGTTTTACCAACAACTTGAGCCCTACTGAGCATTTGGACATACTAGTCATTTAAGCCCACTACTGATCGGTAGTAGTCAACTTTGAACACAGCCGGACCATGTTGTTGTCATTTCTAACTGGCCAGATGTTTTTTAAGCATATGGCAAATGCACATATAGCTAATATTCTTTGTGAAACTAGATACAAATTTGTTTGTTACCATGGTTACCAAATAGAAGGGATTTCAACTTTCACCCGAATCGATATCTTCTAAATCTATTGTTTATGAGACTGCCTAGAATCTTTATTACCCTAAGGACAGAGCAGATAACTCATGTACCTGAAGCCTACTCATTATAGAGGTTTATAGCCTGTTGTAGAAAAGGACAAATATTTATAAATCCCATGTTTGTCTGAGAGAGCTTCATTACCATGGACCTTGCAACCTATGAACCATTATATTTAACTGCATAATTAAATGTTTTTTTTTTTTACCAACATTCAACTTATTTTTGAGATTTAAATAACCTCTGAAATCAGGACAGCATTGTAGTAACCAATGGGCAGTATTCTTAAGCCCTGGCTGATCTGGGCATTTTGAATGAAGTGCAAACTTCACAAAGTGTAAGGAATCAGAGACCTGTTATTAAGCCCATCCATTATCTTCCTTTTTATCCTCTATTAGGGTCGCGGGGGGGTTCCCAATGCCCATCCATGGGAAAATGTTTTGGGCGCTGGGCAGATACACCACAGAGCGCCAATCTATCGCTGGACACACACTCACACAAACATACTCTATATGGGGCAATTTGGAGAACACAATTGACTTGATCCATGTTTGGACTGTGGGAGGAAACCGGAGAACCCAGAGGAAACCCACACGGACACGGGGAGAACATGGAGACTCCACCAAGATTGGGAAAGTTTAGTCTGACCTGGAGGGAATAGTTCTACAAACTTTCTGTAATATCTTTGTTGATTACATTTTTGCCTAGTTTAACTGTTTTAAACATTTTATCAATTGTGTCAACAACCTGGCCAGTTTTTTTTTTATTTCATATCACATATATATTGAACATATGTAGTGCTATACATGGTCTACATGGTTGCAGAGTCTTTTTTTTCATAATGATATATGTTCAAGAGAACATATATCATTATGAAAAAAAAGACTCTGCAACATTACTTTGGGTAGATTTGTCAGTAATTTGTCAGTAGTACTACAATATGATATTTTACTGCAGTAATTTGTCAGTAGTACTACAATATGATATTTTACTGCAGTAATTTGTCAGTAGTACTACAATATGATATTGTACTGCAGTTCCTTTATTTCCTGAATTTGACGAGTTAGTAATGTTTTATTTATTTTCCAGTATGTTCATTTACTAAATAGAAATTGTGCAAAAATTTATTTTGATAAATGTACATTAAAATTCTTACTTAGGATAGCAAAATAACAGACTTCAGAGAAGCACAAACATTTGCATGACTATTTCCGGCACTCAGAAAGTGCTTTGCAGGGTAACTAGAATCAAACCGGTTATTCTAGAAGCAAAAGAAATTACTCTTGAAATTCAAGAAATTATGTACACGTTAAAGGCTCTCACACCAAACAAATCAGTACATTAACAAAGAATTGAGTTTCATTACGAGCCTTAAACATGTTTTTTGGTTTCATGGTACTTCATCATAACAGAAAAGCCACACAAAAATCAACTAGGTTTAACTGCTAGTATCAAACTGTAAATGTTTATTTCTTTGATGGCTACTTATTTGTGACAGCAGGCTTTCACTGTAGTATTTTATTTCATAGTATTAGAGTATTTTTAAGCTTACCTGGTCACCATGAGCATGTCTGCCAATTATGATGGGCTTGCTCCAGCCAGGCACCAGACGAGGAATGTTCTTGCAAATGATGGCCTCGCGGAACACTGTGCCTCCGAGGATGTTCCTAATGGTTCCATTAGGTGAGCGCCACATTTGCTTGAGGTTAAACTCCTCCACTCGATTCTCATCAGGAGTGATAGTGGCACACTTGATGCCTACATTATAGCGTCGCACCGCCTCGGCTGCCTCCACAGTCACCTTGTCATCAGTGGCATCACGATTCTCGATGCCCAGGTCAAAGCTTTAAAAGGAAATAATATGAAGACATGGTGCAGACTAATTATTACATTAAAAAACACCAAATACTCAAGAATAGAAAAGGTCAAACTTTAGGCATCAAAGACAAGTTTAAAACTGAGATATTAAAATATATGTATGAACCATATCACCTGACTTCTGCAGTTTAATTTATCTACCAAAGCCTACCGAAAGATTGTTATTTAAAAAAAAAATGTAAATTCTGGCTTGAAACAACTTATAGTCTGCGATAAATTTGCTGCAAAAACTGCATATCAAATAACATATTAAAAATTATTGGCAAAATTAGGCATTTCTGGTTGTTCGAACAATATTTGTTTTTTTGTACAAGGACACTGCTGCTTTGTGTCACTGACTAAAAACTACTAAACCACTTTTTAAAAGGTAGTAATTTCCATTCAGTTTGTCTGCTTTTCTATTGAAGCTACTGTGCTGCAACCTTTAACCTACATTCTCCTCCCACTTCTAACCACCAGTCCAGAACAAGAATCACAGCACTACCATAACTGCCCACTTGTACCACATATCATCTCTTACCTCTCCTGCTCTTTGACTGTAAACTCACATGTACTCTATAAACACTTCTTACAATTACCTGTAAACTCAATGGTCACTTTATTAGATACACCTCCTTGTTTCTACACTCATAGTCAATTGTATTAGCTTCTCTTATTAAATAGATGTACATTGTTTTTCTATTATTAAGACCTTTGTCCAACTGTTTTTGCTTCACTTATTGTTCCTGTTTCTACTTACCGTGAAGATGAACTCTGTTGTTCTAAAATTACAGACTGTAGTCTATCCATTTGTGGACTACAGTACATACTGTGTTAGTCCCCTTTATTTTGTTCTCTAATGGTCAGGACCCCCACAGGACCACTACAGAACAGGTATTATTTGGATGATTTTCAGGACTGCACCCTCACTGATGTTAAAATTTACTGATTTGAACGCAATGCTGCGTTTAAGTCCTTCGGTTCAAAACTGTATACAGTTTACTGTACAAGTCTCAATGATGACTTTTTGTACATCCTGGATTTTGAACACACTTCCTATTTCCAGTGTGTCAGGCCTGTCATGACTAAACAGAAAGGCCTTGCCCACAGAAGAAGATTTAAAATATTCTACTTTTTATTGAAAAATTCAAAGAAAACAAACTCATATTCTAGTGGCAAACTACCAGCGCAATCTAATCATATGAGAAAAAGGACCACAGGTTCTATCACTTCACTGGAACATCTACAGTAATTCTTTAAGTCCCCTCCTAAGTCACTGCCTATTTCTACACTAGCAAGTTAAGAAGATAAAAAAGGAATGTGCAAGTCTAACATCAGATATTCTCAAAGTGTAGATAGGATAACTAAGGGCTTTTCTTATATTTTAAAGCCAAAAATCTAGATGTGAGATTTTCAGTTGGAAAGGCTACTTTACAGACCCTTTCACAGCTTAATCCATTGTAGATCAACAGATGCTAAATTGTTTGCTCGGAGTTAACACAATAAGTAAACATTAACAAGATTTAACTAAACATTTCCCCTTAACCTTTATGAGATCCACTGCAAAGGAGCATAATGTGCACCTGCTCCCTGTTTGTCCTATACCCTACTGCAGAATATTGCCAACAAAACATGTTTTGGATAAAGCGACAGAACATCATACCATAACTATCACTAATTAATCTTAAACACATTTATTTATTTATTTTTACATTTTATTTAAATTAAGCATCAAATATCTATAATGTTTAAACAAGAAGTATTGTTGCCAGAACTTTAAAGTCAATAAAATGGTTTAAAAGCTTGTTACACTAATAGAAAGTAATTTCAAAGTAACAGTTAAAAACAATTTAAGCTGACGTCAAGTTAATAGTGCAGATGTTAATAGAACACTGAATGTTACAGTTACAGTGTATAAGCCATGTCATTCAAAAAAGACATGCAATGTGAGTCTAAAGGTCTGCAACATGAGAGGCAAGTCATTAATAATTATGTAAAAGATTTTAATCTGACAAGAAAACAACAGAATGCCACAATCTCACAATGCTTACAATGTATAAACAATATACAAGTAACCAAATACAAATTCCTTGTATGTGTGAACATACTTGGCCAATAAAGTCTGATTCTGATTCTGATGTAAAGTGGTACTTAAGATTTAGCTAATAGAAGAAGTTTGACTAATATTTCTATATAATGAGAACTTCAGATTGTTTTTGTCTGCAGCCTATTTCCCATATTTTTGGTTTAACTTTTAACTATAAACAGAAATCAACATAAACAAGTACAGTATAAAAACAGCCAGCAGTTATATCAAAACCTAGATCTGTAACTCCTGTAAAAACTTCTATGTTTTTAAAACTGGTTTGAGTTTATTGTAGCACCTTTGTGAGCACGTATGTTGTAATGACAAAATTTAATTTAAGTGTGCATAATCAATAATTAATATATTGTCTTCATTTGTCTTTTTTTGTTCCTTCATCAAATGTGAAACAACATATAAATAAGGGCAATGTTTGATCACTACAAACATTAAATGTGGCAAGTAATATCTACGAAGTTCCTTTCACTGACCAACAAATGTGGAAACCTGCTCCTATAAAAGAATTTTGGTCAACACCAAACTGCAGTGTAAGCCCAAGATAAACTAAAGAATCGTGGACATCATTATGCCTGATTGGGCCTGGGCATGAAGCTCAGCAGAACTGACATCCTGCTGTCAGAATTTACACATCGGGGAACACTCTCCCAAGCACAAAGACTCTTACCTGTGCAAATCTAACTCCAGGTAAGGAAAAATAAGCTTTTCTTTGATGAGCTCCCAAATCACTCTGGTCATCTCATCTCCCTGCAGCTCCACCACAGATCCAGCCTTGATCTTTTGCGCCATCTGACACACACACAGTGGACAAAAGTTAAAAGTTTAATCTCAGCAAGATATCTATAAATTTGTAATAGAAAATTAAAGAAACAAAACTGTAGAAAAAATATTTACTATAAAATGCATTTCAGCTTTGAATGTTTGAAAGTAAAAATGCAATGTTTTTTCGTAATTCAACCACGGTTATATTTATTTCTTCATTTTACACACTGCACATGTAGACATTTTGGGATGGATTCATGGTCAACATTGGGCCTTACTAATACATTAGGTAGAAATACTTACATTAATTACACATGTCAAAAACATTAACTGCTAATATAAACAGCAAATATAAAGTTCTTTATAAAGTTTATAATGTTTTTAGTTTATAATTAATAAGTAAATTAAATAAATAATTATTTATTTAAATAAATAATTGTACCAGGGCTTCTGAACTGCATAAATTGTACCAGGGCTTATGAACTGCAACAAATGTAAAAGCATGTAATGTAACAAATGTAAAGGACACTGGAGTTCAGCCTGAGAGTTTTTGAATGAATGGACCTTATTGAGAGAAGAGGAAAGACCTGTGACTCAGCATTTTTATTCTGAAAGTTGATAAGATTCAAACCCGAGAGCTTGTTCAACAGGTCAGTGTGTAACTTTCCTTCTGTTACAAAGTTACAAGCTCCCACAAAATGCACCATCGGTTTAAATGAAAACACATCAGTTCTGTGGTGTCTCAAGGTTCGGTTTCAAGACTCATCAGATGAGCTGGGCGTTACACAGAAGACAGTTAAGAACTGACAGCCCTGGATCTCGCTCAGCTTTATGTTAAAAAGATAACAGCAAGATATCTGACATGAAAAGACATCAGCAACAGTTAATAAACATAACATACAGAAAAGCAGAGGTATTCAGGATAAGACACTTCTGTCATTTGCTGGGATCCATAATAATAATAATAATAATAATAATAATAATAATAATAATGTTGGCAACGATTAAACAGTAAAATCATGTAGCTCGTTTGTATGGCTGTATATTAGATCTGCACTGAAAGAAGATTATTTAACCTTTCCCACAGTGCACCAGCAGCCTACTAACAACAACCTAATCCCGAACAAACGCAGCTCAGTTCTCATGCTCTGAGATTAGATGGATTGTCAGATGTAAACCTACCTGAAGCTTGATTATTAAACTCGTCGTGCAGATTGAATGTAAGTGATTGTGAGCTCACTGCTGCTCGTCCTCTGATCCTTCAGCCCAAAGGAGACTCGGCAAGTGACCGTAGTCAGCAGCGGTATCGGCCTGCGATTGGCTGGGTCAATCCCTTTAACCAGTCAGATTCAACGCGGAACTTAAACAGCCACACAGCTCCCGCCTACTTTGCTTGTCTTCCGTACTACATCCGTAACCGCACCCTGTTCACTACGTAGTGTTTCATTTCGGCATTGTTTTATATGTTGTCATGGAGAAAGAGTCTTAAAAGACATCGAATGCTCTCCCGAAATTCCGTATTCTTCTGCAGAATATGTCAGTGTAAATTAATGTTGGGAACGCCATAAAGAAAAGTCTTTACGCAATTAGTTCTTTGTAGGGAGCAGGGCGCACGGGGTTTATTAGAACGCAGACCTGAGAGCAAAAGGTTACCTGCTCAGAGAATAAGCAAATACACTGGCTTCCTCTGACTTTCTCTAATTCATTCATTCATTCAGTCATTGTCTTCCGCTTTATCCTATATTAGGGACGTGGTGGGGTTCCCCATGCCCATCCAGGGGAGAACGTTTCGGGCACTGGGTAGATACACCCAGGACAGGGCGCCAATCCATCGCTGGGCACACACTCACTCACACAGACACACTCTATATGGGGCAATCTGGAGAACTCAATTGACTTGATCAATGTTTTTGGACTGTGGGAGGAAACCGGAGAACCCGGAGGAAACCTACGCAGACACGGGGAGAACATGGAAACTCCACCCAGATGGGGATTCGAACCGGGAATCCCTAGTGCTGCGAGGCGAACGTGCTAACCACTAAGCCACGTGCCGCTTTTATTTATTTATTTATTTATTATTTATTTTTTAACATAGCTCTTAGCTTAGCTGAGTAAGCCCTGGCTGATCTGGGCATTTTGAATGAAGTGCAAACTTCACAAAGTGTAAGGAATCAGAGACCTGTTATTAAGCCCATCCATTATCTTCCCTTTTATCCTCTATTAGGGTGGCGGTGGGGTTCCCAATGCCCATCCATGGGAGAATGTTTTGGGCGCTGGGCAGATACACCACAGAGCGCCAATCTATCGCTGGACACACACTCACACAAACATACTCTATATGGGGCAATTTGGAGAACACAATTGACTTGATCCATGTTTTTGGACTGTGGGAGGAAACCTGAGAACCCGGAGGAAACCCACACGGACACGGGGAGAACATGGAAACTCCACCCAGATGGGGATTCGAACCGGGAATCCCTAGTGCTGAGAGGCGAACGTGCTAACCACTAAGCCACCGTGCCGCCTTCTCTAATTCATTTATATTTAATGTGTTTAACAATCACATGCAACGGGATTGAGTTGGGACATGTTTGCACAAACCTAATTGCGCAATTTAAATGAATTTGCAAATTTTTACAAATCCAGTTTCAATTTTTACAATTTCCAATTTTAAAGCCAAAAACCAACCGGACCCTGAGATATCAGAAAAACAAGGTAAGACCAAAACTACCTGGACACTCCTTTTTGAAATAGGTCGACATGGCTCTCCAGATCATCCATCCATCCATTATCTTCCGCTTTATCCTCTATTAGGGTCGCGGTGGGGTTCCCCATGCCCATTCAGGGGAGAACGTTTCGGGCGCTGGGCAGATAGATCCAGGACAGGGTGCCAATCTATTACTGGGCACACACTCACTCACACAGACACAGTCTATATGGGGCAAATTGGAGAACTCAATTGACTTGATCCATGTTTTTGGACTGTGGGAGGAAACCCACGCTGACACGGGGAGAACATGGAAACTCCACCCAGATTGGGATTCGATCCCGGGAAACCCTAACCCTACATTTAACCCTACATTTAATGATGTGACATTTTATGTAACATCAGAGGACCCTATTATTTTCAAAGCATTATTGTGTCCCAAGTGAACAACGTGACCTTCATGGTTTGTCTGTTTAAAACAGTTTCTTATTTTTGTGATGCTGGTCATACTATCAAGATTTTTAGTTTCTACAGCAGAAAACCATCTAAAATACTGTATCATTTATATAATTATGTACTGTATTATATTATTTAACTAATAATACAAAGCAATATTTACCACTGCAGGTATGTTATAAATCCTTACTTTTTTGTTTGTGGGGGGAGTTGTTTTTTTTTGACCATTTAAGGTTAAAATTATACATACTGTGTAATATACATATTTTTATTTCATATAATTCTGCTAAAAATGGTAATTGTATAATTTGACCTTAAAAGTTACAAGTATGGGTGGCTTAGTGATTAGCATGGTCACATTTCAGCAGGATTTTGCACGTTCTCCACGTGTTCGCATGGGTTTCCTCTGAGTTTTCTGGTTTCCTCCCACAGGACAGAAACATGAATTCAAGGTAAAACTGGCTGCTATGAATTGCACTTATATAGTGTAGCATGTGTCTGTTTCTGTGAACCTAGTTAGGATTAAGCGGTAGATGATGGATGAAAGTACATTAAGGACACTCACCATTTTCACTGCTTACTTTTCTTCAACCCTAAGTCTGTTCTGCCTTGTTCTCACACTGCAGAACATTTTATAAATGATTAGTAATTAGTGCCTTACCATGTACATGATTAGTCAGTTCTCCAGCATGATATATTTATTTTCATTTCACAGCCTGCTTTTGGCCTTTCATACAGTGGACCTACTTTTCCTCTGGATTTTCATGAACTCTCTGATGACAGGTTCTCGGAGCATGGTTCTCACCTGTGTGGTGTGGTGAGTCTTCATTTAGAAATTTGTTGCAAGCATCAGTTTGACCACTGGGGAACATGAACTGACAAACATTGGCTGCGAGTATGTTAACCAGGAGTTAGAAAAATCTGTCTTATTTTTTGCAATAATGATAATGTTCCAAATTCCTCCAGTACATGTTCCAAGCCAATCATATTAAAGGGTCTAGCAACACCCCTGCCAACAAGGCTTGACTTTTTTAGAGAAAAATGTTGCCACCAAGGTGACAGCAAACTTTGGACTATTTCATCATCCCTGTCGAGATCTTAAAGTGGGTCATTGAATTCTCTGTGTGCCTACAGGTTTGTAATCACCTCCACCTGTGCCTCCACAAGTATTCTTTCTCATGCCCTGCATGCCCAGCCCCCTAAGTTTATTCTTTCCCACATTCACCTCTGACCCCTAATTACACCTTGACATTTATGCTGTGTTCACCCATTTAGACTCTCAGTGGGATGCTGACCAATACAGGGTAGACTGGAAGAGATTTGGTTTATAAATGCATAGCATGGGTTCACCTACAGGCATCATGTATCAGAGGTTTCTTCCTATGCCACCGAGCATGCTGCTTTTAATTATCTCCCTGGTCTTTAACAATAATAAACACTGTAGCATCTTGGTTGGATTGCAAACAACGAGGCTGCCATAGATGGTCTGGATAGAAACATTCAATATCATTCTTGAGTAGCAGACAGAATTTTCTGTAGAACATCATAAACCACTGGCAATGATGACTAAAATGTGAATTAACTGATGGCTAAAAAGTTAACACTGACTGTTCTAGATCATAACCTCAACAAGGTTGAGTGAACTAAAGTTTGCTTTACTTTTACACCTTGATTACTAAGTACTATTCATATCCTAACTCCCATGGCTCGCTGTTCGTTCCTCTTGTAGATTCCAAACTGCATGAAATCCAACCATTGTTAAAACGGACAATCCACAAACACAACTCAAGATCAGATCAGACAGTTTACACAAGATGCCGCATAGGTCATTCCAAACTAACTCATAGACACCTGATGACAAAAGACGAAATACCATCCTGTCAACCATGTAATGTCTCAATAACACTGAAACACATTCTCATTGACTGCCCTGCTTATAACCATGTACGCCAATGTTACTACCACGAAAACAACATGAAAGACCTTTTTGATAAAACCCCACCAAAGCAGATACTAAAGTTTCTAACCCATCTTAACCTCTATTATCAAATCTGATACTTGTACAACCAATCAAAATCTTCTCATCATGCAACAATCTATAGAAATGTAACTTCACTGAATATAATAAAAACAATTGTATGCTACAAATAGCCAAATATAGGCTGAAGTGGCAATAAAACCCCAACAAACAGACAAAATCTTGTAGATTCCCCCCTGTTTTTCTAGTGTGCTAACAGCGGGGGGCAGTTTTGAAGCAGTGTCATGCCAGAGAGCTGTTTGGGCCATCCTCCACACTTATCTTGATCTACATTATTGCTGCACCTGTGCTTTATACATCTTGCATGATTGCCAAATCTATTGCATCTGTTTCACATCACTTTCACATTAACCTTTCTCTTCTTGTTACATGGGTGTTTAAACAGTCTATTCTGTCAGTCTGTTTGTCTACCCCCCCCCCACTTCATCATGCCCACTGTCTGCTACTGTGTCGGCTTACTTGTTATGCATCATGCACTGTTATATCCTGTATGCACCAGTTTCCTAATGATTTATAGTCTGCCTGTTTTAGTCACCCAGTTGACCTGCTTCCACTTACTGGCTTACTCTTGTGACACTCAGCTGTCCCTGACCCTGCTGGACGTTTGACCATTGAGCTGTCTTCTATTGCCAGTCACATGGCTCGATGCTACACATCAGTCCATGAATAGTGTGTAGAGCATATTTGAGCCTTACTGATTTTACATCTAATTCTTTCTCAACATTTGGCTTCCTGTACCAGGTTTTTGAAAGTAATTAAAAAAAAAACACTAGCTTAATGAGGACGATAAAGCCTACTGTAAAACAAAGTGTAACTGCCTGCTTGAGCAGTTTATATTTTTGTTGTATTTTATGGTTCTTGTCTCTTTAAGGACATTAAGAATGTTAGTTTTTCTAAAGTTCCAAGGCTTCGAAGGTTCCAAAGTTAGAATTAGGGTTAAAGTATTTCTTAAGGTGTCAAGGAATGAGTAGCATGAAGCCATACACACTATTTGATATTTAATGCAGCCAATGAGGTTTGTGTTCTGTTTGTATACTATTTGGGTTTACGTAAAGTTTATTACCTTTTGTAGTATTAAGGTGAATTGATATGTAATTCTGTGGGTCTAAGTCGAGATGTAAATTCATGTGGTTAAACAAGCAAAGGGTCAGTCTTAAGACTCAAAGTTTACAATGTAGAAATTACTCATTGTACATTTGTTTATGTGATTTATGTTACAGTTCTTTTGGTTGGGTGTAAGGTGTACAAAGTTAAGGTACAAGCTCAAGAATAAACCTAATCAGTTTTGGCAAGAATATTTGTGCTGTCATCTTTAAAACGGAGAGAGCTACACAAAGTAGTGGTCAACTAAGGACAATATGCATCTTTTGCAGTGATGTTATTTCAGTCAGTTAATGCAACCAGCAGTGGTAACCAGTGATGTTACTGTTACATTGTCCTGGAATTTTATTTTATTTCTATAAATAATAAATGATCAAATAGTAATATAATACTATAATAATAATAATAATAATAATAATAATAATAATAATAATAATAATAAAAATAATAATAATAATTTAAAATAAAAACAATTGTAAAATTTTGTAGGAGCAAGTAATAATATAGGCTAATAAAACACAGACTGAGAATTTTATACATAAGAAGCGCAAGTAAATAGACACTATTTTATTTTTTGTGTGTGTGTGTGTGTGTGTGTGTGTGTGTGTGTGTGTGTGTGTGTGTGTGTGTGTGTGTGTGTGTGTGTGTTACTGTGTTAATCATTAATATGAGCTGCTCTTTACTGTTCTATTTGAACAGGGGCGGTTTCTCTGTTTTCTTAAATTTATAAAATTACCTTTAGGATTTTATTTTACTTTTCTTCTACAGGGCTCTATTTTATACCTTTAGTTCAGAAATATTGTTCTGTTTCCATGACATTACTGCTGTACTGTGTGCACACTCTCAGCATGAGTTCTTATACCAGTTTGGATAGCAGACTTGTGAGCACTGAATCTGTCGTCAGCATGCTTCTGTGTTTCCTTTGTGCTTTCTGTGGCAGTGTAATGTTCATTTATTGCCAGATAACAATCAGTTATTTACGTTGCCATAGAAAACCTTCATAAGTATATATACAGTAATAGTCCCATTTTTTTTCTTTTTCTTGATAGTCTGAAATAAAGATAAAACAAACAAGGAAATGTCTGGAAATTAATTAACAAATTTGAAATAAATTAATGAATATCTTTTAATTACATTCAATTGTTGTTTAAATATGACCATACCAGCTAGGAATGCCAAGATTTATTTACTCTTTGCTCATTTATTTTTTACATAGTTTGAGTTTACG
This sequence comes from Corydoras sp. C115, assembly GCA_019802505.1. Taxonomy (NCBI): domain Eukaryota; kingdom Metazoa; phylum Chordata; class Actinopteri; order Siluriformes; family Callichthyidae; genus Corydoras; species Corydoras sp. C115. Next base: position 9,079,941 of record JAFMOC010000001.1, read on the forward strand.
TAAATTTCATGGTTAATTTCATGGTCGATGCATTGCTTTCTTCATGTCCAGCTACTATTAGATTTAGGTCATGCCTTAGACTTGGGCACTTAAAGCTGTTCAACTGTCTATCCTTAAGCTACTGCTTTGTTTTTTTTAGGTTGCTGTCTTGCTGGAAGGTAGAGCTCAATTTAAACAACATGCGTTGTTTTTTTTTTTATTTAAATCTCAATTTTAGAATTATGAAATATTTTAAAATAGTCTCACAATTTTTAACACCTAAACCTCCTAGTCAAGGTGACCATGGCAAGAATTTTTTTTTTTTTTTAACCTTATGAGTAATGAGACTGTGGGGGACTATCCTTGGCGAGTTTAACAGATGGTTTTTAAAAAAACAATTGAATGTACTTTTTAGTGTTTTCATTTAATTACATTAAATGTTTTTAGAAAAACAAACAATAATATTTTTTTTCATTGTTTACAATTTCCGCTTGGTTGTAAGCTTAATTTCCTTTCTAGATGTTTTTAAATACAGTCAAATAGTTTTTAAGATGCCCTGTGTTACCTTTGCTACAGGTAGATGTCGCTGTTCCATAGCATTTACAATATCTCATAACCATGTCTATAGACAAAGACCCTCATTACCATATACTGAACCGTCTCTGTATTATTGTGGTTTCTTAAAAACATTCTTCTCCTTTTTTTTCTCCAAACTGGGATAAAAATGGGCCTGTGGATAAAATGCCATTAATTAACGAGAAACTATTTAGAAACTTACAGCTGTTATCTGTAAATATAAAGATCAGGATACAAAGCAATGCTATCACAGTTTCTTTATTAAATCAATCATTATCAAGTAGTGTATTATAATTTCAGTAATATTTTGCACTTAAACTTAAAAATATATGCAATGGCCTAAAGTCTAATGTAAATGTCAGAATGTTAGGTAACACTTTATCAAAAATAAGACTTGCCTCTCCGTAACTCTTTTTTTTTTAATGGTCAGGATCTTCACAGCACCACCACAAAGCAGTTGGGTGGTGGATTATTCTCAGCACTGCAGTGATAATGACCACCTAAGTGTCCAGCTACCAGGATCCTGTAAGCATTGATGAAGGATTACATAATGACTAACACAAACTGTGCAGCAACAAATAAGCTTTTCTTTTTTGACATCAATAAGGATAAGCAAAAAGGTGGACCTGTCTGTCTAAGAAAATACACACAGCGTGAAAACAGTGTTCAAATGCACCGATGACACACCACCATTATGGCAGAGTCAGTGTCATGCCAGAGCAAATTAAATGGGATTAAAATGTATGCAGTGGAACAGATGCACTACAGTCTGTAATTGTAGAAATACGAAGTGCATCTGTAAAGAACTACATGTCCTATAAAGAGGAAGAGTCCTCAATAAAATGAAAGTGTATATCTTTTTGCAAATGTCAATTGGTCGGTTCTTGCTAAATATAACAAATTTAAAAAGAATGTAGGCTTATATGAAAATGGGCATCTTGTTTTATTTACTCATCATTTATTTAAATTGATCATGATTAAGGTTTTTTCACTACATATTTTTAAGTAGCTATTTCTGATTTTCACACAACTGCAAATTAGTGGTTGACTCAACAAATGAGCTACTGTCTCATTAAGACATTGAGACTGTCTCAAGATGGAGCAATACGGTGGATGTATGCACAGTGAGTGAACACTAGCCGCACTGTTGTGTTTGATCCACTCCTACCAGCACAAACGCCCACCAACACCACCACAACAGTGTCACTGCAATATTGATACTCACCCACAATCTAAAATGTAGGGGTCCTGACTATTAAAGAACAAAGTAAAGGGGATTAACTCAGAGTTAGTAAACATTTATGAGATACACAGAGAAACAGATGGACTACAATCTGTAGTTGTAAGAAAAGAAAGTGCAATATATGCGACACAGGATCCTTTTTGTGTGATGTTCGCTTGTTTACCCTGTGTGGGTGTCCTACCACAGTACAAATGCAGGCTGCAGATACGAAATTGCATCAACCACCCTGTGTGCTTGCGTATGCGCGCGTGCGTGAGTGTGTGTGTGTGTGTGTGTGTGTGAGTGAGTGTGTGTGTGACTAGCATAGTATCCCAGGGTGTTTCCCCACCTCTTACCATATAAACACTGCACTTTAAAAAAACAAAAAAAAAAAAACAGTACATCGTTTGCTTTTATATATATATATAAAAGCAAACGATGTACTGTTTACACATATACACATATATATGTGTGTGTGTGTGTGTGTGTATATGTATATATATATGTGTGTGTGTGTATATATATATATATATATATATATATATATATATATATATATACATATATATATATATACATATATATATACATATACATATATATATATATATATATATATATATGTGTGTGTGTGTGTGTGTATATATGTATAATATATATGTATATGTATGTATGTATATATATATGTATATATATGTATATATATGTATATATTATATTATATATTTATTTATATGTATATATATATATATATATATATATATATATATATATATATATATATATATATATATATATATATATATATATATATTAATAAGGGGTTATGATTATAAGAACACCTCTCATCGTAACGGTCTCGTAGACAAAGCTTATACAATAGACACAGAGTGTCGGGGTGTTCGCCTCTTTGTCCTGCCGCACACACAGAAAGCACAGCGTCTTTCCCGAGTCTCCGCGTCACGTGACCCAACATCTGCTGGCGGTGTGAGACGGCGGGGAGCAGCAGCAGCAGCAGTATCAGAGGCAGCAGTATCAGAGGCAGCAGAGGCAGCAGCAGTATCAGAGGCAGCAGCATCAGAGGCAGCAGAGGCAGCAGCAGTATCAGAGGCAGCAGCATCAGAGGCAGCAGCGGCAGCAGAGACGCGAAGGCAGAGTGCGGTGTGCGGCGTCTCCATTGCGCACCAGCCCGCTCCGTTTGCGCGCTGCTTTTTGAACTCCGCGCCTCCACTTTCCTCGTTAACGCACCTCGGTTGGTTCGGGGCTCGGCAGTCGGGTTTAGCGGGGGGTTCGAGCTCTGAGGAGCGACTATGCTGCGTTTGCGCTGAGGGTGGCATGCACGCTGCCCCACCGCCGCCACACTGGAGGCTCGCGGCTCGCGGATCGGGGCGCTCCTGCAGGGGCTGGGATGCGCGCCCGGCACCTCGCGCTTTCTCTCCGGATTTGGCGCCGAGCAGCAGAGACAGCAGGACTCAAGTGCTGCTGGTCGCAGGCCAGCCAGGAGCCGCTCCACACGGAGCAGGATGCCTGTGATGAGGGGTCTGCTGGCCCCGCAGAACACCTTTCTCGACACCATCGCCACGCGCTTCGACGGCACCCGTGAGTAGTGCGCACCTGCCCGAGACTCTGCTCTGCTCTCCTCTTCCAGGATCTCCTCTTCTCTTCCGGGCTGTTCTCTCCTCTCTTCTCCTCTTCCAGGATCTCCTCTCCTGGGCTCTGCTCTCCTCTCCTCTCCTCTCCCCTCCTTTCCTCTCCTCTCCTGTCCTAGGTTCTCCTCTCCCGGGCTCTCCTCTCTTCTGCCGGGCTATGTTCTCCTTTCTTCTCCTCTCTTCTCCTCTCCCAGGCTCTCCTCTCCACTTCTCCTCTCGCGAGCTCTCTTTTCCTCTGCTCTCCTCTTGCAGGCTCTCCTCTCCTCTGCTCTCCTCTCCTCTCGTCTCCTGTGTTCTCCTCTCCTATCTTCTCATCTCTCCCAGGCTCTCCTCTCCTCTCTTCTCCTCTGCTTTCCTTTCCTCTCCTCTCTTCTCCTCTGTTCTCCTCTCCTCTGCTTTCTTCTCCTCTCTTCTCCCCGGCGCTCCTCTCCTCTCCTCTGCTTTCTTCTCCTCTCTTCTCCCCGGCTCTCCTCTCCTCTCCTCTGCTTTCTTCTCCTCTCTTCTCCCCGGCTCTCCTCTCCTCTCCTCTGCTTTCTTCTCCTCTCTTCTCCCCGGCTCTCCTCTCCTCTGCTTTCTTCTCCTCTCTTCTCCCCGGCTCTCCTCTCCTCTGCTTTCCTCTCCTCTCTTCTCCTCTGTTCTTCTCTGCTCTCTTCTCCCCGTCTCTCCTCTGCTCTCCTCTCTTCTCCTCTGCTCTCCTCTTTCCTTTCCTTTCCTCTGTTTGCTCATTTTCTTTTTTACACACTTTTGCAAAGTTAATTTCATAAACATTGCAGTCATTAAAAACAAGCACAACATCATAAAATCAAATATTTCCGTCTATTACGTATTCACATTGTCGTTCAAGACTTTGGTATTCTTTGGCTAAACACTGTTGCAGGTTTGACTACAGTAAATAATAATAAGAATAATGATAAAATCATCATAATTATTATAAAAATTGCCATGATCATCACATACTATGCTATTTTAATGACAGGATAACCTAGAACCTAAAGCACAACACCTATTTATAATTAAAACTAGAATAATAATAATAAAAAAACATTGAACCAATTCACCTCAACTCTGTTTGCTTGGAATCTAAGGCATTATTACTCTGTTGCACTTTACACCCTTTAACTGAAATCTGTCCTGTAGGCGTCGTTTTGTTTGCGCAGTTTCAAACACGATCTGTTTTTCCACACTTTTCTTTAAAGTGCGTGCAAGTTGCATGTAGTCTGATATAAGAACGTCACTGATGTCTGCATAGATGTCAGTGCAATGAGGGATATGGTTCAGGTAATGAAAGCCATCCCCAGATTTGTGTGGAGGAAGCGCACTGTGTTTGCATGTGTGTGGAAGAGAGAGGAAGAGAGGGCGAGTGCGCGTGCGCGGGCTTAGCAGTCCCACTATACTGCAGCTTTGTTGTGAAAGGCAGGTGCTTTCTTTGTTCCTCATTAATTATTTCAGAATGCTCAAAATCTTTTTTTTTGCTCCTTTTTTGTGCACAAGAAAGGGGTATATCGTTTCCTTGTTAAGTAATGTCTTTGTGAGCAGATGGGCTGAGTAACATGATGGGCCAGATGCATGATGGGCTGAGGGTGATCTGAGGGCACTTCGCCTGGAGATACTGGCGCATGTTAAATAAAATGACTAGATAGTGGCTAATGCTCACTACTAGCTTTTTGACATAAAAATAAATATGCAGTAGGCATTAAAAAAAAAGTTTTAATTAAATGTACTGTCATTAATTAGTTTTGCTGTAGTGCTATATGTGATTTGTTATTTTTGACACTTACATTATACATGATGTCCTGATGCCTAAGTCAGACTTTATGTGTGATTGGTAAACAAGTTGTTAACCAACTCGATAAATAATGGGATTATTTGCAGTAACGCTTTAGTCAAGTTTGGACACTAAGTTAATTCCAATTTTAACAGTCCAACCGTTTGAGAGCGAGCTTTTGTTCGGCATGTTGTGAATAAATCCAAGCGTGGGAAATAAACAGAGAGTAAGTCTGTTTCCAACGTTCTCTTTTGCTGGCTGGGCTGGCGGTAAAATAAGCCGGACTTCTCTAAAGCCTTAAAATTGCGACATTTTGCACTATAGTGTATATGTTACAAGATTTCTTTAAGTTGAAAAGTGTTTAATACAAGTGTGGGAGGGGTTTATGAAACCTTAAACATAAATAATAAAATAACGCCGCTACATCGCGGGGTATCTGGAATGTAAACATTGCGATAGGGATGTATGCTCCTTGCTTCAGTAATGGATTTGTTCTGTCTAATTTCACATTTCGGAGAGGAGTATAAGGCGCGCACACGTTCACTCATAAAAAAAAAGTTTAGTTAAGTTAGTGTAAAAAGTAGCGGAGATTATGAGCTCTGGTTATCGATGTAAATGATTCTGCCCAATACGATTTAGCACGTTCTAAATGTTTCCACAAACATACCTCACATCCGCTGTAGAAACAAACACCAAACCATCCGTGTTCAACCCGCGCTGCTCCAGTGCTGCTGTAAATCACTGGAACCCAAAATCTTTCTACATGGTTGATTTGAATGACACTTGCGGTCCATGCTTGGAGGGGTTTACACTTGCGGTCCATGCCTGGAGGGGTTTACAACTGCAACTCACAACTCAGCTCAGGTGTAGAGCTTGTCTCTTAATTTAAATTTTTTTTTTTAGTTTTAGTTTCTTTGGTAGGCGGCACGGTGGCTTAGTGGTTAGCACGTTCACCTCTCAGCGCTAGGGATTCCCGGTTCGAATCCCCATCTGGGTGGAGTTTCCATGTTCTCCCCGTGTCCGCGTGGGTTTCCTCCGGGTTCTCCGGTTTCCTCCCACAGTCCAAAAACATGGATCAAGTTAATTGAGTTCTCTAAAAATTGCCCCATATAGAGTGTGTTTGAGTGAGTGAGTGTGTACCCAGCGATGGATTGGCGCCCTGTCCTGGGTCTATCTGCCCAGCGCCCGAGACGTTCTCCCCTGGATGGGCATGGGGAACCCCACCGCGACCCTAATAGAGGAAAAAGCGGGTGATAATGAATGAATGAGTTTCTTTGGTATCTGTGAATTCTGTACCTCTTTGTATTCTTCGTGGGAAAGCACATAACAAAGTTTAAGACCTATACCGAACTGTTCAAGCAAAAAAACAGCATACCGTTAAACCCCTAAAGATTACATGTTGTTATTGAATCACATGTTTAGTGATCTCTAACTTTGGTAACTCATTGAGTGAAGATTGTCATGTTTCTCTGTTCACAGAGAAAGAACCCACATATTAATGCAAATTTGCTACTAGTCTGAATGTAAATGAATGACTTGAGTTTGTGATTTCATGAGACAATGCTTCTGGCATCTAACTATCTGCGTCGGATAGCATTAAATGTAAAACAATAATAACAAAAATAAGTAAAAAAATAAGTAAAAAAATAATAACAAAAATGCTAAAGCTCTCTGGGAAGTTTGCTACTTCGAAGTCGATTACTTGAACTTGGTCTTATTAATACGCTACCACTTGTAGCCTGATCATTTTACTCACAAGCAAATGCCTAATTTTCATTTGTGCAATTTTTGCAATACAAATATAGGCCTTCCTGTAGGAATGACATAGGCAGTAGCAAAATCTAAATGCAATTGTTCTGCCAGATACCTTGGAGATGTAATAAAAGAGATTTAGCCAAGGATGTGGTTAAACTGTGCACTTGTGACTTGGTTTCTCAAGATGAACAAACACCATGGAGAGGTTGCCAATCTACTGCAGGGCAGAAGAAAACACAAACATATTCACAGACAAATTTGCATCTAGGGGCAAATTAGCATCTCCAATTCACATACTACCATGTGGGTGGACTTTGAAAAGAAACCAACACTCCCAGAGGTAACCCATGCAGACATGGGGATAACACGCATACACACAGACAGGATCCAATGTTTCCTGCATGAGTTTATAACTCATGTTTTTTTTGCCATGCTTACCACTGTGCCACCCTCTGTAACTGTCTGGTCAAAGTTTAACTAAAAAGATCAGCCAGCTTCATCAATTTGCCTTAAATTTATATTTGAATGTCTGTTTTTGAATGTCATATGCTTAACATACACAGCGATAAACCTGATTTGACTTACTTGGTAATGCAGTTTGGATGTTTATAGCCTGTATAATAGGTTCTTGTCAAGCTCTAACTGGTGTAAAGAAAGTGAGTAATTATTTATTGAATGAATAGTTCAATGCATTTACAACCATTTAAAGGAAAATTTCCCAGCAATAACTGTTTCAATTATATGGAGACTTCAGAGAAGACACTTTAGTATCTCTAGTTTACATACCAGCATCTTTGGATTTTCAGAGGAAATCAAAGTTTCTGGAAAAAACCCACACATACACAGAATTTACAAAGAAAGGACTTTTCTCATCGCAACTACAAATTAAACCCAGGACCCTGTGAGGCGAGAGCGCTAACTACTATTCCACCATACTGCCTTGGTATTTATTAAAGTGAGCTAATCCAAGGAATAGCTTTAGTACAGCAAGGGAATGGTATGATTATAACACTTATAGCAAAGTATCGTTGTTTTATAATAAAATTCACAGAATATAGCAGTAGATTTCCTTCTTTAGCTACATTTATTTGTAAAGAATGTAGCTATGTATCTGTGTTGTATACAACCATTAGCGAATTGCAACAAGCAGATATGAATGCTTATCTATAATTACAATCTATAATCACACAAAACCTGTTGACTTGACATTTTAAAGTGAAACAATCCATATAGTTGGAATAAGCTGTTACATTAACAGTTTGAATTAATAATTTGCATGTTGATGTTTTATTTCTATTTTGATAGTGACAGTTTACTTAAATACTAATCACAGATTTAATATTGTTAGTTTAAAGCACATACACCATAAGGCTAAAGTTTGTTGTACATGATTTGTTTGAGTTGTACCTATTTATTTCTGAATAGCATTTAGCAGCATAAAAGTCTAGGAATCAATTTGTGGTCCTGCAGGTAGAACACAGTGCCTAAATCTTCTTTAGTGAGGCCCTCACATTAGCTTTTTGAATGCAGCATATAATCGGTATACAGTACATGCCCTGCAGGAGCATTTAGCCTTTCTTATGTAAAACACTAGCCTAGATTTGCTCAGGATGTAAATTTTTATTTAAGGTTTCTTTGTCTTTTTCTGATAAGCCAACACTACAGGTACAAATATTCATGAACATGATCAGCTACATCAAACTGGTCAGTGTTCTTAATGTTTTGGCTGATGGGTATAAATCTATTTTCATTTTGATTGATCTCCACTTTCTTACCACTTTACAAAGACAGATTGGAAGCACTCATCATATTGCCTTGGACTGATTTATGTGCGATTATGTAACAGCCCTTAGGGGTATTTCCGGTAGGTAACCTTATCAATGCGGGGATTAGAGGGATGCCACATTGAAAGTTATGACCGGAAGGGCACCATGACATTAACATTTAGAAAAAGATAAAGTATGTTTGTATCTGTGTTTACTATGCTACAACTTGTGTTATCTTAGTGGGTATATGGCTACATTTAAACAACACTATAGTAGTTTACAATAATAGTAGTTTACATGCTACTCACCATTAATATTTTGAATCATATAACCAAATTATATGGGCATCTGATGATCACATTGACCTTCACTTGTTTACATTTCATATTTAAACCATTGGTATTATTGCCCCACTTGACTGCTTAATTGCCTTTATAATGCTGGGAAGTGTTCTGAAAATTTTTTAACTATTTGGTTAAAAGAATAATTCTGCTATCTGAAGACCAGGCTTGTAGTTCTAGTAGGGCATGGTAGCTCAGTGGTTAGGGTGTTGGGCTATCAATCTGAAGGTTGTGGGTTCAAATCCCAGGTCAACTGAAGTTACCAGTGTGGGTCCTGGAGCAAGACCCTCATTGCTCCAGGGATGCTGTGGCCAACCCTGTGCTCACTTTGCAAGTCGCTTTGGATAAAAGCGTCTGCTAAATAACCAAATGTAAATGTAATGTAATGTAGTTGACCTCCCGATTTAAGCAGTGAGATTTAGTAGGGTCTGAGATGGTGGATATCCTTTACATCAAACTGTGTCCTTGTTGACATTTTTTTGTATGTATAATATATTTAAATTAGTGATTCACATTTATTGCATGGAATTGCATTTTTTGTATTAAGAAGCAATAAGGGCAAAATGTTAGCATTTTCACTGCACAGAACCCAGGTTCATGGTTAAATTCATATATCTGATTCCTATCTTTGTGGAACTTTGTGCATGTTTTTCTCATATACATGTAAATTTTTACCAGATTGTTCAGCTTTCTTCCATGATAAATATCCCCTAAAAATGAAAGATCTGTTCATGTGAGTTAATGTGTGGTATTGAGTTTGGAGCTTACCTAGAAAATACTGCATTTGTATAAAAAAAAAAGTGAAATGGGAAGTGATTCCTTCCACTAGCCTTGCCAGTCCACAAGACTATAAGAAGAAATGGATGGTTGGACAGAGAGATTGAGGGAGTAAATTATAGCTTGTGCAAATTTGCCATAATGGCTTGGGAAATGGGTGGACAGTGTTGGAAGTGTTGGCAAATTTTTCTTTTACTGTCCAAAAATTCTTATAGCATGCCATAGGAAAATAAATTTATAAATGCAAAAAAAAAAAAACAGTTGCCAGCAGGAAGGCTTTGTGTATTAGTCTCTCCATGATTTGTTATTTAATATGGATTATGCAACATTTAAAAACCAGGCATGCAATCTCCAGGTAAAAAGCTGAACTGATTGGAGCTGCCTTGAATTAACTCAATGTGTCAGGTGTAATTGATGGCAGCAAGTCTTCATCAGTGTCCTTATACCAGACACCAGCCCCCTCTTAGACTCTGCACATTTATTCTGAGATATTGAGTCCCGCTGCATCACCCCCAATATTTGACAGTCATCTCAAAGGCAAAATGATTACCATGAAAAGCTGATAAAGGAAAAGCAAAAACATTTACCCCCCTCCCTCAACTGAAGCTCACACAGAGCAAGTAATCAGTATTATTCTATAATGCATCAACGGAGGCCGCTCCCTTTCAATGCCTGTGCACTTCGATAATTACGCACCTCCAGCAGCAGAAGTGCAGTCATGGTAATTAACTCTTGCCAATGTCAAGACTACATTACAGCCTCTTGGCTGTTAGTTCAGAGCAAGTGCAGCACATTGCTAGAGCTAGAGCAGCACATTGCCAGAGCTCGAAACAGGGGTGGGGAGAAGATAAACCAAATAAACTAGAAATATGGTGGCTATCAATCCATGATTGGATTGATTCTTCAATATATTTTTAAGGGAGTCCGCATAGCCTTTTTAGCACTGTTAGACATTAGTACAGCTATGTTAAAATTTTATAAGAAAACTTGCCAATGCTTTGATTTGATTTCAGGTCTCTTGTTTATGTCCATGACTATTGGATTTAAACTTAAAGTCTGCATTAAACGTACAATAGTTACGCAATTTTAGATAGTAAAAGAGACATTGATAACCAGTAGTCTTGAAAATGAGGTTGCATATAAAATTAAAAGAGTTTTTGACAGAATCGTCACTTTTGTAATAGAGCAGTGACTGTGGACTGCATTCTGGCACTGTGGCAGGATACACCAGAGCAGTCTAAGCTGGAAGACATCACAAAAGCACCAACTTTTCAATCAGGTCATCCACATACAAAGGCATCAATGAGGAAATAATTAAGAAATAACCATTTAAAGACATTAAAGAACCAACAGAGCTACATATGATTGTTTAGCACTACATTGGTGCTTAACTATTTAAGTATAATTTAGAATATTCTTGACCTACAAAGTCCCAGAAGTAAATAAGGAGAACAGAGTTTGCCGTTGTCATTTATTTATGAAATAATATGAGCCAAGGTAACATCTGTAAACCTTTAGAGTTATTTATATACAAATTTTTAGGTAAAATTAGTGCATTTTATTTAATACGATGCCATTCAGGTATAAGTTAATAGTCTGTTTTGTTTTAAAGAACAGGGATAATTCAATATGCTTTCTTCATAACACATTTGTGAAAGTGTATCATGGTCATAAACAGGTGTGCATAGCACAGTTTCAAGGAGAAAGCTGTTGCTCTTCCAAATGAACATTGCTGCCCATCTGCAATTTGCAAAATATCAAAGAGCCAAACCAGAATTTTAAGCTTTATGTTAAGTTTTATGGAAAGATATCTGTACATCACTGACATCTGTAAAACACAGTGGTGGTAGTGTCATGGTTTGGGCCTATTTTGCTGGGACAGGACAGCTTGCCATCAGTGATGGAACAATAAATTCACAAAGGGATCAAACCAAGAAATAACAAATATATATTGGATTGTTTCCTTCAATAGATTAATGACCAAGTCTAAAGTTTTTTATCTTATTTGTTTTTTACTACTTTTAACATTTGGGTAATTTAGGTTACATTTTTTCAACAATAGATATAGATAGATAATTCTAAAGGATTCACAAACTTTAAAACCGCAGTGTTTGGTAGCAGTATTCTAACCCAAGCTTTGATGTTGATAGACACCTCTGAGGGCTGAATGGTAGACTACAGACCAAGGATGATGTTAGCTTCACGAATACAAATGTAGAGGGTACAGATAAGAGAAATACTTGTGCTAGGTATTAATGAGTTGAAACATCACAAAGTCATGCCTGAAGGTTGACTAAAGCCTAAATCTAATAATACAGGGCTATCTATGTTTTAGCTCTAGTATAAATACCTGTTAACCAAAGATATCATACACCGAATGTCCCATTTTTGATCCATGTTTTTGGACTGTGGGAGGAAACCGGAGAACCCGGAGGAAACCCACGCAGACACGGGGAGAACATGGAAACTCCACCCAGATGGGGATTCGAACCGGGAATCCCTAGTGCTGAGAGGCAAACGTGCTAACCACTAAGCCACCGTGCCGCCAGCTGTTACTTTATACTATTTAAATTTTATCATGTATTTTATATAACGGCGGCATGGTGGCTTAGTGGTTAGCACGTTCGCCTCTCAGCGCTAGGGATTCCCGGTTCGAATCCCCATCTGGGTGGAGTTTCCATGTTCTCCCCGTGTCTGCGTGGGTTTCCTCCGGGTTCTCCGGTTTCCTCCCACAGTCCAAAAACATGGATCAAGTCAATTGAATTCTCCAATTGCCCCATATAGAGTGTGTCTGTGTGAGTGAGTGTGTGCCCAGCGATGGATTGGCGCCCTGTCCTGGGTCTATCTGCCCAGCGCCCGAAACGTTCTCCCCTGGATGGGCATGGAGAACCCCACCGCGACCCTAATAGAGGATAAAGTGGGAGATAATGAATAATTTTATATAACTAAATCATGTCAGTTGTTTGTTACAATACATACCAAATACTATTATAAATGGATGTTGTAGTTTTACATTTACAGACTGTAGTACATCTGTTTTTTTTTTAGTCCCCTGTTGGTTCTCTGTTCTCTATTGGTCAGGAGAATCACAGAACAGGTCTAATTTGGGTGGTGTGTTGTTTATTGTCAGTTCTGCAGTGACACTGATGCGGTGAGGGGGTTTTAGTGAGGCAGTGCACATTTCTAGTGTCATTTAAACACCTCAGTGACACTGCCGCAATCAAAATAACCCACAAACCAAATAATACTATTATTATTGGGGTCCTGACCTTTAGAGAACAGACTAAAGAGGACTAACTCAGTATGGACTACAGTCTGTAATCGTAGAACTACAAAGTCTATCTGTATGGTATGTTGAACTGATAAAATGGACAATAATTGGAGCAAAATATATATTTATATCGGTGCTGGTCATATATAGAATAGAATATCTAGAATAGAATATCATGAATATCATGAAAAAGTTTATTTATTTCAGTAATTTCTTTCAAAATGTGAATATTATATTCATTTATTATGCACAGGCTGATGTGAAATGTTTATTTCTTTTAATTTTGCTCTGATAGTGGACTTTATCTCTTCAGAATTGTTGGGTGTGGCGTATTGCATATTTCTCTTCAAAATACCCCATAGATTTTCTATGTGGTTTACATCAGGTGAGTTTGCTGGCCAATTAAGAAGAGGGATAATATGGTCTATAGACCTTGTACTGTAGCTTTGGCACTGTTGGAAAATAAAATCTGTATCTCCAGGAAACTGTTCAGCAGCAGGAAACATGAAGTGCTCTAAAACTTCCTGTGTGGACCTCAAAAAACTCAATAGACAAACACCAGCAGATGACCTGTAACATCACAGACTGTAGAAACTTTACACTGGACCTCAAGCAACATGGATTCTGTGCCTCTCCTCTCTTCCTTCAGACTTCCAAATTAAAATCAATATTTACCTTTATCAGAGAACTGAACTTTGCTGTACCACTCAGCAGGAGTCCAGTCCTTTTTGTCTTTAGAACAGACGAGACACTTCTGACGCTGTCTCTTGTTTAAAAGTGGCTTGTCACAAGGAATGCGACAGCTGAAACCCATGTCTTGCAAACATCTGTGTGTGGTGCTTCTTGAAACACTAACTCCAGCTGCAGTCCACTCTTTGTGAATCTCCCCCACATTTTGGAATTTATTTGTATTTCTTGTACAGGTTTTTTGACCACATCTTTCCCTTCACTTCGCTTCTCTATTAATGTTCTTGGACACAGAGCTCTGTGAACAGCCAGCCTCTTTAGCAATAACCTTTTGTGTCTTGCCCTCCTTGTGCAAGGTGTCAATGGTTGTCTTTTGGACAACTGTCAAGTCAGCAGTCCTCAGCATGATTGTGTAGCCTACAAATGTAGACTGAGAGACCATTTAAAGGCCTTTGCAGAGTTATTAGCTGATTTAAGTGTATAAGGTGTTTTCAATACTGAGATACTGCATTTTCATTAGTTGTCAGTTATAATCTTCAAAATCAAAAGAAATTAACACTCTGTGTGCAAATAAATAAACTTTTTCACAATATTCAAATTTTATATAAATATTTAAATTTTATATACACACACACACACACGCACACACACACATGCGTTGGAACAATTAGATCAGCCACAACAGTGCTCCTGGAGATCTTAATCATGATGCTTATTCACTGTATACTCCATTACATCTACCTTATTTCTCCAGCTTGAAGAGACACAGTAAAACCAGAAAAATTTGCTCATTTGTCACGCACACTTTGTGCTAGTCATTTTGCTGGCTTAAATCTTCCCAGGTGCACAAGGTGAAGCGAACAACTATGTGTTTCCACAAGCAGAGGATTTTAAGCCTAATAACTTCTTTAGGACCCTCAAGCACAGCAGAATCCACAGCCTAGTCTGAAACATCAGCTGAATATAAAATATTTTATTGAAAATATTAGTGATGCATATATTGCAGATGCATTTTCACCATCAGAAACAAACTCTTTAGTTAAACATTTGCTTAGTGAATAATCTTACTTACTCTGTGAAATTAGTTCATTTGAAAAACTTGCATAAGGTCTAAATAAATAAAATGAATGCTTTTGCAATGAAGATGGTAAATGTATTAAAACTATTCACTGTTTCTTTAATTGCAGGCTGCAGCACAAGCATGGACTGAATTAGTTATTTTTTGCATAGATATTGATACAAAAGCCAAGCCATTCAGAATGTGCTGCCTTGTTCATTCCCAAACAACCTTTTCCTTTCAACTGTGCCACACGACTATCATTGTTTCCAGCCAATCCAGGGCTCTACAGAGCCTAATCAAATCCATTTCAATTCTCAGCTATGGTCTCACAATAGGTGGGATATGGGAAATGAGCCAGAACTCAAGTACTTAATGAGAAATCTGGAAGGTTCCCTTACATCTAAACTCGAATTGTTTGTTAGCTGCAATAAAAAAGTGTATCATCTTTATAAATTTAAAACTATTTTATTAATTTGTGTTTGATTATTTGAAATAGCTAATAAATGTAAAATCTTATACAGCTCTTATTTGTCAAAATTCTATTCAATAATCTCTGGGCTTTATGGTCCCTATATTCTCCTCATGATGCACCATACATTATTAGTCAGGTCACTCAAGCAAAGGTAAATTTCTTTATTGCAGTGTGAAAATAACACCAGGAATTGTCCAAAAATTTTGCTCAGCAAAAATAAAGGTTTATGGTGGCACAGTGGCTTAGGGGTTAGTACATTTGCCACTTCCCTCTGAGGTTTGTATCCCTATTTGGGTGGAGTTTCCATATTCTCCCTCTGTTCGTGTGAGTTTTCTTTGGGTTGTCTGGTTTCCTTCCACAGTCAAAAACATAGCTCTAAATTGCCCTAATCTAAATTGCCCCTATAGAGTGTGTGTGTTTGTGTGTGTGTGTTTATGAATGAGATGAGCAATAATGGTTTGACAATTAACAAATGATATACGTATGTTTCTATTGGTGTTTACTGAAATATTCCAATGTTCTTAAACATTTTATTGTAAAGTGTAATAAAGAATGTTATAACTGATAAAAGAGAAAGCATAAAACATTGTCTGTCTAATATTACAGTTGCAATTCTAAATGGAACATATTATATTGAATAATACAGAATATTATATTGTATGAAGAAAGTTAAAGAATGTTTATCAAAGTAGTGTGTGAGCTTCCATTGAAGACCACCTCCTTTGGTTGTGCATTGTGTGCAAATTTTTATCCCTTGACTTTACAAATATTATATATATGCTGGATACTTTGGAACATTAACGATTTCTACATCAATACTTTTGTTCAGGGAATTTCAGTAATTCTTCAGCCTTCAAAATGCCCACTCAATTCAAAATGCCCAGTAATTCTGGTTTTCTTTAGCCTGTAAATGAAGAGCCACGGGTCTTTTGTTAAGCTGCTGGTATCTGTATCCTCCTTCATTATATATATCTGCAAAGGTTACGCTGTTCTATTCTGAGAGGGATGTGTACTTCTAATGCCCAGACAACTAATCCGTTTTCTTGCTTACCTGCTTGCCACAACCCTGAACTCTCCAATCAAACACCAGCATCTTACTTGTGTGTGAGAATTTAGTCGTTGCACTGATCATTTGGGTATGTTTTATAAAACTCTACAAGTGACTCTAATTACAACATCTTGCATTATGTTTATTCAAATACAGTTATTCAGTTAAAAAGATCAATGCTATTATCTGGGTATATGTCTACTGAAGGGAAAGTAGCCAACCATGCAACACATCTCAGTCAGAACAGCCCATATTTAACATGTTATGATTCAAACTCGGGTGTGAAAGTGAACTAAGCGGCGTGTTAATGTGGACCTTCTGTGCAAAGAGTACATTCTAAACACTTCAACTCACAAAATGCAGATATAAGCTCCGTCTAGATAAAGCTTTTAATAAGCACGGTTCACTTAAATAGGAAAATTACATACAATTTTATTAATCATCTGTATGTTATGTAGCACATACTGTTGATACACAATGTGTTATTAAGGAGTTATGTAGGATATCAAGGAATGAAAAAACAAAAGCAAACAAAAAATATATAATTTAATAATACATAGACTTATATTTAATTGGAGCATGTTTAATATTGGAAAAAAACTTAGGACTTTATATGTTATACATTTTCATATTTTAATATGTTAAATGTGCTGTAATGTGTGATTTAATTTGATATGAAAGTGTGTGCAAGAAAATGTTTCATGAATTTTTCATATACTATAACATTCTACAGATAAATTGGTATCGCTACCATATATGAAAACCATTTTCATTTCCATCCATCCATTATCTTCCGCTTTATCCTCTATTAGGGTCGCGGGGGTTCTCCATGCCCATCCAGGGGAGAACGTCTCGGGCGCTGGGCAGATACACCCAGGACAGGATGCCAATCTATCGCTGGGCACACACTCACTCACACAGACACGCACACATACACACTCTATATGGGGCAATTTGGAGAATTCAATTGACTTGATCCATGTTTTTGGACTGTGGGAGGAAACCGGAGAACCTGGAGGAAACCCACGCAGACACGGGGAGAACATGGAAACTCCACCCAGATTGGGATTCGAACTGGGAATCCCTAGCGCTGAGAGGTGAACATGCTAACCACTAAGCCACCGTGCCGCCCAATTTTTATTACATTAATGTATATTAATTTATGTCTTAAGATTTATTTTTTCCTAATTAACTGAACATACTACTCCTTAAAACTACTTATCATTAGGATCCTTTTTATGTTTTGTGCCAAATTTCATAGCTTAAAGCCTAGAATTTGGAACAAACTCCAAAGTTTCAAATGTAATATAGTAGCAGACTTATGTCATGTTTAAATTGACCCATTAAGGAATCTAGTTCTAAACCTTAAAGGATGAAAAGCAAATTAAATCAACTATTTGTAAATTTATATTAATGTATAAAATAAAGTAAAACTGTATTACACGTGCTGGAACAGTCTCGCACCAAAATATTATGATTTGAAATTTTGACTTTATTTGTCTGTCAATAGCATGTAGAAGCATACATTATAGTACAATCACACTTGTAAAAAAGCAACTGAGATTCACAGTTACATTACATTAAATGGCGCTGGGCAGACAGACCCAGGACAGGGCGCCAATCCATCGCTGGGCACACACTCACACACACACACACACACACACTATATGGGGCAATTATTTTTTGATAATTCAATTAACTTGATCCATGTTTTTGGACTGTGGGAGGAACCCGGAGAACCTGGAGGAAACCCACGCGGACACGGGGAGAACATGGAAATTTCACCCAGATGGGGATTCGAACCGGGAATCCCTAGTGCTGAGAGGTGAACGTGCTAACCACTAAGCCACCGTGCCGCCCCTACAATAGAGTTAAAGTTTGTAATTGACTTTAAACCAACTAGTGTTTTTATAAATAAAGCATAAAGAAAAGCAACATGCAAAAGCTTTTAACAAATATAATCATGAAGAGCCAAACAACTCACAAATCGTATTGATTGATTTGTTTGTACTGTACATTGATGTAGAATGATCAAACCAGTAAACTAAATTCAACTTTGTTTATTTGACCTGTGTAAATAATTGTGTAAATAATTGTAAATAATTTTCTTAATGAATTGGTTTGTCTTTAGTTCCACTTACATTTCTCCTTTTTTAAAGACCACATTTCTCTTTTTCTCTCTCAACCTCTTTTTTACACAGACGCTGGATAGGCCTTTGTTGTATTATTTGTCGTTAATAACATGCAATTTGTTGTAATCTTACAGTAGTGCCTCTTGTAACAGACCACTTACAAAAGGAATTTTAAAACGAAGTGCTTTCATTAAGCAAACTACTGAATATAGGTTTCAGATTTTCAGATTTAAAAATCTCCAAAGGGACAATAATTATTGTTTAATAGCAAACCTTAATATTTAACTAGTTTATTCACTCACCCACAATAATTTACTTTTTCAGATTGTTTATATGGGCGGCACGGTGGCTTAGTGGTTAGCTCATTCGCCTCTCAGCACTAGGGATTCCCGGTTCGAATCCCCATCTGGGTGGAGATTCCATGTTCTCCCCGTGTCCGTGTGGGTTTCCTCCGGGTTCTCTGGTTTCCTCCCACAGTCCAAAAAAACATGGATCAAGTCAATTGAGTTCTCCAAATTCCCCAATATAGAGTGTGTATGTGTGAGTGAGTGTGTGCCCAGCGATAGATTGGCACCCTGTCCTGGGTGTGTCTGCCCAGCGCCTGAAACGTTCTCCCCTGGATACGCATGGGGAACCCCCCGCGACCCTAATATAGGATAAAGCGGAAGATAATGGATAATGGATGGATTGTTTATATGCAGGGATAATATAAAATATTACAGACTGAATCTTGAACTGATTTTGTAACAACAAACATATAAAGAAATGCACCCATTAAACCCACATGCCGATCTCTGTGCTTATCATCACATATTATATATTTTCAACGATTTGTATGTCTGTGTGTTTTTCACATTTAATGTTTAAGCAATCAAATCAGATTTGTATATTGACATAAGGTGCAATTTTGACAGCTTATGGTTAACTTCAACCTGACATAATATAAATTCAAATTGTTTTGCTGGCTGTCTGAAAATGACAAAACTTAAGGTGGAACTAAACTGTAGCCTATGCATAAAGATGAAACAAACATTTATACAATTAGGAAGCTGTTTGATACACGTATTGAAGCGGGTAAGTTGAGAGTGCACATAAGATGACTGATAGTGGGTGGCATTGTGGTTTAGTGGTTATCACGTTCTCCTCTCAGCACTGGGGTCCCAATCTGGGTGGAATTTCTTTAAGTTGCCTGGTTTCCTCCCACAGACCAAAAACAATCATTCAAGGAAAATTAGCTGCTCTAAATTTCCCCCAAACAGTTCT
This sequence comes from Corydoras sp. C115, assembly GCA_019802505.1. NCBI lineage: Eukaryota > Metazoa > Chordata > Actinopteri > Siluriformes > Callichthyidae > Corydoras > Corydoras sp. C115. Next base: position 9,099,704 of record JAFMOC010000001.1, read on the forward strand.
TTCATGGATGGGCATGGGTAACAACACCCCCCCCTCCCCGCAACTCTAGTTCCTAATATAGGATTAAGCAGAAGACAATGAGATGCGATAAGAATGATCGCTGTCAAACAACATCTTTTGTTCTATATCAGAAATAATATCTACTTTCATTAAAATGCTGAAAATGCTAATGACCATTCATGTATACTGAGCATGTGAGTTTACACAGGAGGCAAACTGGCTCTTCGGTAGTTGCTTGATTGATTACAAAAAATACCATTAGCAAGGAACAAATCTGATGAAGATACTTCACAGAAGACAAATCATTAATGAATGATGAATTATGAGTAAATCATAGCATAGGTGGGTGCTTGTGTCGTTGTTTCCAGACGTCTATTTGTTACCTGTCTACATTAAAACGTAGCCCACAGAGTTTTCATGCTTTTATCCCTTGACTTTACAAATATTATATATATGCTGGATACTTTGGAACATTAACGATTTCTACATCAATACTTTTCATGTTTCATTCAACATGGTCAGCAGTATTTTTAAAAGAATCCATTTTAAAGGTGCACAACTCTCAACATGTGTGGATGCTAAGCATAGCAAACATACTGTAGTAAAAGTTCAAATGTTTTGAATAGAAAATGCATTGATGAGAACATGGCTTCAAAGTAAAGGAGCATATTAGTGTCGATGCCCAACAGAGGCTACTCATTTACATAGTTGCAGAGAGAAAAAAAAGTTCTTACCCTTTCATCATTTATACAAGTTTCTTAAAGTTAAAAATGTCAACATCAACAAGAGGAATTCACAGTGACCTATATATAGTATAGGTCTCAATAAATGTGTTATTATTTTTTAACAAATACATAAAGATGCACATTCGTGTTTTTAGAGACTAGCTGGATACAAATATACAAATAGAGTCTGGAGCTAGAGTCCAGTAAAGATAAGTACTATGTTTTTCACCCTTCAAAACATGAAGCAGAGTTACATACAGTATGCTGTGATAACAATCCAGAAATTAGGAAAATTAAACAGACGTGGTGCATCTCTCTGGCTTTTATGTGAAACATTACACAGATGTTTCTTATAAAACTCCTATAAAACTGTGTAGTCATATCTGATTCCAATGACTCAATATTTCTTCAATTTTGCCACTTTAAATATAGAGCCACGTGGTTTTCCTCCGGGTTTTCCAGTTTCCTCCCACAGTCCAAAAACATGGATCAAATCAATTGTGTTTTCCAAATTGCCCCATATAGAGTGTATCTGTATGAGTGAGTGTGTGCCCAGCAATAGATTGGCGCCCTGTCCTGGGTGTTTCTGCCAAGCGCCCGAAACGTTCTCCCCTGGATGGGCATGGGGAACCCCCCCACAACCCTAATATAGGATCAAGAGGATGATAATGGATGGATTGATGAATTGCTATTAATTTATGAAATCAAAATTCTTTCTTGCCCAGCTATAGATTGGCACCCTGTCCTGGGTGTATCTGCCCAGCGCCCGAAACGTTCTTCCCTGGATGGGCATGGGGAACCCCACCGCGACCCTAATATAGGATAAAGTGGAAGATAATGAATGAATGAATTAATGAAAATAGTTTCTATAGTGCTGTTGTGTGCTTGGAATAGTGAGTTCTGTCAAAATCATATGGTAGAATTAGTGACAACATGACTATAAATACAAGTAAAGGAATGTCATTGGGAAAGAAACGTTTCTTGAGATTACTTTAGTGTCTAGGAATTTTATTGTTGTCTTTGAACGTTTCCTGTTTCACTGGGATATAAATATGAAATAACACTTGGTAAAACGTAAGAACTCTTATACCAAATAAGGAAAACAGCTGTGAAGATGCAATGGGTTATGGCTATAAAAATATGTAAGCAGAAATTACCAGTAAGAAAAATCAGTATTTTAAAGCATCGAACAATTCGCATTTGTACAATTTCCTCCCACAATGAGGGGAAAATAAAAAATGCCAGTAGTGGTAAAGAAAGGTGTAATGATCATAATGTTAGACCTGTTATACTTCAAAGTAAACAGTGAAAGAACATCAGTGACCAGAAGCGAATTATAAATAATAAAATACATACTCAAAGAAATGAGAATAGGTAAGATGTTTGTAATGTGTGTGTGTGTGCGGGCGTGTGTGTGTGTGTTTGTGTGTGTGTGTGTGTGTGTGTGTGTGCGCGCGTGATAGACAGTGTGAGAGAGATAGAGAAAGGTGGAGTGAAATTTTTTTAAACGTTTGTCGCTGTATTATTGGTAATCTAGGAGACTGTCATTTTTCTTAGACTAACTACAGGTTTGAAGCAGGTCATGATGTGCGTGCCAAGTCAGGACCTTTTCACTTGGAGACCTAATGCATATCACAGCTTCATGCTTCACTTGCTTTTCCAATAGTTTTTATTACAGTCACACATAGAAAGTGTTTCAATCCATTCAACCGACCACACTACTGCGTTTTGCTCATAAATTTCTATTGATCATCCCTGCTTTATTACTTCATCTTGTTTCTGAAAAGCCCTATAACAACCATTGTGGAAATGCCTACCTTTTATTGAGGAGAGATAATGGGGGTAAAACTTATTTACAACCAATGCATGCTTCCCCAATTGCTTTAATAATGTTCAGCTCAGCCTGTTCATAGAACATTTATAGATAAAATTCAGAGACAAATCACTAGGCTGCATATTTAACAGAATCACAGTTAAATAGTACTATTAAATAGTACACACGACATCTTATACAAGAACCATTTAACTGTTTTTTGTCTAGATTTATTTAATAATGTTTTAAATGCCCAGCACAAATGCAAGGGGCAGCCTTTTAGCACATGTATGAAAGCAGGGTGTACAAGGTGTACCTATAGCAACCTCAATTATATACATGTTGCATAAACACAGGGATGTGATAAGCATGTTTGCTGTTATCATCTTTCAACCTATGTAAGGGTTTTTAACAGTTAGAAATGTACAGTTGCACCAGATTATGAACATTTAAATCTGTATCTGCATTTGTTCAATTTTAAAGGTCTAAAACGCTTAGTATTAGTTATTTATCTATAAGCTTTCTCTGTACAGTTAAACAATAAAACCCAGCAGATAAAATTGTATTTGTGAAAAAAACAAAACCAAAAAAACCTATAAAACTATAAAATTTTGGAAAAACAATTTTTTTAAAGAAAAGGCATCTTTCTTATGAAATTTTAGACTGCTCTTCTATTGCATTTTGCACTAATGCTTGCAAAATTTAAAACTACTAATCAAAACTATTTGATAATTGCTGCTCTGACACCTGTCCTCAGGATTTATGTGACTTACATAGCTGTTATATAAGATTTAGTAACTAAACCAATATTTGCCCATTTCCTTATGAATGTTTTGGTCAGTGTCCTGCTGACTTCCTTCAGATTCCCAGTTTACTGACATTTACTTTGTGTTCCCCTTGGTAGTGTTCAGGCAACCAAAATCTAAAAGAGGCAATTTAACATTCTGCCTGACCATATAGACCGTGTAAATACAGTGCACACTGTGGACTGACACTGTTGAACCTCGTATTTGCAGTTTTAACTTAAATAGTTCTGGAAGCTGAAGTGAACCATTCAGACAATACATCAAGAACAACATAAAATAAATAACTTAAAGTTGCCTTATTTGTCAAAATTGTTTTAAATTACCATGAATGTATATCTTTATACTTGCCATCAGCAAAAAATCCTTTTTAATTATTTGGTATGACCCCGTGCCTAATGGAGTGTTCTGAACAAACCTGTAGCTTGCTCAAATATAGTAACTTTATTCATCAGGCAGATTATATACTACTATTATATCTTCAGTGACAAAGATGAAACAAGCAAGCAAGAACAAGACCTCAAGACCAGAGGTATAATTTCATGAACACTCTGTGGCCCTTAGCTCCAAGCTCAGGGGCTTGGCTTTGTAAAATGTCAAGATGTCTCTGACAACATCCTTCAGAGATTTTCAGTTTATCCACAGATTTCTTTTGAGACTTGCAATAATTTTAATAATCTAATATTTTTTTTATCAATCAACAGGTAAACAAATTAAGCACCTATAATGCTTGATATAATGTTTATGTGCTTGATCTGATATGTTTTGTTAATGACAGGGATTACGAAGTTAAGTGGCATCAAATGTATGTGTCAATACAAATTGAGCCTTTAAAAAACTATAACCCTGAATATAATATGTGATTTACAACTACGACCTTAAACAGGTTAAAAAGAATCATTAAAAAGTAAGGGAGCTGACATTCCAGTTTGTGACGGAGTTAATGGAGACTGTAAATGGAAAGCTTTTTTAAAGGGACATCAGAGACGGACCACACTAGCATGTGATGAGGTCTCAGGGCACTTCAAGGCTGGGTGACCTGGCTCCCATCCAGGTAGCAATTATTTAATTTCAAAAACCCGTGTGGCTCTTCTGAAGCATATTTAGGCCAAAGGCAAAATCTACTGAGAGCGAGAGAGTGAACTGTTTATCACCTCTCTCTCAGCTAACTTTAGGGAAATGGGTGTCTGGCATTCAGCTTCCCATTCCCTTGCCTCATAGTTGTATGACATGCCAAATAGTGAAACATCATGCTATTTTGATGTATTATACTTTCTAGTAATACTTTTACACAAATGACTATACTGCATATCAAAACATTTTTTTTCAAAATGTGTATCCATTTAATTGTGGAGAAGATGTATTAAACATTTTGATACCACTTTTCTGTAATTTGTGATAAATAATACAAATGTTACAGTTGGCTAGCTAACAACCAGAAAGGCCAACTTAAGCAGAAATCAATAATAGACAAATCAGACTAGTTGATCTATAAAAACAGAAAAAAAAATTAAGTCAAACTGAAATATTTTTGTTGCCCCTTTCCCCCATAATTTAAATCTCTATTTCATTTAAAGGTAGATTAAATAAAGATAAATAATGCTTATTGCCTGCTTCAACATTTTTACCTTTTATTAACTGGTAGTTCCCATCTAAGGCTTGTAACGGGAATTTGTCATAAGTGACAAATTTTTCTTGACATGAGCGTAATCTGCTTACACATTAAGTCTAGTGTGACGGAACTGCAGTTAGAGAGCCATTTAACCCTGATGTAACCCAAATCACTTGGCCAAAAAGAGTTGAGTTCTTTTAGATTCTATTATTAATCCATTAGATGCAGATAAGGGCATTTTTATTAATGAAATTTCATACATTGACATTGAAGTATTAAGGTTTCATGATAAAAACGATAGGTTTAAACAACTTTATGGACAATTCTCATTGAAATACTTTTATGAAGGATTTTATGATGCAATTTCTTTGTGATCAAAGAAGAATATTTGAAAACAATTGTTCAATACAAGTTAAAATGCCTTCTAACATTCCTGTGACTATGCAACAAGAGGAAAGTCATCAAATGCCTGTTTACTGTAATGAAAATCGTCCTGTCTCTTACTTAAAAACACTGCCTTTATATCAGACTATTGATTTGCTTTGATTAATTAGCCTGAGTTGTGAATCACACGTTTAAGAATGACATAAATTTATTTCTGTTGGTTATGTGATCTGTATTTTATGTTTTTTTATTGCACAGTGCTAACTATATTTATCTATGTTACACTTAAGACAGAAATAAAATAGCAATTGTTATTGATGTTTTCTATTTCTTCAGGTGTAAGAAAAAAATGTAAAATAAATCTGCAAAAAATGAAATTTTATCCACAGTGCATTAAGCTGTGCACATTCTGTGTTTAGCCAACATCACTGTGACTAGTAACCCGATTTATGTGTTTACTGCTGTCTGAGTATACGAGATCGGTAAATGGTAGGCATAAACCCAGTGTGAGTGAGTGTACAGTTCAGTTTGGTGTCAAATACGTTCATTTGCCATTCAATCTGAGCAATTTTCCACTGCTTTCTAGTGAACAATTTTAATAAAACTGTGTCTTTAAACAATTTTTCTGTCTCCAGCTTCACTCCTATCACTACTGTGTATATAAAATTTTAAAACTAAGCACAAATAGCTTTATTAGATAAGATGGCCACTGTCTTTATATTGTAATGCAATAAAAACATACATGAGCTATTAACAAAAACAAAAGCATAATATAAGGCCTGTATTTTTTTTATTAGTCACATTAAAGACCAAGCACTAGTCACTTATTGATGTCTGAGAGGCTGTAGTTTTGAGTGAGAAGCTTCTTTTTTTGTAATTGGAAAAATAAACCAGCTAAGTGCCAGCTGAGTAGCCATGATGTACCCTGAGTCAGGCTTTGGAAAATCAGCTTGTAATTGGTCAAGCTGCACATGCAGCCAGAGATTTACCTATGACAGACGAAAATAACTTCATTAAATAGCACAAACCCTTCCACCATAGCCAACAGTTTAAAATTTAAAAGCATAATTTACTAAAATGTTGATATTAAAATAGTATTGCAAGTAGTCTTCCAAAAGTCAAAAGTTTTTGAACAGATCAATTCTAATCAGTTATCAACTCAATAATTAATATTAAAATTTACAAAGTTCAAGTCCAGTGACAAGCAGTACAATAGTACAAAGGAAAAATTATCTGATGCACGTATTAATCAAAATGAGAAATTTTTAATACATCATAAAGGTTCTTATATTGTACATTTATGAGAACCTCTTTAACAATGTTGGGAAGAACAATACTAAAATGCATTGTTTATTTAAGGCCCAAGATAAAGAAGAGGTTATCTGTTACCATAGCTCACAAAAGGCATGGGGGCACAGCAGTTAGCACTTCTGCCTCATAGCAACAAAGTCTTTGGTTCAATTCCTGATTGGGGTGAACAATGCTCTTTCTGTGTCTGTGTTTCCGAGACTGCTTGTGTAACATCTAGAAGCTGGGAACATGAGAACATCATTTGAGTGTGGTGATTCTATAATGTTTTTAATGGGTTGTAATTTAAGTTATGTACAATTTTCTCTTTATTTTATAAAATACATGGTCAATTATAGCCCTGTCATTCTGTAACCATCAATTTACATTTACATTTAGTCATGGATTTTCTTTTTCAAATTGATGCCTGCAACACAAAAAATTATTCCAAAACAAAAGTTACAGTTACACAGTGTAACAGGTAAGGGCATCAAGACAAAAGGACTATACACCAATGCTGTAGTCTTTTTAAGCAAGGATGTGTTGTAGTTCATTAGTTTGCTTTTGCTGATAATTATCCTACAATGTCCAGCACAATGTTGCTTATTGTGAAGCAGCAAAATAAGTATAATGTAATATAAAAGATTTATCTCAGGGTCTCTGTCCTTAAAGGCCAAGGCTAGCAACTGCCACATGTGCATGACCAGCAAGCCCTTAGGCAGTATTGTTAAACAGTAGAAAACAATGATTTATAGTCATAGGCTCAAGATTTGTACATAGAGACTAGATGACGTTTTTATTTTAATTAACCCTTTGTTTTATTTTACCAGAAACTGTAAATACAGGTTTAAATGATTTATTTGCTTAGACTTAAAATGTTTAAATATTGATTGTCCAAATAATGAATTAATAAAATAAATGTTTAAATAATGTTTTAGAAATCTCAGTTGTCCTAGATTTTTCCTCACTGAAAAACCATCATGCAATAATGATGGACATAGCCACCCAGGTTTGGAGTATTTTGAAAATTCATTGTCATTTAATACAGTTTGCTGGTACATAATGAAATACATCCTGAAACTGTATCATGCAAATATAAAGATATCCATGTTATATATTGAACAGTACTGTATGCATATTTTGAAAAGTCAAGCTTTTATGTTTCTATTTTAGCAGGACATGCCAGGCCTCACACTACACTAGTTTCAAAAGCGTGGCAGTAGATAAAGAGAGTGTTTGCTTGGCTGTCTCCTATTAAAAATGTATGGCATAAATGAGATCTTATAAAAAAGAATATCAAACAACTACAGACTGCAGCTCAAGTCTTGTATACAACAAGAATTATACAAAAAACTGCAACAATTAGTAGCTTAAGTTTGCTGTCATTGAACGCAGTGAACATCCTTTCTTTGTCCTTTTGTCTATTCAACATTCTAGTTCTATTGCATAAAGCCTCTAACACCTTCTGTCAACACGACAGGCACTCTTGAGCCCAACATTTTTTTTCTATGTTTGTTAAGTATGCAATAAACAAACATAAACATTTAATGCGCATATATTTCTTTGGTTATATTTCTTTTGGCTGGGTTATGTGTGTTTCAGAGCTTAAAATTTTATGGATCATCCAACTCTAAGTGCCCATTCTGGTGAAACGTTTTGAGGGAGATATGAACTGCCAGCCCAGGATATCTCTGTTGTAAGCAAAAGACAGAATCAAACAAATGAGCTAGTTCCCCACTGAAGTCAGTCTGAGCCTGATGCCAATGACTGACTGTACATCACTTCACTTTCTGCAATCTACTTATTTTCTTTTAGCAGTATACTCCTATATACAAATCACGTGATATTCAAATAATGAAAAATAAAATCATTTTTGTGACATTTTAAATTTCTCACTGCACAGTAATGTTTGACAGATGATAGATGTTTCAGGATACTATGCAGCACTAAAGTAACTGGGGTAAATTTTGTTTATTTAATACTTAATTACACAAAATATTCATACCCTTTAGCAATAATTACATTTTTGGTTTTATAGACTGAATTTAAAACAAAAATTTGCCTTTAGGGTCACTATAATAGAAGATAAAACTTCTGTCTATGTTTGATTGTCTTTCAAAGGGCTGTAGGACTTTCTTAACCAATTATTTAGTTCCGTCACAGAGAAACACCCAATGAAGTAATGTTGAACATGTGCTAAAAAACCATAAATATCACAGTACTGTGCATGTCACATATGGTGCAAGTGCTGCAGATGCGTATCAGTGTATTGAGCCCAGAAGCAAATACTGCGAAATGGATAAGAGCATTCAATCATTATAATTAAAATTAGTTCCTAATTTAAAGAACATTTCTCTTACAATTATTTCTTTCTGCTTAATCCACAATTACCCTGTATTTGCAACTGCTTGTTTGCTGGAGGCACCATAGTGTTTTTGCTGTAAACTTTTTTTAATATATCCAACAAGACTTTAATTCTAATGGCAGTTAATGACACCATTAATGTACACATTGGTCTATTTTGGCAGTGTAATGATGAAATACTTATGAGATGAATACACTCATTTCCTGAGTAATGTATGCAGTTTTTGTGTTAGGTACACCTGCCCAAAGCCTTTTGCCAACAGGCAAACATTACAATGTGCCAGCCTACTGCTGATCATTAGCACAACGGCCTCTTAATATGGTTACTTTCTTGCATGGGCAGCAGCAGATTTAAGCAGCGGTTTTACTGCTCTCTTTTTCACTTGTCTGGAATCAAATTCCAAAATTGTCTACAATGATCCCCTACAGTACTAAAACCTTTGACGTGATATATTTTTATGGTTTAAAAGATGTAGTAAGGTTTTGTTGCTGTAGTTACTGTTTATTCTGGGTTTTTTCACAAGTATTCACAGCAACCATTACATTGCTCAGAGCATCTCAAACGTGCCAAGTCACGAAGTGTGAGAACCAAGTAAATAAATAAATAAATAAATAAAAACCTGAAAATTAAAGGAACAGCATTACACAAAAACAAAAGGCTCAATGTATTCACAAAGTAAGCCTGTGTCCTATATTAGAACTTTGTACCAAACATTAAATGCATTTACAGATATAATAAACCCTTACATTAGTGTGTGGAAAATGGACCAACAAAATCTATTATATGGATTATTGGTTCAGCTGTTTTTGTGCTACAGCAAAAATATTAACTATAACAGCATCTATTAGACATATGTAATATATAAGCAGAGTCTTAGATATTATTTTAATGGGAAAAATATATATTTTTTGATAAAACATTCTATTTTAGTCCTTTCTTTAGCTTTCACTTTTATGGAGTGTGTGTGATAATTTTTACAGATTCAATAAAAAGAGGATTTGTGAGGTCATATTGATGCTGGATGAGAGGATGTGAATCGAGTTCTGAGAGCATAAATGAATAGAGGTGGAATACGAAGACAGATAACATTATGCATTAAAAAAAAACAAAATCTATTTGTAACAAAATTGTAAATTCAGTTTGATAACTCTTATTAATATTTGGTGTGAAACCAAATAATATTTTTATGACCTCCAATCCAACTCTTTGAGCCAAGGTCATTGAAAAAATTCTAGGTCTAGATTTGTATGTGTCAGCACTATCTGAGCATGAAGTATAAAATAATAAAAAATTGATATTTAGCCATTTTTGGGAGATATATGTACTCCACTCATTCAGGGGCAAGGTTTTAGTCCTGGATGGAGGAGTGTGTTAACATATTGCCTTCAAAGACACAATAATACTAAAAAAAATCCTTTTTTTTTTTGGAACATTTATTTAATTGTGTATTGATTGATTGATTGGTTGATGAATTTATTACCAGTTCTATTATTGTTCATTGTTAAATTAAGTTTTCTGGCTGTTTTGTTCTGCTTCCTTTTGACAGACAGTTGAGAAAACCCAGCAGGCAGTATGTAGGCGTGTGTTTGAAAGGTGAATTGGAAATTGTATATTTGGATGATTAATAGTTTGAAATCATGATGTGCAAGACAGAAGATTACATGCAAATCAGCCATTAGTAATCAGTATCCATACTTTTTATGTTAAGAACAGATAAGTAGCTTGTTAGTGCTGTGTTACACTAAATTGTTTTTATCTATTTATCCAATTAACTTCTCATTTATAACATGACAGCTTTTTGTATACAGAGATGTACAATAACAATGCATATGCACAATCACTGAAACACATAAAAATGTGGCAAACATGTCAAAAAGTATTAAACATAGTACAAAGAAAAAAAAATGTACAGAACTTGTAGATGTTTTTTTTGTCTACTTGGCTCAATTATGAATGAAATTAATTCAGTTTGAAATGCAAGTTTATTTATATAGTGCTATTTTAACATGCATTTCATGGTGGTAAATGTGGGAGGTACCTGATTTAAATGTATGAGACCACAACCACAAGAAACAAATAATAGGCAAATTCATTATAAAATACCTTGGGGCATGTACACACCAATTTCTGCCACCCATACCACATGATGCCAACTCTTTCTACCATGCATTTGCACATATGTTTACTTTAGGAACCATGCACATCATATATTAAAATAAATCAAATGTAGAAAAAGGGGAAACAAATATACTGATCTGGTCCTCAAGCAGCTGTGTCGACTGTGCTTAGACACTATGTTAGCTGTCCACCCTAATGCTTCGAGCGAGCACTGCCTGTGGAGTCCACTAAAATGGCAAACTTTAGCAACTTTCTGCATAACACTCGCTTGTTCTATTAGTATGGAACAGTGTAACTTATGGTGCTTTACTTGCAGTGAACACTAGGGCTGTATTCAACTAAGGATTTTCATAGTCGAATCTGATTGGTCAGATTTTCCCTATAGTCGACTGATAGTCGAATCAGATAAAATTTCACCACAAGATGGCGCTAAGGGCGTAGTTAAATTTATTTTTATTTTTTTATATTTTACTTGTTTTTCTAACAAAAGAAAACCTTTTTTTTGTTTTTCTTTTGTCTTTTTTTTTCTAGAAATTAGGATGATTTTATTTGACAAAAGGCTATATATATATAACGAAAACAAAGACATTTCATGTAAAAACTAATGCTTAGCAGCAGCCATGGGCACCCCCATGTGGTCAAAATGGTACATTCGACTATTAGGTTCATAGTCGACTATGGTTCTCCGAATTGAATCGTCTAATCAGCGAATATTGCAGCTCACCCCTAGTGGACACACAGAGTGGCATTTTGCTGTCACAGCTCCTTTAGCATGGTGACCAGCAGGGTCAGCAGGGTCTGTTCTAGACATGGAGCAAAAGTGCAAAGCTCAAACAAAATGAAACACAAGCTGCTTATCACATATGTACCTGAAATATAGATGTGCCTTCAAGGGTATGCAGTGTATGGCAATGTCTCTGCCCTGAGTACTACATGCATCTTCAGATACAGCTGTAGCTTATGGGGCTGTACAAATTCACACTGGCTAAAGCAGTAAGTGACAGTGGCATACAAAAGTAAAAGAAGCAACTATATGAGGACCAGGGCTTAGTGTGGGACTCCTCTTCCTTAGGTGACCAGGCAGTATTAACAATGTTAAACCATAATAATGTACATATTATGTATACTGTTTGTCCAAGTGTTTATTTTAAATGCAATTGTGTTAAATCAACAATATATAAACTCATTTAAATAACCCAGATAGGAACCTTAAAAAGAATCAAGCAGTCAAAAACCAGATACATCTAAACCTTCCAGTTTAAATAAGGGAAAACGCTAACCGGGTATGGAGCAGGTTTGTTGAAACGTATATGTTGCTGTGGTAACTGAGCGAGGCTTAGCTATAGCCTCTTTCGTGGAACTGAATTTGAGCAAAAAAGCCAAGCTTGTATTAAAAAGTATGGCTTACTGAGTTAGCTCGCTTCGTGGAACAGGCTCCAGGTGTCAAAATTAGTAATAATAACCCCAATCAAATAATTGTCAAAATTGCATTTCTTGCATTTTATTGTTTAAGTTTATTGACTGTAGCTCTTACTGTTCTTACTGTTCTTGTCTGAAGAATTGCTTTTGCTTGGCATACAGTTGTTTTACTTACAACAGAATAAATTAAGGTTTCATAAGTTATTATTCATAAGTTCATAAGTTAACAAATCTTAATTTTTTTAAGCAAGGATGGTGGTTACATTGGTGTCTTAGAATTAGTCTGTTTAATTAATTAATTAACTGTTTAACATTACAGCTAGATAGAGGGTTACCATGGTGTGAGGCAAATCAAGGGGTCACAAAATGATACAGTGGTCAAGGCGCCACAGAGCCCTACCATTCATCTACCACATCAAAACTATTGACAAAATGATGTCTAAATTGCAAATGTGCAGTTTTAAGATGCACAGTGAATCTTTTTAAAGAACTCGTATTGTAACTGAGGATTTATCACACACTTCTCTCTCAATTTCAGAGACTTCTTCAAATGTCACATTGAACTGAGAAAATTGAGTCTATTATAAATGTTATTTGAACATGCAATAAATCATTAAACTCTTAGTCATGTGACACATAATCCCAGTAAGATTAAAAATAAATTAAAAATAAATATTAGTACCCGAGTGTGTGTGGTGTGTGTGTGTGTGTGTGTGTGTGTGTGTGTGTGTGTGTGTGTGTGTGTGTGAGTTCATTTCATGTATGTTTCTTTCAGTAATTAAGTTTTTGGTTTATTTTTGCTATATGATTTTAAAGGTAAAATTAAACTTGTGAGTGCTAGATTGTGTTTTTTATTGTTTTATTTTTAAAATCAATTTAAAATCAAATTCTTTAATGAGTACACTTTAGTTAGTTTCCATTCATTTTATTTCTGATTCAGCTCTCTCTTTATCAATCTAGGTTGACTGATGATGCATATGCCATCCTTAATCCTCCATAACGAGGTGTCAAACTTGTATTAGAACCCTTACAAGCTAGTGCTTCTCACACTTTATTGGGGACAACACAAACAGAGCTGGATGAACAGTAAGTTGTTAATGAATCATAAGTGTTGTTCTTTCAGTTTTTTTTTTCTTCATCTGCAGAATGTCTAAGTGCACTATTACTGAATACTATTGACCTATTCATGATGCATTGTAACAGAGATAACTCTGGGGTGTGAGTGGGAGGCAGAGATGTGAATGTGGGGATGTTCCCCAGCCAGTAACACATTGTCCACACCACTGCCAAAAGCAGATAATACAAGACAGTGAGAGCTTAATGTTTGTGACAGCAGGAATTATAGTAGTGTAGTGTGTTAGTTACAGTAGATGACGCAGCTAAAATCATAAATGAAATGGTCAAGATGAACAACGGTATATTAATATATTTATTTCTTCAATCAAGGTTACTTATATAATCATTTAAATAAATAGAATTTAAATGTTATAGTTAGGTGTTTAGCACCTACATACAGTTGTGATCAAATTTATTCAACCCCCACTGAAATAAAGTGTTTTGGCCAGTTTGACATTGATTTGGATCATTTCAGTCATCTTATTTACAATTATATCAAAGAGGCACTTATAAATTAGACAAATATAACATAATATTTATGATGGAATAACCACAAATGTCTTTACTGTGCTCACATCATTATCAGTTTTATTCAACCCCCTAGTGACATTATTTTTTAGTACTTAGTACAACATCCTTTTCCAGTTATGACAGCTTTCAAGTGTGAAGCATAGCTTGACACAAGTGTCTTGCAGCGACCTATGGGTATCTTAGCCCATTCTTCATGGGCAAAAGCCTCCAGTTCAGTCACATTCTTAGGCTTGCGCACTGCAACTGCCTTCTTTAGGTCCCACCAGAGGTTCTCAATTGGATTTAAGTCTGGTGATTGCGATGGCCACTCTAGAATGTTCCAGCCTTTCATGTTCAACCATGCTCTAGTGGACTTGGATGTGTGCTTCGGATCATTGTCTTGTTGGAAGGTCCAACGTCTCCCAAGCCGCAGGTTTGTGACTGACTCCATCACATTTTCCTCCAAGATCTCCTGGTACTGAAGGGAATTCATGGTACCCTGCACACGTTGAAGCTTTCCTGTACCATTAGAAGCAAAACAGCCCCAAAGCATAATTGACCCCCCGCCATGCTTCACAGTAGGTAAGGTGTTCTTTTGTTCATAAGCCTGGTTCTTCCTCCTCCAAACATAGCGCTGGTCCATTGTCCCAAACAGTTCTAATTTAGTTTCATCTGACCACAGTACACTGTCCCAAAACCTTTGTGGCTTGTCCACATGACTTTTGGCATACTGCAGTCGACTTTTCTTGTTCTTTGGAGTCAGCAAGGGGGTGCGCCTGGGAGTTCTGGCATTGAGGTCTTCGTTATGCAGTGCGCACCTTATTGTCTGAGCTGAAACTTCAGTGCCCACATCTGACAGGTCTTTTTTCAGTTCCTTTGCAGTCACGCGGGGATTTTTCTCCACATTACGCTTCAGGTAGCGCACATCAGTCGCGGTCAGGATCTTCTTTCTGCCACGACCAGGTAACGTTTCCACTGTGCCCTTTAGCTTGAACTTGCGAATGATACTTCCGATAGTGTCTCTTGGAATATTTAACAACTTCGCAATCTTTTTATATCCATTGCCATTCTTGTGAAGAGCAATAACCTCTTCTCTTGTCTTCTGGGACCATTCTCTTGCCTTCACCATGCTTGTAAACACACCAGTAGATGTCTTGAAGGAGCTGAGTATCACAGTCCTTTTAAATCTGCCTAATTGGTGCTTATCATGCTTGATTGCTGCTCGTTGACATCCACAGGTGTTTTCAATATCTGATTGAAAACACTGGAATGAACCTCTGTTCTTATGAGTGGTAGTTGTAAAGGGGTTGAATAATTGTGTCAATGAAGAAATCACAAAAAGGCCATTTAATACTTTATGACAAAAACAATTGATGCTATCTTAGTTGCATTTAGTTCTTTAACAAGTCCTTGTAAGATTTCATTATGAACACAATTACAAATGTGCACTGAATTCCATAAAACCCTTCGCAGCATTGGGGGTTGAATAAATTTGATCACAACTGTACTTAGTGTTTAGCACGTTAGCACGTTTGCATCTGGGTGGAGTTTCAATGTTCTCCTTGTGTCTGCGTGGGTTTCCTACGGTTTCCTCCCACAGTTCAAAAACATGGATCAAGGTCAATTGAATTCTCCAAATTACCCTATGTAAACTTGCATATGAAACAAAGAACATGATGATAATGTCAAGAGTTTGAATTAAGCACAAATACAAATGTAAAAAGCAAAATTCTGAATAGATTAGATTTTTAAAGAAGTCTAATTCATAATACAGGTAAAGCCAGTAGAACAGGCTATCAGTAAAAAGACATAAGTTACTGTAATATAGCATTACAAAGCTTATTTATTGGCTTCCCTTTACATTTCAGTTAACTTCTATACTGTAATTGATGAAGCAAAAAATAGAAATTGGTCAGTAATGAAAATTGTATATATGGAAGTCGTATGGTGATCTTTTATTTTTAAACATGTACTTAATACTTAAAGTCTTCACTCCAGATGAAACCTGAAAGGTTACTAATGTTCTATGCATCTAGACAGGTTTTAAAAACCCAGAAATAAATGTAAGTAATAAATGATCAGTAGGAAACTGATTGCATTTGCCACGAAGACTGCAAGAAACTGCATTTAAAGCAGTTCTGATTTTGAAAAGACCCTGAATTTGTGATGAGATCTATTATTCTATGAATAGGACAGATATGTCTCTGAATAATATTCTATTCAAAAATCAGACAAAATGTATTTATGCACATTCTACTCCTGATTTACTTTTGTATTATAAATAAATAGCCTAGGACATTCCTTATGGTTTTATTAATTATTATAATTAAAAAAACAATGACGTGACAAATGGGGGTCAGTTTAGACAATAGTCCAGTCAGAAGTCAGAAGGTTGGGGAGAAACCAGTTAAACTGCAGTATTATTAATATTATTTGTAAATGATCGTGTGTGCAAAATGATTCATTTGATATGTAAATAATTATGAGCTTACCTGCAGCTGATTGCAATTAATGCCTAGATTGATTGATGCACCAACACAAAATACAAAGTTATCAAACTAAGTTAGGTGGCAGTATCTCAAATTAATCATTGTTTCATACAACAAGCTAATTTTAGATTCACCATTTCAATGCATGATTGGGTTTTGAAATATTAACCTCCCAAATGTCAGGTAAAGCTTTTTTATTTAATTTATGTTTTACCCAAATATTTGAGTTTGGCATTAAAATACATAACCAACAAGGTATTTAAAACGACTCCTAGCTAAGTTAATGCTGTTATCCACTTATTTAATTAGAACACAGCCAGCCACTGGTGCACATTTGAAGTTATATTTGCTGATTTGGCAATGCTGGCAATGCTGAACGCAGAACACTAGGAAGAGGAATGTTGAGGTCAGGGATGTTTTTTTTCTATTAATTACATTACTATGAGCATTGTATCTTAAGTAATTTCCAATATTTGCTGCAAGGAAATAGACTTGTAGTTTATGTTAAAGGTTGGTGGGGGAGGTGATTCATGAGGTAGGTGGTCGGGTGGTAAGTGGGGGATGTTGTTAGGCTGCTTTCTATTTTTTATCAGATCACAAATCAGTTTGGTGCAATCGGTTCATAATAGTATATTTCCTAAATATTGGTAACAGGAAATGACAGCATGATTAACTGTTAACACCAATCCATTTTTAAACAGCCCATTTTGGTTTAATGAAGCTTGGCTATTTATTATATAATGTTTAAATTATTTATTTGTAATTGGAGATTTTCATTATTTTGAAATTAACATTGAAATTCATATTGAAACCTGTACACTACTGTGCACTGTTTATATATTTTTACACTGCTATAGCAAAATCAGCTGTATCATGAACACATCACCTTGCAGTTCTTCAGTTCATCTTATTATGCATAGTGTCCTTTACTTTTAGAGTGTCATGTTAAAGATAAAATGTAAAATGTAAACTTAAAAGTTTAATAATAAATAAAGCATTAGATTTTCTCGGTTTCTTTGCATGTTAAACATAATGGCCTCATTACAAACAGGTGTCAATTTAGTCACCGACACTCTTCTAGTTCTAGTTTTGTGTTTCTTATTCCCACTGTAATCTCTCACCATGGAGACATGGGTTCTGGCTAGCTTCATAAGGGAATAGTATTCCCTGTAATCCTTTACTGAGAACAACAGTACTCTAGAGGCCAGCACCACAGCCTAGCGAACTTTTGGATCCCTGTGTTCTGGGAATCATGAAGCAGGAAGCGATAGAAAAGTGGAAATTGAGAATATATACTTTGCAATAAAAAAACTATATGATAAATATTATGTCTTCACAGCCAGGCCCTAAATCTGCCTTGACGATGCGACACTTGAAAAATGTTTTGATGTATTCTGTAATTTATTTTATTTGGGTATTTGTCTTTCAAATGGTTAAAATATCTAACCATAAAAATAAAATTATACAAACATATTTAAAAATAATGTTTAATTAAATGTATAGATGCCTGGAATGTTTATTATTCGTTCCTAATCTAATACATTTTTGTCCAATATCTACAGTATATGATGATGTGTTAACATCACCAACCCTCTAATGCACATATTACAATTACTAATCTATAATACACAGTAACAGTCGTGGGAACAGGGAAAATATTGGACCCTCTATTTTGCCCCATGAATATGCCCCTGAATATGTCCTTCATCTCCCTAATGACTCGAATGCACTCATAAACCTAATATTTGGCCTTTTTCTCCTCCTATCTGGGGGCCTCATCTTCATCCTTTCAGCCATCCTCTCGTTCTTTTACACACACTGTTTTGGTACTGTTTTACTTCTGCTGACCTTCATTCCCCTTTTCTCCAATGCATCCTTCCATCTCTTCAAACCTGCTGCCTTCTCTTCCAACAGATTACAATGTCAACCGCAAACATCATGTTCCTTGGAGACTCGTGCCTAACCTCATGCGTCAGCCTTTTCATGACATTGCAAACAATAAAGGCTGAGAGCTGACCCTCAATGTAGCTCCACCTCTAATTTAAACCTGTTTTTCCTTCTGCACCTGTACCTACTACACTGTCCTTATACAAATCATGAACCACCTTTACGTACTTCTCTGTCTTTTCTGATTTCCTCAGACAGCTTGTTCGTGGACATCCTATTAAAAGTTTTGTGTAGATCTATGAATACACCGTTCAGATCATTCTGATGTTCTGTATACTCCGTCAGCATTCTCAATCCAACTTAGCATCAGGGGTCGATTTTCCTGGCATAAAACCAAATGGCTACTTACAACTCTGTCCCTCTTTCTCAACCTACTACTCTTTTTCAGATCTTCTTGGTGTGGCTAGTCAACTATATGCCTCTGGCATCTTCACTCTTTCCTTCATTTAAAGATTTGGAATTAAGTTAAAAAAATATGCAGTACCATTACCATCTCTCCTAAACATTTCCATCTTCTGCTGGTATATCATCTTTTTTCATCTCAATCTCAATTTCATCTCAATTTTTCAACTGGCTTGAAACTTCTTTCTACAAATCTATTTTTTACAACGCGTAACAAAGTCACTGCTGGTCTGGAGAAAGAAAGAAACAGGATGACTATATACCAAAAACCCAAACACATGACCAGACAAGAAACCAATAGGAAAACTCAGTTAATAAACTAACAAGAAATTAGTAAATGAGTTAATTAACTGAAAATGGAATACAAATAGAAAAGAAGGTAAGGAGTCTTCTTATCTGCTTTACTACCAAAAACACAATGTTCTGATGCTGTTCAACTAGCTATTTGCTGCCACCCCATTCAAGTATCCTAATTTAATAGGACTTTCATATGTAAATGTTGCATTTGTGTAACTTGAATCTCTGATATTCCAGATATTATGTCCATATTTTTGTTTAATTATGTATTTAAACTGTTCATACCAAGTCAAATAACAGTGCACAGTCAGTGTCAAGCAAACCCACTACTGTTATAATTATATGAATGTTTTAAAATCCTGTTGATTGGGACATCATTACTAAACCATGTTTTTTTCCCTTACTGCTCTGTTTTTTTGTAAGAAGGTTCACAGCAGTAGAGCAGGTTCTGACAATCACAGCTTGCAGAGCTCAAAACAAACCCTGCACATCCCTCCTACCCAAAGCTACTCTAAATTGCATTCAGCTCACCCATCTTCTTAGTCAGCAGCTTCGCTATAAAATAGAAATCTGAGCAAATAAAAGAGAGCAAAATCTTGTATCCTTTTTGTTTTACTTATTGGTCTTACTCTTTGACACCTTCTTTATCTTTGTCGTTCTGTCTATGTCTCTCTCACTCTCTCTCACACATATAAACAAGTATAATGTTGTGTGAACCTAGTAGGTGACAGTGTAGGCAAAAAACTGGTAAATAAAACTATAATTGAATGGAGTGTTGGTGTAGGTGAAGTATAATTTTATTCTGCCTCAGTTATGCTAGGTGACCATCTGGTACTGTTGAATGAATAATGTAGGTCTCACTAAAAATTCTCAAAATAAGGTTTTGTCTGTGCTTAGATTAAAATTGAACCATACCAGTCTAATTTTAAGGATGAAGAAGCTAGTATGTAAATAATCATATATTTGTATGTAAATAAGCATATATTAACTTAACTTTGATATTATTTATATTAAAACAGTGTTTCAAAATCGTTTTAATAAAACATAACCCTTAAAAAATAATATTCTATTGTAATGTCCCAAAAAAATCTAAACAAAAGCAATATTATTATGTGAACCAAATTACTTTAGAAAACATGAAATTATACACAAGGTAATACTTCTATCCATCCATTATCTTCCGCTTTATCCTCTACTAGGATTGTGGTAGGGTTCCCCATGCCCATCCAGGGGAGAGGGTTTCGGGAGCAATCAGCAGCAGATACACCCAGGACAGGGCGCTGGGCACAATCTATCGCTGGGCACACTCACACACACTCTATATGGAGCAATTTTTGGAGAATCCAACTGACCTTGATCCATGTTTTTGGACTGTGGGAGAAAACCCATGCAGACACGGGAAGAACATGGAAACATGGAAAATCTTTAACCGAGAATCCCTAGTAGAGGATAAAGTGGAAGATAATGGATGGATGGATGGATGTATTACTTAATTTGTTTCATTTCTACTTCAAAAGTTCGATTGAAAATTTACTAGGTCAAATGAAAAGGTGAATGTAAGTTAATAGAGCTTTATTGTCATTGTCCATGATACAACGAAATTCCAAGTTTCTAGTTAGTAGTGGTTATCGCAGAAAGTTGTTAATTTTAATCTAGTTGTTTCATCCTATTTTACTTTCAACTCATAAAATTATACCTACATAACATAGAAATTATTTATATTACCAAATGAAAACCATCCATCCATTATCTTCCGCTTTATCCTCTATTATAGTCATGGTGGGGTTCTCCATGCCCATCCAGGGGAGAACGTCTCATGCGCTGGGCAGATACACCCAGGACAGGGCGCCAATCTATCTCTGGGCACACACTCACTCACAAAGACCTGCACACAAACACACTCTATAGGGGGCAATTTCGAGAACTCAATTGACTTGATCCATGTTTTTGGACTGTGGGAGGAAACCGGAGAACCCAGAGGAAAACCCACGCAGACGTGGGGAGAACATG
Source organism: Corydoras sp. C115 (assembly GCA_019802505.1). NCBI lineage: Eukaryota > Metazoa > Chordata > Actinopteri > Siluriformes > Callichthyidae > Corydoras > Corydoras sp. C115. Next base: position 9,121,001 of record JAFMOC010000001.1, read on the forward strand.
GAAACTCCACCCAGATGGGGATTCGAACTGGGAATCCCTAGACGAGAGGCGAACGTGCTAACCACTAATCCACCGTGCCGCCACCAATTGAAACCATTAACAATACAGTATATTAATTCCTTAAAACCAGGTGTGTACATGTCTCACATGACTTAATTTATTATGTATAGACTCTGTTTCTTGAGCATTTAATTATTTTATTATGTAATAATTCATCATAAATAAAACCAAATTAACATATGCTTATTTGTTCCATATTTTTTGTTGTCCTATGAAAAACACCTTTAAGTCATTTTAAACACTAATAAGGCATGCCTAAATACACTATACACTGGAGTGACATGAGTGTAAATAATTATAATGAATTTTTCTTTCAATTTACAATGTTTTACCTATAACGGTTTAGTTAAAGAAACACTTTTTAACAGAAAACGTTTAGAAAAAAAAATTACATTAATGAGAAAAAACAAAAATTAAAGTGCCAATACAATTTTATAATTATACTTTTAACTTATTAATTTAAAAAAAATACTTTTTGTATTATGGAAAACTGAGTAAGTAAGTAGCGAATGGTTGAAATTTTGACTTAACTACATGAAACATTAAGGATTGTGTTATTATTTTTGCGCTTATTCTGAGTGAATGTTGAACTCCACCAGGGCTGTACCTTTTCTTCACTTCTGTTTGTAATTTTCATGGTCATAATTTTAAAGAACAGTCGAAAAGTGAATGGTGTCTACTATAGTGACCTCAAAATTTTTCTTTGAAAATTGTGTGATTCTTTGAAGTCATCATACTGTGAACTCCAGAAATGGTCTGCAACCATGTGAAAGTGCAGAAGTGTAATGGTTGTGATGTGGATCAACACCTGATGCCATGATCCCATGCTGGAAAAGGTGAATTACTGCCTTGGGTAGAAGAGTTGAAGTATCTTGTTCACAAATGAAGATGACATAGCACCCGAGAAAGATAGGCCAATCAGAAGGATTGTTACAGTTATTGTATCAAACAGTCATGATGTCAAAGCTGGTAATTTACCTGTGGATATTTGTTTTAATTTTCACATATGGTCACAAGCTCTGTGTTGTGTCTGAAATAATAAGACTGTAGAGACAAATGACAGATGCACCCATGTGAATACAGTGAGTGCTTTGTGTAGACCTGGTAAACCTCTGTCATAGATAAATATCAACATGACTTTTACATATGACATACTTTAAATTCACAGCACACCTGTTAACCTGAGTCCTGTTATGATTTGTACGATAAAAATGTCTTATATAATTCATGAAAACACTGATCTGAATGTTCAGTCATTAGTCACAAACAACATGTGTCAGATTTCAGAATGTGTCAGTACCATGTATGGACTTGGTCCAGATAAGAACTAAACACTGATTTTGATTGTTTCCATATAATATCATGTTCATATGCTTGGTACCATAAAATAGGTATCAAATATGTAAGCATTCTCATTAAAATAGTAGAAGTAGAATAAAAAAATTTTGCTACAGTACGAACCTAGTTTCAAATACTATTCCTGCTCTCTTGGTTCAAACCATTGTAGACACAGTTCAAGGTGTCAATCTTATGAAAGAAATTCTCTTTGTACACTGAATACTGTTTTGTAAAGGACATTTGGTAAACAATAAATGAGCAAAACAAATGCAAACAAAAAAAAAAAAAACCTCCTGCTTGATGAAGGTGGGCAAAATTATGACTTTGCAATTAATTATGCGTATACTGTAAATATAAGAAAAATATTTTGTTTGTATAGTAAAATTCATGAAGGTCAACAGCATTTTAGCACTGATTTGTTGCATTTTCTGTTTTTGGACACTTTTTTTTGTTAAATAGAAATAGAAATAAGGAAAGATGTTTATTAAATGTGTCTTGTGTTTATTTCAATCGCAGAGAAGATTAAAGATTTTAAATAATTTTAGCAAATTAAAGGCAAAAAATAAATAAATAATGTCATTCCAGTATTTTATAATATGTAGATCAGCTTTACACTTTAATTTTCTATGGATATTGGATTATAGATAAGTCTTTCCACGTACTTAAATTGTGTGCATTGGTCAGTTTATTTAAAGTTCTTACTATTTAATTAAAATTTCTGTTTGGTTTTGTTACATACTCTTAATTTTCAGATTGTCCTGTTTTAGGTCTGCCTTCAATTAGGTGCAGAGGTTAAACAAATTCATTCATTCATTATCTCCCGCTTTATCCCTATTAGGGTCGCTGTGGGGTTCCCCATGCCCATCCAGGGAGAACGTCTCGGGCGCTGGGCAGATACACCCAGGACAGGGCGCCAATCCATCACTGGGCACACACACACTCACACAGACACACTTTATATGGGGAAATTTTGAGAATTCAGTTGACTTGATCCATGTTTTTGGACTGTGGGAGGAAACCAGAGAACCCGGAGGAAACCCACGCAGACACGGGGAGAACATGGAAACTCCACACAGATGGGGATTCGAACCGGGAATCCCTAGTGCTGAGAGGCGAACATGCTAACCACTAAGCCACGTGCCGCCGGTTAAACAAATTAAATAAAAAATAATTTAATTAGACAAATCAATCAATAATATCAATGGCAAATGTTTTCACCACAATATGTATCTTTTAAGGTGATGACTATCACCTTTGGCCTGCACCATACATGATATATTGCAATAATGACAAAAGTTATATTTGTAGAAAAGTACATTTAACTGTAAGTTTTTGAGTTTTATTTTACATATAAATATGTTGTTTTTCATATAAAAATGAAAATATATTAAATTCATATTTTTCTGGCTATGTGTGTGCTGTATCAGTGGTACCAATAGCACATCACATAATGATTTGTAGTGATTAATCAGCTAATTTAAATAGCCAAATAAATCTTGACTAGTACCCTTATAAGGATTAGTGTTATAAATTTTCAAAAACACTGGAAAAAATTGTGTTATTGGTAGGCTTTATTTCAGATATCGTAATGAAAATTTGTGAAACATGCATGCAAAATAGTGTTTTCAAAGTCATACATCTGAATAATGCATTGTACACAATCAGCTTTGTGCACCACTGGAGTTCCATTTGACAAAAATCATCAAAATATCTGGATCAAGCTTAAGTCCTCTGCTAATGATCCACTAATGACGTTACAAAAATTAATGTACTTATATGAAAAGCATTTAGATGCTGTAAATGATGCCCTTAACTTCAACCATTTTAAATTATTTGAAAAATCATAAAGAAGAAGAAATTAAACAGTATATAAACATAAGGATTAGCATTTTTGGATGTTGTTTTTTTTTTGTTACATTGAAAGCAGAGTATGGTGATTGCAACTAGACCATGAAATGAAACCACATAACATCATTACAATCTGAAATTACATTTTTCCTACTAAGCCAGGTCTCATAGAAGATGTCTTCTGTAAAACCTAAACAATCAGACATTGCACTCTTCTGCAAAGACCAGATATTATTTTTACACATTTCCCCATTACCAGTGATACATGGACAACTACTTGTCAAATGAAAAATGTGCTTTTGATCCTCCAGACTTTTATATCATTTGTCTCTTGAAGATACTCAAAATGACAGGTGCTGTTGTGCAATGATGAAACCCAATTTATAGTTTTTATGAGTCCTCTTTGGCACTAAGGGCAGCAGATGATGATGATCCTGTTAAATTAACATTTCAGATTTGTTTAAAAAGCAGATTGGGGCATATATGCATCACATAGATATAAAAGCTAGTGGTACAAATCACCCTTTTGTTGCTCGTTATCCTGCCTGTAACCAAAGAAGCTAATATACTCATAATCCTCTGACTTTTGTTTACTAGTATTTCTGCACAATTTCATGTTTATGTACCTATATACTATACCTCAGTATTATTCTGTAAGTGCCTTGAGCATGAACAGTTCTGTTAAGCTGCTTTGAGACAAAGTTTTAAATAATATATATAAATACTGAGTTAAATAAAATTTTGAAATCTTGGGTTTAAATTCTAGCCGTCAGCAGGTAAATCTCATCCTCAGATCTGAGAGGCGGACAAGCTAACTACTCTGCAACCATTTGCCCCAGCATGTAAATATTATGTTTCATTTACTTGCTAAATTTTAAAATACTTAACTTAATATCTGCAGTGATGCATTCCACTTGGTATTTGCTATTTGATATTTTTTGAAAACACTGCTTAGTAAAAAATGCTTTTTTTCCCTCGCTCTTGGTATTGTCTGTTTATTGTGTATGCACAGATTTTCACATTGTCAAGGGATTAATGGAACAATTAGGCATGAGAGGGCGTGCATTGTTGTGAACAAACTCACAATGATACACAGCATTAAATGTTTTCTTGCTCTATAATGTGCTTCATGAATGTGTTTATCAAGAGAGAAAAAAAAAAAAGGTTACTAAACTGGTTTTCCGTGATGTCATCTAGTCCGGTTTTTATGCTGAACATTGATTATACTTTTTTTTTTTTTTAAAGTTAAAAAAATATATTATTTTGGAAAATTTGAACACAATGTGAAAATGTTTTAAGATCTCCACTGACACTTATGAGGAGACACATGTGAGATTACTGAGGTCTTTATCTCAGGAGACATATTTAAGCAGCAGAAGACTTATGCTAGAGTCTCCATTGTCTTTCCATTTGATCTCATTGTTGTCTAGGAGAAACTACAGACAAATTAATGAGATCTCCTTTGTGATTTTTCTTTCCCCAGGGTTATGTTGCTTTGCTACAAATAAAAGTAAATCATTTATAAAACATGGACAAAACAAAACTACTTTTCAAATGCAAAATGCCCACTCTTAAATTTATGGGTTACATGCATGTTGAATTATGAGAGGTGATCACACCATTAGTGATAAAGCATTATATTGTAGCTACTTATTTTTGAGCACAGTTTAAAGTTAGAAAATCAGCACAGCATATGCCAAAAGGAAAGATGTGAATTTTGGTGACACATAAGAAAATTACAGAAAAAATATGAATGCTCAATAAAATATGTATTACAGAGATTTTCAATCATAGTTGTTTTTATTATTATTAAACAGGCAGATACTTAGCACAGCCCATCTTTAGACACTGTTGGCTGTACTTTAATTTAAACAGCTGGTGCATATTGATACAACTCTTTATAATGCTTTTTATTTAAATATGATGCATATATTTAAGTTTTTTTATCTAGAAGACTTTGCTTTTAATGTTTCAAATACCTGCTATTTTTAAATAAAGCACACATGTAAAAGTAGATAAAATCCAGGTTTAACACCCCACAAATCCCACTTTTCCTTCTAGTTTAAACTTTGTTACCTTGGCCTTAAAACACATCAATAGCATTTTTTCTTCCTGTTACTATTGATTTAAAGAACACATAATACAATTATAACTAAATTCAACAATACACATTACCCTCCAGGCCATGTAATTTTTTACTTGATTCTGTTTCAAGGGAACAGGGGAATAATATTAGCTGGTTAGTTATCCCCACAGGGTTTAAAGTTACATACCACCTGTCGCTTGTTCCAGGTTGTGGCAGCATATTAGCAAAAACAAAGCTGACAAGGAACCTGGGCAGCTGGGGATTTGTTGTGGAATAACAGTGATTATGACCAGTTTATTGCAAATATTGTTTGACACATTTAAGATAAACAACTCATTTACTGTTTTCAGAATTCTTAAATGAATTTTACTTTTACTTTTTCTTTTACAGTGCCTAGTTATTTACAAACTTACATATTCACACATGTTTTCAGTCCTACATGTTCTTCTGAATGGTTGTATCTTAACACGCACCTCACTTTTTTTTTCTTTCTTTTTTTATTTTTATTTTTATCTTTTTTACTTATTTCTGTTCTTTTATTAAGTTTTTATCTATTTTTATTCTTTTCTACATCTGTATTTTTAGTAAATAGTAAAAAGTTCTCTTAACTCTAAATTCTCACTGGGAGTTCCTGTTCATAGTTATATATACTATGATATATATATATATATATATATATATATATATATATATATATATATATATATATATATATATATATATATATATATTTAGTTATATATATTTAGTTATATATATTTAGTTATATATATATATATATATATATATATATATATATATATATATAGTCATCATGCTGTTCATGAACCACTGAATGTAATTGCTTTCAATGTATTACCACTGTTTCAAAAGCCTTTTCAGTCCACTGCTTTCTGGTTGAAAAAAAGCATTGGGGTGATTTTTGGTTTAGACTCTGCTTTTTATAATACTGTTAAACCTTTTACATCAAAGATTTTATTTGCACTACCACTTGATCCATTGTAAGCAATGTTGCTTTTTTGTCTGTCTGCTATTTACAAATAGGTTTTCCTTATTCACTTGCTGCTTAGTCATATTATTGTACCTGAAGTTACAGTTGAATAGATCTGCACTATTCATATTTAGTATTTGGTAGTATGCCATTTGCTATTACAACAATTTTCCATTTGTACATGTCATGTGCCAAGCAAAATGATAAACTGTGTAATATGGTTCATTGTATTACAGTGTGCTTTGACTACACAACAAATATTGATCTCTATCCTCTTTCTCAGATGTTCAGACTCTGTATGCAAGTGCTTGAAAATGAACAGCTGTCTGTCTGTATGTCAAAACCACTTAATAAACACCACCCCCATAGAAATCCAACTCTTGTGAAATATTTACTGTTCTTTTAATTGCATCCTCTGTATTTTAAACCTGTCTGCACCTATCTTCACCTTCAAAATTATAATAATAGCTGTTGGTTTCAATAAGAATTGTTGACCATTTATCATACTGCACATTAATTTATTGTGCATCATTCAAAACAGGTATATTATACAATATATAGACACAAATATTTAAACACACAATTTAATTAGTAATATCAGGCGTTAAAACAATTTGATAAAAAAGCTTTCAAGAAAAACTTGAAAGAAAACTACTAAAAAACTAATGATGGTGAGTGAAACCTCCAAAAATTTAAAATATTATGACACATCAATAATAATGGATGTACAGTGTTTTACACTAAGGGAAATTTTGAGAATTGAGTGCTGGAATAAGAACCAGCATTATTTCCCACAGTCTGAATATAATATTTTAATCTGTCTGAAATGCAGAACTTTGGAATAATCCAAATATTACGTAAAGTAAATGTTTATAAAGGCTTGTACTTATACTTATTTTCTTGGAAAAGCATAATGACTATTCCCCTGACAATTAAGTGTTATTGCAAAAGTCAAAATTTTTATTTTCTTGCTTTTAGTTTGGCCCTTACACATGCTGATCATTTTGGTACTATTAAGATCAGAGAAATCGTGATCAAAGTAGAACTTTAACACATCACCATAAATCACAGCACTAGTTCTCCTACCATAGTAAGCCTCTGGATTTTTCAAAAAGCAATTCAAACATCGGTCCCTGGGCACAGTTTTTATATCACTGTCTACTTATCATCAGTCATTGGATATGGGGATTGTATTTACCAAGTCAAAAGACAGGTTTGGGAGCTTTCCTTGGCACTCTCCTCAGATCATCTAACTCACTGTCACACTTGTCTCTTTAGTGATTGTTCATTGTTAATGTCAGTGACTAAGATGCCGTTTCATTTGGGAGGAAATTGAATCTTGTGCTTGTCAAAAGCTGCAAAATTGGCCTTTGCTGCTGTGTCACACCAACCTGAAAGTGTCTTAGGCTAAATCATTTTAATTAAGACTTCACACAAGGAAATATCCAAGAGGGAACGTATACCACTTTTAGTTAACCTGTTGGGCAAGACCCCTGCTCTTGTCCTTGCATATCTGAATGTTATTTGTTTCTTACCTTTCAAGGTAAAGCTTACTTGAACTCTGTCAGTGATGAGCATTAATATGTATATTTGATCAGTCAGCCGGGTATAGGTCAAGGTCTGCACTTGTAAAACTGAATATGGTTGATTAAATTTTAATGAATTGAAACTACAGACATTTACAAAGCAAGACTCATGAGCACATGACCACAAGTGCCATATTGGTTAAGTAAATTCTGTTGCATTGCATTACAATATTTGTTCTTTTTCGACAACATCATTTAATGTCTTTAACAAATAATAATTTATTTTCATCATAATTTGGTTCTTTTGACAGGTCTTGTTTTGAATATCACATACTATAACTTCAGAAAACATAGTTTTAGTTTCCATTACATAATGTTTTGTCCACAAGAATTAGCACTAACTTAACTTAGTGATGAAGAGGAAATACAAACACATTTTTTCAGATCTTTAGGTTTACAGGTTTATGTAGCTGGGGTACAAATGTTTGTGAAGGTCACAGCCATATTTTCGTACATTTAAATTTAATAATTTAGCAGATGCTTTATACCATAGCGAATTACAAATGAGAGAACAGCACAAGTCATTAGTTAAAAAAGAACCAGCTACACTGTAGTGTTGATAATGCGCCAATCTGGTAACAATCTAGATTCCCCCTTCCGAATTTTTTTAATAAATATTTGTTTTTAAATAGAAGTGTATCTGCTTTCGTAAACTTTACCTACTGGACATCACACAAGTAATATTAATTATTTTGTTAGTTTGTTTTGTCTTATAAAGTAAAATATAGCTTATTTTAGCTTATTAGTAAAGCTCATTTTTTGATTTTAGAACTGATTACCATTCAGATTAATCTCAGTATTTAAATGGTACATGTTTCTAAATTTGCATTTAAGGTTTGCCATTGTATAAATTTCCCTGATTACTGAACAAAGAGTGAAAGAAACATGCTTAGCTGTAAAAGATGGCTATTAAATTCTAAAGGTCAATTCTTACAATTTGTCAGAAACTCTGAAACTTCACAGAGTGGGTTTCTCATCTCTAAGCAAAGCAAAAATGTAATTGCTGGCTAAATCACTTTATAACTTGCTGTATTATCTCATGACACAAACCTACTGTGTATATATATATATATATATATATATATATATATATATATATATATATATATATATATAATGGGTTAAGATCTTAGAGTTTGCTGTAGTTGTGGCTGTAGTTGTACCTAGCTTTGGACCAGAAGCTTGCTGAAATGGCATTGTTTTGGTGCTTAAATATAGCCTGGACTGTATTTTAATCTCGGGAAGTTACTTTGAATAAGTCAGTCATATTTAATGCTCTAAATTTAAACACTAACAATATTCCAATATACAATGACTAAAGAAATGTTATTGCTTTTTTTCTCTCTTCACATTTATTGTTGAAACAGCATGATGGAATGTCAATTATAAAATCAGATTACACACAGACAAGAATAACTACATCTTGGTTTTAGTTATGGTCATATCTTCTCAACTTTCAGTTTGTTACCAATTGGTTTAGTGATTTATTGCAACTCTTCATAAGCAACATGCATGCGGTTTCTATGTGATCATCAATGTATCATTGCCCTTTTGGTCCAGAGGCATCCTTGATGTCAGACCTTCAGCTACACCAATATGCCAGCTGGAACCTTTCTAACCCTTTTAAAGCACTATTCATGTGCTAGCTGATGTCTGGACTTTAAACTGCTCTTCTTTTTTTACGTACCATGAATAAAATAATCTAAAAACCTTTTGATTTAAGTCTTATTTTGTTGCTAGATTTTTTTTGTTCTTTGCTTGCCCTAAACAGATTTCATACAGAATCTGTAGGCTACCTACATCCCCAATTTTTTTTGTCATCACGCTATCTTGCAAATTCCAATCAGATACTTATATTTGTTTAGTAAACACTTGCCTTTTCTGTAGCAGTCTTAAAACCTTGGAACAAGACTTTCAATTGTTCTTATTGTGCAGATTTCAGCTAAAACTAAAACTCTCCTCATGAAAAATGGGATCTGTTATTAATATAAGCCTGAATGTCTCACTTCACACACTAGTTCATCCAAATCACACTATGACAGTTTTACATTGACTTAATCTCATATCGTAGTGTTTTTGTTTTGTTATTTTTACCCTTACCAACCATCAAAAATGATTCCCCAGTGAGCATGGTGGGCAGACAGAAAAGAGGCTGATCCAGATGATGTAACTTTCATTTACCATTTACATATGCCATCCTGCTAGCCATGAAATTGCATGCACAGATGTATTTTTATTCTTATTTTTTTAAAAAGATTGGATCAATGTTATGTATAAATCATTAAAAAGCAGAAAGTTATCAAGTGGTTTATGTATTTTTTATTAGGCTAGACTCTGACCATGTAATATCTCTGTCTCTGTGACTACATGTAGCTTTGCTGTTCAGAGGTTAATCATTAACTTTCTTTTACTACCTGCTGACTTCCTAATGAACAATTAATGGAGCAGTAGAAGGCTTTAAATGTGCAGTGGCAGGATATAAAAGTGTCTGTGTGTGTCATAGACATCAAAACAAGGATAATGAAATATGTTTAAATTAGTGACATGGAAATATGAGCTTTTTAAGTCTCTATGGCTGCATATTATACATTCAACAGAGCATGTATATTCAAAAACAAAAAACAAACACATTTAGTATTGTGAATCTTAATTGTTCAATTGTTCAATTCACTCTCTGTTTCTATTAACAGCTACGAGCACACACACAGATCCTATTGATCAAGGAGCAATTTTTAACCCACTCATTAAAGCCGGCTTTTAGATTGCTTCTATCTACCAATGACTTCCACACCAATGAACCAACCAATACAACACACTAGACATAACAGAGACAACAACATACTTTGTGTTTTTAAAACAGAAACCTACATAAATATCCTAATGGAAATTCTACTTGCAGACTTTCAGTAGACTTACCCCTCTACCTCACCTCACATAGACTGTTGGATTAATCGTGACCCTCTGAATTGATTCTGGAAAGGGTGCTGCAAAGCAACTTGCAGCTCTTCAGATCTGACAATGTTGGAGTTCACTGAGAGTGAGGGAGTACATTTATTAAATTTGATGTAGAGACATTATGAATGCTATTTTACTTTATATACTGGCATATGTGTTTTGTGCATTTTATTGTGCATAATATACTGTGCATGTGTGCATTGGCCATTGGAAGATGAGCAATTTTAACCATGAAAATATCTTCACGGTTTATGATTTTTTAAAAATTGTCAAGAAATCATTCCCCACTTCATTATACCACTTGTACTCTGGGTGGCCATTTGGTTCACATTGTGGACACTAAATACTTATCCTATCAACTTTTTACCAATTGTGTAACAAGACTTATTTGAACATCTAAACACCTGTCTATATTTGGTATGTCTTTACTGAAGGAGCTGTTGTATAATTCATTGTTAGAGAATAACTAAGTTCACCCTAAATTCACAATCATAATAAAGTTTGAATGGCAAATTTTGTTATGTTGATGCTTGATTTAATTATTGACTTAATCATGAGTTTGTGTTTTATTACAGCAAAAAAATTATATAAAAAATATATATGTAAAATAATAATCAAATAGAAGTAGTAAATTCATTTCTATTTTTTTGTAAGTTTGATCTGCTATATTTTGATCTGTGTGTGATTAATAATGCCCCCAACACTCTAGATGTAATTGTCTGACAAAAATTATGTGCAAGTCCAGAATCCATTTTGGGCAGTAAATACAGAGACAGATTTTAATTTAGTGAGTACTGGTTCGTAGTGCACGATATAAATCACTGAGAAGCCATGGCTGTGTATTATGTGTATTATTAACAAAATTGTCTGATTAAAATGTAAAAATACATAGCCGTGGCAAAGACACGAACCATATAAGATAAATCAAAAATATTTTAAATTAAATTTATATATAATGTTTAATAGGTGATTTGCATTTAACAAATAAACAATTATTTTTTATAATTGTGCATTTCATAAATAAACATATAGGTTCAGATTTTTTAGCACACGTATTAACCATTAAATTACCTGATGAGTACTAAAAAATTAAATATAAAGGTTTATTCCTCTGTTGAGAAACACAATGAGAATAACACAAAGAAACTAATCAATTAAAAATTATTATGACATCATAGCAAGAACCCCCCAACCTCCTTCCATTTGTCTGTTCTTCCTGTCACTCTCGCTCACTTTTCCTCTCTTCTCTCTCTCTTTCTCTTTCTCTCTCTGTCTCTTTCTCTCTCTCTCTCTCTTTCTCTTTCTCTCTCTGTCTCTTTCTCTCTCTCTCTCTCTCTCTCTCTCTCTCTTTCTCGCTCTCTCTCTCTCTCTCGCCTAACATCTTGGGAAGTACTGAGTAATGGCTTTCTGGAAGAAGGAGATTAAGTTGGCATCATGCACATTAGGATCCTGTTCATTACAGATTGTCCTTAGCTTGTCAAAAGAAACACTGTATTATTGAATTGTCTTATCTTGGCTTCTTTACTGTGTTAATCCATTCAGAGTGAAGGCCTTTGGTAATTTGAAAATAAGTGATTATAAAACTTATTTGAAACATGTTTACTAACACGAGTAATAATAATACATTATTGCTAAATCCATGGTTGGCATAATGCAAAATGTTGGGGGCATAATACAAAAGATAGTAAAATATGTTCTTTAGGTTAAATTAAATTCCTATAATATCATTTTTCCATATTTAACCAAAACACTTAACCTTATCAATAATCCAGAGAGGTGACTTAATAGGAGAACAAATAGACTTCCTGGACTTTTGACCAAAAGTTAGGTTGTAACTAATCCATCATTATAAGGCTGCCAGTGCTGGTGTAACGGGTGCCTAGGGCACCCGTCCCTCGGCCGTTTGTGTGTGGGTGTTTTTGGTTTCTGTGTCTGTTTCTGTGTTGTTAATTAGCTGTCTCGTGTTAGTATTTTGAGTTAATTAGCGTCGCGGGTTCATTGGTTGGTTGGGTTCACGTGGTGTCTTAGGTTAGGGTATTTAGTTCCGGGGTTTTAGGTATTTGGTGCGCGTCTTTGTATGTTTGTCACCGTGTCCTTTATGTGCCTGTTTGATGTGTTGCACCTTGATTAAAGATTCCTGTTCTTTGTTCTACCTGCGTGCCTGGCTCCCTTCTGCGTGTTAGAGCGCCGCGGCTCTGCGCGATATTTGCGCAGCCGCATCTAGATCACAGGTGGGCAGCGTGACAGAAAAGACGCGCCAATCGTTTTGGGAGTCCAGAGCCCAGGTAGGCTATTTTTAAATTTTTCTTTGGGGGGGCCGTATAGCCTCGTACTCGCGGCGCGCTCCGCGAGTGCGTTGTGATGCGGAGCCCGCCCTCCCGGAGCCGGGGGAACGGCTCAAACAGCGCGATGGCGGAGTGGAGCGACTCCGATGAGGAATGGTTGTGGAGGTACGGGTTCGAGGCGCTCTGCGCAGAGGAAAATCTGGACATTGTCCAGATTTCCGATGACGAGGCGGGCGAACCTTACCTGTATGGGCACATTCTGCCCGTACACACCCTCCGCAACACTGAGGAGTTCTGGACGGAGGGTCCGGTCCGGTTTGTTAAACCCCCGGTGGCGAGACTCAGACGCAGAGCGCGGCGACGGCGTGGGCTGAAGCCGCAGCGGGCGCACAGCGCAGCCGCGGAGCGCGAAGCATGGACTGCGGGGCAGTCACGTGACGCGACCGCGCCGGTCCGTGCCGCGTCTGGGTCGCGCTGTGAGGGGGCGGTACCGGAGCCGCCGCCTGAGTGCGCGAGTGTTTTGTGTCCCCCGTCCTCCTATTTGTCGTCTGACCTGTCTGTCGTCCCCATGTCCGATATGTTTGTCTCGTTGTGTTTGGGTGTTTCGGTGGGGGTTTATATGTTTTGTGTCCAGGATGGAGAGCCGGAGGTGCCGGCCGAGGTCATGCCAGCGCGCGTGCCCGCCGAGGTCCGCGCAGCCTGCGTGCCCGCCGAGGTCCGCCCAGCGTGCGTGCCCGCCGAGGTCCGCCCAGTGTGTGTGCCCGCCGAGGTCCGCGCAGCCTGCGTGCCCGCCGAGGTCCGCGCAGCCTGCGTGCCCGCCGAGGTCCGCCCAGCGTGCGTGCCCGCCGAGGTCCGCGCAGCCTGCGTGCCCGCCGAGGTCCGCGCAGCCTGCGTGCCCGCCGAGGTCCGCCCAGCGTGCGTGCCCGCCGAGGTCCATCCTGCCTGCGTGCCCGCCGAGGTCCTACCAGCGTGCGTACCCGCCGAGTTCCTGCCAGCGTGCGTGCCCGCCGAGGTCCGCCCAGTGTGTGTGCCCGCCGAGGTCCGCGCAGCCTGCGTGCCCGCCGAGGTCCGCGCAGCCTGCGTGCCCGCCGAGGTCCGCCCAGCGTGCGTGCCCGCAGAGGTCCATCCTGCCTGCGTGCCCGCCGAGGTCCTACCAGCGTGCGTACCCGCCGAGTTCCTGCCAGCGTGCGTGCCCATCCCGAAGCCCAGGGGCGTCACGCCGCCCATCCCAATGTCCAGGGGCGTCACGCCGCCCATCCCGAAATCCAGGGGCGTCACGCCGCCCATCCCGAAGCCCAGGGGGCGTCACGCCGCCGCCCAGCCCGAGCAGCAGGGGCCGCACGCCGCCGCCCAGCCCGAGCAGCAGGGGCCGCACGCCGCCGCCCAGCCCGAGCAGCAGGGGCCGCACGCCGCCGCCCAGCCCGAGCAGCAGGGGCCGCACGCCGCCGCCCAGCCCGAGCAGCAGGGGCCGCACGCCGCCGCCCAGCCCGAGCAGCAGGGGCCGCACGCCGCCGCCCAGCCCGAGCAGCAGGGGCCGCACGCCACCGCCCAGCCCGAGCAGCAGGGGCCGCACGCCGCCGCCCAGCCCGAGCAGCAGGGGCCGACGCCGCCGCCCAGCCGGAGCAGCAGGGGCCGCACGCCGCCTCCCAGCCGGAGCAGCAGGGGCCGCACGCCGCCGCCCAGCCCGAGCAGCAGGGGCCGCACGCCGCCGCCCAGCCCGAGCAGCAGGGGCCGCACGCCGCCGCCCAGCCCGAGCAGCAGGGGCCGCACGCCGCCGCCCAGCCCGAGCAGCAGGGGCCGCACGCCGCCGCCCAGCCCGAGCAGCAGGGGCCGCACGCCGCCGCCCAGCCCGAGCAGCAGGGGCCGCACGCCGCCGAGCAGCAGGGGCCGCACGCCGCCGCCCAGCCCGAGCAGCAGGGGCCGCACGCCGCCGCCCAGCCGGAGCAGCAGGGGCCGCACGCCGCCGCCCAGCCGGAGCAGCAGGGGCCGCACGCCGCCTCCCAGCCGGAGCAGCAGGGGCCGCACGCCGCCTCCCAGCCCGAGCAGCAGGGGCCGCACGCCGCCGCCCAGCCCGAGCAGCAGGGGCCGCACGCCGCCGCCCAGCCCGAGCAGCAGGGGCCGCACGCCGCCGCCCAGCCCGAGCAGCAGGGGCCGCACGCCGCCGCCCAGCCGGAGCAGCAGGGGCCGCACGCCGCCGCCCAGCCGGAGCAGCAGGGGCCGCACGCCGCCGCCCAGCCCGAGCAGCAGGGGCCGCACGCCGCCGCCCAGCCCGAGCAGCAGGGGCCGCACGCCGCCGCCCAGCCCGAGCAGCAGGGGCCGCACGCCGCACGCCCCGCCGCCAGGGGGCGTCCGCCTCGCCACGCCGCACGCCCCGCCGCCAGGGGGCGTCCGCCTCGCCACGCCGCCAGGGGGCGTCCGCCTCGCCACGCCGCCAGGGGGCGTCCGCCTCGCCACGCCGCCAGGGGTCGTCCGCCTCGCCACGCCGCCAGGGGGCGTCCGCCTCGCCACGCCGCCAGGGGGCGTCCTCCGGACCACGCCGCCCGTGGGCGTCCACCTGACCCTGCAGCAAGAGGGCGTGGTCCAGTCCTGATCCGCCACGGGCCACCTGACCTCGCAGCCGGAGGCCGTCCGCAGCTCCGCGTCCGTGGAAGGCGTCTTCCACACCGCGCCCGCAGAGGGCGTCCACCCCGACACAGGACACATGGACGTGTCACACGCCTCCCCCGCAGAGGGCGTCCACCGGAGGGCGCCTATCAAGCCCGACTTAGGAGGGGCGGACGACCCCTCCCACCCCCCCAGGACAGTTTTTTGGGGTGTCTTGGTCGCGTCCCCGCGTTACGCGACCGTAAGGGCGGGGGTAGTGTAACGGGTGCCTAGGGCACCCGTCCCTCGGCCGTTTGTGTGTGGGTGTTTTTGGTTTCTGTGTCTGTTCCTGTGTTGTTAATTAGCTGTCTCGTGTTAGTATTTTGAGTTAATTAGCGTCGCAGGTTCATTGGTTGGTTGGGTTCACGTGGTGTCTTAGGTTAGGGTATTTAGTTCCGGGGTTTTAGGTATTTGGTGCGCGTCTTTGTGTGTTTGTCACCGTGTCCTTTATGTGCCTGTTTGATGTGTTGCACCTTGATTAAAGATTCCTGTTCTTTGTTCTACCTGCGTGCCTGGCTCCCTTCTGCGCGTTAGAGCGCCGCGGCTCTGCGCGATATTTGCGCAGCCGCATCTAGATCACAGGTGGGCAGCGTGACAGCTGGACTCTTGGGTAAAGCCATTAATGTATAATTGCCCTGATGTTATCTTTCAGTATAATCAGTATAAGTTCAGTGTAAATCAGTATAAATTGCTCTGGATTTAAACCTGTGCCAAATATTTTAATGCAGTCCAGCACAGTAAGCTTAAATATTGTAAACATAAATCTGACTTACAGATTATGCTCATGTTTAAATTGCAGTTTAGTGTGATAACAATGACAACATTATTAATTTCATATAAACCACTCATTATCAAAGTCATAGTACACCACAATAAAAAAAGCACATGTGCATATGTACATGTATCAAAATCTAGCATAGCATTGACAAGCATGACTTGCATGTCAACAGACATCTGTACAGGATAAGATTAATCTTCTCTGTGTGGGTGTGAAACAGTTATAATAATTAAAGATTGGGAAAGTTCACAGATGTGTGTACTTTTTATAAAGTACTTATTAATACACAGATTTTTATTCAAACGTATGTTTTAGGTTTTAAGTCATTAAACAATAAAATTATATAAGTCTTCATATATTTTATAGTATTCTCTGTTATGTTAAAATATTTATTTTTTTATTATTTTTTTTTTTTGGAATAGAAACAAACATGGTAACTATACCAGTGCTAGGAATGCTGTTGCTGATGAATTTGTCACAAGAAATGTAATTTTCTACAGCACATTCAAAAAGGATAATTCCAAACTCAAGCACATTGATAGAATGTAAGAACTGTCTAAATGATAAAGTTACCTGCTGCACCATTATTATTGTTAATATAAAATGAAATAATTTTTTTTCCAAACTTACTCTGTTTATTTACGTTAAAATAAGTTTAAATGCAGTTATGTCAACCAAAAATGATGAAAAAAATGCATGCCATAACAAAACATTTGACATATTGATGGGCAGTAGGCACAATATATGTATTAATACCACAATTTAAAAACGTAAATTTTTACTTAGTGATAAAATAAATGTACAATAAAAATACTTAAAAATATAACAAATATCAACAACTAAACACACCAAACTCAGCAAAATTAAGGTATAAAATCTGTTATAAATCAGTTATAAAAACAAAAACAATGTTTAACACTCATTAAACATTCACAATATTAGTTAAAGTGCAAAGCTGAGTTAACAACCCCCTTTAACAATAAACGACAATGCTCTATTATCAATGAATGTATGTGTGGGTTTTCTTCAAAAACTTTAAATTTAAGAATCCAAAATTACACTAGTAGGTGAACTATTAACACAAAATTGGCCATATATTGTGCTGTGTGTATGTCCATGTGTCTTTATATATATATTATTTTTTATTAAATGTAGTCTGGTTCTGTAAGTGAGAGAGTAAAGTCATATATAAACAATTTTTTATAGTGTGCTTATATTACTTCAGGCTTATTTTCTGTGAATAAAACTTTATTTTCCCTACAGTGTTTGTGCAAGCACAAAATATGTTAAATATGTTAGATACAAAATATGTTAGATACTAGAAACAATTTGCTATTACGTTAAAAACACAAAATCAAGCTGATTTCTTAAACTTGTGAATGTGTTAATAATTCATTTATGCATTAATGGAATAATGATGTTACTGTACGTGTGCATTTGTGTGCATTTGTGAAACAAAGTGCAGAGAGACACAGTGTACCTGTTTTATGGAAGCTCCACCCTTCAGTTCCTCACCATCACTACCAAAGGAAACACACTGGGTACTAGTCGCCTGGCAACATAGCCCGGTATCTCCATGGCATGAGAGAAATGGAGACTAAATCGCAGTAATATTGGCCTTCATACCAGCAGGTGACGCTATGATCTGCTGTAAGTTTATGTCTAAAAAGTCACTAAGCTTCTCATATCCTAAACTCAAGTGGACCTGAAACTATTACCCACAATCACATATGTGTATTTATCTGTGAATGGGTTTGGATTCAGAGCCTGTGTCAGGGTGACTTTGTAGTTTGTATGTTTATGTCCTGTGGGTCAGAAGAAAACAAACACTGTACACTGTTAAACATGATAAATAACATTTTATTTAAAGAATGATTATGTAATCCTTCATATCTAGTGAATGTATATTTTTCACAGCATCTGTTTAAAGTACAGCATGAATCTACCCACAGTGAATTTCACTTTTCATAGTGATTGAGTTTATTAATATTTATAATATTGTTAATCTGGAATAACACCAAATGCAGTTGTTTTGGATTTTTATGCTAATATAGAATTTCAAAAGTAAACCTCATTAAAAATATCTGTTTTACTCAGCCAAATGAAACTGAAAATGAAGATGTTATTTAAAAGTAACAATAATAGTAAAAAGCAAAATAGTGAATCTATCAAAAATGTGGAAATATATATTTGATAAACATGTTCAATGTTGATATTAATTATTCAACAGCTGAGATGATTTGAGCAGGTTCTCTCTAAAAACAAACCATGTCTGAATATGACAAGCTGGACTGCCTGGATGCCCAAGGCAACGCCTCTCACTGCTACTCATTTAGACCTCTGTTTACTGTCTAGCTATCATCCGCATTAAATTTTTCTGAGCAGGGTTGCATATTTTTAAGACTTTGAGACTGTAGGTGTAGCTTGAGGTAATTTGTGTACTATTAAAGTAAAAGCTTAAACATATTCTTAGTTATTAACCATTTACTGTTAAATTAGCTGGGGCACCCCCACACATATACACATATGTAAATAAATCATTATGAAGAATTTACAACCTTCTAAATTGAGTAATAAGGTACTAATAAGTCTTGACTGGATGCAAGCACAGATGGAAATTTTTTTATTGTTTTTAATTCAACACAGTCTTTCTACATACATACCACAACTACACTTTAAACGATTTATATGCTTATACTACAATGACTTGTTAACAAGATAAGTAATGTTTTAAATAATAAATGTTTTAATGTTGTTTTTAAATTATTGACTATGTTAATCCTCATTCAATCCATAAAATATATCCTAATTTAGTAATTTATACTAAATGTTATACGTTTATATACTAATCACAGCTGTGGCTTTTTATGTAGTAGAATTCTACAGTCCTCTGTTAGAAAGTCTACAACTCCCAAATGGTGTGTGGTTTATTTTATTTGTGCTGTACATAGGATAAATATACAGCATTTTTGTGCAGATGGTAAAACAGGGTTTCAGCTTCATCAGACAGAAATCGGTGAGTGTTTTGAAAACTATAACAGTAGTCTCTAGCGCCACTGAAATGACACTTTCACACTTATGTGGCAGAAAACATCGTGCAAAGAATAGGGACCAAATTCTGTGCCCTTCTGATTCACAGCAGGATAATTTAGTATACTGCTATCTCTTAATTTATGAGACTGATATAAGAAACTTATGTTGAAACCATTGCATCATACATTGTGTTTTGTATAGCGGTAACAAATTGTTGGGCATTGTTGGGTTCAGTAATTTCCATATTTCCATATAAACCAGAATGCAACTGTGAATATAATTATAATAATAGGGTAATAATTTTAGGAATCATGAAAATTAATTATTTTGTCATCAAAGAATGATGTAATATTTCCATTTCTCTTTATTTTTGATTGGGTTAGTGTTTTTTGTGTATTATTCAGTTTAGAAACCTGTGGTATTCCAAGAGCCCTTGTATGTGATATACTGTATTGTGCTTACTTTCTGCTGTATGTGCACAACTTAGGGTAAAAATAACCATGATAATATTGAAAAATAAAATAACTTTAGAGCAGTGAGTAATTATTTGATCTGTGCTTCATCGAATAGAAGCCAATGTTTTTGTTTTTTTTTTGAAGCTTTTTGTTCTGTAGCTTATCAATGATATTACACTCCTGTACTTCATTTATAAAACTGCTTTTGTTTCATTTATTTAATTTATCCCAGTTTATAAATTCAGCATTATGTTTATTTGACAAGTTTGTAAAAGCATTTCTAATTATGGGAGTTGTGAAAGTATTCTGATCCAGCACCAGACTGTGAAGCGATTTGGATTAAGCAGTGCATATCAAGGGTATAGCAACAGATAGGTTACATAAATGTTGAGTTCTTTTAGAGAATAGTTTAAAAATTGCCACAGTGACTCAGAGTGTCAAAATGGGCCAGATGGCAGCACCCCATTTGCATTATGTTTACTAGTCCCTTTAGGCTTGTTTTCATTCTTAACCACATTCGATTTTCTGTTTAGAGTACTTATATAAAGAGGAAATGTCTGTGCTTTTAGAGTAACTGCAGCCAAATGAAACTCTTGAATATATATGATTTGCTTGAAACCTGCTATGTTTGTTTGTGTACCATCTGGGTTGCTGGATAAATGAAGCTGTATTTCTCAATTGTAACATTTCCCTTAGCAGCTCATGATTTAGTTAATTATAACTCTGCCACATTCATCTGCATGTCTGTATTTCTCTCATCCCCCTTCCTTTTCTCTCTCTCTCTCTCTCTCTCTCTCTCTCTCTCTCTCTCTCTCTCTCTCTCTCTCTCTCTCTCTCTCTCTCTTGCTCGCTGTCTCTCTTGGACAACTCATACTTATATTACCACCTACTAACATTAGCTTCATTATTTCAGACAGACATAGGTTGTCTTTTCTCTCCCTTCAGTGTCAGGTACATTTGCTTTTGTTCTCTATGTGAATGCCCCCACACTTGCTGGGCAAAACCAGTAATCAGTGTGGGGCATTTTCTAAGTTCTCCTTAGACCCTGGAGACCACATCACAGAGAGAGAATACAGAGAAAGAGAGGGAGCTTTTGGCAATGGCTTGGCAATTATGTTGCCAAAGTGCCACACAACTCTGTTGCTCAGCGCCACTAAATTGCCTGTTGTCTCTGCTCATGTTTCACTGTCCTCTTACTTTATTTAGAATGAATCAAACTGGAACAAATCAAAAAGCTGCTATGTGCCATGATCTTTGTGATCTTGTCTTTAACATTTTTTATTGTGACCATGGAATTATTTATTATTTGTGGATATGTATTAAAATATGTATTAAGTCATTTCTATTTTTATTTCATCTGTTCATGGGTGTGGGCAGCTCCTTCCAAGACACACAGTTCACATCCATAGCTGTAACTTTCCACTATCTCTGAATGGTTATCAGCACCAGACCATATTGAAACCATATGCAGGTTGACAGGAGGTAGATGCTTTTGATAAAAAAAAAAAGCAAAAGTAAATCTTTAGGATTTATCCTTACATTAGCTATAGGTGGTTACATATTAGAAATAGAATTCAAATTTCCTATCCAGATTAACATGCAAAAGCTATTATAATTAAATCATATAATTAAATCATTTTTGTTTGGTCATTTTCTAAGTTGATTATCCTCATTAGGTTCTTGGGTGGTGCTGAAGTCTTTGACAGCCCTTATTGTGTCGATGGCATGGTTACACCCTGGACAAGCTGCAAAGTTCATTGCAGAGCACACACTCCTACACAGAGATGGAAAGAACATGCAAACTCCCAAGCTGCCCCTGCTAGAAATTGAATCAAGAATTGCTCTGCTGTGGGGCAACAATATCACCCACTGATCTGTTTACCATGTTCTAAATATTAAAATAATGTTTATGCACATAAATATCAGTGTTTGTTTCTCAGTCTATTATTTTGCACCAGGCACGGTGGCTTAGTGGTTAGCATGTTCGCCTCTCAACACTAGGGATTCCCGGTTTGAATCCCCATCTGGGTGGAGTTTCCATGTTCTCCCCGTGTCTGCGTGGGTTTCCTCCGGGTTCTCCGGTTTCCTCCCACAGTCCAAAAACATGTATCAAGCCAATTGAGTTCTCCAAATTGCCCCATATAGAGTGTGTATGCGTGCGTGTCTGTGTGAGTGAGTGCGGGCACAGCGATGGATTGGCGTCCTGTCCTGGTCTGCCCAGCGCCTGAAACGTTCTCCCCTGGATGGGCATGGGGAACCCCCCCCCCCCCCCCCGCGACCCTAATAGAGGATAAAGCAGAAGATAATGGATGAATGAGTTTTTATGAACTTCACAACTAAAACGTGTGTCATGTTTAAACAAAAAAAAAAAACAGAAATAGAGTTGCTCTGCTCCTCAGAAAAAAAATGTTACCACTGTGCATTTAAATTACTTTTCAGACAGGACTATATAACAGAATGTTTGTTTACTTTCTTTATTCTGGGAAAATAGGTTTTATTTTCTGAACATTTGTAACTATGGTTTACACTTTAGATCAACAATATTCACAAGGCTTCACGTGACTCTAATAAGGCATATGACATCCATTACTCAAAAATAGTTGGTACCTGCCAAATGATGAATTGGAATAGAAATGAATGAGAATGATGCATGTTAAATCAGGGAAAAGTAAGTGAGAAAATGTATTAATTATTTGTTATGATATACTCAACAACGATTTTTTTATGACATTTACCTAAATGGCATGTTTACAAAAACATGCCATTTAGGGAATGTTTTTGTAATGTTTTTGAGGGAAAAAAACATTTTCATTAGCTAACAAGTATTTAAGTATGGTGAATATATGAGTTTTTAAACCAAGTTATTTATGCTTAGATTGAATTCTAATGTTCAGAGATAGATCACTTCGATAGATATAAAAGATCATTACCAAGATGCTATGAAATAAAGACCAGAAAAATTATGGGTTAGAAATGATGTCGCCCAACGATGGATTGGCGCTCTGTCCTGGGTGTATCTGCCCGAGACGTTCTCCCCTGGATGGGCATGGGGAACCCCACCGCGACCCTAATAGAGTATAAAGCGGGAGAGAATGAATGAATGAAGAAATGATGCCCATGCATGTGAAAAATTTTTATTTAAATAAATCATAAATTTGTACAATGCAATTTTTTTTCTAATTCACATGTCATTTTAACATGTACTTGTACTTGTAATAATTCAACTCTTGAATATGGCACATTCATTATCGTGACATTTCTTTACAAATAATAATACTTCACTGTGCCACTCAAGTGTGACACTGAGCCCTGGTAAATATAGATTAAAAAAGCATAAAAAGCAAAGTAGGCAAGTTAACATCATAACAAAAAGGTATATTAAAGAACAAAACAACTATCAATAACAGCAAATTCTTATACAGAGATGGATATAACTCATATGCAAAACACTGAATACAGATGCTGTACGTATACATATATATTGACGAAAACCCGACGTTTGAGGAAATTGGACGAGTTTATATAAACCTAGAAAGACACTGGACTAGTAAAACTCGTATACTGAATAAAATAGTGAAAAAGTAAAATAATGGTAAACCAGGCAAAAACACAAACAGTAAAAGTGATGAGCAATTCTAACAAGCATTAAACAAGTAGACTTCTATAAAGATGAATAGAAAACTCACACATTAAAATGTGAAGAGTAGATCATGTGACAGTCAACACTACTTTCTCCCTCTTGCCCTCTCTTGCTTTCTAGTTCAGTAATGCTTTTGAACAACACAATTAAAAGGTAATAATGTTTTAAAAAATATTTTCACACTAGCTGACATTTTATTTAAAGGTTATGTTTAAATTCTTGTAAAGATGTTTACCTGTATGTCTGCTCTGGCAACCTGTCTGAAGTATTTTTGTTTGTTCCCTTTATGGGCACTGGTGTAGTCTCCAGAAACCCCTGTAATCCATTTTGTTTAGAAAACAAATGAATAAACGATTGCACAAACTATTGTAATGCTTGTCACAGAAATGACATCAATAAAAAACCCTGCTAAAATGAACAGTTTACATCTGCTGTATTAAAATGTATTAAACACTATAGAAATACTGGTTTAGTCTGTGCTGTTTTTTTTTTTTTTTTTTTACAGTTGTACAGTTGTTAGTCTTTGACGAAGATGATAAAAAATTAAATATTCATGCTTATAAATATGGTGGGGAAACAAGTTTCTGTAAACTATGATTTCATTTTGTTCGGCATGAAACTCATTTGTTTTATTGCTTTATTTTGACAGGACATTTAAACTTTATCCAAAACACCATGTAAGCCATATTAATAAATAAACGCTTATCTAATGTATTATCTAATTGTAATGTACTTGTATCCACACAGCAATATATGTTTTGAAATCTAATCCAAATACCAAAATGCATTTTGTTCATTGCATGTTATTAAATATATGCTAATGTATTATGATTACTAGATGTGGTTCATCACAGTATTAAAATGTTATGGGATAACAAAGTGCCATTTACATGGATAATTGTTTAACCATCTAAACCTACATAAAGTGTATAGTGTGTGGGCTGAAAGGAATTATATTATCTATTATACTCAAATTATACTCAAAGCCTTATTCAAAGAAACACATTTTAATGGACTGGAAAATTGGTAAAGAGGGTCGCAGAGTTCACTTGGTCTGTATAGCAGTGGAATAGGGCTTTTTGTCTGAAGTTTAGAAATTGTTTTCACTGTTGGGGTTGATAGTGTATTATTGATTGATCAAATTCTTGATTTTTATTTGTGATGCTAATTTGTGTTTAATAAAACAAAGTGTTAAAGGTGTGTAGTCAAAGGAATGTAAATGTAAACATGTTTGTACATTAGCTTCTTTCTTAAAATTGTGACAAAATTTAGTGTACTGATGTATGAAACTGAAAGCCTTTGTCTTCTGAACAAAACGATGAATGTCATTGCTGCTGCATTGAGGACTGAATGGGAAATACTGTGCAGCTGAAAATAGTTCCAAATCCCCATGCAAAAAGAGCACATGCTTTCATAGGTTTTCTAATACATCAGCCATGTGCTTAGTTCTTCACTTACTAGCTTAACTCAGTAATCGGGACTTCAACACCTGTCTCCTTTACTCAGTGGCCTTTTCAATCTAAATGTCTTTGGCAGCTTGCCTACCGTTTGTTTCTCCTTCCTATTTTCATTCTTTCCTCTTTCACTGTCTTTTGTTGACAGGTGCTCTGCTGACATCCTGTCTTTGTGTTGCTCTCCACCAAGTTTGATAAGAACTGCTCTTTGTGACATTTTGGTTTTATTACAAATCTCAGATGAACCCTCCATAGACATCTCGATCAGATCTCATCTGGCTGTAATAGCATGTCAATTTCTTTTAAAATGCTTTGGGATAAAGAGATATATCAACCAATATATTTTGAATGGTGCTTTACCAAAAATATGTGAATTCCAGTTTTTATAAAAAGCTTTTAACATTGTTCACATGGTTAAATTAAAGTTTCAAACTATATAATTATATAATATAATATAATATAATATAATATAATATAATATAATATAATATAATATAATATAATATAATATAATATAATAATGTAATCTTTTCTGTGTGTACAAAATAAAATGTAATATATAGAATGCAGTTTCATCTATAATATTAAGATAAATTCAGACTCAGTTATATATTTGCTTACATTTAGCATGGAGTAGTAGAGTATATTTCGGTGTGGACTCTTGGTTTCTGTTGCTTTTGCTGTTCTTTGTTTTGTCATTCACAGATCACAAGTGCACTATAATTTCATTTGGTCTGCGGGGCTGTTTCCTGTGTAGTTTGTTTGGGGATGCCTCTGCGGAAGCTATAAATGTGCTTTTGTACATCTTATAGTTGTTTTAGTTGCAGTTTTAGTAAGGTTTTCAGGCAATTTCATTCAAATATTTGTAATCCAGCCAGATTTCAATGGCAAAAACTTTACACTTTCCAATGTACTGGTTATAATAATTAACAATGGTCATGAAAGACAGTGAACAAAATCATTGCATATTATTCTGCCTAAATGTGCACAAATGAATGCGAAAATATTTACATTAAAGGTAGACAAAAAGAAATGCAAGCTGTCCACTGCTCCGAGTGTGTATATACATGTGTTTTACTGTTTGGATGGGTTAAATGTGGAGGAAAAATCTCTCTGTGTGTTAGCACAATAGGCAAAGGAGATCACTTTATCATTTTATGTATATGGCATATTCATCATATATATTAGAAATGATCCTGGTACTGTCTCTTGTGGAACACCATTGTTTTTACTGTTGCTAAGTTTGTTTTACTGTTGCTACAGCAATTGGTCAAATAGAATTTTAAACTTTTAGAAATAGATCCAATAACGCTCATCATGTTTTTCACTATATCCAGTAAGATAGATCCAGCAAGATTTATGGTGTCAAATGTAACACTAAAATCTAATAAGATCATAAAGAAAAAATCAGTTATCACCAGATGACATACGTCATTAACATTCATTAATAATATTTTAGTTCTATGCTTGAAGATTAGATAAAGAATTTTAGGTTGCTAAAAACATTTTTTAAATAAATAAAAAGTGTGATATTGAGGCTACTGAGAGTATTACAGTTTGACTTTTAAAGTAATTGTGTAATTGTTTGATGATACAAGTAGTAGCTTCTCAAGACACATCATGTGGTTGTGGAAAAGATATTAATCTTTTTCAAAGCATCAAATTGTGAAAGAGTAGTTCAGGGAGCATGATACATCATTTTTACACATAGATTAGCCACCACATAGTTCAGACCTGAATCCCATTGAGAATCTTTGGGATGTGCAGAAGAAGACTGTGCAGTGATCAAAATCACTAGCCATAATCAAAGCTATATCTGGTCCAATGAAATCTGACTTTTTTTTGGCCAGGTACTGTATACATTTAACCTTATGTAAAAGTGCAATTTGTCATGCACCTGTGTTAAAGTTGGTTATTAAATGGCAGAGATATGGTGTATGAGAGAAAGGGTTGATCCACAGGCAGAAATCTAGAATATAAACCTGGCTAATATTCAGACTAAAATTAGACACTGAATATATCTAATTAACTAGTTCAACCTTAAATGCTTTTATCCAACTGAAGGAGTCTTATTAAAAAAGTGATATTTAGAACTTTGTAAAATTATTACACATTGAATAAATAAATACACTTTTAAGTTAGCTTCATGTAAAACCAGATGCCAGTTTTTTGTTGATAGTAGAAATCTGCATATCATTCTGAATGATAAATAAAAATAAGACAGAGTAACAAAAAACAGAAAAAGTTGCTCAAATGTAAAGTGTGTATGTGCCCCCATATTATCAATCAAAAAAAAGCATAAATTTAAAGAAGAAATAAATTAGCGGCTATAGTATATAAAACCATTAGAAGCTTGCCTAGAATGCATGGACTGTCATTGACTAAAAGTCAATAAATAATGAGGATATAAGCATACAAATATTACACATACATTTACTTTTGTGTATAATATTATAGTATAATATTTTTGTCATCTGTTTAATTGAGCTGTCTACAAGTATATATACTTTATGTGCTTGTGTGAAAAGTCTTTAATGCATCAGAGTATGCTATGAGCGTTTATTGGCTATAATATTACTATTGTACCTAAATTCTCATTTATGCCACATTCATGTCATGATCAGAAATGATACATAAAAATTCTTCTCTGTTACAGAGAGGAATAACCAACTCATTATATTTGTTTTTTTGTTTTTTCACAGATAGCAACTTTGTGTTGGGTAATGCCCAGGTACAGTCGCTCTATCCTATCGTATACTGCTCTGATGGATTCTGTGAGCTGACAGGGTATGCTCGTGCGGAGCTAATGCAGAAGAGTTGTGCATGTAACTTCCTATATGGTCCAGAGACAAGCGACAGGCTTACAGCTCAAATTCAGTGCGCTTTGGATGAACGGCGTGAATTCAAGACTGAATTAGTCTTCTACAAAAAAGGAGGTAAGAGAGGATGACACTGAGAGAAATAATGTAAATGCGGGGTTACTTGGCATAGTTAAAGTGAACTAACAAAAATTAATCAAAAATTAACACTGACATAAACAGTTTTCAGACTTTGTTAAAGAAAATGCTGATATATACAATGTTTCTCTTATAAGTTCTATTTTTTATTATAGACAAACATTTTCAAATCAATCCAGTATTTACAATGCAAAACCCAGCAATAGCAAGATAAATAAACATTAGTGTAAATCACTTGCTTTGCCACAGAGGCTTGTGATATTAATGTGTTAGAAAAAATAGAAAGAGACTCCTTACAGACTTGTGCTTGTTTACCTTAGTAGTTGTAAAGAAAAAATATGCAAACATGCCATTTTGAAGTTGCTGTTGTACCTTTCTCTTTTGTTTGCTGATATAATTAAATTGTATAGCCATTATGAACTTGTTGGCTTTTTGATTTGAGCTCAAGACAGCATACATTTTTATTATTTTTGTCTGTAGCAAAAATATTTTGTTATAAAAAAGTTGAAATGATTGGAAAATAAGATTAGGAGTTTTGTATTGAAATGTTCTGTTGTTTAATAATACATTTAGCTATTATTATATTTTTAAGAGCAAAATATCTGTACATTGTTACATTGTATTAATAAAGACATCATAGATACAGTGTATTCAGATGCTGGTGTTTGTGCTGGATGCTAGGTATAATGCCATTTAAACAAAGACATTACTAAGTTTAAGTAATAAGTTTATTTTCTAAGTAGTGAAATACAACAATATGCTTATGACATGCGTGTGATTGTGCTACAGCAGTTAGCGTTTCTGAATTGCAGTTTCTAGCTTCAATTCTTGGGTGAGTCCTGCTTGTGTTGCTCTTTATAGAAATTGCATCTGTCAGGTTAATATTCATAAATCTTCTACTGTTGAGACATGGGAAAAGCTTGAAAACTGGGACCAATAAAACCCAGTGAGTGAGTGAGTGAGTGAGTAGGTGAGTAAAAATGAGATACCAAGGGAAAGCTTGAATTAGGACTTTTCTAATATAATGTTTCATGTGTCAGTGCTAAGCTCCAAGGTTGTTCTCTTGGGCTCTGATGTGCGTTAATGAACAGCTGTTACAGAATTCATGAATCACTCTAATTGGCAGGTACTCAGTTTTGGTGTTTGTTGGATATCGTGCCCATTAAGAATGAGAAGGGAGAAGTTGTGCTTTTCCTGGTTTCCCATAAAGACATTACAGACAATAAGAAGGACCAGGATGAAGAACAGTACCCAGAGACAGGTGAGACCCCAATATACATACCATTGCATCTTCAGATTTGAATTAATCTGGAACATGACATGTTACTGCTGTATGGGAAGCACTGATAATGACTGACAAGAAAAGAAAAAGATTGCTATAATAACTGTCATAATTCACTGTATGAAAAAATAGCCTCTGCAGATTCCAAGCTTTGGGCTCATACTGGATAAAATATTACTTTTATTATTGAGAAATACTTTGTGTTAATTTATTCATTCATCTCCATCCCCATCCAGGGGAGAAGGTTTCGGGCGCTGGGCAGATACA
This sequence comes from Corydoras sp. C115, assembly GCA_019802505.1. Lineage (NCBI taxonomy): Eukaryota > Metazoa > Chordata > Actinopteri > Siluriformes > Callichthyidae > Corydoras > Corydoras sp. C115. The sequence goes on from JAFMOC010000001.1 coordinate 9,150,659, forward strand.
CTCAGAACAGGGCGTCAGTCTATCGCTGGGCACATATTCACTCACACAAACACACTCTATATGGGGCAATTTGGAGAACTCAATTGACTTGATCCATGTTTTTGGACTGTGGGAGGAAACCGGAGAACCCGGAGGAAACCCACGCAGACACGGGGAGAACATGGAAACTCCACTCAGATGGGGATTCGACCCAGATGCATTCTCCGGTTTCCTCCCACAGTCCAAAAACATGGATCAAGTCAATTGAATTCTCAAAATTGCCCCATATAGAGTGTGTCTGTGTGAGTGAGTGTGTGCCCCGCGATGGATTGGCGCCCTGTCCTGGGTCTATCTGCCCAGCGCCCGAGACGTTCTCCCCTGGATGGGCGTGGGGAACCCCACCGTGACCCTAATAGAGGAGAAAAGCGGGAGATAATGAATGAATGAATGACTTTTGTTTTAAAATCATATTAAATGTGTTACAAATATTAATATCCATCAACACTAAACCATAAAGATATAACCAAGTTCAAGAGGAAATTTGATCATTAAACCCTTACAGATATTTACCAGTATCATGTAAAATGACACAGCCACAGTTGCATCAAGTTTTAGGAACAGATATGCTCCATTTGTTGTCATGAGCTGAGTTTAACTGAATGCAAGTTTTTTTGTTACAAATGTATGCTTTGCATTACCACCTTCAAAGAAAACAGTGAAGAATGTGTTTTTCTGATTTTACAGATCTCGACAGATTTGTAGGTACTAGATAGACTTGTGGGTTCAACAACAAATCTTAATTTTACTGACTAGAGCTAAAGTTAATTTAGTGTTATTATGATCAGCACCAACTTGTGAATAAAGTCTAGCCCTTCAAGACCCACCTCCTCGACTTCCCAACCAAAAACAATTACCAATGATATCACAGTTCTGATGGTATTTCAGTTATGGTAAATTGATGATGGAATTGAGACACTAATCTAATCTTATCAATGCAACTAGAACATCGGTCTGAAAGGGAGACAGTTCCTCCCCAACAACACAAAACCAGCTTTATGTAAGATTTCAAATTATGACAGTAAGCATAATGCATAATGATCATTAAGTTAAAAAAACTTTGGGGGATTTTGGTTAATGGTTGTTTTCCCAATGAACATTTAACATGCAGCAAGAAAAAATGGCATATTATATTTTAAATAACTTATTTTATGATAACATTAACTAAAAACATCTAGCTTGCAATCCTCAGTAGAAATAAACCAAGTCTGACAATTAACTTCTCATTAAAAGTTAATATTTTAATGACTTGAATAGACTATGTGCAATACTGTCTTCCTCATTTGCAGTGATTATTCACAGTTTCCATTCTCAACCAAAAACAAGAACTTCTTCTTTCTCTAGCTTGAATTTAATGTGCTTGTCAATAATACATCTAGACACAACAAAGCCTACCTATTCACATCAATGCAATATGATATAATTTTAATGTTTCAGTCTCTTATTGACACAAGTAATGCTGGAGCCCCAATAAGATAAATCTTAAAAATGGACTGCACAATGCAGATAGAAAAGACTTGATGATGATTTCATTTAAGTTAACCTTTCACATTTAAGCACTGAAAAGGCAGGCAACAATTTTTTGCTTCGTTTTTTACTTGTTTGGATATTGATTTTAAAATAATGACAAGTCAAAATTAGACATGATTCACAGACGGTCCTGTCAGCACCTCACTATTGCAAGTTAAAGATTTAATTTGTTATAACTTTACCTTTGAAGATTTTTCTGTAAAACTTTTAAATTCAACATAGTTTAAATAAATAATTTAACTGCAACCTGATCTACTCTAATACATTTTTAATGTGCTTTGTCTTACATCTGTAACCAGAGATGGCACTTCTTAGAAATGATTCTGTTATTCAAACCTTTTTTTCTCTCCATGCTCTGAATTTTAGTTCATAATTTGCATCAACATAGTAGTTATGTGTTTCTGTTTTATGTTTTATGTATATGATTGTTTGCCCCTTTTTTTGGCAAGAAAATAACAGTGGACTTTAAACTTTTAAATTAAATTTTTTAATCATTTATCTGAAATATTGATTTATATATTTACTTCTAAGTAAATAACTTTAATAGCTTTATCAACTTTAATTTATTTTAAAATACTTTCATATAAATTCTGTAAGTGATATTAACAATACGTATCAGTTTAGGCTTGGCATGGGTATCTGTAATTTCATTTATAAATAATGAAAAGTATTACAAATGAAAAAGCCTTTGAGTTAAAATGTTATTTTATGGGTTTTAAAATGCGTATTACATATCACCAAAAGATATTTTTTAAATAGCTGCAAGAAGATAAAACAAGAAGTACTGATTTTTTTTTCAAAAGGGAGTTTTTTCAAACCTCATAGTAATGCTGTGCACAACCCATCACCTGCAGCAGTACTTATAAAAATACCATTACTTGTTTGTAGTGGAAACAGCAGAATGGTTTTATATTTACAGTGCCTTGTAAATGTATTCATCCCCTTAATATAAAGTAGAATAAAAATTATATGTATTCAAGATTTTGTTGTGGATAAAATTGTTAAATTGGACTTGAAATACACAAGCCATTTAACATGAATTAGCTGAAACAGTGTGCTTTTTTCAAATGAGTACAAATCCCAGGGGCTAAATGTGTTCAGCTAATAGAGACATACCTCAAAAGACCTGCAGATGTAATTGCAACAAGGGGGGGGGGGGGGGGGGGGGGTTTACAAAGTATTGAACTGAGATGTCAGTTGCACTTATGCATATGTACAATGTCAATTTTATGCCCTAGTTGTTTGTTCTCTGTAGTAAAAATATTTATTTTACCTTTATCATGAAAATATATCCACCAGAGTCTGTATTATTGTTTTCAATACTAAGAAACACTGATTCTGGATTTGGTTAAATACAAAAATGTGGGAGAATTGCAGTATTGCAGCATTTAGTTACAAATGGGGAGGGGTAGGAAGAGAACCGAAAATTAACCTGTGTGTCAAAGAGTAATTATTTTGATTGATTGCTTTATATTGAAAGTGATGGTAATATTGGTTCAGTGTTGCAGACCTACTGCATGTTTGCAGTAATGTTTTACATTTGCATCTAATTTAATGGCATCAAACGACATTATTCAGGTCAAATTGAACTTCAAGTGATGGTAAATGGGTGGAAGTCAAGCCAAGTGCAAGTCCAAAAAGGGAAAATTAATAAATTAAAAATAGAATCCTGAACTGTTTTCAATTATTCTTTCATAACTAAACTGGTATATCTCTGACATTTAGTTAACAGTTTTACACATTCAAACATTTATAAAAAATGAATTAACAGCTGTTGGGTTTTGAACTGTGTACCATAACTTAATAAAAAATATTATATTAGCATGTGTGAGAAAATCTTGCTATAAAAGATTTTGAAAGATGAAACATAATTTAACAATTATTTTGTGTTTAGATGAGGAGACAGGACTGGAAGTACATAAGGTCACAAGGCCGCAGGGTTTTAATGCCAATCGTCGGCGCAGCCGGGCGGTACTCTACCAACTATCTGGACACCTGCAGAAACAAGACAAAAGCAAGCTCAAAATTAATAATGTAAGTAATTCTCTGTTGTCCCTCGGTAAATAAATTAAATTGTAAACTAAATTAATTGTTTGTCATTTAAACAAATCATATGCCATGTTTCAGGAAAAAATGATAAATGATTGGGCAATTTAATATTTTTGCCTATTATTTTTAATGTCTAAAGCATTTTTAAAGCATAATACTGCTCTTTTCAAATAAATATAAACTAGTGTGGCAGCATCCTTTATATTTTAATTTACTTACCGTTTGATTATTTAACTCTACCTAAGCACAAAGTTATTTTGCTTCTGATTGTAGTGCCCAAAATAAATACAACACATTTAAAGGTGGGATATGTTTGGGTAAGTTATACCTTCATTTGAAAGTCATTAAATTACTGTTGTTTGACTCTCTGTAAGTTCATAACTAAACCACTAACGCACCTTCAGCACAGTTAAAATTCAGTATCTGTAGTGTCAAGAAAAGTTTAGATAATGAGACAAGGTGAGGATTTCATTTAAGTTAACACTTTACATTCCAAAAAAGTCTGAATAGGTAAGTTTGAAGGATCTCTTGGCTTGGAATTGTATGTCTTTGGATGTTGACCGTTAAATAATACATTGATTATATAATATTAAAACTGATGAAGAAATTAATTAAGGACCTAAGGTTCATTTGTTCCAATTGTGGATGCATATAATCAAATATAGCCATGCATTTTAGATAATTGTATGCTTTCAGCTTTGACAAAACAATTTTGGAGTTTCTATTTTAACAAGACTGCACCCCAATGCACAAAGCAAGGCGCATAAAGGCATGTTTGGGTGAGTTAAATGTAGAAGCGACTGGCTGAAACGTAATCCTGATTTAAACCTTATTAAACAGATTTGGAATGGACAAGAATTAGACGATTCCAATTGAAGCCCTCTCATCCAACATCATTGGATTCTTACATATATACAGACAGAGGCCACTTTCATAACTCCTTTAGATCACTCGACCTCATTTATCTTTTAGAATCACAGTAGTTCATCATGGCATAGATTCAAATACATGCTCAAATAGTTCTGCATATATATTGCTCTATATAGACAGAAGAGCTTTGTGCAGTTGCATTGTCCCAGATAGTCTTAATAAAATTAAGACATGGGGATATGTGAAAGTCAGGGAAGCAAATACAATTCACTGTCATGTTCCTGGAACCAATCCATGAATATATGACCCTTGTGGCATTTTCCTTCTAAAAGTGTCATTCTGCCATGACGGCCAGTCTCAGTGCTTGGGGAAGTCATGCTGTCCAAATGGTAATCCACAGGTATCAAAGGATCCAGAGTGTGCCAAGAAAACTTTCCCTAAACCATTCCTTCACCTTGCCTGAACTGTTGACACTTGACAGGAATTATGAATTCATGCTGCTTAAGCCATCATGTATTTACTTACTACAGTATTGGCATTCTATATCCCTTAGACATTATTGTACTCAAACAGGTTTTCTACTGTAGCATCAGTGATAATGGCAACTTTGGCATTCTGTAGAGAAAAAGTTCTGTTCTTACAATAAAAAATATATTTGTTGCATCATCAGATTCTGTTATAAAAATGTTACTCATTTGTTTCTCTTTTTAGAATATGTTTGGGGAAAAGCCACCTATTCCTGAATACAAAGTAGCAGCAATTCAGAAGTCACGCTTTATCCTTCTTCATTATGGCACTTTCAAGGCTGGTTGGGATTGGCTGATTCTGTTAGCCACTTTTTACGTGGCAGTTACCGTACCTTATAATGTTTGTTTCACTGTGGTTTGTGGACGTGATATATCAACCCCAAGAAACTTTACTGTATTTAGTGGACGTGATGACATATCAACCCAAAGAAATACACCAAGTGTGAGTGACATCTTGGTGGAGATTCTATTTATGTTGGGTAAGAAACATATTAATTTTATTTTTATATCGAATAATTTAATCATTCTGGTATTCAGTGTAAACTATGCCATATGAGTTTTCTATGCACCATTATACCAGGGGCGAAATAAAAAAATTACCTTTGATAACCAATTATTAGAACATTGCAAAATAACAGCTTTTAAATTAATTACAAAATACATTACAAATACTTCATAAATTGAGCATTTACAAATCCTTTAAATATATTGTCTAATGCCTTCTTCATATCAGTATTTAATTTTCACAGTACAAAAAAATCACTTTGGATAAGTGTTCTACATCATTACATAATTATTAAAAAAATATTAATATACAAAAAAATTATAAAGGTTAAATGTATATGTTCTCTGTAAAATTGATTATTTTGGCAAATAAATTATACAGTTTTGAAACTACTCTTTAGGTTATTTTTCTGCTCACAGCCATGTAAATAAAAAATGTAAGAAAGGAAAAGAGAAAAGGGACCACAGCATATATCAAAACAGCTTGTAAAAACATAGAAATGTAGAAATATATAATATAGAAAGATAGACTTATGTCTTCCCAGCATCAGCAACGAAAGCAGTCTAGAACAGACAATGTCTGTTCAACCGAGAAAAACAAAAGTGTGCAGACTTGTGGTTGGAAAACACACACAGTTTAAAATGTTTTCCACAGCACAGATTTTTAAAGTGGAGTTCTTCTAAATATGAAAGGCTCTTTGTATATTATAAGGAAAAGTGGATAAGATTCTACAGGAGTAGCGTGAAGAAAAGTTCAGAGAGACAGCATATAAATAAATAAATAAAATCTTATAAAAAGCTGCTTGCCATTTTATAAATAAGTGGTAGGATGAGGGTGGGGGACCTAAAGAATAATGTAATAGCTATTTAATTCGAACAAGCAGTGGAAAATGTCTGGTCAGTTTCCAGCTGAGACTCATATTGAACTTTTGCATTGTAGAACTGAAAAACTAAATGAGTCGTTAAATTAATTTAATGCGATTAGCATTAAGCACACATGAGCAAAGATTCAAGCCTTTATAAAACTGATTTAATTTTTACTTTTGTACAACCAACAGCGCTTTTGTTGCATAAGTGTATTGTGTATGTGTTGTCTTTATTATGATAAAAGAAAACAGATATAGTCGATCAGTTCCTAGAAATGCTTTGGATTTAATTAAGCTTGTAGAAGTTTGTTTTTGTAGTTTAAGCTTTGATGATGCAGAGCAATAGCTGATTTAAAAAATCTAATGTAAATTGGATACTTACATAAATCCTATGATTTATTTGTTTAAATGTATGTACTAAAATGGCATTTTCTCTTTCAGATATTGTGTTGAACTTCCGCACCACATTTGTGAGCACATCAGGCCAGGTCGTGTATGATGCTCGCTCCATCTGTGTGCACTATGTAACCACTTGGCTGTTTGTGGACCTAATTGCTGCATTACCCTTTGACCTGCTTAATGCATTCAACGTTAGTGTGGTAAGTTTGTCTGTGTAAAACAGCTATATCACCTATTATTTAATATTGCACTAAGTACCAATAAAATTATATAGTATACTATATACTATATAATCAACTTATACTAGGGATATAAAATTTGGCAAACAATATAAATAATCTACAATAATAATCACAGTGCATTAGTGAAATTTGTATTTATTTTTTACAAACTTTGTATGCTTTTGTCTGTGTACAGTACTTTGGTGTTCATCTTCTTAAGACAGTCCGCTTGTTAAGACTCTTGAGATTACTACAGAAGTTGGAGCGTTACTCACAGTATAGTGCTGTGGTGCTCACTTTGCTAATGTCTATGTTTGCTCTGCTGGCTCACTGGATGGCTTGTGTTTGGTACTTCATTGGCCGTTGCGAGATTGAGAACAATAGCCCGGGATCCTGGGATATTGGTAAGTAAATTACTCTCAACTGTTGAATATATTAACACTGGATATATATATATATATATTTTTTTTTTTAAACTTTCTTTTAACATGTTATCTTTTAACATGTAAATGCATTCTGTCTATAAAAATAAATAATTATGTTTTTAATTAATAGTTTTATAGCACATATTAAATGATAATGGACTGAAATAACAACTTTTTGTTAAAATTTTGTTTATATAGGTTTAACTTTTATTTTTGACAAATTCATGACAAAAAAAGCATTGTATCTATTATTCCACATAGCCTGGTAACAGACTTCTTAATGATGTATCCAGTGGTGGAAATGCTGATGCTGTCAGCTTCCAGGAACGCCACATGGTCTACAATTATCTAAACCTGACTTTCCCTCAAACATAGACCATTTATAGCAATCACCATATTTTCTAAGGCCCAACATCTCCTAAACTGTAAGAAGTCTTGACTATTTTTATCGGTAGTAGACTGTTTGCACGACAACTTTACATTTATTACAGAAACAACCAGGCAACTTACCATTTTTTTCTATGAAAGTGAAGACAATGGATGAAACTGTTCGACATCCGAATGGGTTGCATTTGCTATCTAGGTTTCACTAAGCCCTTTTAATTCAGATTTATTTTTGCCTTAGTATTCACATGTACAATTTTGCTCTTTGAATTGATTTTATTAGGAGCATGTGGTGCTGAATGTTATATACTGTGGAGCATTTTTGTCCATTTTTGTAAGAGAATATACAGAATACTTTTTGATAACTGTGTAGGTGTAGATGGGTAAACAATGTACTATGAATTACTTGAATGGTGTGTTGATAACTGGAAAAATACTATAACAAAAACAATATAATGAAGTATGAAAAAAGAAATACTTCAATGATAGGAGACCTGTAATTAGTCTAAACTATAAAATATATTTTTTTAATTATTCTTTATCCTCAAAAATATTTCTTGAAATTAAATGATGCCCCAGGCATTTACAAAGCAGGCATGTCAAGTTTAATTAGTAAGAATTATTCAAAAGCATTACACAAAAGATAATTACTAAAACAACACAGATACTTTCTACAGTGTAGTTAGAGCTTATTATGTTGCCTTTGTGAGTAATTTTAAAATTGAATTTATTACAAATCTCAGGTAGAAACAAGGATTTTTGTTTTACAGTATTTATTTATTATTTAATAATCTTAAAAATTTATTACATTTACTTTTTTTAGGATTACACTAATAACACTGCTGAAATCCACAAGATGGTGCCAAGAAAGTTGTCTCTTCCTTTGTTATGTAAATGAACATGTGAATTATTTATAATAAACAGGGTTAAATTCATAGTATTTACCATTGATAGTTAGCACGTTCGCCTCTGAGTGAGTGTGCCCAGTGACAGATTGACAAGTATCACTTATAGATAATGAATGAATTAATCAATTAATCATAATTTATCACAAATATTTAAAAAATATGTATCTGTTTTATAAAATCTAAAGAACTGAAGTTAATATCGTAACACATCCCAAATGTTACGTATCACATTATGGCCATCATGGCAATTCTTTCTTTTATTCTTCCTTTTTATGTTTATATATCCATATAGACAAACATACATACTTTCAATTATCCACCTATTTATCTTATTATCTATCCTTCATAGGTCCATTATTGTATTCATCCTTTCATACATCCAATCTATTAAAATAGCTCTATTATCTTTGTGTATGAATAGTTACATTTATTTGCTTTCATTTAATCTGAGATGTTGTCATATTAAAACAAAGAAGACAGAGCAACTGGTACAAATAGCTGCACTGATTTGCCACTCTATTTCTCTCTCAATCTATTTCCTCAAACCTGTTATCTTGCTGTCAGACAAGAGTGCATTTGAGTTTAGTCTCCAAATATTACATCAAAGGTCTTGAGAGGAGAGTTGGTATGCTGTACTTCATCCCAACTAGAACCTTTCAGACTGACAGTTTGAGGATGCATAACGGCCTGATTTGAAGGGTTGGCAAACAGATTTGAGCCGGAAGGGACAACATATTCCATTCATAGATGTAGTGCTATGCTTTCAGAATGCCACTGCTCTGCTGAAGTGCTGCTGCAAGTCTATGATTCTAAGTTCAGCACCCAGGATAGTAACAGCTGGCCTTCCTGCTAGTCAGATTTCAGAACCATGGCTAGAGAAACCCCTGCTGTATGAAAGCTATATTAGAAGAACCTATATCAAATCCCTTTTTTTAAATAATAATAAATAATCCAAATAAACTGCTTTTAATCTAAGTTATTTGGCACTACAAAAAATAAATTGCATTCACAATATGTGATAGTACAATATGTGATAGTCCATTTATTTTCAGACATATAAAATCTTCAGGCTGTTGTTGATGTTGTTAAAGAAAAAAATGTAAATCTGTCCATTAAGAAGGTTAGAAAAACATCAAGCAAGCACCGGAATAAACCATGTACAGACTTCCCATTTTCTGTAGCCAAAAATTTGTTGTATTTTCAATATTTTATATTCTATAATGCTTTCACCACTAAATAGTTTTACATTATAGATAAAGTTGTTGCATTGCATTAAGAGGACATGCATACATGTGTTTTTATGTCAGACCTTTTGCCATGCAAAATGAATTGTGATTAACTGTTAATTTAAACTAAATTAACTGTGATCAAATGTTAATTAAAAACTGAATCTCGACTAACTCCTGGCATGAAATGTACTTTTAGCTGGGGGCAGGTGAAATAAAAAATTTTTTTGGTTGTTAACATCTTCAAATATTATTTACCTATAAAACATCACTATACTGTCAAGTAAACACTTAATAGGCATTAAGGTGTTTTTACAACATTAAGGCTCATTATAACTTACATTAATTCATTCTATATTTTATAATTTGTAATTTACATTTTGAAACTAAATTTATGATGTAATTTACAAATAAAACACAATGCAAAGTGTACAAAACATTTTAAAAAAATTTGCATATTACCATGTAATGCATAGTTAACGCATAGAGGATAATTCAAATCAGTTTTGAATTATTATTTATTATACAGTAATATTTATTTATAGTCTTTTCATGCTGCCCAGACAATTGCAAATAAGTAGCTTTGTCCAAGAGGATACACCTATTTAAGCAAAACAACTAAAATGTTTATAACTCTATGTGTCTCTCATTCAGGTTGGTTGCATGAGTTGGCCAAACGTCTGGGTACACCCTATTTTTTCTCTCCTTCACTGCTTTCTAACTCATCACGGCCTGACAACTTAGATGGACAGGCTGGCAATGTGAGCTTGTGGAATTTCTCTAGTACTGATATTGTGGGGTTGGACTCAGCAAGAAACTCCAGCCAATGGAATGGAACAGCAAACAGCCTTGGCTCTGTGCTGTATGGAGGACCATCAGTGCGTAGCTCTTATGTGACATCACTTTACTTTGCTCTAAGCAGTCTAACAAGTGTTGGCTTTGGGAATGTTTCAGCCAACACAGATTCTGAGAAGATCTTCTCCATCTGCACGATGCTCATTGGAGGTAAAAGGGCAATGATATTTAACTTGAATCGGACTAGAGTCTAACAATAGTTTAGCATTAAATCTTTGAGATTAAATGAATAGAGTTTGTGCATTTTGAGGTTGCCCAGTGGTCTTTATACAACACAGTTTAAAAGAAACAGTTAAGAAGAAAAAGTGTAACACTTTCAATCTCTGCATCATTAATCTGTCATTAATTCAAAGAACAAAAATTATCATAACTAAAAAAAAATTGCACTTGAATGTGTTTTTGGTTTACTGATGTGAAATAAAAAGATTTAGCATATGTTGAGAGTTAGCATAAATAAAACTAAAATGAAGTGTTTAGAACTATTAGATAAATTTACTTGGATATTAGATTACTTTTACCTTACTGGGCTGTAATGATTTAATACTGTTGCATGGTAAAAGAACTTATACTATCACGTAGCATCCATAAATATCGGGACGTCCTGTGCTGTTACAATATATTGTTTATGAATTATGATTAGAAAAAAATTAATAGATTTTAAAAGCACTTGACAAGGAGCTTATCGATTTCTGTTTTAATAACATAGCATGATTTGTGCTAATGTTGAATGGAATGCAGTTAAAATCTATATTAGAGGCTAATTTACATGTGCAAGTAATGGTCCATCTGCTGGTGCTGTGATTTTGCATATTTGTTTTAATTTAGCATCTAGGTGTCAGAATGATAAGTGCACATTATGATTGCTTCATATCAGCACTGTGTTTATAATTATATGCTTTGGAACTTCAAATTCTAAGGGTCTCCTAAGAGGCATTCCATCTATTCTTATTTTCCTGTTATTGAAAGAACACGAGATTTTGTGTGTAACCATAAATAACATCACTAGTCTATTCCAAAGTTTTATGTTTTAGAATGTAGAGGTTTTGTAATTTCTCGGGTCGAGTTAAGTTTAAGCAATTTTATGTGATAATATTACCCGATTTTTGTTGTCAAGAGCTTTGTTCTCATATGATTGAATTGATATATTCTAAAATAACACTTCCAAGATTCATCAGACTTCAACTGGAAATAGTGATTCAGGTTGTATGAAGAATCATTTTTAAACATTAACTGTCCAGTCCTGACTTTTTGAATGTGCTAGAGTTATTTTACAAAATACACTGTGCAGCTGTCAATACAACACAGAAAAAAATGGACGGGAACAAATGTGTTGCATGTTGGAACAATGTTTTTCTAATGCATATCAGCATTGTCATTCTGAAAATAACCAATTTATTGTTAAAACAGTTAATTTAGTAGATTTAGACCACATTACATTGTTTCTGTGCCTCAACATGACCAACACAAGGACTTAACACAATTAGGACTGGGTGTGCACTACATCATCTGGCAAAATGGTGCTTTGTCTTTTGTAATATTTTTTTAGCCAATTAGCTATTTCCACCCTGTATAGCTGGTAACAAAATTATGCCTGTCCTGCTTTTTTATCTTAAATGTTTCTAGTGAAAGTCTAAGCAGAATTTCAGCACATAATCCATGTCCACAATGCTTTATTTTTTTTTCGAATTAAATTAGTGTTCCATTTCTTTTTCTGTAGGGCCCTATTTCACTTACTAAGCAAATTTTTTATCTCACTTCCCCAAGCTGCACTGGATATTTATTCATTCATTTATTCATTATCTTCCGCTTAATCCTCTACTAGTGTCGTGGGGGCGTTCCCATGCCCATCCAGGGGAGAACATTTTGGACGCTGTGCAGATACACCCAGGACAGTGCTGGGCACATTCACTCACACAGACACACATGCAAATGCACAATGGGTGAATTTAGAGCATTCAATTCACCTGAAATCCATGTTTTTGGACTGTGGGAGGAAACTGGAGAACACAGAAGAAAACCTTGTGGACATGGTGAGAACATGGAAACTCCACCCAGATTGGGATTCGAACTGGGAATCCCAAGTGCTGAGAGGCAAACATGTTTACCACTAAGCCACCATGCTGCCCGCACTGGTTATTATCTTTCCCCATTTATTTATTAGAGGGTTTGAAAAAGCCCTCTATTGTTATCTCAACGCACAGACACCATCACATTTTTGTGTATTTTCGGTGTTGGTGACATAGTTTTTAATAAATTTAAGTTTAAAAATTTTTAAATCCCCCTCGACATGAATGGGGCGGACTTTCAAACTGCCAAGCTACAGCCATGAAACTCTAGAGGGTTGGACCCAAAGTAAATGTCTCAAAAAATTTTGCAGACAGATTTAATGCCTTTTTTTCTTCCTTTCTATGGAAAACGCTAGAGTGGGTGATGTCATCACAAAACAGAAACATTAATTAAGTTTTTTTTGGAACAAACCTCTGTAAAAATCCTTATACTTTCACCTTAAAACAGCATTTTTGAAGGTAGGATTTTCTGTCCTTTCTAATGTGACAAAAGCTCATAATAATTGACACTTTAGCTTTTGAATTATAAGGGTTTGTTTGGCATGAGGGACTGAAACTGTTTCGAAGACTCCAATGTTAAATTTTTATCATTTTTAACTGGTCATAACTCATTTGCGATTTAATCCACATCATTTTACAGCAAACAGAATTGTACATTCACAGAAGATCTGGATCATCAGGGCAACATTTACTGCCATCTTCTAACCATTTTAACCCCTTCATTGGCACAGCATTTCAACCCCTCTATGTAGTTACTTCTGGAAATACAAATCTATTCTTTTTTTATTTTATTTATTTTAGCCAATGTTTATTTTAGCCATTTCTCTCACATTATTTATTGATATCGCCTACCATTTGCTGACTAGACCATTTTTACTAACAATAAATATTAATGTCTACTAATAGTGTGACACTATCATGCATCATCTAGCATCTAATAGAGGTTTAAAAATTATTAAAACATGGACTATGCATTAAATACTAGTCTAAAATCTGTATACTATTCATTTATAGATTTTTATTATGGTAAAAATAAAAATGTGTAACTTATTAATTCATTTCAAACTTCAATCGTACGAAAGGTCAAACAAACTTTACATATTACATATGTTGTGTTATGCACACCCATGCAATCTCAGATGCAAAATTGTGCACTTTTTATTGGTCTAAGATTTTTCTTCTTTGACGAATACATTTTTTTTATTATAAAAAAGTTTTTGTAATAATTCTAGCAGCTTTAGCAAATTTAGTAGATACTATAATTCGGACATTAAAATCTTCCTAAAACAACCTTTTTAAACCCTTTACTAATGTTTTTTTCTGTCCATGGCAGCTGAAAGCTGTTGCACCTCCCACCTGCCAAAATCAACATTTTGCACACACACACACACACACGCGTGTGCATGCACGCACGCACAGGTGGGGATAAATGGGGGGATTTAGCTCATAACTATGAAAATGGCAATTGATCTTCCACAGTGTGATGAACATAGACATTATTACCAAAATGAGGCACCAAGCAGTAAGCCCTCACTGTAATTACTGTAACAGTATCCGCAGCAGAGCACCACCTGTCACAAACAGATGTATATGTATACATTTATAAATAACATATATACACACACATACATACACATAATTTTTAATTCCATATTTGTTTATTGTTTTTATTGTGCATTTTTTATTTATCCAGTGACCATCAACAATTGACCATTATATGTTGTTGTATATGAAGAAACTGGAAATTCTCTTATGAATAGTAAGAAAAATCTAAAAATTGTTTTTGAACACTGAAACACAACAAAATCTTCATAAGATTTGTCCTCCATCTAGGTCCACAGCAAGCATAACCCCTCTCCTATCATAAAATGACTTATGCTGCAAATTCTCATGTCCCTTGCTGAAAATATTATTTTTTCCATTAGTTAACATTAGGATGTAAGATCTTTTGTATTAATATAACAAAGCAAGCTAAAAAAGCATCATTCCATTGCATGTTGTATCCTCCTGCCAAATTTAGTTTTTCTTTTTTGTTTTTATTTTGAAAAATGAAATGACAGATGAAATGTAAGGCCCTGTGTGGGTCTTTGACCATTTAATCAGCTCCTCAGATAAAAGTATTTTTCCATTATGAGCTAACTAGACATTATAAAATTGGAACAGTGTTGATAGTTAGAAAAAGAGGAAAAGTGACCCCAAAATTTAGGTGGAATAAATAGAGATGAGACCAGAAATTTTGAAGAGCAATAGAGTGTTGCTGCACACACTAGTAATTATAATTCTACCTCTGATATTACACAAATGTAATTCATGTGACCTGCTTACCTTTTTAATAATGTCACATATATGAAAAACACGTGTTTGTTTTTATGCATGGTGGGAACGTCTATTCATATCGTATTGTACATATCGTAGCATAATGCATAAAACTAGTACTCTTACATTAACCATAACCTTACCATAATCTAACCATACAAATTGATTTTACTTTAAAACTAAATGATTTACAGCTTATGGTCCTCACAATTATTCAAGGTCCCCATGTGTGAGAGTGTAAGCAGACTCACACACTTTCCATCCAATTTCAGATTACAGGAATAACTGGGGATTTGCAACTTATCTGTGTTCACTTATTGAACAGACAGAAGGTGTAGCACCACTTTAAATGAATCACAAAAATTTCCAATATATGATAAACGAGTGGAATGTATTTGGTAGTAGGTTCAGGTTCAGGCTGTTGCCTTAAATTATTAAAAACAGTCAAGTCAATGTTTAAAGCACAAGTATATGTATAAAAAGCCATATATATATATATATATATATATATATATATATATATATATATATATATATATATATATATATATATATATATATATATATATACTTTTATAAGTAATAACAAGGACCATATACTGTAAAATAAATCTGACAAAATGAAACATAATCTTATTTAATCTCTCATTTAATTGATGACTTCATGGTATATTAAAACTAGGTCGTTTTAGTATATTAAAGCAAACGTTATTTGTAATCAAGCAAAATGACACAAGGGAATAAAATGAACAGACTTACTGAAATGTATTTAATAGTTAGTAGAAGATCATTTGTTGGTAATGACAGCATCAGGATACATCTGTAATATGGAGTATTATGGAATTTTATTTTTTTTAATTAATTCTGTTGAAACATGGTTCAAATTCAATGTCGGATTTTCATTTGTTCATTTTCATAGCATTTTTATTTATTATTACTTTTGTCAGTTTCAAGTTATTTTTGTGACCATTGTGGTTGGGTTTTTCTTTCATCAACAGAGGGGTATTATATATATATATACACACACACATTAAAAAAATCACCATATCTTTAGGACATAAATTAGCATGTTTCAGCATGCTAATTATATTAAACTATTATATTATACAAAACTATTGAGATAAAATGTATACATCATTTTTTACAGTTTAGAAAGTCAGTCTTGATACCATGCCATGCCATAGTTTTTGTTGATTTGTTTAATATGTCCTTTCCTCTGCCTAGCACTGATGCACGCTGTGGTCTTTGGTAATGTGACAGCTATCATCCAACGCATGTACTCACGCCGCTCGCTTTACCACACGCGGACAAAAGACCTGAAGGACTTCATACGTGTCCACCGGCTTCCCAAGGGTTTAGAGCAGCGCATGCTGGAGTGCTTTCAGACCACCTGGTCAGTTAATAATGGCATCGATGTCAGTGAGGTTGGTTTCAAATCTCTGTGCTAAGTTTTTAATATTTTATGTTTTTGAGTTATTTTTAATAGTATATACAGACCACAAAGTGTTATTTTACTACCACTTGCCCTAACAGATAATTTAGCTTGGGATCATTAATAGTAAACTCCCAAATGTAAGATCAATCCAAACAGCATTTGAAGTAAAATGTATTAATAAATATACATTATGTATTGCCATTTGAAAATGTCTCTAACCACTTTTGGGCAAATCATTGTAATAAATAAGTAGGTTGATCTTTTGTTTAATTTAGTGGACCAGATTAAAGCCTCTCTAGATCCAGAAGTGCATTAGTGACCACTGATATACAAGACTATTGGCATTTAAATACCAAAGAAAAGAATTAGCAAAAATCTAACTTATTAATTGTGACTTATTAATTTGGATATGCCTCATAGGGCAATCCTTAACTCCAGATGGAATAAGCCAACCATGCCAAACTGTAGACCAACACTTTTTTTTTCCACATATGTGATAACTTTTGATATTTTAGAACTTCATACTGAATTACTCAAGCTTCTTCATTTTTAAATCATGGTGATTGATTTTCTTTAAAAACCATCATTCACAAGTTCTCCCATAAAAGGTACTTCAATATTCAACATTTACCATCAGTAATGCCTCCATAACAATAACAAATAAAGGCTTGACCCAATTCAAAAATATTTTAAAAGACCTTCAATTACATAATTTTACAGTTTCAGAATTTTTCTTTTCTAAAAATTTTCTATAAACGATTGTAACTGCAGCACTTTCGATGTACCAAAACATAAACACATTTTCCTTGGGTTAACACCAATCAACCAAATATCCTCAAGTCTGAAACCCAATATTCATAACATATACTGTACAGTTTAAAGGAAAGAAATTTGCTTTACCGCATCAAGGAAACCCCTGATAGTTCATAAGTATTTTATCAAATCTGTGGTTTTCTCTCCTCTAACCAGCTTCTAAAGGACTTTCCTGACGAGTTACGTGCAGACATTGCCATGCACCTAAACAAAGAGCTGCTCCAACTCCCACTGTTTGAGTCAGCCAGCCGAGGGTGTCTGCGTTCACTTTCACTAATAATCAAGACATCATTCTGTGCACCTGGAGAATTTCTTATACGCCAGGGTGATGCACTGCAGGCCATCTATTTTGTGTGCTCTGGATCTATGGAAGTGCTCAAGGACAACACGGTACTGGCCATTCTGGGTAAGGGAGA
Organism: Corydoras sp. C115; assembly: GCA_019802505.1. Classification (NCBI taxonomy): domain Eukaryota; kingdom Metazoa; phylum Chordata; class Actinopteri; order Siluriformes; family Callichthyidae; genus Corydoras; species Corydoras sp. C115. The sequence continues at coordinate 9,168,505 of JAFMOC010000001.1, forward strand.
CTTACCATGGTTTCCGTATAGGATTAATGTTTGGCTTTGCAAGTGTAAAAAAAAGTTTTATCTTGAATATAATGTGGTAACTGTTAACTATGTTTTTCAAAGTATTCCAGAGCCAATGCGTATATATTTGTTACAGTTTTTTTACTCAGTTCTGTCGATGGGGTTAAAGATTTTTAACATTCAATAGTTGATGTCATTCCTGAGCCACAAGAATTGAGATTTTACTAGATTCTCTACATTTTTATAAATATTCTGTACAGTAGATAATGCTGTAGGTCAAATAATTAAAAGCTCAAAATATTGACACTATTGGGTTGCAACATATCCTTTTCTTCACATTTATTTTATACCAACTCATGATACCCTCAATCTATGACCAATTTTGTAGCAACATTCATACTGATATGGCTTTTTCTTTTATTGTTTAAGTTTACAAAACAGTTTATTTTTTTAAAAGGAACTGTGCTTAATATTAGATCTCAATAATTATATGTTAAAGCCAGTTAAATTTTTGGCTTGTATTATTTAGTATGGTTTAAATAGTTATATCTTTAGAGCTTGGTCACTATTAATAACCAAATTAAATTAAACTTAAGAGTTTTACTTGTTATATGAAGGCAGTCTTATGAATAAAACGATGGACAATTAATTATTTTTGTCAAAGTGCTGCTGAAAGGTTTGGTTATTCATACCTTCATGGTATTTCACACATCTGGACAGTGACATTTAGCAAATATGCTTACAAGTGGAGAGGCAAATGTGTTAATAGTATCAGGTTGAAAGATCTCAGCCAGCAGCTCCTGCCAGAAAAAAAGATATTTAAATGTATATATATATATATATATATATATATATATATATGTGCAGGACATGGTATTTTTCTATAATAAAGAGGACAGTTTCCCATACAGGCCAACCATTCTAGTGGTGAAGCCACTAGATATATACAGTATTTATATGGCGGCACGGTTGCTTAGTGGTTAGCACGTTCGTCTCTCAGCGCTAGGGATTCCCGGTTTGAATCCTCATCTGGGTGGAGTTTCCATGTTCTCCCTGTGTCTGCGTGGGTTTCCTCCGGGTTCTCCGGTTTCCTCCCACAGTCCAAAAACATGGATCAAGTCAATTGAGTTCAATTGTGTGCGTGTCTGTGTGTGGCCAGCGATGGATTGGCACCCTGTCCTGGGTGTATCTGCCCAGCGCCCGAGACGTTCTCCCCTGGAGGGGCATGGGGAACCCCCCGCGACCCTAATAGAGGATAAAGTGGAAGATAATGAATGAATGATTTTTTTTTTTTTTTTTTTTTTTTTTTCCCCTAACACATTATTTACATTTTTCCATATTTTTGCTTATGGCATAATGTTTTATCATAGTTTTGAATGGGACAGAATTTCCTTGGTGGTACTCATAAACTTTATCTTAATTTGTGAATAATAGGAGTAGATAAGGAGAACAAGATAAGACAAACATGGTGGACTTAATTATTTGTTATACGGAGAATCATTATAGAACATTATAGAACATGATAGAAATAGTCCAGTCCTATTTAAATTAGAACTGGGCCAAGACAACTTGCAATCATTAAAGGAAACATTTATTCGGAATTATACTATCAAAATTTGAAGGAAAATGCCAGGACATCTGTTACTGAGCTGCAGATCAATAGATCTTGGATCATGCAGCAAGACAATGAGCCTTTGGCAAATCAAGGTTTATGCTGTACAAACATTGCTGTACTGTAAATATATATTCATTCATTATCTTCCGCTTTATCCTCTATTAGGGTCGCGGGGGGTTCCGCATACCCATCCAGGGGAGAAAGTTTTGGGCGCTGGGCAGATACACCCAAGACAGGGCGCCAATCTATCGCTGGGCACACACTCACACGCACAGACACGCACACAAACACACTCTATATGGGGCAATTTGGAGAGCTCAATTGACTTGATCCATGTTTTTTGACTGTGGGAGGAAACCGGAGAACCCAGAGGAAACCCACGCGGACACGGGGAGAACATGGAAAATCCACCCAGATGGGGATTCGAACCGGGAATCCCTAGTGCTGAGAGGCGAACGTGCTAACCACTAAGCCACCGTGCCGCCTGTAAATATATATAATTATTATAAATGCTTGAAAATTATATAGATTATATAGATTATATATAGAGCATTTTATGTAAAGCTTGCACAATTCTTTATTTCTAAAGTAACACTTTTTGCTAATGTACTGTGTATTTGTAGTATTTGTGAAGGTGAGCAAAAGTTATGGTAATACATACTGCAAAATACTGCAAAAACTGTTTATGCACATATGTTATGACTGTTAAATCCATCTTCTCTACTCTTCAGCACACACAAAGGTACACACTGAAACATAGACTGATTTTACAAGCCCCTTTTCTATTTTTCTCCTTTTGCATCTCTTAGAATATTCACAGAAATACATTCCCAAATTTTATTCTCAATAATTATATAACTTACAAGTGAATAGTAGCTGTATTATGGTATTAATGGATTTTCTATCACATTACAATCATATACTGTATCCAATACAATACAAGATGGCTTTCATATCATGCAATTAAAACACAGTGAACGGCATTAATTTGTGGTCAAAACATAAATTCAGCCATGTTACCCTCCCCCATGAAGAAATAAGTAACTTGACAGCTCCATGGTGCAAACTTTATGATGATCAGCCGATTGTTCTTTATCTAAAAATGAATCTCCACACCTACTATACATACCTAACATATGATGGCAACAACGTGCATCCGCCATCTTATGACTACTTTCACGCACTGCTTTGACGCCATTTTAGGTGTTCGGGATGGGGGCTTGGCAGGGTTTCCCGGCACGGCGTTCAGGGAGGGGATTTAAGCAGGTACGGTAGCATTTAGGTTGTTAGAGAGAAAAAAGTTCCCATGCTTATATGGGACAATAAAAGCTAATCGTTGTGAAAATTAACTCAGGACTGCGTATCTATTCTTCACCTTCACCACGAATGGAGTCAGAAGTGGAGCTTGATCGTTTGACAGAAGCGATCAACCGAGAAATCTATAAACAGAAAACCCATGGAGGTAGGCGGAGGACCGAGAATCGAGACCGTAGAACCAGTAGCCAAGAACACGCAGCTCTGACTGCCTGACTATACTGGCGATGTTGACTGGGAGACGTACGATGCAAAACTGGAGATCGTAACGCAGCATGCCTGTTGGACAGAGGATGAAGCAGCACTGCGTCTGAGCCTGGCACTACAGGGGGCAAAATTAGTGGTGTTGGCTGAACTCCTTCCCGAGTGTAGGGGCAACCTGGCGGATCGGAAAGGCACACTAAAGGGATGCTTTGGACAACAGCCAGCAGAACCAGCAGCAAAACAAGCAGCAAAACAAACTGATGATGAGATGAAGAGAACAGGGAGAGAGAATTAACACACTGGTGGTGGGGGGTGGCACGGCTGGTACGGCAAGCTTCACCGGCGTTTCCATGGGGTGTCCAGCCTTAGCTAACCCTTGACTACTTCATGAATGCACTGGAGCCCGGCGAGTTGCAACGCCTTGTTATGCTGGCAGCACCAGACTCTCTTAAAATGGTGGTGACACAGAGTTGGTCTTCACCCTCCATGGCAGCAGTATGATGGCGACATAAGGCAGAGAAACAACGTCGTGCAGTCCTGCAAGATGCCAACTTTTGGCTTATATGAGGGATGGGGAAAAGTTGACACGGATGCGAGCAACCATGCTTTAGGCAGAGGATCGTCAGGCTCCAGGAGCATCGTTTTAAGATTAAACTCCGGGCGGTGCTCCATCATGGAAATGCTGATGCGTTGTCACACTGCATATGCTTTGACATGGAGTGCCGTTACTGCCAGCATACTAATGCAAGGGCCACTAAGACCATGGGGCGATGCATAGGGACTGCTGGTTCAGATCACTTTGGCATGCCTAAGATGCTGCGACGTCTGCAACAGCATTTCTACTAGCCTGGTTGCCGTGCTGATGTTTCTTCCACTGCTGTGACACCTGCACCACAAAGACAGGGGTCCCGGAAATGCTGTACAGCGAACAGGGCAGGAACTTTTAGTCTGAGGTAATGAGCTAGGTTTGCAACCGTCTTGAGGTCTAGAAGACCTGCACGACACCTTTGCACCCCCAGAGGGACGTTTTGGTAGAGAGATTCAACAAGACTTTGGCCACGCAACTCGACATTGTTACAGCGCATAACCAAAAAGACTGGGACAAGCATCTGCAGAAGACAACCGGGTTTACTCCAGCCATGGTGATGTTTGGGTGGGAGCTGGGGACACCAGTGAATCTGCTGTTTGGGGCGCCATTGGAAAAGGGTGCTGTGGACCCACCAGGACTGGCTTATGTGGCGAACTTACTTGAGCGCATGCACAATGTCCACAAATTGACGCGAGCTCACCAGGTGGACGCTGGAGCTGGAAAGAAGTGGGCCAACAACACGAGGTGCTTTGGGGAGCAATTGGAATTTGAGTTGAAGGTCTGGCTTTTCAATCCCTGGCGCATAAAGGGAATGTGCACGAAGCTGCAGTCTTCGTGGGTGGGCCCTGCACCGTGAAGTCCAGGTTGGGAGAGGTAGTGTCCCGGATCGCCATCCATATTGCCTTGAGGTTTTGGTGGGGCGAGGCTCATGTTGAGGCTCGTTGTGCTAAGTAAGTGACCTGTTATTGTGCTTCTGTGTTTGGATTTCAGTATCTCAGGGGTGCGGCATTTATCGGCTCGGCTCATGGACTGTATGGACAATCGGGACGGTTGATTGCAAAGAGGGGGCTGTGTGTGTATTTTAGAATGCTGTGTGGCATCTTCGGATTGCTTTGATGCATGTGGTTCCAGCCATTTTGGATGTTCGGGGTAGGGGCTTGGTACTTTGCCCCACCAATAGGAATGTGCATCATTGGTTTCCCGGCATGCCATTCAGGTAGGGGAATTAAGCGGGGGCGTGGTTGCACTCGCGTTGTTGGAGAGAAAGGTTTCGATGTTTGTCAGAACAATAAAAGTTAATTATTGTGAAAATGACATCAGGACTGTGCCTCTGTTCTTCACCATCACCACAACACAATGAAATATATATATAATAAATGCTATTAACAAGAGCATTAAAAAAAAGAACAAAAAAACTGAACATCATATTCATAAGATGTACCGTCATATTGAACAATCTTTCAAACTGATAACATATGCTAAATATAATCCACTCATGACAATTCCCACATCTCTGTCCTACATGCAGTCTCTCTCTAACGCTTTCTTTCTCTGTCTCTCTCTCACATGCACTCACACTTTTTATGTTATCATTTCTTTGAGTTGCTATGGTCCTCAGAGCTCAGGGTCTGGCTGTACAGCAGACTGCTCTACTGACATTTTGTCCTGAAAGCTGATGCTCTTTGAAGGATAAGCAGAATGGGAGAGGGAATTATGATTCAGAGAGATGTGCTTTATCCTCTTCTATTGCTTTAGAAAATATGCATGCGTAAATGACAGTATCCAGAGTATCTATTAAACTTATTCTTAAATTTTTAAATCTGGTATTTAGGTTTATCAATTTTTTTAATTCAATCATCAAATTAGGTGTTACAAGATATGATAGATAGTAATAATTAAAAAATTTATAATAATATGAACTATTACAGAATGTGTCCAAAATCCCCAAAAAATCTGCTATCCCAAATCTAATTCCCATTTATCCTGGTAGCCTATCTCAGAATATTCATGAAATCTGATCATTTTATTTTTTAAGAAATGAACAAGGCACCAGTGATGTTAGTTAAATTTTAGTAGCTATTTCTCTTATATAATAATTTTGTTTTTCCTTGCATAAATAAACTTTTTATTTGAAAGACATCAGAGAAACTTTGGCCAGGTGATACATTTTGCTGAGACTTATTTTATGTTTTAATTGGCCATTTTATTTGTCTTGCTTTTTAAACGTGCATTTTTAAATTTAACAGATACAGTATTTAATAAATTAAAAATACATGTATATTGTCTTATTTGAACTGTAGTTGATTATTTAAGATCCAGACCATGTGCACATACCTTGTGATTATTAAAATTAAGCCATAATTAAAAAAAAGGACACCTTATAAAGATGCAATAAAATGAACATTTCTAATTTGTTAATTAATTCTAAATTATATTGATCTTTAAACCAATATCTTTAAACAAACAATTGTACTCTTAAAATCTGGCAGATTTTAGTGTAACATGGCCCTACCTTGATTGATGTATGTTAGACTAAACATTGGAAAGATGCCATATTTTTAATTATATTTGCAAATCTGCAAAATGTGAAAGCATTTGTTTGTTTGTTAAAATGTTAAATTTTCAAATTATTCTGGAAATACTGTTTGTAAACCCTTAATCTCAGCGATACGTGAAGTTTATAATAATGCATTTAAAGACACTTTAGACAATTTCATTTACAAACAAAACAGTTTTCAGATTTGCAGTACTATTTTGGTTACACAGAATTGTAGGTTTATATGGCCGGATGTAAATAGTCCCTTGACTAGATTTTAAGCAGTTTTCCTCATGTACTCATCATCAGCTGCATCACTACATTTTTATAGCAGGTGATTTTCATTTCGTTCCATGGATTAGTATTGGCAGTCCTTTACTAAAAATTAAGTCCTTATTCTTTATTCAGGTGTGTATAGTATGTACATTTATATCAGTTGAATTTTGTCCATAATGATTCTATTTACTTGTATAAGCTACATTGTTTCCATAGATTTTGCCAACCCAACCATCTGTCTTTACTTTGTTAAGCACAGTTAGCTAATTATAGTAATTAAACTTAGTATAAAATTGCTACTATCTTCGGCACCCTATTATGCCCTATGGTGCCCTATTATGTTTAATTAATCTGTGTCACATGACTTTTTATTATTATTTTTTTATTATTTAAGTCAGCCCCACTCTCTCATCACTAAGAGAGCCTCAACCATAGCATGGACCCTTTTTTTGCTTCCCAGTTCTCTGGTTATTTGTGTTAATAAATCTTCTTTTATTGATCACAATTATTGACAGGTGCTTGTTAGGCCCAGTGCCAATGCTTTCCCAAAAATGCTTATTGGCATAATGAGCAATATTAATAAATAAATCTGGTAAAATAATTTAATAAATAATAATAATAGTAAATTTTATATATATATATATATATATATATATATATATATATATATATATATATATATATATATATATATATATATATATATTAAAGGATTAGTAAGAGTAACAACCAAAAAAATCTTTCTTTTTAGGTTTTATAAATGAATTCTAAGTACTATTTACCAGATTAATGAATGTATGGACTTTTGCAGTTGTTAACACTTTCGACATTTTGGATGTTTATTGAATATAACATTTTAGTCTTTTATTTTTTAGTGTTTGAACCATCCAGCAGCATGCCTGGGGCAAAATATACTTGTGCCAAGACAAGTACGAAAAACTTTTAGCAAACCCTTGAAGGTGAAAAAAGTGAAGGTGAAAGTGAGAAAAAAAGTCAGAAAAGATTTTTCTGTTATTACATAGGAGTTTAAAGTCTTGAAAAATACTAAACAATTTGTTATTTTGTTTTTTTGTGAATTTACAGTCTTGAAAGCCCTTCATTTGAAAAAACAAATTAAAGCATGACTGTGAGCAAAACCTAAAAGCTCATATTTGATTTTTGTACTGCATATTATTAATTATGTTTTATTTCATTTTAATATTAGATTATTTGAATAAAAAAAGCCTTAGCTTGATATTAAAATATTTAACTTTAAGTATGTATTTTAAAATATTTTAACCTATTTAAATTCCAATGTATATATTTTACATGAAAAAAGTAATACACAGGCATTTTTTTTATTATTTATAATTCTTAATAGGCAGTTTTTTTAACCACTTGCTTCATCTAAGAATGTTATATATACAGGTTGGCAGTCTCTTTAAAAAAATTGAGTTTAGGCAGTGCAACAAACTTGCATGCCTTACACAAGTATATGTACACATGGAAAAAGATTTAGAAATGAATGGAGGAGGCTATGCACTCATACCTGGGGACTCCTGGCACAGGTGACAAAGGCCTAGACTTCCTTATTCATGCCATGAAACCAAAAGTACCTGTATGAAAATTTCATGGTGTCCTTTTTCACTGGAACACCATAGAATTCAAATGTGTACCCCAGTTTTGCCTTTGGTGCCATGCTACTGATGGCAAGAACTGATTCCCTTAAGGGTCCTGATTAGGATCAGGTTGTCAATAAAAGGCATATCACATCACATTTCAAATCTTCTAGGAGAGGGGATCTGTAACCCGAACCACAGGAATTAATGCTGTAGATAAGAGGTTGATAATGTGTCTTACCTTGGCCGGTGTGTACATTTATTCAGTTCTATTGACACATCTGTATGAAATATCAAACATCTGGCCTAACTATGTGCTAACAGTGAACAGCGCAAAGACAAGCATCCATGATGGCCTGTGCATTGGGGACCAAGGCATGAGTGATCTGTTTATATGTGATCCATATTGATTTCCCAGTGAAAACGTGTTGCATCATAAATTAGACGTGAAATAAATTTACCTATGCCAGATTTCAGTTTTAGTGCATGTTTGAAAAGTGTACACACATTTTTGTAAATAGGGCTTCAATTAATTGCACAGAAAACATAAATGTGATAACCATATAAATACATTCATACCTAACTATCTCTCTAGAAAAGATACCAAGAATACCCAATGGTTCCATAAACAGTAATGAGTTCTATCTTAATGGTGCATATAAATTCAGTAAATTCTGTGCCCCAGATCACTATTAAAGTGCTTAATATTAGGAAACACAGTAAGAGTAGCACTAATTTATATGGCAATTATCTAAAATATTTAGCTTTTCTTATACAGGAGGTCAACAAGGCAGGTTATTTTTATATTCATGCTCCTCTATCACTACTAAATGATTCTTTAAGTTCAGTAAATGTCAAAGTTAAGATGCTCAGAGGTCATGAATCAGCATGTGTGTTTGTGTGTTAGTGTCCTCAGACAGCAGGGCTGCATTGGTCTGATCAAATCAAATGTCTGCACACTGCTGAGCTGCCTCCACCATTTGGGTTTAATAATTGATGGTCATTGCATTATTAAAGCACTTTGATTATTAATACAGCCTAGCACATGAAGGAAAGAACCATAGATCTATGGCCACATATTGAAAGTGAGGGAGGAAAGAGAACATAGACAGCAGTTGGAGATAAACACATCAATATCTCCTCCAGAAACAGTGCTCCCTCTGTCTTAAAGGCCCACACACATATCCCTGCCAACTAAACACAGACACAGAGAAAATTTTATTTTCCGAAAAGTTACATATAAAAATGGCTATATGGGTTAAAACTCAGATAAGAAATGATGCAAGTTTCCTTCTATATTGGGATGGCAGCATGATTTTTGGAATTGAGTTAGGGTAAGCTTAGTTTGCCACTAGGACAGGTACATGGGGTCTGGAAAACACAGCTTCAGCACTGATTTTGAGCTCTTGTAACCTATGTGTGGACTAATTTTGTTTCAAGCTATCCAATGTCATGGTTTTCTTTTACATAAAAAGTAATGTTTCATCATCATGTATTAGCAGTGCCCTTTGTCTCCCAGCCATAATAATGAAGCTATAAAATATTTGCTATGTTAAGACATTTTAATGAGATGTTAATGTATTTGCATTTAGCCCCCAAAATTAAAGGAAGCAATTGGAAGTAATTGGAAGATAAGCCAGAATGTAGTCTGTCATATAATGCCTTATACTTCTGCAGTCGTGCTGTTGTTTGTGTGTGTGTGTGTGTGTGTGTGTGTGTCAAAAGTTGAGTCCATACAATTGTGACCTCTCGTGCTTATAGATTCTAAAAGCAAAACGTGTGTAGTGCTTTGTTCTGATTACGTTTTGTCAATTCCAGATTCACTTAAAAGCTTCCACACTATTGTTGATGTTTGTAAAACTGTAAACAGACTGTTTTTTTTCTGGGCAATTTGATTTTTAAATTGTCCATATCAGAACCCTCACTGAAAATAATTTTATGTCTACTATTTGGCTAATTATCTGGTATCTTTCCATGCTTACATTTACATTACATTTAGTCATTAAGCAGACTCTTTTATTCAAAGCAACTTATAAATGAGAGCAACATAAGTCAGAGGTTAAGGAAAAAGCAGCAACACTAGAATTATCAAACCTGATCATTATCCTGCTTTTTCACATCAAGTGTTTGTAAAAGAGATTTGTTCTGAGTTGTTTCTTGAAGATGCTAAATGACTCCTAGATGCCTTATGGACAGAGTTGGGAAGATCATTCCACCATTTACCAATGGTGAACAATACAAAGTGAGAATTAGCACCTCAGTGATGTTGAACCACCAGGTAACATTCATCAGTTAAGCGAAGTGAATGAGTTGGAAATATAGATTGAAAGGGCAGATCCAGAAATTGTCCTGTAGGTCGTAGTCATTGCCTTATACTGAATGTGAGCACATACATGGAGCCAATGAAGAGAGATGAGTAGTCGGGCCACTTAAACTTACTTGGTTATCAATGGGGCCCTGACAGATTTGAGATATCTGATTATGTGTATGTAAGAGCTGGGTCAAAATTAATAATGTTTGATATTTTCAGACTTACTTCAGGCAGTCGGAAATTCAGTTGGAAGGTGAGAAATTACAGGCTGTGTCCCTCACACACTTAGCAATTTTCTGTGCCAAGTCTTAACTTGATCTGCCTTAAAAATACACTCTGGGAATGATTACTACAGACCCAGCCCACGCACTGGGAGTAGAATTTGGGTAACAAATATTATGTATTCGTAACATGACGGAATGAATTGCAGCAGGAAGCAGAGATAGCCATTGTTTAACTTTGTACCCGTTTCCATTCAAAAGGCAAAACACCTATCTTAAAAAACTTCATTTTAGTTAAAAAAATGTTTTAAATCATCAGATATCATTCATTCTTTCATTCATTCATTATCTTCCGCTTTATCCTATATTAGTGTCGTGGGGGGGATCCATATGCCTATCCAGGGGAGAACGTTTCGTACGCTGGGCAGATACACCCAGGACAGGACGCCAATCTATTGCTGGGCACACACTCCCTCACACAGACACGCACACATACACACTCTATATGGGGCAATTTGGAGAACTCAATTGACTTGATCCATGTTTTTGGACTGTGGGAGAAAACCGGAGAACCAGGAGGAAACCCACGCATACACGGGGAGAACATGGAAACTCCACCCAGATGGGGATTCGAACCGGGAATCCCTAGCGCTGAGAGGCGAACGTGCTCACCACTAAGCCACCGTGCCGCCTCATCAGATATCAATCTTTTTAAATTGTTACACTCATTTTTTTTTTGAATGACTGGAGTGTGTTTAAAGATAGATAGAGAGATAGAGAGCGAGAGAGAGAGAGAGAGAGATTGTTTTATGGTTTTCTTCCAATCCAGATCTCATCTCTGGGTGCAGAAACTCATTAGTACCCACAGATTTACAGAATAGACTTAAGGCAATATTATAATGCATGATTTAATTGTCTAGTTGAAATAAACACTTTTCCCTCCTTCCCTCTGTATTCCTTGCTACTGATTTCTGTTTTTGAATCATGCTGTTTACTTTTTACTACATGATTTATCTTCTCCTCCACTGAGGTTGCTTAGTAAATATAAACCAGGCTTATTGCACCCCCTTACACACACACATATATTATGAGCAAATGATTCATTTTTTGAATTCTAAGATAAATGGACCTATTTTTGTATGGATATTTTGTCGCTATAAGGTGCTATTTACACCTTAGTCTCACCTTTTTTTATCCATTAAAATGCATACATGCCATCCATGCCTACACATTTGTCTATTTAAAAATGTTCACACTCACAAGTTCTTTCCTGTAAGACACACACATACAAACACACATACACACACTGATGACTTGTAAGACACACACTGATGACTTGTAAAATCAAAGTAACAATAGATTACTGAATGAAGAACTTGATTTAAAAAGCTAATGTAATAGCCACTGACTTTGATGATGACTGTTCACAGTTTGTGTGCTATCCACAAACCACAAGCATTGGCCAATTGTTTAAGAACTGTGTGAACAAAGCTGGCTTAGTTTTACTGGCAAGTGCACTACTGTTATGCCTGGAAAATGTACACTACATACTATTCTTAAATTTTAAAATTTACTAAAATTGATTGATCAATCAGTATTTTTTATTTATGATGGTTTTGTTGCAACACATTGCTGCTAAAGTAGCTCCAGTGATTATAGCCGCCAGGCTTACTTACAAAACAGAGTAACTTGCTAAATTTTAACTTATTGAGACTATGAATACATATTTATCATTCATTCATTACACTCCTCTTTACCCCCTACTGGGGGGGTCCCATGCCTGTCCATGGGAGAACATTTCAGGTGCTTGGCAGAAACACCCAGAACAGGGCACCAATCTATTGCTGGGCACACTCATTTACATAGACACGCACACACACAACGACACTACATCGGCCAATTTAGAGCACTAAATTTGCCTTGGATCCATGTTTTTGGACTGTGGGAGAACTCCACCCAGAAGAATCGAACCAGAAATTCCCAGCGCTGAGAGGTGAACATGCTAACCATTGATTGTGTGTCCTGGGTGTATCTGCACAGTGCCCGAAACTTCCTTGTGGATTGGCAATAGAAACTCCTCCGCGACCCTAGTAGTGGATTAAGCGGAATATAATGGATGGACTCTAAATAGGCTAAGTGCACTTCAATAAAACAAAGCACATTATTGTACCCTCTAATGTATCTTTGTATTCAGATTAGAAACATTTTTTCAATATTCTTACTCCTCAAAAAGTTCACATAGTTATCTTAAGTTCCAACAATTACAATAAATAATAGATACCTTTGAAAACAGAAAAAAATATATAGCCTTGTTTTGAATGTTTAGAGCTATTGTACTTTTAGTGGCTGTTTTGAACTACTAGGCACAATATTAAGTATGTGTGTTCTGCATCATTGGCCACTGATGAGCGAACACTAAGCTCTTATGTCCAGGTATGTTTACGTTTGTGCTATAAGTCAAGATTCTCCACACTGTAGGAGTTAGAAAAGGCCTTTGCCTCATGGATTTGTATCCTCATTTGTCTTTTAATTTGGTGTTTGGATTGATGCCTCTTGAGTTTCTTTGTTTTGTGTGATAGTATGTATAGTTAATTCTAGTGTCATTTTAGGAATGACCCATCTTAAGGTGTTTACATAGTTTTTTTCCTGTTGGAAAATCCCATTAAATATTTTAGTCTTTCAAAGGGAAGCTGCATAAAGCAACGAGTGGATTGGTTTCATTTATTTTAAACCTTTGCTTAGTCTACAAAATTCTGTGTTTTATTGCTTTTTTATTCCCCAAGCACCACCATAAGGTCTGTTTTGATATTTTAAATTAACTTGGAAACTTCTGTTCTTCTGACTTCAACTTTACTTTTAAGTCTAACCCTTAAGTGAGTTGTTTCATATGAACATTCTGTACATTGTCCTACAGTATATTCACTACGTTTATTTTAAGTTTAAGCTTATGTTAACTCTTATGATCTTAACTCTTATAATTCCAAAACAAAAAGCAAATATATGGCAAGTGGACAATGAGTATAGTGTGTTAGGAATTAGCTAGCTTATATATATATATATATATATATATATATATATATATATATATATATATATATATATATATATATATATATATATATATACTGCACTTGAATGCAGGGGTTTTGCTTATTTGTTTGTGGTATGTCTTTGTGGAATTCAATTTTCCTTCTTTTCCTAAGGTAAAGGTGACCTGATCGGATCAGACTCGCTGACGAGGGAGCAGGTGATTAAGACTAATGCAAATGTGAAGGCTCTAACTTACTGTGACCTGCAGTACATCAGCCTAAAGGGGCTGCGTGAGGTCCTGCGCCTCTATCCGGAGTATGCACAGAAATTCATCAGCGAGATCCAGCATGACCTTACCTATAACCTCCGTGAGGGAAACAATGCAGACGTGAGTGACATACATACAAGTTTGAAACTGTAACTATCTAGTACTCCATACATAGTTTTTACTCATGTTTTCATTTCTGCTCTTTTGAAAGTGTACAGAATGTTTTTATTTGACAGTCAAAAAAAAAAAAAAAAAAAAGAATATGTGATATATTTAGGTTCCCATAATTATTAATTTTTTTTACATTTGTGTCGATGAAAATACTTTTATTTTAAGAGCAATCGAACAAATATTTTTATCCTATTTGTAGTTAAGTTTTAATTAAATAACTGAATAACTTAATTGAGTTATCAATGCAATGAATAGAATCTGCAATTAAAACCAATAAAAATCATTATAGGATTTAAGAGTATAATACTGGTATATCAAACACAGTTACTGTATAGAGACCAAAATAAGTTTCTTTTCCATCCATCCGCGTTATCCTCTATTAGGGTCGCGGTGGGGTTCTCCATGCCCATCCAGGGAAGAACGTCTCGGGCGCTGGGCAGATACACCCAGGACAGGGTGCCAATCTATCGCTGGGCACACACTCACTCACTCAGACACACTCTATATGGGGCCATTTGGAGAATTCAATTGACTTGATCCATGTTTTTTGGACTGTGGGAGGAAACCGGAGAACCGGAGGAAACCCACGCGGACACGATGAGAACATGGAAACTCCACCCAGATTGGGATTCGAACCGGGAATCCCTATTGCTGAGAGGCGAATGTGCTAACCACTAAGCCACCGTGCCACCCCAAGTTTCTTTTTAGTTTCCTAAATCTTAAACTAAACAAATGCTTCTCTATAATCCTGCAGTGCTTATTGCTTTTGATTGCTGCATAACACATAAGGATAATAAATGCCGCCACCATTTGTAGCATAAAACTAATAATAAAACTAATAATATTAAGTTTCATTACATAATTATTTTAGTGTAAACTCAGTGAACATTTACAGACATAACTTATGATTAAAAAAAATCGGATCTGCAACTGATACATTCATAAAATCACTACACATTAAAATCACTATAAAACATTTAAAAATAGTACACATACATTTAAGTAACATCAGTGATAAACATTTATAGTGATAGGTACATTTATATTTTTCTCCAAATTTTTTCAGACAGTTTTTCAGACATTAATAATAAAATGTCAAATAGCAGTGCATGTGTATTTTCATTAAAGAGTATTTTCACTTAGTTGAAAGGAACACTAACATACAGTAGTGCTGTTTGAAGACTTTCCTGTTGATTCAATAACACAAGAATAATATCAGCTCTGCTGGACTACAGTTCTTCAGAAACAGACACACATACACAAACACAAACACACACACACACACACACACACACACATACACACAAACAAAAACACCTGCTGTAGATTTAACAAAGTATTCAAATTGAATGCTCTAAATTGCCCCATATAATGTCTGTATGAATGAGCAATATATTGGCACCATGTCCTGGGTGTTTTTGTGCAGAGCTCAAAACTTTCTTCCCTGGATGGGAATGCATCGGGGCACCCCCACCCCCAGTTGGACATTTACACCATTACACTGACAATGTTTTGTGCGTTATAAAAAGAGGACTCAGTCAACAGTTTGATTATTAAGCACCTAATGATTTCCTTTAGCAAAAATTGGCATACATTCCACTTCCAAATTAGTATTCTCTGTCCATATTTTTAAAGGGTGTTGTAATCATTAAAATCTAAATTTGCTAACAATTACCAAATACAATGCAGTTTTAAATATAACATCTAGGATCTTTTACATTTTAGGCTGGTATTATTAAAATAAATAATGCAAATTTCACAGTTTCTTGTTTGTATTACCAAATTAAATCACCATAGTTCAAGACATACACTTTTATAATTTCTTAAGTATTAACTTGGTGATCTTGACATTGTTGATTTTCTGACCATTATTTTTTTTTTATCACAGCAACAATACTTTTTACATCTTAAGACTTGTTTCGACTGATAACAGTTTAACTTTCAAGATGCAAATTTAATGATGTGAATAATGTTATATAATTAGGGTTTTTTACTTCTTTATCTTGCAAAGATAGTACATGAGTGTAAATTTGGACAAAGCAGCATGTGAACACATACAGTATACATGCATGTAGATACATGTAGATAGACACAGCTGACCTTTAGCTGTGGAGTTTCTGTGTGCTTGCTTACCAGTTTGTTGATGGGCTACTGTGTTACGGTTTTATTTAGATAACTTCTCAAAATTTAAAACTCTTATTTTGTCCTATCTAATTATCTTGACAATAAAAATAAATTGACATGTTTAACCCAGCAGCACTGGTTTATACATATTGTAATTTAAAACAATCCTTTATGGCAGAGATTGGGAGTAGTATGTATTGAATGGACAGACAGAGAGAGCGAGCGATGGAGAGAGCATACACAGCCTGTAAATAACCACAGTAACAAGTGACTATGCAAAGAAAACAAGACACACACACACACACACACACACATTGTGATCATTGAGAGACTTTATTATTGTATTTTTTCCTGAAGAAAGTGATGGATAAAATCACATAAATCCCAGTTGTTCATTTTGAAAACCAATGTTCATTTTTGTGTCTTAATATAATAATAGTTCTGGGGTTAAAAACCAGCAAAGAACCTTATACACATTGCAAGAAGAAACTACATCCATGCACACACTTTTATGTCAGTGCAAATTAATATCACCAACAATATATTTTTTAGAAATCATCCTTAAAGTTTTAAACAAAACCATACTAAATGATTTTAACTCATGAAAATTTGTCATCTTAAAATAAGAAAACTGTTGATTATCAGCAAATAGGTAGTATATGATTTCATTACAGGATTTTGCTGCTATCCGATCTCACGTGTTTGCAATGTGCACGTGACACCTTTCGCAATAAGACTGAACATGAATGTATGCACACAAGCCCCTGTTACTGATTAACAATGCAGGCATGGACAGAAATAGCAAGAAAACCCTGTTGGGAGTGCAAGACATTGCTAAGAATAGTGCTGAGTGGGTCCTGGGCTCTCCCTCACTGGCTGGGAGCTCCCTGTGTGTCGGCTAAGATTGGATCCTGTCTGCTAAAAATAGACAGCAAAAGCAAAAGGGGGAGGGAAAAAGAAGAGGAGGAAAGGATGGAGGAGGGGAAAGTTTAGTTCAGGTTCCATTACTGCAATTTCATTTGAGATATTATTTGTGAACAAATGTGTCAAGGATGAAGTAAAAATGAAAACACATGTCTGTTATGCATGTGTAAAGAATGAGGGAATGGTATCTTGGTTCTGCTATTTAAAGAGGTGTAGCATTTGCCTTTAGAATACAGTGAACCGCTGAACTAGTCATACTGTCAACACTGATCTTTTTTTATTTTGTTCTCTCTTCCTGTGTCTTGCTTTCCATCATGATTCCCTTTAGATATATATTATTATATAATTTTATTTATACTAATAAAACTATATATATATATATATATATATATATATATATGAAAATAAATACAAGTTAAATGTCTTCACTGCTTTTCTTTTCTTGCTTGTGTGTATGCAGTGTAATGACTTGGGAGGGGGAGGAGAGGTAGTGTAATCTCAACCTGCCTCTCCTCATTTTTTCCTCATAACAGACTCATTGCTCTTACCTCAAGAGCACTGCAATTAAGCTATTCACATTTAAATATTTATATATATTTTTCTGGCTAACATTGCATAGTGTATGTTAAGTGTGAAGATACATTTTAATATGAACCATCATTTAAAAATACATTTTTTAATTCTTAACAATTTAACAAACAATTAAATGGCAACATACAACAAACAATTTATAATCAATTTCACTGCCTCAGACTTATTTTTATATTCCAGATAAAATCTAAAATCTTGCTAATCACTAATATCATTTGGTGTGAGGTTGTCTTAGGTGTCTTAGGATTTGAACCCCCAAACTTCAAATAAATCGCACCACACCCTAACCACTGAGCAACCACACAACCATGTTAAATGTTCAGCAACTAAAATGTAATTCACAGTATCAGGACTGAAACAGCTCTCAGCCTTTGTTGTCAAATGTTTGATTTGAGACATCTGTCTTTAGTAAATAAGTTCTTTATTTTGACAAATTTGAACACAATGTGAAACTTTATGAAGCTCTCTACTAAAACAAAAGAGGAAATGTGTGACAGAAGACACATTTGAACTGCACGAGATATGCTATAGTCTCATTTGTCTTTCCATTTGAACTCATTGTTGTCGAGCAGAAACTAAAGCTAAATTAATGAGATCTTTTTTATTTGTCTTTCCTTTGGGTGGTGTTACAATGACATTAAACATCTTTAACATTATTATTTGGAATATTATCATTAGTCACTTAAACAGTTAAATATGTAAATGTGATGTTTTTTAGCAACTCTGTATTGCCAAACAGAACAATGCTTACATACTCTTTTGCATAAATGAGATATGAGTATATTGTACATAGTGATTGCAGAGTGAAATAAATAGCGTGTGACTGCAGAACAGAAGTCTATAGATTCAAGTTATGGGTATTGAGACAGCAATTCTTAAACCTTTATTTTTGGTGACCATCAAAACCTTTGATTTAAGGACATGGACAAGATGGATGAGTGTGAGTATAAATTGTAAATCAATTTTATATATTTAACATTAAAATGGTCAGGTGTTTTAAATTAGACATCAAAGCTATTATTACAATTCAAACTATGAACAGGTATTCATCAGCAGGCACAATAAGCAGTGCACTTTTATCATATCATGCTTCAAAATTAAGTGTCAGCCTGCTTTAGTTACTTGTTTAATATAAGCCTATCAGCCTTACTGCAGCATATATATTAATTATTGATGTGATGTTTATCATAAATAATTCTATCTATTGTATTCTTTTATCCTTTTATGAATTGGTATTTATGTCATATTTGTCATTGTAATGTCTGGCCTTTAGTGAAAATATTATTAAATATTCACTGTTGTACTGCTTAATGAAGTTTAAATGGTACAACATTAAATAATTAATTAATTAATTAATTAATTAATTAATAGTCATTTCGTTATAAATTTCAACTTGAACAATTAGCCTGTTTGTTTTTTTAAGAAATATAACAATTTAAGAAGAGAAAGTCTTGTATAAATTAAAACAACTCTGTTGCTAAGCTTCATTTCACCTAGAAAATTCAGAACTTACTAAGAGACTTTTGGACTTGGCAGTTCTTTATGAAGGTAAGTTTCAAAACATTCTTCTGGGAAATACAACTGATATTAAAATATATCTATTAACATAATAATGAATTGTTATTGGGCACTTGATTAAAAAAAGTCCCCTTTTGATTATTTGTGTTAACCATATTGTGAAATTTAACTTGTCCTACAATCATGTTTTCCTGTGTTTTTGGGGCATACCATTCACAGATGTGGGTTAAATTGCTAAACTCTTAATACTGTACTGTACTTTACTGTAGTGAAAAGCAGCAAGCAATGTACCAAGCAATAAACAACATCCCAGCTACAAGTACTTCCTTAATCCAACATCCATAATAATATAAAAATGTAATCCTGGCTCCAAATTCTAGTAGCCCTGTTTGTAAACCACCACCATCTCTGTTTCAACAACGTCCATCAATGCAGCTCAGATAACTTTCATCATTTCAGCTGAAGGACCAACCCCCAAGTTATCAGCTCAGATGAAAAGGATGCATGCAAAGCTACATTAAAATGTCCCATATACCAGGTGCTCATGGCCAAAAAAATCCAAAAGAACCATACAAGCAAATATAATGACAAAAGAATTTTGGTATACAAAGTTGCAGGACAGAATACCATCACTGAGGAAGTTCTAGATTACATACAGGTTATCAGTGACTGCACTGTGGATGAAAAGAGACTGATGAACTTTATTCTAAACAGGAACTGAGCAATATTTGTCAGTACTCTGATATTAAGAGTTTCTCATCATTAAAGGCAGATGCACCTGAGCCTTTAATAGGAATATCAGCAACAGTTGAACTATGCCTCTTATTAATCATGCCTTTTCTTCACCTAGATGCTTGTCTACCTTAACAGTAAAGAACAGTACAACATATATTTCACCTCTATGAAGTCATTACCACTTATAACACTAACCCAACCAAAGTTGCTCCAACACCTTAGTGTATATAAATAGTATATTTAAATGATTTTAGAATGAGCATTTGGTTGGCACATATGGCTTAGCTGTGCTAAAGAATTTATCCCTGCAGCAGACTTAACAGAGCCTTCTTTGTGACAAAGTTAAAGTAAAATTTGAGAATCTAATTATGTCAATCTTGAAAACCTTAATTAAAATATTACCAATATTTAATAATTCCTCAAAAACTATATTTTGATCAGATGTGCATTCTGTTCTTGACTATTTCAGCAAAGTGGAGAAAAAATAACAGAAGATTTAACAAATGAAGAAATACAGGATATCATTATTTTGGTATGAAGTGCTTTAAATTATTTCACAATATGGAGTTTGACCATTGAAATAGAAAAATTAAATATTAATAACATTTGGATCCCTTTTTTTCTGTCTTTCTATTGCAGGAGTCTTTTAGAAACCAATCCTGTTTTGAATGTTCCTTAGGGTGTGGTGGTTAAGTTGAATTACAAGACAACATTATAACTGGGTGAAACAATCATTGACAAAAAAACAAGCATTGAAACAAAAATAGTTTTATATATATATATATATACATATATATATATATATATATATATATATATATATATGTGTGTGTGTGTGTGTGTGTAAAATAGGCCTAAAACTACGTAGTTAGATAGATGAGAACTAGACATCTACACCCAGAATCATCAGCATGCCTGTCAAGTAATTTCCATTTCCAAGGGATTAGGTACTATTTCAATGCTCCTGTTTGCGATAATGGCAGCACGGTGGCTTAGTGGTTAGCACGTTCGCCTCTCAGCATTAGGGATTCCCGGTTCGAATCCCCATTTGGGTGGAGTTTCCATGTTCTCCCCATGTCCGCGTGGGTTTCCTCCGGGTTCTCCGGTTTCCTCCCACAGTCCAAAAACATGGACCAAGTCTATTAAATTCTCCAAATTGCCACATGTAGAGTGTGTTTGAGTGCGTGTCTGTGTGTGTGAGTGTGTGCCCAGCGATAGATTGGCTCCCTATCCTGGGTGTATCTGCCCAGCGCCCGAAGCGTTCTCCCCTGGATGGGCATGGGGAACCCCCCTGCGACCCTAATATATAGGATAAAGCGGAAGATAATGAATGAATGAATGTTTGCAATAATGTAGCTCAATAAGTTTATGAAAGAGGGATTCAAGTTACATTTTTCTAGCTTAAGAAGTAGTAGGTTTTGGTGGCTTACCAAGATAATTTAAACAAATAGTAAGTCATTTTCGGATAAGTTAAGTCATTGAATTTGAGTTCTATCAATACAGGATAGGTACATTTGAAGTTCATTGTGTGGATTGGCTAAAAATATAAAGGAAGAAAATGACCTGTGAAGGTGTGAAATACCAGTGTTTGGATCAGCATGGGGGAATGCTCTCTGGCAGAAGTAGAGCAGTTTCAACTTATTTATATATTTATTTACCCTTGAAAAGAACGAAACACTTTGGAAGTTTGGGTAAGAAAGTGTACCAGTTAGGAGGTGATGTGTAGTTTGATGTGAAGGGTCTTTAGGAATTTGTGTACATTTATTTAAGGATTTAGATACTGTTAAGAAGATTAAATACTGTTGGATCCTTAAATGCAGATCAGTAAATCAATCCATATCAAATTCATAAAATATGACTTTATATGCTTAACTTGTATAAATAGGGGAATGTTCAACAGTCACAAATTTAAAATGATAACCGACTTTAAGCAGGGAATCCACATCATTTTAGTACGAAGCATATTTCACATGAGCATTGAAAAAAGCAATAATTAGTGTGTACAATAATATGTGTAAATATATAAAAACTATTTGCTGGGCTCTACAACAAAACATTATATGACATTATATATGATCTTCTAAGATTATGTCCTGAAAAAGATCCTATTTAATTTGTTTAAACGTGAACAAATTATTTGGCGGATTTAAGATAAAAAAGATAAGTCTTTATTGGTCCCACAATGGGGAAATTCACATTTTTATCAGAAAAAGTGACAGTGATTAGGAACGTTAAAACAATACTTCTAAATATGCCTGTTAAGAGAAGTACTTCAAAAAAGACAAAATAAAATACAAATAGTAATCAATATATACAAAATAAAATAAAATAAACTGCTCAATTATGTACATGACATTTCATACAGAAGGGAGACAACAGGAAAAATTTGAAATCAAATGGTGGCGTTTCACACCTTTGGAGGACAGCAAGCTCTGGGTGCCAGTACACATACATAACCTTATTGACTTTCAGTCAGCCGAGGGATCTGCAGCCACTGATTTTAGATACAGAGAAAAGTGCACACACAGAAGCATGTACACACGTGCAGTCAAAGCACGCACCAGCTCTCAGTGTGCTAGTGGGATCCAGGTTACTAAAAATAGAAATACAAAGTAAAAATAGACCTCTTTTTGTGGAGTGTGAAGAGAAGGGAAAAAAATGTCAAAAAAGAAAACAGAAAATCAGATGCAGTAAAAACAAATAAATTTAACATAAATGAATAGTAAAAATAAACTATAAGCATCAGGTTATGCTTTTAGTCCATATAAACCTGTATCATGTAAACAAATACTGGTTTCCCTGGAAGTACCATAGGAAAGATTACATGCTGAAGCAGTCATGTTTGTGAACAAATTGCAAAGAAACGTTTCACATCTCCTGTCAACACTTCTTACATGGCATGCAGACTGCAGAGAGCCGTATCGGAAGGGTTTCCACATCTCATACTGTTCCATGTCATTAGCATGGCATTTAAAAGCGACTGATGCTACTGCATTGCCTTTAAGCTTCTCAACAAAATGGAAATCAATGTCCCTCACTGAAAGAGGGAGTGGCAAAACTATAAGGGTCTCAAAGGAAAGATGAAGAGGTTTAATAAGCACCAAGAACTGAAGAAGGCATGATGCGAGAAGGAAAGCATATATTTGGTTGTGTTATTGTGCCCCCCAAAGACCATTATACCTCATTGCCTACATTTTCTTCACAACCTCTGAATTCTGAGCATTAAGGTAATATTTACTGTATTTAAAATAACTAAACGTTATAATGCAGTTTAATTCATTTTAATTCATATAAATTCACAAACACTTTTATGGACATAAAGTACTGTACATAAAATGCAAATTTGTGTGTAACAAGTGTTGTTATCCCATAATATGATTTTGCATACAATGTTACAAAAGTTCATTCTATTGATATTTTATGTATTAAAATTTAGCTGCCTAAGGGGGACATGTTCCCTCAATTTTTTTTCATGTATATGCTTTAATGTCAATATGTTTCTAACCATTACTTGGTTTTTGTGTTTTCAGGTTGTCATAAAGCTACCTTGAGACTTTGCGCTATTGTCAAAACTCAGTAAACTTAAATTAAATTAGAAACAGCAAAGATGAGCTAATATATTCTATTTCTTTTGAATTTCTACCCTGCAAAATAAAAGCCTGTGAAGAAACAATATGGTGTGAACAAAATACTTTCAAGGACAAGCTTGGCCTTCAATACAACTCCAATCGACTACATTCTAATGCCACTATTTTTTTTTCTTTTGTACTTCTAATGAAGAAATGTTTTTGTAAACATTAATAAAGTGTTTTTAATCCTGTGAAACCTACATTTGTCAGGAAAATGTCATTCTTTGCAACTGTGTTGATTTGATGTTATGACAAATAATGAAATAAATTTTACTTTGCATGCAAGACTTGTTTTTGTAAAATGTTTGATAGATCCAGAATGTATGTAATGTTATCAAACATACAGAAATTGTATCTATTTTTTCTTTTAAATGTTTACTCATCTAATATAAAATAAACAAGTAAAACAAACAAAACTTTAGATCACCACAAAATTCTGAAATGCCTACGAATAAAATTACTTTTTACCAAGAAGCAAAACACCTAAAAACATTAAAGGGCTAATGCTGAATTTGTTTATATATTCCAATTCTGTCAGTATTTGTAATAGTCTGGGACTTTTATAATGTAAACACTATGAGTAAGATCAAGCTTTTGAAATTTGTTTGATAAATTGTAGTGTTCATATGTTTTTACCTTGTGTTCTTTTTCAGGTGGATTGGGAGAGCAATGGTGGCCTTGTAAAAAAGCTGCCTTCAATTCGTGAGGATGAAGAGAATGATGAAGAGCAACACACTGTGTTGCGAGCACCTCGCTCACCCCTACGCCTCACTAGAGGGCTTAGTTCACCACTGCGGTCCCCCCTCATGCCCCCTCGACCCTTTCGCCCCTCTTCTGATCACAGCCGGCCTACTACACTCCAAATACCTGTGGTTAGCTTCAGCAATGCCCCTCCAGAGCTCAGCCCCAGGTATGAGATCAGTTTACACAAACACACAGGCTGCTTTACTGTAATTAATTTTATCTGCACATTGATAAAGCACATCAAAATAAAATTTATATTAAGAAATACCAAATAAGATTTCCCCCCTCAATTTTCTTTTTCGTCCGATTTAAATTTCAAATTGGCTGAAGTTTCTCACTAATTTAGTACGTACTAATTAAAGAAGCAGAACAGACCCAATAGGACTGAGCTTCCTCTTTTCTGTGGAAAGTAACTGACACTTTCATATAGAAACTTATTATAGTATAATTAAGATCAATATTTGCCAGTTTGAAATTACTAATAACAATTGGTTGTTGTTTTTTTTGTTGTGTTTTAAAGCTTTGGATTTAAACCAGGTTATGTATAGCATTTTTTTGCCTTATTCAGCAAATGTAGGGTCTGTTAAAATATGGTCAATTTAGTGAACCATAAAAAAGTTATAACAATGTACTAAAGAAATTAATATTCATAAAGTGTAATATGAAGAAATTTTATATGTGAAACCACATTTCTGAAAACAGATTGGACACTACAACTAAAAACTGTGATTAAAATTGAACCTTATATAAATTGCCTTAAATAAAGTGGAATGTCTGCTCATTCTTGCTGCAAATAAGACTTTAACAGCCTGTGATCACCCTTGTTTGATTCCCCTCCACATTATGCATCCTACATTTTTAGCAGTAGACAGGTCTGTACTGCAGATGCTGTGTTTACAAAGCTACACTGTGGTAACTCAAGCAAAATGAGACATGGCATTGTTCTATTAAAATAGACATGTCCAGGGAGTCAGGGCAAAAAAAGAAAGTCTTGATAGGATCACATCTTTAAAATAACAATATAAATCTCTGTTTTCACATACAGTATATGCAATTATGAAATTGCTTTAGCAACGGATAAACTGACTTTAAAAATGTTTGGAGAAAACAAAACATCATGGTCTATCGTTGCTTTGGTTGGATGCTTTTATTCAACGCAATCATGATGACCTTACCTGTTACAATATTGTACTTCCAGAACAGTGTTAGAATAGGTTAATCTTTTTAGCTTTTTTTAATGTCAGTTTCAGGGGTGTGTCACAGGTATCCATTTGTACATTTGTTTATTTTTATTTTGACATTAAAATCAGAAAACCCTTTCTTGCCCTTTTGTCTGTTAAAGAAAAACTTTTAAAAGGTTTTTTTTTTTTTTTCACAGAAAACTAAATTATTAAATTGATAGATTTTTTATTATCATCTTGCGTTTGTGTTTGACCTATAGGTTTGTAGATGGCATCGAGACTGAGAGCAATTCTGGATCTGCACCAAGATTTGAGTTTGGCTCCAGTCTACCCAACAATAGCACTCTGTTAACCAACACAGGTGAAAAAAGAAAATCACCGAACAGCTATTACCCTTTATAATAATTTCATTAAACCATGCAACTCCAAAATAGTACAACAAACTTAAAATAACAATAAGTCCACCTTTTAACAAAAGCTTTATATTTACTGTGTGTATGTAGTGAGCCAAGAGCAGGTGGAAACCAGGCAGAGCATCAGTAAACTAAGTGAAGAGGTAAGTATTCCTACATTTTCACTAAAGTTAACCAGGGCATTGTATGCCATCTGTGTATTCTACCAACCAGAGTGGAAAACCTGCTTCAGTGTGCATGTGTGAACCAGCTCTGCATGGATGAACAATCAGCACAGTAGGCGTGAGCATTAGCAGCACAGAAGGAAGAAACTTGGGATAAGATCAAGCTAATGGTTTCAACTGTATAATATAGAAACCCAAAAATAAAATACTTTAGCAAATGTAAACCTTGTAAAAAAGGGGGGAATCATGTTTTAAGTAACTAAAATTTCACAATTATTTATTTTTCTGATGTCAAATAAGAATATTAAAACTATTATTACCAGTACCTTAATTAACTTTATTTATTTATTTAATAGTGAATTATTTAATTCATCAACAATGAATATTTCCATGACATAGAATATTAACGTCTTTACTGGTCCAGTCAAAATGGCTGCCACAAAGTAGTAAACATAAATGCTTTTGTATGGTGTTAGCATTAAAATGGTACTTGCCCAAGCTTATGCTGTTTATAAATTAGTCAGACTGCAGTATTAGTAACAAAATAAATTGTGATCAAGAAAAAAAAATGATGGAGGACCCCACAAAAAGTATTTGATGTTTGAATTTTTTTTCACAGATGAACAGTTTGTCACAGCAGGTCTCCCAACTTAGTCAGGAACTGCAGGCGATGACCCGCCTCCTGCGCCCTTTGTTTCTCAGCTCATCTCAGCCAGTTTTTTCAACTCTCCCCACCTCACTGACTCCAACTCCTAGTGGTTCACCTGGATACTTACCTGTTGTAGCACCACCTGTACCACCACCAACATGCTCCTTATTAGACGGCATAGACCCGCTGAGCGTGGCAGGTCTCCCCAGCTGTCTCATTCCCACAAGTCCAGTGCAAACACACATAACTTGTTCTAAAGGCTCTCTTAATGCAGCAGCCACAGAAACTGATCAAAAAGATAGCATTGTGAATTGTGGCATGTCTCTGGGATCTAGCAATGGCTATGGGCCACCAGCTCCAAATCGTGTCTCATCTCGTGCAAATTCCCCTTCGCTTTCTTTCTCCCTGTCTTTGTCCTCCTCTCGTTCCCAGTCACCCTCCTTCACTCCCTGCCAAGGACCGCATCCATCCTGTCCCTCCAGTGGTACCCAAGGACTCCCTTTTCCACCATTTTCACATGCCATCCAAACTTCCTCCCAAAGCAGTCCGTTGCCGCCACAACTTCACTGTTCAGCGCCTGCTTCGCTCAGCAACTCCCCTGGTGATAGTAGGTTAGGGGGTGGTTCCTCAGTTTGCTCAAATCCCTCATCACACTTAATTTCTTCTGTAAAAGATGAACATGGGCCAGTAAACTTGTCATGGCACCAGCAGGCCTCAAGCTGCTCCCAAGCATCACCCACCTCTGAGCAACCACAGCTGGAAATGGAGATGCAGGAAAGGACCTCAGGTTCCAGAAGCTCAGTGGAGCACATTAGCTTCATTGATGAGGAAGGACCACCACTGTGAATGAAAAGGTTTTGGAGGACATAAGGTAGCACCATCAAGCACTGACTTGCAGCACATTCAGACTCGAAGGATTCATTGGTTATTCAGAATGGCTAAATTTTGGATATAGTTAAGGAAAAATGATGTAAGTAGGCTGCAAACTTTGAGGCTTTCTAACTGGTTGTTCAGGGCCTCACATACCACCTCAATGCACCACAAGTTGTCACCAGCTAATTCTAACCATATCAGGATGAAAGTATATGCTTCTTTGAAACAGAGGCACTTTGGTCACCCATGTCATTACCGAGTACAATAGCTTGAACCGGCATAGTGCATGGCAACCAGAACTTTAACCAGACTTTTAAATGCGAACTTGAGGAGTATGAAGAGGTAAATGGCTGCTATTTAGCATGCATGACTATACACTGGTCTCACATGCTTGAATACAGGTGATTTCATATGATTGCAATCTTGTGCTATTTTTCTATACTGCTGAAACATTTCTGCTTCAACAGTAACTTAAAAGTAGGGCACACATGCATTCAATTGTTACTTTTATGAATGAAAAATGAATGTTCAACTTCACAACACACATCAGTTAAAGTTGCATCCTACTGAAGCACAAACAGACACTGCATTTGTTTTGTATCAGACCAATATAAAAAAAATGCAGAGCTCAACCTAACTTCACAAAATGTAAATACACTTTGTTTAACAGCTGTAAACATTTCAACTGATTCAGCCACATTTAACAGGTCAAAGAAACAAAGAACAGGACTCGATTACTCCTTCTGGTAAAGTATTTTAGTGAAGATTTTAAAAATCCCTCCAATTTTGCCTGGGAGCAATGACTTCTCAAAAGCTGTTTGTTGCAAAATTGTTTTCTTAATAGTTTACATTTTAAGACACTCATCCTAATTATGCTCTCAGAGAATGAGATTCCCATTTTGAGAAAAAAAAAAAAAAGTCACCATCCTAAACATAGCCTAAACTAGCCTGCTAGTGTGTTACAGTTATGAGATTGCAAACATTCCAAAGTGTGATCATTTACACATGTGCATATCTTTATTTTAAAAGTTGTAAGAACACAAACATCAGAATCAAATGCACAGGACCTCTAGTCTGCCAGCTAGACGAAGATTTGGGAACTGACATTCGCGAACAGCACCAAATTCATATAACAAATTCAAGGAATAGAAAGAGACATGGATTATTTAACACCAAATTACAGACCGCCCTTGTGAATGTGATTACTCATTTTCATGTTATGTCCTGCTATACACAGACACCACACCTCGAAACAATGGTCTGTGATCTCCTGCTGAGTGATACAGGTGTGAATGGATAACTCGCATTTGGAGCAGGTATGTAATGTTAGGGCATCTTTCTATAAGAACATGGCAATATAATTTAACAGCTTGACCAATTTTGTTCACTTTAAAATATTTTTAGTGCATTCTACATCAAACTCAATTAATATACTGCCAATCTATATAATAAATGTTCATGTAAGATTTATATTATTATACCTTAAAGTAATTCCAGGGATTAGCAAACTTTTTTAAATATATACATCAAATGTACTAATGGCCAATACTCAGGCATGGTTGCATAAGTGTCAGCTTTCCAGATCACAAGAGACATTACAAGAAGACAATCAAAGCAAACCACAAATAGAGACTGAAAGACAAAAATAGCCAGCTACATTTTACACTGCTATATAACGGCATGCCAAATAATGGTAAAGACAGTGTGTCAAAGTGGGGTAGTATGCCAAAATTAGTCAGTTATGAGGTAAAAAGGGCCAGCACCATATGATATGAAGAACAAAAGGAGGCTGATATGCCAAACAATAAATAGATGATGTATTTCACAAATTGCGAATACAAACCGCATTTTAAAAAAGATGGACCATTTTTGTAAAATGAAACAAAGCAAGAATCTGTTGTTTGCATAGTCACTTGAACTTTTATTAAGACACATTCCCAATGTTTACAATGTCCAACTTTGTATTTTGTAAGTGTATCAATAACTCATAAGTGTACAGATGCTAAAAAAGAGTATAAGCTATAAAATAATTTTCCTTTTTTTGTTAACTACACAATTTAATCCTCACCCAAAAACCATTTAAAACTTTGAAAGTTAAAATAATATATTTATTGTTCTGCACATCATACATATGCTGCCATTTTGCTGATTTAAATATTTATATCAGAAAGATTATATAGCCTCACATTATTCATCTTAATGGCTGGGCCTGTTATTGCAAGCACATCATAGAAATATGTGCTTCTATGTCACACACTGGTTAGGAGACGAGAAAAAAAGGTCTCTAACAGACATAAAATAAAATGCTAAAAATTGACAGGACATATTCACCATACTGTATTTTTTCTCTTGAATCTATGAAGTAAAAAGTCTCAAGCTTGCACTCAAAGTAGAGGTGTTATTCAATAATCATAAATCAACAATCATATCTAATATTTTTGTCATTTATTTAATTGTGTTCTTTATCTTATTTTAGGACTTTAAATTTATGTTTACAAACTGTTTATTGTTCTTGGAATGGATGAAATCTTCTTAATTTAATAAAACATTAAAGGGAATAAGCCAATTACAGGTTGTTGCTAACATTTTTTCAGATAATATCCAACATTTCCAAAAATGGGATTCATAATTGAAGGGAAGAATAAATTCCAGATTTAAAGACAACAAACATATACACTCAGTTTTAGCCATCCAGCCGCGTGTGCCTTTCCTATAGCCATCTTACATTTGTCCATTTGTTTTTGGTATGAACGAGTCGCTTTATGTTTTATGTTTATGTCTTGACAAGCAGTGCACTTTCCATCCATACAGTGATTATATATGTTTCATTTATTACTATATCTATTTATTATGTCTGTTGTAATGTTACAAGTTTTGGAAGTAGTATTCTAAGGAACAACTTCTACACTTTTTCTGACATCAACAAAAAGTTGCTAGATTGACCACAAATCCAAAACACAAATGATTGTGAAGAAAGTGGATGATGAGCAATTATGTCTCCCAAGTTTGTTAGTTCGGTAGTTTTGTTAAATCATAAAAATGTTGCATCACAACAGAGTGGTCCAAAGACACAACACAAGCTTGTCTTCTGTTTGTTTCTCCTATGCTCTCAGAGAGCACATTACTTGCTAAAATACCTTGTTTTATTTTCTTTAATAAGAATTTTTTGAGGGTAAGGATGTGTTATCGTGGTTGACTGCCATGGTGTTTTTAAACCCCATTGGCAGGGGATTTGGGACATTGTGTATGGATATGTATCTGTGTTTGGGGTGGGGGTTGCTTCCTGCATGTCTCATCTCTTTGCATGAGGAATGTGCCTGCATATTAGACATAAAAAGAAAACTGGGGAAAAGATGCTGGGGGTCCAGCAGCATTACAGATGTATTTTGTTAACTGTAATGAACTTTATCAAATATGTAACAATATAATAAAACTGTTTTGCAAAAATACAGCCTGGTGTGATTCTTATACTGTGAATCAATAAGTCTGTATTAAGTTATTAATCAGATTATGTAATTTAATTTAAATTAGTTAATAAAATTATATTTATATTTTACCCACATAAGAATGTTTGTTTAAGGATTTTCAAACCTAATAAATGGGGTGGCATCAACAAACAATGTAAAAAAATAACGGGTTAGTAAAATGCCTTTAGTGTACAGCTTAACTAACAAAATTCACTTTAAAAATTCAAAACCATCAAACTGATAATTTGAGAGAATTCAGATATATACTCACTGTGCTGTATCGCTCCAGAATTTTTGTTTTGTTAAAGGTTAAGATGGGGCGGCATGGTGGCTTAGTAGTTAGCACGTTCACCTCTCAGCGCTATGGAGTTTCCATGTTTTCCCCGTGTCCGTGTGGGTTTCCTCCGGGTTCTCCGGTTTCCTCGCACAGTCCAAAAACATGGATCAAGTCAATTGAGTCCTAAAAAAAGCCCCATATAGTGTGTGAGTTAGTGTGTGCCCAGTGATAGATTGGCGCCCTGTCCTGGGTGTATCTGCCCAGCACCCGAAACGTTCTCCCTAATAGAGGATAAAGCAGAAGATAATGGATGGATAAATGTTAAGATGTGTCTAGAAGTAGTGGAGACATGTTGATTTGACATAACTTAAACAGGTACAAAGGTGGGTCTACAGACAATTTCTGATTGTCTGTAGACTGATAAAGTCTGATAACGCTTGAAAAGGGTTTTGAAAAAGTTTTTTGTTTCCACAAAGTTCTACAGCTATTGCAGCCAAAAAACTTTCCACAGAGCACTTACGCATTCAAGTGGATGAAATGGACTGAAACACAGCCATAAAAACTGACAGTAAATATGTTCCATTTAGAGGATATGATAAGGAGGATATGACATCAATGGTTCTAAGGGTATGTTAAGGTTTGTCATTTTAGACAAAAATCCTGTTCTTTTGGATTTGTAGGAGGGACCTTACATTTGTCATCATTTAGCTTTATTTGATTAATTTAATTAAAAAGATTCTTAAACATAAACTGCCCAAGATAAGTGGTCACATCCAACAAAGGTGGCCCACGTGGTTTAGTTGCTCAGCAGAATATCATGCTTGGCTTAAAAAAAGAATGATTAGAAAATGATGAATCATAAAACAATAAATACAGGAGATAAGCAACAATTTTGCAGGTTCCACTTCTAAACAGTTATTTGCATTTTGTTATGTTTAATATTAATTGCTATATGTGTTAATGATATACTGTGAGTTTGATGTGCACCTGCTGCATAAATTCAGATGAAAGTTTACTCATGCTTAGTCAACCTCTGAAGACACAAGTTTAAAACCAAACATTTTGCATAATAATATAAATACTAATTAATCATATTGCTAATAGTATTGCATTAACATAATCAGCAGTGAAACACATTTGAGAACAATTACTGCAATCATTAATGCATTTAAATGTACCCCAATGCACACCTCTAATTAAAAACTAATCATATTAACTGGTTTATTGGAATGAAACAGCTATAGCTACAGTGTTGGTTCACATTAACAAGTCTACCAATCTTACATTTACTAAGAAATTATCTAAAAGCACTGGTCACATGTAAGCTGCATACTGTAAAGCATGCTTTGGTCTATATTTATAAACATAATACTAACAAAGTAAGAAAATTGTAGTTCCTGAGACTTGTTAAAAAACTGCTGGCAGATCTGGCCTTTGTGATGCATCCAGATGAGACCAAATTCTGAAGAACTGATAAAAGCTATAGAAGGATACATTTTTACTGGCGAACACAGTGGAATTAATGAAACAAATAATCTTTTATATGAGTTCATATGCTAATGTCTAAAAACTACTCATTACAAACATTTACTTCCACACATTTAGCTTAAGTAAGTACATATACGGGTGTATTAAACCATGTTTAATGTCATCATAAGTAATTAATGCATGCAGTACTTGTGTATACTTGAATAGTATAAAATAATTTACCACTTTGTTTTTTTGCTGGTCATGGTGCACACTATGCAATCGAATGCGTAAAGTTTTTAATATCACGTTTCTCTTTATAATTAGCTGTAAAACAATTTTAGTGACTACAAAAAAAAAAAAAAAACTATATATCATGGCAGGGGTGTTATTCCTACAAACCTGCTTAAGATTTTAAAAGCATTTTAGTCCACAAATTAAAAAATATATATATAAAAAAAAAAAATTTACGTGAGTGGAGCGGCACAGTGGCTTAGTGGTTAGCACGTTCGCCTCTCAGCGCTAGGGATTCCCGGTTCGAATCCCCATCTGGGTGGAGTTTCCATGTTCTCCCCGTGTCCGCGTGGGTTTCCTCCGGGTTCTCCGGTTTCCTCCCACAGTCCAAAAACATGGATCAAGTCAATTGAATTCTCTGAGTGTGTCTGTGTGTGTGAGTGTGTGCCAAGCAAGGGATTGGCACCCTGTCCTGGGTCTATCTGCCCAGCGCCCGAGACGTTCTCCCCGGATGGGCATGGGGAACCCCACCGCGACCCTAATAGAGGATAAAGCGGGAGATAATGAATGAATGAATGAACGTGAGTGACATATCACATGGGTGATATACAGTAGCTGACCTAAAAAAAGGTTCTAGGTTCAATTTCTGGTAAGGTGGACATGGTCCTTATTGTGTGGCCCTTCCTCTGAAAGCTCTGAATTTTTATAAAAAAAAAAATTATATATATATATATATATATATATATATATATTAATCTAAGGTAAAAAGACATACAATGATGCTTATGGTTGTGAACTCTTCAGAATTTTTTTGATTTCCACATAAATGTTGAACTTCACTTAAACAAGTGTTAATATTAGGTAAAAAGAATTAGGTAAAAGATGTTTTGTTCTTAAGTTAAGAACAAAAATATAATTATAATTTACTTTTTAACTGATAATCACAAGAAGACTACAGTGGGTTTCTGTGAGTGTTTGCATTGTGATGACATTTTAAATATGTGCAGTGAAGGAAGCAAATACTCATATATGGATGGATAAAATACAACACCATGTTAATGTGATTATTCTGTTTACTGTAAATATATTCTTTACTTTCTTTTTATTTGGGAAACAAGCATGTGCGCTTAAAATGAACAGATATGAACCTCAGACCGCCTCTGTTCTTTAAGTTGCACTTGTGAACCCTTCAGGTGTTCAGCGCCAGTCAGTAGACACTTGGGGATTCAGAGATGAATAAGATGAATGGGAATAATAGAAAAAAAAGTAATGAAAGGCTCAGTACCAGTGTCAACAATGTTGTTCTGGCTCTAAAAATCCCAGACAGTATCAAGCAACCTCTCGTCCAGTTTTGAACACAAGGGGAATATATGATAGACAGGTAGACCATGCAGGGACAGAACTAATATTCCTCTTTTCAAAAAGATGTCCTCATGGTGCAGGTTTAACTGATGTACTGAGTAAGGCAACAGGGTCTATTAAAAACAAAAACTGGTACAAAACCAAGCAAACAGATTTGCTGATTGTGATGTAAGCAACTAGAACTTAATAACTGATGCAAGCGTTTTACAGAAACAATAAAGCTACAACGTACTTGTGTTTTATTACTTGCATGCATCTGGGAAATTTTTACATGTTCCCCGATTGGTCAAATGCATTTTTATTTATGCAAACATTAAGCCTGAGGCAAAATTAAGTGTTTTGTTTTTATTCTTATAGAATATATTGTGGTTGAGAATCCAGTCATAACAAAACCACACAGTATGTGTAAAGACCTCTCAAGTTCTGTAAAACTACTTTAAAAATGTTCTACTGTTAAAAAAAGATAATGTGGATTTGGTTGAATTGTTGCTTACAGCATAATCACATGGACAGGTAATCAGATGAGAATGGGTTATGAGGTTGTGGCATTTGGGTGATCAGTTTTTTTTATATTCATCAACTGTTCTTTCAAAGACATCATTACTGTGTTGCTTTGGGTAGCTGCTTTCTAGGCTATATGATGTTTGATGCATCTCTTACCTGCTACTGTCGCGTGGTTTGCTCTTTAGGGGTTCAGGCTCAGAACTCTGAAGTTGAGACACTGTATTATTGAAAAGAGCTTTGAATAAATAAACTTAAACTGGGGTGGGTTAAACAAAAATTACAAGTGAGGATGGAAGGAAAATAATGAGGGAGCGAGGGAAGAAAGAGGATGAAAGAGAAAGGAAGGAGAGAGGGATGGAAGAGGAATAGATTGACGACACATTTATAAACAGCATGTTACCATTCATCTGATCTGACCTGCCTCCCACTCACAGGTACATACAACCTGCCTCATACCACACACACACACACACACACACACAAACTGTTTATAGTATTAATATTTTACACCTGTTAACACAGGTCAAGCTGCTCTAGGAGCATGGGTCCCCCAACTGAGCCTTGGTTCTTTTAGAGATCTTCCTATAAAGACAATACAAATACCAGATGTATTTTCCCTCACTCCTGCTTTAAGCTTGTTCTTGAAGGACAATGACATTGCACTTTTGTAAAAAGTGCAATATAAATAAATTACTTAATGCATTCCATGTTCTGTTAATTTAGTTTTCTGTAAGAGGCCTTCAGGGTAACAACCTAAAGCAAATATTATCTACTTGACCACAATTAGTAATGCCACAGAATTATATCTTAATACATGAGTAATATACACACACACACATTCGTGAATTTACCATTAAATCTGAACAACCTTGAAACTGTATACAATACCAAACCACATTCTGTACAACATTATGGCTATTTAGTTAAAAAAAAAAAATTAAATGTGCTAACTACACCACTTTGTACTGTGTAGACTGTTTAACCACTGAAACATTTGGTGGTCATGAAATGAAAATGACATCAAATAAACAGATGAGCAGCTGAAATACAATAATAAGTAAACATTTTACTTTTCACACAATGCGGTTGATCGCTCTTCCAAATACTAGAAAGGAAAGCATTTTTCAATTTATCTTGGTTTGAACCCTGATAAATACTGACAATTAAAAAATTTCACAGATGTGTTCAGCAAGTGATTAAATGATTTAAAGGTAAAAATATACAGAAAGTCAATGACCAACTGAACACATACATTCATGATAAAAACCTTTTGATGAATTCATTTCAATGCAATTACTATAGGCACTAATTACCATGAAAGCAAAAAAATTATTAGTAAAAGTCTAAATCATGGGACACACACACACAGAAGTCCTGGAATAGTACTTGGCAGTGTGTTTAAGCTGCAACTATAAATTTAATTGCATTTTTTCACTTGTATGAGAAATTTCTCTAAGAAAACAGTCGAAATTTTTGCTACGTTATGTTTTGTAAGTAAATTCACAAAGCTATAGAGATGAGGACACTTAAAGGCTGGCCCTAAGAAGCTTTATATACTTTATAAAAACTACAGTTTTCTGAAGCAATTAATTTACCCTCATGCTCCAATGTCTGTCCTGTTCCTTCACCGTTGTTGCTGAAAAGTATCATGGTGATGTACTCTCAGTAAAAAAAAAAATGCTGTGATTGATAACATTTTTCAAATTATATAAATAACTTTAACTAACTAAATGTCATAAACAAAATTAAAAAAATATATTATTTTAGGAATAAAGACAACCAACCTGCAGGTCTTAAAAATATCCAATATTAAAAAAAACCTAATTTATATGGAGATTCATAATTTGGAGTTCTAATTTGACATTTAATGACACCCCCCCCCCCCCATAACAAAAGCTTTTATTACCCTTCCACTTGTCACCCAAGCACAAATTTAAAACTACATAATTAGAAAACCACACAAATAAAAAAACTGCTCCAATATAAATCAAAAATATATTTATATATTTGTATACATATATATATTTTCGAGGTATGTATTCACAGAAAAAGCAGTCTTTTTTTAAACTTTGTCTTCTCCTAATAAAGCCCCTCTTAAAACATGATTAATACTAACAACAAAACAAATAATAATAATAATAAACAAATTCAATAAGGTGTCAGCAAACTGAAACAAGGAGTCAAAGCTCCTGATGACCCTGCCATTAGTCTATTTAGCTTAGTAGTTTAAGACGGAGTCCAAAGCACCAAGGCTTCCACACCACCAGGTGGCACTGCAGCACGAGCACAATAAAGTTGTCTTTATATCCAAATAGAGGGAACAAAGAGTTTAGCACTATATGAAGAAGTCAACATATCTGTTGGCTCGCTTTTGAAACCGTGTCAGATCATTGCTTAGGAGAAGCTCCATAGATCAAAAGGTGTCTTGTGCAACAAAAACTAAAAGAAGCCTAAATGGCCAAAAAAAAAAAGAAAAAAAAAAAAAAAGAAAAGAAAAAAAAAAGTAGGCCGGTCCTTGCGGTGGCAACTTTGGCTCTGGGTCATGCCAAATACTGCTGCATTGCTGTCTTTGCCCTAAAAAGACCAAGACAGATAACATTAATTACAAATACATGAAATCTAATAGATGAAAACTGAGGTTTTGTGTTGCTGGAGAATGAATTTACCACTGCATGGATTACACTTGTCTGAGTTGCACACTTAACCACAAACGTAAAATATTCACATGAAGACCAAATAAAAGAGTTGACTTTATATTTAATGGGACCTCTTTCTAAATGACAAGCAAATAGTTGCTGATGCACCTAAAGGGGATGTTCATTAGGGTACAACAACAAAACAAACCAATCAACAAAAGTGTGTGATTTTTGGGACCATTCAGGTTTGGAATTTCAGTGTTTAACTATTTATATACTTGCATTAAAATTATAGTTCAAAATCTATACAAAAACCTTATGACCACTTACTTAATAACCAAATTATGATTATATTTTATTTTCAATACAATTTTATTTATCTTAAGCTTTAAATGAATGAGAACTTACAAAGCATTCCTACAAAAATTCAAGATCTAAATAGTAGTGGCTAAAATGAAGGCTTGAACATATATAGGAATTTCATATTAACATATCAACTACAACGACCAAAAATAAATAAAAAAAAAATTAAAATTAAAAATTAAAAAAATAGTAAATTACATACACAAGTTCATTCCAACATTTTCAAAAGCAGTCGAAACTGTTAAAGTTCAAATTAATAATTTAAAATTTTGTTTACATTAACAAATGTACAAATCCAAAGAGAAGATGAAAGCCCAAGTGAAAATTAATATGGTAAACATTATGCTTGACTAAGATGCACATTACCTGTCACAGAGGTGAGGATCTGATGCCTGGGTAAGTTTATGCAAAATATCTACAAATCCCATTTCCTTTAATTTATCCTGTCTTTCCTGAGAACCTGTTGTGACATGAGTGAGAAAGAAAGACAATGGAAAAAGACTTAGTGTTTCGACAAAGAGAAGAATTTGATGCAGTAACTCATTTTTTTATCATTTGGCTGTCAGTTTAAATAACATGTTTTAAACTAATAACAGAGGTGTGCATCAAACTACACCCACTTAACAATAATTCTTCCAAAAAGGTATGGTACTTATAACAATAATTTGATCATCATCACATTAAAATATACTTTAAGAGTAAATTATTTGACCTCTGGATGACTGTGTACTATTTAAAGGCTGAAAAGCACTTCGTTTCCAAACAGTAAATACATGTACTATACAGGTCATTGCCCCAGTGACAAACATTACATATGGTCATTTAGCAGACACTTTTATCCAAAGCGACTTACAAGTATCCCAACTTGTTTGGGATCAGAGAATAGGGTTAGCCAATGAGGGCCTTGCTTAAGGACACGCATTGGTAACTTCAGTGGACATGGGACTTAAAACTACAACCCTCAGATTGATATGGTTCTTTGCCATTTAAATAAAAAGGAGAATATTCTTGAGTGGCCAAGACAGAGGTCTGACGAAAAGAGATTAGAACAGCTAGCGATGAGTCAGAAGACAGCCGTCTATTGACCAAGAATTAATTAAACAAAAGAAAGGATGTGCAATTACTCTTTAATCTAGGTGTTCAATGCTAGTAGGGGCATTCAAAACGATAAATGGAATTAAAAAGTCATATCATAAAGTGTGAAACCGAGGTACTGATGTTCTAGATTCATTTCCACAAGTTTCCCCTTTTTCCTCATTCATTGAATGTTGAAAAGCAAAATGTATCAAAATGAAACTATTGTGAAGTTTCATTTTAAGGCTATAAATAAATAAAATTAAAAGAGACTACTTTCTATTGACACTGTAACTACATTCCCTTCATCTTTAGCTGCTTATCCTGAAAGTCCAACTTTTGGTTGCAATTTAAAATCTATTTCATTTCTTTTAACAACAAAATCCTACTTTTCTATTTGCAAGCATTAATCTTACCATCCTCCTCATTCCACACTAAGTTTGAGATACAAAAGGTGGCAGCCAGCTGCAGCTTCACATTGGAGTGTCCCTGCAACACACATGCACGCACATTAGGACCAGGCAATCTGAAATCATCTGAATATAGTGAATATTTACATGTAGATGTTTTACCATGTAGTACTTGACTTTTTGAAGCATATCATCATTAGTCATAATAAGCTCTTTTGCCGTGTTTCCATCTGCAATATTGCCTAAAATACATAATGTCTGCAAAGAAAGACATGAAAATTATTCAATTATATATACTTACAACTTGAAAACTCAGATCCACATCAGACTCTGTCATCCATATCTTTATAGACCTTGCTTTGTGCACAATCATGTTGGAAAAAGGTGGGACTAATGTCTTGAGTTATTTTGCTGGAACTAAGGGGCCAAAGCCCAGCTCCTAAATTAACAACTTCACACCATAATTACCCCCGCCACCAAACTTTTCACTTGGCCCAATGTAGTCAACAAATATCATTCTCCTGGACTCGTAAATCAGATTGCCAGATGGAGAAGCGCGATTTGTCACTCCAGAGAGCGCGCCTGGGGAGAGCGCTGTACACCACTGCATCCAATGCTTTGCATTGCACTTGGTGATGTATGGCTTGGATGCAGCTGAACCACCATGGAAACCTATTGTATAAAGCTCTCTGCGCACTGTTCTTGAGATCATCTAAAGAAAACATGAAGTTTGGAGTTCTATAGTGATTGACTCTACAGAAAGTAGGCGACCTTTTCGCACTATGCGAGTCTGCATCCGCTGACTCTGCCCCATGGCCTACCATTTCGTGGCTGAACTGCTGCCATTCATAAACACTTCCATTTTATTAAAATAAAGCTGACTGTAAAATATTTAGGAGCAAGGACATTTCTTGACTACATTTGTTGCACAGCCACATACACACACACACACACACACATTACATACATATATATACTGTATATATATATTAAACACATACAAAAAAATGAAATGTCTCATTATGCCAGCTTTATTTTAACAGTGCCACATAGAATATCAAAAGAAAAGCAGAGAAAATTACATGAAATGGGAAATAAAAAATTATTTGCATTTCATTGAGGGAAATAAGTATTTGATCCCCTAGTAAAACATCATTTAATACTTGGTGGCAAAACCCTTGTTGGCAAGCACAGCAGTCAGAAGTCAGTTTTTATAAGGTTTGCACACACTTCAGGAGTAATTTTGGCCCACTCCTCTCTGCAAATCACCTCCAAATCCTTAAGGTTTATAAGCATGCATTTGGAAACGCGAAGCTTCAGCTCTCTCCATAGATTTTCGATGGGATTGAGGTCAGGAGACTGGCTAGGCCATTCCATGACCTTGATATGCTTCTTATGGAGCCACTCCTTTGTTTCCTTGGCTGTATGTTTTGGGTCATTGTCGTGCTGAAAGACCCATCCACGACCCATTTTCAGTGTTCTGGAAGAGGCAAGGAGGTTGTCACCCAGGATTTTGCGATACATGGCCTTCCCGTCAATGCGGTGAAGTTGGCCTGTGCCCTTAGAAGAAAATCACCCCCAAAACATAATACTTCCACCACCATGCTTGACAGTGAGGATGGTATTCTTAATATCATATTCTGTATTTTTCTTCCTCCAAACACGTTGAGTTGAGGCCAAAGATCTCAATTTTGGTCTCATCTGACCACAGCACCTTCTCCCAGTCTCTCTCGAAGTCATTAATATGTTCATTGGCAAACTTGAGGCGGGCCTGGACGTGAGCCTTCTTGAGCAGAGGAACCTTTCGTGCACTGCAGGATTTTAAACCATTACGTCTCAGTGTATTACCAATGTTTTTTTTGAAGACTGTGGTCCCAGCTGCCTTAAGATCATTACTCAGCTTCTCCCGTGTAGTTCTTGGCTGATTTTTAGCCTCATGATCAATGAGACTCCATGAGGTGATATCTTGCATGGAGCTCCAGGCCTGGGCCGATTGACAGTAATGTTGTACTTCTTCCACTTCCGAATAATTGCACCAACAGTTGTCTGTCCCTGACATCTTTAGACAGCTCTTTAGTCTTGCCCATGGTGGAGATGTTGGAGTATCAACATTAGTCATGGTTTTATTAGGGGATCAAATACTTATTTCCCTCAATGAAATGCAAATAAATTTTTATTTCTCATTTCATGTCATTTTATGAGATGTTTCATTAATTTTTTTGTATTAAAACTTTTAAAGTAAAATACATATTTCCTCCACTATGTGTGTGTGTATATATATATATATATATATATATATATATATTATATATATATATATATATATATATATATACACACACACACATACAGTATATATACACACACACACTTTTTTTCAGGCTGTAAATATAGATTTGCAAATGGGCACTTATTCATTTTATGTTATAGTAAGAAAGTAAGAAACGACTAATTGTCTCAACACTTAAAAACAAAAACAATTGTGACCCACAAGGCAGAAAAAGCCTATGAAATTTTGAAAAGAGTAATATTCTAAGTAACTGTTCACCAGCTGAATTGGAAATCTATTCAGGTTGTTTCTTTACACCTTCTCAAAATGACCCTAAATATACCTACCTGCTTTCAAAATAAAGGAGTGTTATTAAAGACTGAGTACCCATGCATTAGGCACTATTAAACCACTGGCTAACAAAATCTGTGATTAGATTTATTTATTAGTAAAAACATTCAATTGTGTTTGTAGAGAAAAAAAGTTAAGTCTGTGCACAGTGTTGGTAGGAATGTGATTGCACTGGCAATAACAGCTGAACTACACTAAAGATGTAACACATGAATGTCATGCTAATTAAATATATATTTGTATATATTGAATAAATATATATCTGGACATATGCCAAATGTCAATGTCAAGATGGATTTCATTGTATTATGTCTGCCTGTAACATAAGATGTGGTTTATAAGAACCTTTTTGCCAAACAGCTTAGATGGATGGGATGGAATTTTGGTATAAGCAGGACTTCCATAAAATTACACTGACAGTATTACACTGATTAGACATTAATAAATTGCATTGTTCAAACAATGATGTTTCATAGCATTAAAAATGTTCTCTGTACAATCAAAACATTTAATAAGAAGGTAGTATTAAATATCAAAATTAAAATAAAAATGTGTGAGTGTGCTCACCTGCTCTTTGACTTCTATGCTATGCTCTCCCTCGAGAATGAGTGTGACTGCCTGCATGATC
The DNA here is from genome assembly GCA_019802505.1 of Corydoras sp. C115. Classification (NCBI taxonomy): domain Eukaryota; kingdom Metazoa; phylum Chordata; class Actinopteri; order Siluriformes; family Callichthyidae; genus Corydoras; species Corydoras sp. C115. The sequence goes on from JAFMOC010000001.1 coordinate 9,211,225, forward strand.
TGCTTTCCATGTGAATTCATGATCTGATCTATGTGCTAATAAAGACAGGAAAACTGCATGAGATTAGTAATAGCAGAGAAAATGCTGAATAATTTAATCCATGTTTAAAGTGAAGAATGAAAAAATAACAGGCTAACATTTACATCTATTGTGGTAATATTGGGTTGTTTCAAAAAAACTAATATATGCAACAAAAATATCATTCATTAAGATTAAATAGAGAAAAAATGCTGAGAACTTAACATGATTAATATTACAATGTTCAGTATGTTAGTACTGGGACAATTACATATTTTATGACATCATATCCTACATTGTTTCTATTTTTTACAGTTATAACAGCTTCAACTCTTTTGGGAAGTCATTCTGAGAGATTTTGAAATGTGTCTGGGGAAATACAGAAGAGCATTTATGAGGTCTGACACTGACGTTAGATGAGACAAAATAACTCACAATTTACATTGCACATTTTCTGAAAGATGTTGGATGTGGTTGAGGTCACAGCTTTGTGCAATCCAGTCAAGTTCTTCCACATCAGACTCACAAAGCAATTCAAAGTCATTAAGGATCTTTCTTTGTGCACCGAAGCACAGATACACTGGAACATAAAAGGACCTTCCCCAGACTGTACCCACAAATTTGAAAGCATGTTGATTTTTTAAATCTGTAGCAATAAAACTAAACCCTTGAAGTCAATGATTAAGACAGGTGTGTCCAAATACCCTTGTCCAAATAGTATGCATCCAGGAATAGATATGGCTTTAGGATAATAATTTGTTCAGGTAAGCATGTTACTCTTACTGGTCGTGTTGAAAGCAGGTTACGCAACAGGCCCAGGGTCTTCATGAGAACATTAGTGTCGGGATCTGAGAGAAGACGGAAAAGCTGTTCTGTTCCCAGTGCTGTCATAATGCCTTCTTTAACTTCCTGATCAGCCTGAAAAGCCATGTTCTACATACAAACAAAGACAAATGTGTGCCAAAAATGTCTTTTTGTAGATAGATAGAATACTTTATTCATCCCGAAGGAAATTTGGAAAAAAATTGTACATCGAGACACTTAGTATTTACTACTAAAACTACACTGTACTTCTAAAAATGGGCTAAGTGATTAAGAAAATCACTATTGTTAAGCATGCTGTTGAATCATTCTGGGCTAGTATTCTTCGAAAAGCTTGCTCGTGTAAAATATAACGCATCAGAATATCTCAAATAAATTTCATGTTTTGCCAACAAGGTGCATTTGGGTCTTGATTCGATGTTACAAAAGGACAATGATAAAAAAAAGAATGAATTCAAAATAAAAATGTCAATTTTGATATAGTCCTACTGAAAACCAGAAGCAAGTTGAAGTAGACATTTTCAAAGAGATGCTGAAGGTTTCTAATTAAGTACATAGTATAATATCCTATTGTATTTTCTTTAACATTTTATATTGATATTTACATAAAAGGCAAGGTTTCTCTATGAGGTTACATGACTTATGACCCACTACTGAACTTTCATTTAAGTAGCTTAACTTACCATGAGAGCCCAGATGCCATTGACTCTTAATGGGGAACTTTCACTTTGTGTTAAGCTGCATAGTAATTCAATCACCCCTGACTCCAGAATGGGCTGTGAAACATTATGACATTTTGTTTAAATTATGACAAAATTGTAATGAAATATAATGTATGTGTGTGTTCATTCCTCACCTCTTTGCTAGGAGAAAACTCCAATAGCAGGTTGCATAGTGTTGAAGAGGCCATGACCAGCACATCATCTGGGGCATTCTGTAACAACTACACACAAACAGGGGGTTAGCACTAAAGTACAGCTTTTGTTTGAACAATTTTACCAATGATTGCTAAAATATTAGACCTTCATTAGAGGCTTCCACACTGCATGATCATGAAAACTCGTTCTTAACTGCTGTACTGAGCGTGACAAACTGTGGAGACATCTGCACAGGGGAGACGCCAGCAATGAGGAACACAGCTAATATTTGCAGAATCATTATTTTGATATACAGAATTTATAATTCTCAACCCACCAAAAAAGCTGGACTACTAGTAACTATCCACACCAACACAGATAGACACACCAACACACCAGATATAAACAATGCTATTTTAGTTTAATAGGTAGATATAGTGGCTTTGGGAGACAACCAATTTATTTGATAAACATAATAGGATAAATGACAATTTTGACTGCCCAAAATCTTTAAGACATTTTAAGACAAGAAGTGTGATGGTCTGGGGCTGGTTTGCTGTGAGGGACTTGTACAAAGTGAATACATTTTGATCCATAGATTTTTTTGTGGGATTTGAACACACAACTCTTGGATTGCTAGCCTAACACCCCAACCATTGAGCTACCGCACCCACATAATCATAAAAAAGTATCACAATTATGAATAGTTGTAATTGCCTTGTATTGTATTTACTGTTTAAAAACTTTTTTTTTGATTGTTTGTACTTAATTTAGTTTTTGTACTTAAATATACATGACAAATTTTTTACATAAAATACTCAGTATTGTCTATTATCTTCTGCACAATAAATGTTACACCTGTGATACAGTGAGAAATCTTAAGACAATCCACATATGATGTAATACTAGTGGTAAGTTTGCAAAGATTTAAAACATACAAGGGATTTTAAGAAAAGCTTATACAATCTTTTATCTGCATGGAAAACATTCAAACAGAGTTTAAAAATAATAATGATAAAAAAAATAATAATTAAAAAAAAATAATAATAATAAAAAAAAAGATACCTGACTGCTGCTAATCGGACCTTGATGCTAGACTCAGACAGACCACTTACTATCCTGTCCATCATGTTTTCAGTTTCTGTGATCTGCAGGGAGAAAAACAAATCACAATACAAATAACATGAAACAGTGCACACTGTAAAGCTAACAATCAATGATCATACCAGCTGAAAGCTGATTCAAATAGTCACATTACTGTAAAGCATCAACTTTAAAATTTGTTGCAAATTAAGTACAATCTTATGTCCTAATTAAATAATAACACCACTACACACTAATAGAACATTAATATGATTACATACTAATTTAAAGGCATTATGTTTAATTTTACAGTCTGGGCTGTGAGAAAACCTGGGTAGAAGATGGCTGACCTTTTTTCTTATATCCTCATCATTAGAGCCTAGAGAGGCATAAAGCTTAAAGGCTGCTTGCCTCAGTTCATGAGCATGCTTCAAGTCATGATCCAGCTGAGGAAAGGATAAAAGAATGGGGAAAGTTTCTAAATCAACAACAGGTTATAAAGCAGGTTACAAGGGAAAGCCTCTCCAGTCAGAGTTCTTTCTCTATTTGCATGATTAAAAAAAAAAAAAACATGAGCAGAATTACAGATATCATTAGAAATTAAACCACTTCATCCCTATTCTTTTCATCCCTGTATCCATTGTTTCATAACCACATTACTTTACCTATTCCTTGGTCTCTCCAGCTTTCTATCCCTTCACATATTCTATCCTTCATCTCGCAATCATATCGCCATTATTAAAAAATTTATAATACATACAAAAAAAAAAAATTATATATATACAAATAAATCACTCAAGCCCTCCATCTCATCCACCAATCACTTTATTTATCCATCTATCCACCCCCCAATCACTTTACACATCCAAACATTTGTCTCTCCACTCTTGCAACCCTGATTCCCTCCCTCCATCCCTTTCTTTACATTAATATTTTAAGCTGTTTATCTCAATCAAGGTCACAGGTGATGGGCCTATTTGTATACTTATAGAAATACATGAAATTAGTCTGGAGAGGTAGCAAATTATGCAAACCAAAAAAATAATATCCACACCATGACAATTTATTGTCTTAATTTAACTACTATCATGTTTTTGCAAATTGGGAAAACCAGGGGACCATGAGAAAAATTATCTGTACACTGGATAACTATGCAAACAGCACAACAGCAAAAATTAGCCAAGGACTCTGAAGCTGAGCAGCTGACCCATACATGCATATTTAATATTTACTTTTACTGTTGACCTTTGAAAAAAAAAAAATGTAAAAGTGTGAGTGTATGTGTCTAACCCTTTTGATGTCAGTGATGGCACTGACTGAGCTGGGGTATTTGAAGTAGTCGGCGAGCATGGCCACTAGGTGATCTGTTATGCTGGCTATCCTCTGAAGCTCCACATCCGGCTCCATTAGGTATGCTAAAGTTTCTGCCCCCTCAACCCGCTCCTCCAACAACCGCTCCTTACTACACATCCTCACCAGACAAGGCAAAGTCTAAGCATGTACACACAAAAAACAAAATATCTTAAATGGTAACATGTTCACATAGTTTTAATTTTAATCATTTTTTTTTATTATGGTATCTGTGCCAAAAAAAAAGCTTCAGTTACAGAGTTAATCATCAAAGTTATACGAGTCTCATCTGTATGTGCATCTTTGAAATTAAACTGTACAATATAAAACACAATATCATATTATGTCTAGTTTGAGACAACAGAAACAGTAACAGTCATGCTAAATATAACAAACCTAAAGGAAGTACAACAGACACCACAGGTGACCGAAATTGAAGGCCAGAAAATCAAGTTGACGTACTGATGCAGTCACTCAGTACAGTAATCAAAAATTCAAATTAAGAATCATTCGTGATGGTTGAATTAAATATGGAAAAAAGCGACATGAGTAAACTACTGCTGTAACATTCTTTATTACTGGAAACATGGTCTTTGTTAAAACCTTGATCAAAATCAGTGGATTTAACTATAAAGCAGTTGATGTGCATCTCAGCCTGAAAGGCTTCATTACAATTTAAATTTAAAAATTCCAAAATAACAACGTTTTTAATTACGAAGTTAATTTAATCTGTTAATGAAAAAACAAACTGAGAAACTGATGAATGCAACACATAAAAAGTGATAACCACTCCTGAATTATGTGATAGAACCATTAGTCATCAAAGACTGCAAAAAATAAAAAATCATCATGCTATGGTGATGGGCACGGCCACATGGACTCAGGAGTGTTGGGTGCAACTTAAACCTGTGAAATTTGGGGCACTATTAAAATTTTGCTCTAAAAAATAAATCAATAAAATAAAAGAATTAATCAATAAAATGTAAAAAATGTTTTTAGCACAAAGACATCAGAGATCACCGGGAACACAGCGGAAATGTTTTATGTTTACATTCGTGTTTCAGCAAAAAGTAGACATCAGAATCCACATGCCAAATATTGTTACTTAAGCGGAGCCAAAAGTCCAAAAACAGCATTTGACAGAAGATTAGATACTGTCCTCAAATCGGCTAACTCACTATTAAATGCTCACATATGTGTAATGCTGTCTTTATAAAACCAATTAAAGTACAATGTTTTAATCTGAAATTAAAGCAAACTTTTCAGTTTAAATACTTTTGAGGGATACAAATGATAAAATTAAGCCAGTATCATGTAAGTGTACAAAAACTAGCAGTGATGAAAAATGCTACATGATGTAATGAGCATTTTCAACAGGTGCTGGTGAGCAGACTGGTTATTTAAACCTACCTTTAATACAATACAGCAGTCATCTGTCCTGATTGCTCCAGCTCGACACATATATGTTAAACTAAGATGGGAAAAATAAAAGGTTAGACTAAATACCCACCAAATAATAATAAGTGCATCATTAGTTAATGGTTGTATTTATCAACAAACTACATTTGACAATTTTCTTTGCAGCATTTTAATTCATTATTAATTAAAAATACATTAATGAAAAACCTCTGACTAAAGACAATTTCTTGTATTATTTAAAGTAAATGCACATATAGATTAATGAAGTTGTAGAGCAGGAACACGACTCTCACCATTTAGCTGCTGTCAGCTGCATTTCAATGGGTTTATCCCTTTGCATCATTAGCACAAAAACCTGAGAGAGCGGCTTGCTGTCCACCAGCACTGAGAGTGACGCACAAAAGCAAGGTTTATAAGACAGTTCAATTGACTACTAACAAAGTGTGAACAGAATGACCCTCTCACCATTCACCAGTGTCACGGAGACCTGAGTGTTCTCATAAGCAAGGACAGAGAAACATTTTAACGCCTGCATTCGTACCTGCATAGATTGAAGAAAGGACAAAGATAAGCACAGAATGGCCTTTTACAGCTTAAAAACACAAAGCTGATTTGAACTGTTTAGTAGTATTGAGTCAAGTGAGATACCTTGTAAGATGGTGAGATGAGCAGTGGGGCAATGTTCTCAATGGCACCATGGTTAAACAAAACAGTTTGATGTTCTGGAGTCTGAAAAAAGCATTTAGTGATATACAAATTAAAAAAAACAACTGCCAAAAAACTTTCTAAGTGGCATGTCCTAAATGGATCATGAACGTTACTGCAGCCAAGTACAGCATTAATAAGGCTTAGGATGGAAAAAACACCCTGGACAGGTTGCTGGCTTATTGTTGGGCAAAAAACACCTATAGTTTGTTTGCTCTGGTCTTAAACATTTCATAAAATTGGAATATTTGCCTCTTGTTTTGGATTCTTTTCACAATGAAACAAGTCCTAATGCACCAAAATGTGTCACAACAACACATAAGTTCTATTTGTTCACTGATGCGAGCAAAAGATTAAATACTGGAGGAAGAGAAAACCCCCATAATGGCACTAGGCATATTTTGAATACACTTGTGACAGACGGCATCTCAAAAAAGTGGCAATACTGACGGTCAAAGTAAAACACCAGCAACAAGAAAAAAAAAAATTATGGTGAAATCACATGTTAAAAATGCTGTACTTCTTTAGACTTCTGAAGACGTGTTTGTTAGTCATGATAGCATGTTAAATGTCTCTTCCTGCCATCTGTTTAACCTAAATTTGTTTTCTTATTTCAAATTTGGTAAGTTCAAATTGAGGTCAGCTCACGGTCTCACAACAAATGACGTACACCAGAGTTCATTTGGATCTGGACAGATAAAGCCTGCTCTCAAGAACCTCAGCCTGTTTTGGTCTGCATTTGAGTGAGACAATTATATGCTCATAGATTGCACAAAAGGTAAAAACTAATTAGTTTGATTTGATTTTAGTTTTGATTTTGATTAAGGACAGGGCCAACAAACTTAATCTGTTCTTTAACAGATTTGACACTGCAGGCTATGCCCTCCCTGTTCTGACTCCACTGCCGTCTGTCCCCCTTAGCCCACTCGATTCACCCTCCCTCCAATCCTTGATTGCCTGGCCCCCTTCTGTGATAGCCTAGCTCACACCTCCTCCCCTCTATCATAAAGCACCTCTACGACCTGCTCTTCTGTGCAGGGAAGCTGACAGCGATGCAGATAGACATCCCCCTCGTGTTCAGGATTTCTGACTACCTGACCGGCAGACCTCAGTATGTGCGCCTGCAGCACGGTGTGATGAGACAGAGTGATCAGCAACACCGGGGCACCACAGGGAACTGTTTTCTCTCCCTTTTTCTTCACTCTTTACACCACAGCTATTTCAGCTATCAGACTGAGACCTGCCACATTCAAAACTTTTCTGATGACTCAGCGATAGTTGAATGCATCATCAAAGGTGATGAGGATGAGTAGAGGGCTGCGGTGAAGTCACATGGTGCGAGCTGAACCATCTGCAGCTCAATGTGGCATAGACAAAGGAGCTGGTGGTGGACCTGAGAAGGAACAAAGCACCGGTGACCCCTGTGTCCATCAATGGGGTCAGTGTGGACATTGTGGAGGACTACAAATATCTGGGGGTGTAACATGGATAATAAACTGGACTGGACTAAAAACACTGAAACCCTCTACAGGAAGGGCCAAAGTCGTCTGTACTTTTTGAGACGTCTGATGTCCTTCAACAGCTGCAGGATTATGCACAGGATCTTTTACAAGTCTGTTGTGGGGAGTGCTATCCTTTATGCTGTTGCATGCTGGGGCAGCAGGTTGAAGGTGGCGGATGCCAACAGACTGAACAAACTGATCCGTAAAATCAGGATGCTGTCTAAGCTGAAGGCCAACATGGACAATGCCTCCCACCCACAGTACCACACCCTGGTTAGACACAGGAGCACGTTCAGTTTAAGACTTATTCCAACCAAATGCACCACAAGATCTCATTCATAATTGTGGCTATGAAACTGTATAAACAGTCTGTTTAACTTCTCACTCAGTAATACAACTTTGATGTGCAATAATGTAATCAAGTATTACAATGTTCAAATGTGCAATATTATATTATACCATCACCTGACCCACAGTGTAATATATTTTATTTATTTGTATATATATATATATATATATATATATATATATATATATATATATATATATATATATATATATATATATATATATATATATTATATTAATTTATATATATATATAATATATATAATTTCTAAACACACTGTACACATGCCACTTTACTTTTACTTGCCAATTTACTATTACTTTGTGTAATCTTGGTAAAAGTAGTTTAATTTTATTGCGCTTAATATTAATTTTTATTCTACCTTTGTATACATAAACACAACTAATGGAGCATCTGTAAAAACTGCAATTTCCCCCTGGAATATTGTTGTGTATAACACTACAGCCAACACCTACCACACTACATTCCTTGTGTGTAAAACTCACTTGGCCAATAAATATGATTCTGACACCACAATGAAAGTTGAACACGATATATTATGTAAACTTAAAGAAGCTGTTTATTCATAGCTGATTCCTAGTTAAATAGAACTGACATTTAAAACACTGGCTGTTTCATTAATGACAGGATGGAAACAGGTCTTACTTTGCAGCAGTGGGAAAAGATCTGAGTGATGTACTCCTGTGTGCGCTGTGATCGGCTAAGCAAAGACATCAGGTGAGGGATCACAGTGGGGTCCTAAAATGAGGTGAGATACAACAAAAATAGAATTGTTTGCTTGTTCCAAAACAGTGGGACCTTCGTGAGAATATTCTCTGTCACTTGGTGACAGCGGAGATGTAGCAAGATTTTATAACCCTTGTTATAAGGGCATTTTAGAACCCTTGTATTCATTGTTAACCTGATTTCACTGTACAAGTTATACAACTGGAAATTCTTTTGGAAATCACATTTTAATGGTGTTACATTAACCCATTAATCCATTAATATACACAAAACAGTAATTAAGTCATTAAGAAAACTGTCCTAATACATAGTGAACTCCCAAGTCAACAAAGGATTTCATCGTGATAAAATGGTTTAAGACAAAACAGGTCAATAGAACTTAACTCAAATAATCTACACCAGTGGAACTGAAAAAAGATAAATCCTGTAAGATCATAACAAATAAAACAGTTTTCTGTTGTCAATAAGTCATAGCAAGCAAGAGATGTGCAAAAGGTCGAAAAAAAAATCTCCCATTAACCTTGATTTACTGTGTACCAATATTTTTGCTCAACTACAATCTGAAGGGGCCAATATAAAATGTGTTATATGATTTAACACGGGTACATATTTTTACACCATTGTGTGAGAGGTGGTGGTCTGTTTAATTCTAATTCTAGTGCAGTTTGTTTGTGGAGAAAACAAGATATGATCCTGATTCAACTAAACTTCTAAAAGCAACTGACATTGGTGTTTAGTAAAATATATTCTCCTTTATAAGATGAGCTCTTGAAGTTAATTTGGTAAGCTGGTACTGGCTGTTTTATTGTTTATTTACAAAAAATAAGCTTTACTCTTCTTGTTCCTGTATTTTCTTTGTTTGCTCAGACAGGTCTGTCCACTGAGATGAAAGATCTCACATCGATACATCAACTCCTTTCTCTGGTGTGTGAAATGAAACAAAACCTCGAGGAGAAATGGTTCAAGGTCACAGACTTACTAACCATTTTGAGTCAGAGCAAGGGAGCAACATGTGAAAAATACCCCATATGTAACAAAAAATAATGGATCTGCCCTTTCCTTTTCAGAAATTTAAGATGTAGATGCATATTGATCCTCAATTTATTTATTGATCTTTCCTATCCATCTATTCAACCTAAAAGACCAATTGACTAAATGAATTACTAAAAAGTTATGTTTAAATCAAACTGCCCATTTGAAATGAACATGGTTTTCAACAGCGCAACAATATAATGACCTGCAACATGTTCCTACCGTATAGAGTAGCTGCACTGGAGTGACAGGACTAATGAAAACAGTTCTTAAGCAGCGAAGACAGGCTTCTATAAAGATTAGGTCAGGTGACAAGAGACCTGTGGATACAATCATCCAATAAGAATATGTTTTGTTCAAAGTCCAAATGTGTAAAAGGGAGAGAAAAACAATGGAAACCTCAGAAATAAATCAAATGTTGGTCAAACTATTTTATGGTTATCAAATACTGCAGTACTATAATGTATCATACAAGTAATTTGCATAATTAAGTAATTTACAATATAATAAATAGGAGTTAGACTGTGTGTACTACAAAATTTAAATAAATACCGCATCTTTCTGAACTATATAGTGTGTTAAATTATATTCAAGCTTCACTGGACATCTGTGAAAAATATAACATTGGTCGGTAGCTCATAACTGAAAATAAACAATTACATAAAAATACTGTGCAAATCATATCACTTATTCAATTTATGACACCTTTTGCTTTGTTTTAACCATCACATATGATGGTTAACCATCACATTCAAGTATGAATGTGTGGCAACACCTACAGGGTTTCCTAAATCTGCAGCTGGATACAGGTTCATTCATATTGAATAATCAACACATTTAACTGACCAAAATTGATACGACAATAAATATCAGCCAATTTTTCTGATGAATCTCAGCTTATTATGTTGATGAGATATGAATTACGTTGTTGCCAGTTGAAAACTTCAGACAATATGAACTTTACAACTGATAAATCAGTTTATCGTTGTTAATTACCCAGAGGATTAATCACATTTTCTCACATTAACAACTGTGGAGTCATAGAAACACATCCTCCAGCTACAAAAACCCACACTAATTGGGGTACACCAATTGGGGTTTCTACACTTAGTACACTTAGTAGTTTCATGTATTTTATAGATGCACTTTGTGGTCTAAAATAACATTAAGCTGGTAGGAGTGGAAATTTTATAAGTATATTCATAACCTTAGGTAGTTACTGTTTCAACAGGAGCAGAACAATATAAAACAACAACAGTGACCTTGGAGCAGAGTGGGGATGATATGACAGTCCACCAAGGACTTGATGTTGTTCTCCGTTCCCATAGCAAGACTGCCCAGCACTACTGCACATTCCGACCTTAAATCTGAACTGGACGAGCCCTGCTGAAGTAAATACAGGAGCCTGGAGTAGGAGAACACAACAAAACGTCTGATTGACCCATTTTATAGGAAAAAGATGGTGTTCTTCAGAAAAAAATAAACACATTTATTATCATCAGTGCTTGTTATCATACCATCAGTGCTTGCTAGAAACGGTCTATATTGTTGTGTCATTTATCTTCCATAGCAATTCCATATTTGAGACATTGATTTGTGCTTATACGACAGCTGCACCCCAAATTATAGGAGCCTTGTCCAATATAAAGGACCCTACACATAAGATGTAAAAAATCTTTGCACGTTTCAGTGATTTTGAGTAGGCAAATTACTTTCCCTTCATTTCCCTCCACTCAAGGCAACCACAATTCTCCATAGACACATGACATGACGGGGGAAACTGTCATGCATCAGAAGCGGTTATTAAACTTATTATATTACTGTGCAAAATATATAAAGTAGCGTCAACTGTAATTGAAAGATGTGGCGACGTTCTATTGACAGAGATGTCTGTAGATTTATAAGTAATCATCAATCAGGTACAAGTGAACAACAAACAGTATAGTGTTATGTACATACACACACACACCTCCCACTTTTTTTTTTATCCTAATTTGGTCACATTTATATACTACACAAAAAATAAAAAATAAATAAAAAACATATAAATAAATAAAACTGTTTACTATGCTGTAAACTAAGAATGCTTTTAAACATATAAATAATAATTGTTTATATTTATCAATTTTCTTTTACAAAATGTAAAGTGATCGAAAAAAGAAAAATCTAAAATCAAACCAATATTTGTTGTTGCTACCATGTGCCTTCAAACTAGGATCAATTCTTATACGTACATTTGCACAAAGTCAGGGATTTTGTAAGATTATAGTGAGGTGTATGATCAACCAATTATATCAAACAGATGCCAATGATCATCAATTTCACAAGTAGGCTGAAACACAATCATTAAGTGAAACAGATACAGCTGTGTAGGAGGCTTAAACTGGGTGAGGAACAGCCAGGCTCTGCTACCAGGCTGAGCTTGTGGAAGATAGTTTCATGTCACAGGTTAAACACCATGGCAAGACTGAGCACAGCAACAAGACACAAGGTAGTTAGACTGCATCAACAAGGTTTCTCCCAGACAAAGATTTCCAAGCATTTTTCAAGATGTGCTGTCGTAGACGCTGTGGTCGGTCAAGGAAACTTAGTGCAGCTGATAAAAAACACATCAAGCTTATTTATCTTTGAAATCGGAGGATGTCCAGCCGTGCAATCACCTCAGAACTGGCAGAAACCAGTGAAACCCTGGTACTCCCATCTACTGTCCAGAGAAGTCTGGCCTGGTCTTGGAAGAGTTGCAGCCAAAAAGCCATTCCTTCGACATTGAAACAAGGCCAAGCGACTCAACTATGCATGAAAATATGGTAATTCTGGGGGCAGAAAAATAACATCAGGTGCTCTGTACTGAAGAATCAAAATATTTTTGAAATGAAATATTTGGCTGTAGCAGAAGACAGTTTGTTGGCCGAAGAGAGTGGTACGGCTGGAGAGTGGTACGATAATGAGTGTCTACAGGCAACAGTGAAACTTTGTGGAGGTTCCTTGCAAGTTTGGGGCTGCATTTCTGCAAATGGATTTGGAGAATTAGTCAGGATTGATGGTATCCTCAATGATGAGAGATACAGGCAGATACTTATCCATCATGCAATACCATCAGGGAGGCATATGATTGGTCCAAAATTTATTCTGCAGCAGGAGAATGACCGCAAGCATACAGAGAATGTCATTAAGAATATCTTCAGCATAAAGAAGAAGTCCTGGAAGTAATGGTATTTCCCCCACAGAGCCCTGATCTCAACATCTTTGAGTCTATCTGGGATTACACGAAGAGACAGAAGGATTTGAGAAAGCCTACATCTACAGAACATCTGAGGTTAGTTCTCCAAGATGTTTGGAACAACCTACCAGTCGATTTCCTTCAAAAACTGTGTGCAATTGTACCTAGAAGAATTGATGCTGTTTTGAAGGCAACAGTTGGTCAAACTAAACTATTAACACTTCCATTTTTAAAAGCTTGTGGTTAAGGAACATGCCTTATGACTGGAAAGTCCCAGGTTCGATTCCCGGTCCCACCAAGTACCATGGCTGAAGTGCTACCTTGGGCAAGGCACCTGACCCCAATTGCTCCCTGGGCCCCGTATTCAAGGCTGCCCACCGCTCCAGGAACGTGTACTTACTTCACCAGTGTGTATATGTGTGTGTTTCACTGCACGGGTGGGTTAAATATGGGAACTAAGTCAGAGAAACATGATGCTGTCAAATTTAACTGGGATGGTGTAGGTCAGTATAGTGCACACAGCTTCACCTACCTGGGCACGGCTCCCAAGACAATCAGGTTAGCCTTCTGTTTGTTATTTCCGATGACTGCATTCTTCATGTCACTGTCAAAACAACCCAATCTAGCTTAACATTAATTTGCACTTCATACAGCATAACTAATTCAGGAACAGAACAGGGTATAAGACAGGTAAAACTCAGGGTACAGAAAAGAGTAGAACTTTCAGCAAGAAGGTTCTGGGTTAAAATCTCAAAGTGACCAATTGAAATAATCATACCATTTTTACTTTCTTTTCTTTTTTCTATGTTTTTTTCTGTTGACTATCCCTTCACTTGTGATTAACCTGCTCCAATGCATTTATATTTAATGCAAGCGAGACTGTCTCAAAACCTGTATTAAAATATATAATTGTAATACTTTAGAGTTATACAGGCTTGTATTAAATAATATTGACAAGTTTAATCTTTATGGCTGATTCTTTGATGAATCTAAAGGTTACTGTTTTGACAGTAATTACAAGAGGGAAACTATGAACAGAAAAGTACTGATAAATTTGGTAGCAGAAAGATACTTGTAACCAGAGCCCAGGGATAAAAATAAACAGATCTGGGTCTTTGCCACATAGAGAAAGGTCTTCAAAACATTCATATCACAACAAAACCACAGGCCACCAAAAATGTGAATGTAGTTCTCAAACCAATATTGACTTATTATGTTTGCACAACACATGAACAGATCTCATTTCCCTTGTGCTATTTATGTTTGCTAGGAATATCATTTAAACTGAAACTTTTAGTCTGTATTACACTTTACCATTCAGTAAAAATGCAATATTTTTTCATTAATACAGTTGTTCAGCCTAAGTATAAAAATAAATAAATAAATAAATAAATTTAAAAAATGGCAAAATCATCATTCACAAATATTTTCCAGATACTTACATGACTCCTTGTAGCACTTTCTGTGGATCAGGGTCAAAGAGCCGGTCAACATAATGGCGACTAGTGGCTGTGACTTCCTGCATGATAACAAGAGGAAGATCCTTATGTTAGAATGATCAAGCTTCAATCCCAAACTCAAAACAAATCTAAACACACAGAGGAGCCGTCAAATCCTTATTCTGTCCAATGTTTGCCACAAGTACAGCCATAGACATATCTCTTGGGCAAAACATGATAATATGACACATGATCAGTCTGTTTGCCTGCAATAACTGAAGGGCAAAGAAGCTTCCAGAGGTAAAAGTCGGACCACTTGGATATATTTGCTTTTGTCTTGGCTCCTGATTATCTATGCACAAAGGATTTCAACAGATATTTGGTCTCAAGTATCAATATGTCCATATCAAAGCAATGGACACAATCCACAATCAGACAGAGCTGAATCACTCAATGTTCTGTAAACACAGAGAGTACTGTACACACGACAGCATTAACTTATCACAACTGTTTATGGCTTTATCATACTACTGTTACAAATAACTTTGCTTAGTTTACCACAAAGCAATTGAGATGTTGCCTGCAATGTTCTGCAAATATCTCATCAAATAATATTCTAGGTTACTGACAGTCAGATGACTGCATTGGTCACCGGTAAACAATAGACAAGGCTGCACAATTTGACAATTTGAAAGGTTACACTGTGATTATTGTAGATAATATTGTGCCCTGCAAACAAAGTTAAAAAAATTAAAAATAAATCATTAAATCTTCTTGCCATTTCCACCAAGGTAAACGCATGGATTACTGAGCATTTGTGTATAAAATTCTTAAATTAAGTTGTACAGGACTGTTTTTAAGAACTTTACAAAAAGTTTGGACAGAGGCAAAACAAAACTGGCAAAGTTAAATTCTCACAGATGTGGAAGGTTTCACAAAATAAAATAAAACTTTGATTTCTAAAAGGCCATTAAAATACAAGTAGTAAAGAAGTACCAGTAAAACAATTCAGTCTGTTCAAATACAATGTTTTACAGTGCAGAACTGCAAAGAATTTAGGTTCTTTAGCTCATAAAATTGTGAAAACAACAGAAATGAACGTGTGACAATGGACTTAACAATGTAGGCACGGGATTACTTTAGAATATTACACAGTCGGCTGCTGCTGCCTTAAGGAATACGATACCAGAATCAGAATACTTTATTAACCCCATGTAAAAAAAAAATGGAACTGTATTATGGAATGATAAAATCATCCATCCATCCATTATCTCCCACTTTATCCTCTATTAGGGTCGCAGTGGGGTTCCCCATGCCCATCCAGGGGAGAACGTTTCGGACGCTGCGCAGATAGACCCAGGACAGGGCGCCAATCCATCGCTGGGCACACACTCACTCACACAGACACACTCTATATGGGGCAATTTGGAGAATTCAATAGACTTGATCCATGTTTTTGGACTGTAGGAGGAAACCGGAGAAACCAGAGGAAACCCACGCGGAAACGGAGAGAACATGGAACCTCCACTCAGATTGGGATTTGAACCAAGAATCCCTAGCGCTGAGAGGAGAACGTGCTAACCACTAAGCCACCGCGCCGCCCTATGATAAAATCATATCCAAGTTTTTCACAGAAACACTAGACTGTTTTTTATTTCTAGTCTGTATTTCAGGTCTGAATTCATTCAAAAATATATGATGCATCATGAAAAGGAGAATCAGATAATGGTGACCGCATATTGTTGAGCAACTTAAGTCTTAAATACAGCAAGAATGGGCAAAAAGTACACTTGTTAAACTGTTTTTTTTTGTTTTGTTTTTTTTGTCCAATAAAGGAATGTTGGCGTAAATTAAAGCAATTGAATAGAAGAATTAGGATATGTAGGTTGTGCTGGCTATTATTATACAAATATTAACGCTAGCTTAAACATCACACATGTTTATATCTGAGCCTTACAACTCAGATTACCAGCTCATTGTAAATCATGCCAATGGCCGAAGGCTGCAGCAATTCACACGCCAACACTCAACAGGCCTATTTCAAACTTTCATTCAAATAGTGCCAGAACTACCTATAGTAAATTAGTTTAGTGGGGAACATAATACAAACCCTGAGACTACACTAAAGTTAGTTTTGGTTTAAAACAAGAATGTGTTTCAATTGGTAATCATCTGTCGTCTGTGGTGTAACAAAATTATGAATTTTAAACCTGGAAATTAGACTTGATGCACATCGACATGGCATGGAGGACAGAATATTAATGCTGATACTGCTTCAAACATATAAAGCACTTCACTTTGTCACGTTCAGTCACTTTGCAATCACTTAAAGTCCCCCTAATCATGATGACTGAAAGACTTTTAGAATTGTAGGACATATATTTAAAACAGGCGGCACGGTGGCTTAGTGGTTAGCACGTTCGCCTCTCAGCGCTAGGGATTCCCGGTTCGAATCCCCATCTGGGTGGAGTTTCCATGTTCTCCCCGTGTCTGCGTGGGTTTCCTCCGGGTTCTCCGGTTTCCTCCCACAGTCCAAAAACATGGATCAAGTCAATTGAATTCTCCAAATTGCCCCATATCGAGTGTGTCTGTGTGAGTGAGTGTGTGCCCAGCGATGGATTGGCGCCCTGTCCTGGGTGTATCTGCCCAGCGCCCGAGATGTTCTCCCCTGGATGGGCATGGGGAACCCCACCGCGACCCTAATAGAGGATAAAGCGGGAGATAATGAATGAATGAATGAATATATTTAAAACGTTCAAAATAATATTGATTCATTTCACATGAGTGGGTAAAAAAAATAAATAAAAAAAATCATATGAGCATTTAAATACAACCCATTACATCCCCCTCCCCCAACACATTTGTCTATTGGTTCTTGCTTTTAACTGTTGTCTTTGAAAGCATAAATCAGCAACTGTGACAAATAAAAAATGACAGTGAATTTGGTAGCTTTTTTGTGTAGACACACAAACCAAAATATAATGGCTCCCAACAGCTGATGCCAAAATCATTTCCTTTCATTTTTCCATTTAAGTTGTTAAATGTATACAGAAAAGTGGAGCTTCAATAAATGTGACTCGGATGCTTTGGAAAGTTCAGCCTTATAAGGTTTCCAACATGCTTTGGTTTCATATTATGCATAGTTGGGATTAATTTCTCTGAAGAAAACCATCCTTTGATGAAAACAATTAAACTAAAATGTATCAAATTCAACTCACAGTATCGGAGCAAAAGCACAATGTTTAGTACAATGTACAATCGCAGCATTCCACATCTGATTACATCTACATTTTATAATTGCCAAACATCATCATTCCTTCCACTGCTCAATACCCTCCACCCCGTTATCCGAAGCGTGCCCCTAACTATAACGAATTACCATCAGAACGAATGCAACCTCAACCACTTCCTGCAACAGGGTTCTACATAAAGTTGTATGTCGGCCAGAAGAGGACAGGTTTACACCTTCTAGACACCCTGAACTATGACCTTGGTGTGTTCTGTAGAGAGGCATCATCTGACTCCTTAATGGTTGTGTTTAAACCATTGTGCCACAATACTAACAAACCAAATATCTCTTTTCATTTTTAGAAATTATAGACTAATCAATTAGCACATAATTTGGTGATTATAAAATGGGTAAACATAAACAGGACTGGGTTATAGATGACACGTTAAACTCTTTTGACATTTAGAAAAACAAATAAAAGTCCTCATTTCACTTCTTAATGACTGAACTACACGTTACTCAAGATCTTCATCTTTTAGACCCGTCATTAAGTCACAGAATAGGGTTCTAGAAGCAACACATACAGAACACAAAGCATCGTGGTCTGTCCTGAGTTAAAGTGGACAGAGCAGACTGTGACAGGGGGCGTTTCCACCTTTCATTTAGCATGCTAACCCCACCGCTACACACACAGCTTTCAGTCTGAAATGTGGCATCAGTATCATCATGACTTAAACACTAAACACAACAGACATGAAGCATGCATCACTACAGGACTAACTCACAACGCTACGCTCGACCGACGGAAAGAATCCAACTTATTAACAACAGCTCGCAGGCTAGCTAGTTACCACAAGAGACAATTCTGTCAGAATTTCCTAGAATAAAGAAATTTGGAGTGTTTGGACAGGTTTACACCTTCTAGACACCCTGAACTATGACCTTGGTGTGTTCTGTACAGAGGCATCATCTGAAACCTTAATGGTTGTGTTTAAACCATTGTGCCACAATACTAACAAACCAAATACCTCTTTAATATAATTTTTTTTTTTTACATTTACATTTACATTTAGCAGACGCTTTTATCCAAAGCGACTTACAAATGAGAACACCACAAGTCAGAAGCCATGGAGAAAACCAACTATACTGTAAGTTCATCAAACCTGATTGTTATTCGAAGCTGCCCCCCCCCTTTTTTAGAAATTATAGACTAATCAATTAGCACTTAACTAGGTGATTATAAAATGGGTAAACATAAACAGGACTGGGTTATAGATGACACGTTAAACTCTTTTGACATTTAGAAAAACAAATAAAAGTCCTCATTTCACTTCTTAATGACTGAACTACACGTTACTCAAGATCTTCATCTTTTAGACCCGTCATTAAGTCACAGAATAGGGTTCTAGAAGCAACACATACAGAACACAAAGCATCGTGGTCTGTCCTGAGTTAAAGTGGACAGAGCAGACTGTGACAGGGGGCGTTTCCACCTTTCATTTAGCATGCTAACCCCACCGCTACACACACAGCTTTCAGTCTGAAATGTGGCATCAGTATCATCATGACTTAAACACTAAACACAGACATGAAGCATGCATCACTACAGGACTAACTCACAACGCTACGCTCGACCGACGGAAAGAATCCAACTTATTAACAACAGCTCAGAGGCTAGCTAGTTAGCACAAGAGACAATTCTGTCAGAATTTCCTAGAATAAAGAAAGTTAGAGTGTTTGGACAGGTTTACACCTTCTAGACACCCTGAACTATGACCTTGTTGTGTTCTGTACAGAGGCATCATCTGACACCTTAATGGTAGTATTTAAACCATTGTGCCACAATACTAACAAACCAAATACCTCTTTCATATAATTTTTTTTTTTACATTTACATTTAGCAGACGCTTTTATCCAAAGCGACTTACAAATGAGAACACCACAAGTCAGAAGCCATGGAGAAAACCAACTATACTGTAAGTTCATCAAACCTGATTGTTATTCGAAGCTGCCCCCCCCCCTTTTTAGAAATTATAGACTAATCAATTAGCACTTAACTAGGTGATTATAAAATGGGTAACAATAAACAGGACAGGGTTATAGATCACACGTTAAACTCTTGACATTTCGAAAAACAAAGTCCTCATTTCACTTCTTACTGACTGAACTACACGCTACTCAAGATCTTCATCTTTTAGACCCGTTATTAAGTCACAGAATAGAGTTCTAGAAGCAACACATACAGAACACAAAGCATCGTGGTCTGTCCTCAGTTAAAGTGGACAGAGCAGACTGTGACAGGGGGCGTTTCCACCTTTCAATTAGCATGCTAACCCCACCGCTACACACACAGCTTTCAGTCTGAAATGTGGCATCAGTATCATCATGACTTAAACACTAAACACAACAGACATGAAGCATGCATCACTACAGGACTAACTCACAACGCTACGCTCGACCGACGGAAAGAATCCAACTTATTAACAACAGCTCGCAGGCTAGCTAGTTAGCACAAGAGACAATTCTGTCAGAATTTCCTAGAATAAAGAAAGTTAGAGTGTTTGGACAGGTTTACACCTTCTAGACACCCTGAACTATGACCTTGGTGTGTTCTGTACAGAGGCATCATCTGAAACCTTAATGGTAGTATTTAAACCATTGTGCCACAATATTAACAAACCAAATACCTCTTTTATATAATTTTTTTTTTTTACATTTACATTTACATTTAGCAGACGCTTTTATCCAAAGCGACTTACAAATGAGAACACCACAAGTCAGAAGCCATGGAGAAAACCAACTATACTGTAAGTTCATCAAACCTGATTGTTATTCGAAGCTGCCCCCCCCCTTTTTAGAAATTATAGACTAATCAATTAGCACTTAACTAGGTGATTATAAAATGGGTAAACATAAACAGGACTGGGTTATAGATGACACGTTAAACTCTTTTGACATTTAGAAAAACAAATAAAAGTCCTCATTTCACTTCTTAATGACTGAACTACACGTTACTCAAGATCTTCATCTTTTAGACCCGTTATTAAGTCACAGAATAGAGTTCTAGAAGCAACACATACAGAACACAAAGCATCGTGGTCTGTCCTGAGTTAAAGTGGACAGAGCAGACTGTGACAGGGGGCGTTTCCACCTTTCATTTAGCATGCTAACCCCACCGCTACACACACAGCTTTCAGTCTGAAATGTGGCATCAGTATCATCATGACTTAAACACTAAACACAACAGACATGAAGCATGCATCACTACAGGACTAACTCACAACGCTACGCTCGACCGACGGAAAGAATCCAACTTATTAACAACAGCTCGCAGGCTAGCTAGTTACCACAAGAGACAATTCTGTCAGAATTTCCTAGAATAAAGAAATTTGGAGTGTTTGGACAGGTTTACACCTTCTAGACACCCTGAACTATGACCTTGGTGTGTTCTGTACAGAGGCATCATCTGAAACCTTAATGGTTGTGTTTAAACCATTGTGCCACAATACTAACAAACCAAATACCTCTTTAATATAATTTTTAGAAATTATAGACTAATCAATTAGCACATAATTTGGTGATTATAAAATAGGTAACCATAAACAGGGCAGGGTTACAGATGACACGTTAAACCCTTAACATTAAGAAAACAAATAATGTCCTCATTTCACTTCTTACTGACTGAACTACACGCTACTCAAGATCTTCATCTTTTAGACCCGTTATTAAGTCACAGAATAGAGTTCTAGAAGCAACACATACAGAACACAAAGCATCGTGGTCTGTCCTCAGTTAAAGTGGACAGAGCAGACTGTGACAGGGGGCGTTTCCACCTTTCATTTAGCATGCTAACCCCACCGCTACACACACAGCTTTCAGTCTGAAATGTGGCATCAGTATCATCATGACTTAAACACTAAACACAACAGACATGAAGCATGCATCACTACAGGACTAACTCACAACGCTACGCTCGACCGACGGAAAGAATCCAACTTATTAACAACAGCTCGCAGGCTAGCTAGTTACCACAAGAGACAATTCTGTCAGAATTTCCTAGAATAAAGAAATTTGGAGTGTTTGGACAGGTTTACACCTTCTAGACACCCTGAACTATGACCTTGGTGTGTTCTGTACAGAGGCATCATCTGAAACCTTAATGGTTGTGTTTAAACCATTGTGCCACAATACTAACAAACCAAATACCTCTTTAATATAATTTTTAGAAATTATAGACTAATCAATTAGCACATAATTTGGTGATTATAAAATAGGTAACCATAAACAGGGCAGGGTTACAGATGACACGTTAAACCCTTAACATTAAGAAAACAAATAATGTCCTCATTTCACTTCTTACTGACTGAACTACACGCTACTCAAGATCTTCATCTTTTAGACCCGTTATTAAGTCACAGAATAGAGTTCTAGAAGCAACACATACAGAACACAAAGCATCGTGGTCTGTCCTCAGTTAAAGTGGACAGAGCAGACTGTGACAGGGGGCGTTTCCACCTTTCATTTAGCATGCTAACCCCACCGCTACACACACAGCTTTCAGTCTGAAATGTGGCATCAGTATCATCATGACTTAAACACTAAACACAACAGACATGAAGCATGCATCACTACAGGACTAACTCACAACGCTACGCTCGACCGACGGAAAGAATCCAACTTATTAACAACAGCTCAGAGGCTAGCTAGTTAGCACAAGAGACATTTCTGTAAGAATTTCCTAGAATAAAGAAAGTTGGTGTTTGTTGAAAGTTAGACTGTGTGGAGTTAACGCTCCGGCCTCGCCGCTCGGTCCTCTGTCCGCGCGCAGGGTAACTCATTCCGGGTGACCGTCATCCAACCTGTCGGTGCAAACACGCCGCAAAAACCTGCATTTCCCTCGGAACGGGCAAACCTCAGCCCCTCGCTTCGCCGCAGCGGTTACCGCTCGATCGAGCTGCACCGAGTGCACGGCAGCAAACCCCGCAGCCGCGCAAGAAACGCGCTCCAAACTCACAGACAACACGCTGATGCGCAGAGGGGCCTCCAGCAGACACGCCATGTCTCTCTGCCCTGACCGAGGCGCGCGCACTATCCGCACTTTCCACACAATCCGCCCGTCCGCGTCCCAAATCACTCCCTACTCCCTACTCCCTAAAGCCTAAAGAGAATAAACAGCGCTACTCAGTGTCACTAAATGCAACGTCTGGATAAAAAGCTTCATCACAGTAAAATGGAAGATTTCACAGAGACGCCAGATAACCGGCAGCGTTCTTTAGACGTTCTTTATGACGAAGCCTCCCAAAAAGCGCACTTAATAGGGTGTAGTGTCGGATTAGGACGTCGACCAATCACACCTTGTTTGACCTCTCTTTTCAAAATTCGTGTTTGTTAATAAGCACTTGTCTTACTTTTCGCTGTAAAAAAAAAAAAAAACAACAAAAAAAACAACAGTTCCCATTTTCTGTAAATGCTAGACGTGTTTATTGAAATTGTAACGCCAAGTCCAAGACTCCGCATTCCAATTCACGCCAAGTGTTATATTGGGTGGGAGTATAGGATTTATTGGAGAATGCTGACGCTTCTACACACAACCCATCGAATGGTGTCGTTATAACCTTCTCTTGAAATAGTTAAGAACCCAAAATTGGATATGTTGCCACATAGGTAATCACAGGCTAAATTGACTTAGGCTGATGTGGTTTTCACACACTTAAATGAAACCATGGAGCGTAAATTAAAAGTAGTGGAAATAGATATGAAACGTAAATAGATATAAAAACCAGCTTCAAATGATGCCATTTCTTATAATCGTATATGGAAAGTGCACCTCACATACGAAATGCATTTACTTTCGTGTGGACGCTTTACGCATGCGCACGCCGTCGAACCACGAGCGTGCTTTTCAGAGCTGAGCTGCTATCGTTAAATGATTGATTTCCTCTTCGTTCCGCAGGTAATAAAATAAAACTGCGTTCATTCACAAAGTCAGACGCGTAGCTGTGTCCCGACATTAGCTGATCTCCACAGCTTGGCAGCCGTGTTATTTTAAGCAGGATTGAATCAGTAGCAGAGCCGCTAGCTCGCTGCAGTTCTGGGTCGTTTGTAAAATTCCTGTCGGAATCCCATTTCCAAAGCAGAGGAGGTTATATACATTCATAGAATTCCAAATCCCATTCTGTTTGCCGTGCAGTGCGTTAAATACGCCAGCTGATCGATCCTATATACAGTGTGTATTGACGTGTGAAAGCTAAGCAGGCTGCGTGAGATTAATCGAGATGTTTCTGCTCACAGACATGTCTTCAGGGGCTTGAGCGTGAATTATTCACCTGGTTTTTAATAAAAAGGCACTCAGCATCCTCCAGAGGTTGAATATGAAGATAGCGGTGGAGGGCTGCTGCCATGGCGAGCTGGACAAGATCTATGAGACCATCGCTTACTTGGAGCAGAAGGACGGCGTTAAAGTGGACCTGCTGTTGTGCTGTGGAGATTTTCAGGTGGAACATATTTCAATATGCTAGCATCAGGTCCTAATAAATACTCGTACATCTTCGTAATTTATTCTCTACTTTTCTATATATAATTATACACGTTCACAATCAGAAATTCCACAGGGCTACGTTTTCCATTGTTTTGGTTCCAAATTTTACTAACATCCATCCATCCATCCATCCATTATCTTCCACTTTATCCTCTATTAGGGTCGCGGGGGGTTCCCCATGTCCATCCAGGGGAGAACATTTTGGGCGCTGGGCAGATACACCCAGGACAGGGTGCCAATCCATCGCTGGGCACACACTCACACAGACACGCACACATACATACTCTATATGGGGCAATTTGGAGAACTCAATTGACTTGATCCATGTTTTTGGACTGTGGGAGGAAACTGGAGAACCCGGAGGAAACCCACGCGGACACGGGGAGAACATGGAAACTCCACCCAGATGGGGATTCGAACCGGGAATCCCTAGTGCTGAGAGGCGAACGTGTTAACCACTAAGCCACCGTGCCGCCCAATTTTACTAACAGAGTACATTAAAATTTTACAGAGTACCTTAACAGCTTGTACTGACGGACTTGTTGTTCTCCACAGTAATTTAGAAGAGAATAAATAAAATGAAAGGTAGCATGGTGACTGTAAAATCTTTCCTTTCTTACAACTCATTCAGATTATTCAAATCACCAAAGTGAATCTGGCATGTGATTTAACGGCATGTGCTAATGAGTCATACATTCATTCATTCATTATCTCCCGCTTTTACTCTATTAGGGTCGCGGTGGGGTTCCCCATGCCCATCCAGGGGAGAACGTCTCGGGCGCTGGGCAGATACACCCAGGACAGGGCGCCAATCCATCGCTGGGTACACACTCACTCACTCAAACACACTCTATATGGGGCAATTTTAGAGAACTCAATTAACTTGATCCATGTTTTTGGACTGTGGGAGGAAACCGGAGAACCCGGAGGAAACCCACGCGGACACGGGGAGAACATGGAAACTCCACCCAGATGGGGATTCGAACCGGGAATCCCTAGCGCTGAGAGGCGAACGTGCTAACCACTAAGCCACCGTGCCATGAGTTATACAATTTCTGATTAATATTACATTGGGCGGCACGGTGGCTTAGTGGTTAGCACGTTCGCCTCTCAGCGCTAGGGATTCCCGGTTCAAATCCCCATCTGGGTGGAGTTTCCATGTTCTCCCCGTGTCTGCATGGGTTTCCTCCGGGTTCTCCGCTTTCCTCCCACAGTCCAAAAACATGGATCAAGTCAATTGAATTCTCAAAATTGCCCCATATAGAGTGTTTCTGTCTGAGTGAGTATGTGCCCGGCGATGGATTGGCGCCCTGTCTTGAGTCTATCTGCCCGGCGCCTGGGATGTTCTCCCCTGGATGGGCATGGGGGAACCCCCCCGTGACCCTAGTAGAGGATAAAGTGGGAGATAATGAATGAATTAATATTACATTGTTTATAAAAGTTTAATCACAGTTTCTAAATGTTAGCAAGTTTCATAAATGTTTGTGTTCAGGCTGTGCGGAATGAGGGGGACCTGAAGTGTATGGCAGTGCCCCCCAAGTACAGGCAAATGCAAACCTTTTACAAGTAAGAACTTTTTGTTTCCATATATTTTTGTATTTCTGGTTGGTCTTCTAATTTTTTTTCTTTCGATGAAAGGTATTATTCTGGGGAAAAGAGGGCACCTGTCTTGACCATCTTCATTGGTGGCAACCATGAGGCATCTAACCACTTACAAGAACTTCCCTATGGAGGCTGGGTTGCTCCAAATATATACTACTTGGGTAAGATACCAGTTATATGAAATTTGCTGTGTCTATTTTATTAATTGAATAATGTAAAATTTGTGTTAATTTTTAGTTAATTAATTAGTTAATTTTAGTTTTATATTGGGGTGCTTGCTTACATTTCACTTGTGGTGTTAAATTAAAATTTAGCAAAGGAGCAAGAAAGATTCAAATAAACCAGTCAAACTATTAAAGCAGTCCTGCTCATAGTCAAGGCAGATTTTAGTTACCTGATGTACACATCCACTTGTGCAGGTTATGCTGGTGTTGTTCGCTACAAAGGTTTAAGGATTGGTGGTCTTTCAGGAATTTTCAAAACCCATGATTACAAGAAAGGTAAGTGGAATGCAATACAGCATCCATCTTTACTTGTAACCCCATAAACATAATACCAACAACAAATCATCATCTATTTGCAGGACACTATGAGTTTCCACCATACAATCAAGAAACCTTACGCAGTGTATACCACATAAGGAGCAGTGACGTCTTTAAACTTAAACAGGTAACAGAGCAGACATTATGCAGTTTACCATCCATTTAATAAATCTCAGGGACTTGTAAATTGCTATTTTTTTGCAGAGGAAACTATTTTAGTTTCTTGTTTGTATAGCTTAGATAGAGTAGGAGAGGCTGATCTAAACTTGCTTTCTAATGAAAGTCCATTTCTGCCACTAAGAAGAAAAAAAGGTAACAGTGTCTCAGAATTCTGACGTTGTGTCTCAGGATTCTGACGTTGTGTCTCAGAATTCTGATGTTGTGTCTCAGAATTCTGACTTTATATCATGTCAGATGGTGCATGCAGTATACATCCACATAGCTGGCAGTAAATTATTGTTTTTTTTCTATATGTTTCTCTTAATGGACGGTTTATAGAACATATTTGTAGTAATTCCACATCTATTCATCATTTTAAATATTATTAGTTATTAAAAGTTTTTAACTGTGCCCCATTTTGTTAATAAATCACAGTAGTAAAGCTGCTTGCTTGCTGCATGGTTGTTAAAAATCTTGCCTTTTAAAAAAATGCATTTAGATATTTTCGTGGTATCTACTTTGATTCACTTTTCAAAAATGAAATCTAATAAAACAGTCAAATGACGTTGACCACCACATTTTGAGTGTACGGTATGGTAGCTGCTCTGCATCAGACCACAACGCACTCCAGCGGAGGCTGAAAATTGCAAAGCTCATCACTGCACTGTTACCCACAATTTAGTGCATCTAGCACACTGCAACATGATGTAAAGTCAGAATTCGGACATACCTTTGCCTTTTTTTCTTTTCATTGGTGGAAATGGGCTTCAATACTTTATGATATGTAAATATGTCCAGAACTTTAAATTCATTACATCAAACATTTTTAAACCTCTCAGCAGATACTCAGAACTTTAAATAAGCCTTTTGGAACAAAATGAATTAGCTCAATTGGGATAATATTTTAAAAATTATTTAAGAATAGTTTTGCTTTTGCCAAAATAAAAAAATTGCTCTGGGAGTTAAATACATTAGACTGGTGACATTTACAAAAAAATTCTGCCTTATCTTGAAAAAAAATTAAACAATTTAAAAAATAGTAGTTTAAGCTTAGTGCAGTATAATTACAGCCAGAAGGTCCTTGTTAGGGCAAACAAGCTTCTTAAAGATACCCAATGTGTGTCCATTAATAGGTTGGCTTTTGACCCTGAGAGGTTTTATCAGAATATTATTTTAAATATATATTTATAGATCCCAGAAGGAAGTGATTTTAGCATCACATATGACATTAAGATTAGTGGGTCAAAAAATGCATTTATTTTGAAAGGTATTTTTAAAAGTTATCATTTAAACAATTTTAACAAGTCAAAGACAATAGTCTGTGAGGTCACAAAAAAACAAAAGTTAACTTCAGAACTGAAAACTCCCTGACGTCCATGAGATACTGATCCATGATAACAAAAATGACCAACTTTTTGTGTAAGGTTTTTATATATGCTCATTAGTAAGTAAACTAGCTGTGCAGCCATCTTTAGATGAACACACAAGGCCACACAAGGAAAGCAAAGCAAACCCTGACTTGAAGAAGATAACTAAAATGGCAGAACATGTAGAGTATTTGGGCAAGAGAGATGTCTGCCCCTCAAAAAAAAATAATATCCATGCACATTGGATTCTGTACCGGTCCTTTCAGACCATGCAACATCATCTCTGTGGAACCCTTTTAACATTGAAACATAAACTCTCACAGTATTTGGCTTTCTGCTGCAAGAAGACACTACTGCATAGTGGGAAAAAAATTTGAGACATTTGTGAGAAAATTGAATCCATAATACTATTAGCATTTTTAACTATAACTAATTGGATTTCAGGCTAAATGAATCTCATTCATGAGATCTTGCATGAATGCACTGTTACACACTACATTCATGTATGTCATCTAACACACAAAGGACATATTGCATTCCTGCTGGCTCATTCCTGTTAACTAAAGCCACGTGTTTGTCCTGAGCATTGCTATAGGTTTTACACTTCATTTGTCCCAGGGCTGGTGATTCCAAAACCTGCCATATGTAGGCTGTTATTTTATTATTTTATATTAATAATCTGACGAATTTAACTAATTCTTTTTGGCTGTAGATCCAGATGCCAGTTGATGTGTTTATGACGCATGATTGGCCTAGAGGGATCTACAATTACGGAAGCACAGAGCAACTGCTGAGGAAGAAGCAGTTCCTGCGTGAGGAGGTAGAATCGGGCACGTTGGGCAGTCCAGCGGCTGCTGAGCTTCTCGGTCATCTTAAACCAAGCTACTGGTTTTCTGCCCATCTGCATGTCAAATTTGCTGCCCTAATGCAGCATGAGGTATGGCCACTAGAGGGCATCTCAAATGAAGCCACAATTATTGAATTAGCCTTAGAATTGCCCAGACTTTAAATTGTTGTGGATACTTTCGTTAATGTTTCACCCTGTGTGTACACAGCCAAAGGGTACTGCTGCTCCTAAAACTACCAGGTTCCTCTCATTAGACAAGTGTTTACCCTACAGGGACTTCTTACAGGTAACCTGTTCTTACAATACTAACAACTCTCCAGTAGAACAAAATGCTTTTCTATGGCAAATAGTTTAGTGACGAGAATTAACTTGAAATGGTTTAATGTTGCAGGTAGTAGATATAGCAGACCGACCTGGTTCCACGGAACAGCTGGAGTATGATCCGGAGTGGTTGGCAATCTTGAAGGCCACCACTGACATTCAGAAGCCCACAGCAGCCATTTGGCACTCACCAGAGAATAATGGGCTTCATGCTCGGTAATAACTCATTTATTGAATACATTATGTAAATTAGCTTACATTTGTTTGGTTCTTAATTTTTACTGTGATAAAACAAAACACAGCAGCAACCGATCTTAAAAAAAATATAGAAGGGTAGCTAGGGACTATGCTACCAATATGGATTAAGATTTAATTTGCAACGCAAAACAGCTGTACTAGGTAGTCGGTCGTACAGGGCATTCATGTATCGTTATCTTTATTCATAAGGGCAGGGTTCTTTAACACTTGCAGAATGTTAGGGAAGAAGCCACACTTCAGCATGTCTACTGTATTCCCTCCTCCCCACTGCTGGCACCTCAAGTAGTCAGTAGATTGCTCTTGCATTGGAAGTTTAGATAATGAGGCATGACTGCTGGTACACTACCTGAGGCTCAAACTCCAGTCTTCTGCAGTAATGTGCACTCTTGTTGAACATCGTCACACTCAAGTGCCTTTCACTCTGAAATCTTGGACTGTTGTGTTTACAGTAAGTGCCCTTTTGGCACAGTGTTTATTTTTAGATGAGAGTTTCCTTTATATACAGTTATGCTCAAAATTGACATACCCTGGCAGAATCATTGCTTACTCTGCCTTTTTTCAGAATGATTAACTTTTTTCACACTCATGGTTAGTGGTTGGGTGATGCCATTTATTGTAAAATGACTGTTTTCTCTTTTTAAATCATAATGACAACCAAAATCATTCGAATGACCCTGATCAAAAGTTCACATTCCCCAGTTAGTAACACCTTGTGTTGCCCCCTCTAACATCAATTGAAGTCTTTTGTGGTAGTGGTAATTGAAGTCTTTTGGCAAAAAGCCTCCAGTTCCTGTAAATTTCTGTGCTGTCTTGCATGAACTGCGTGCTAGGGATCTCCCCAGAGTGGCTCAATGATATTGAGGTCGGGAGACTGAGATGGCTACTACAGAACCCTCACTATGTTCTGCTGTAGCCAATGACAGGTCAACTTGGCCTTGTGTTTTGAATCGTTGTCATGTTGGAACGTCCAAGTGTGTCCTGTGTGCAGCTTCCGGACTGATGAGTGCAAATTTGCCTTCAGTATTTGCTGATAACGTGCTGCATTCATCTTTCCTTCAACTTTGGCCAAGTTTCCTTTGCCTTTGTAGCTCACACATCCCCAAAACATCAGCGATCCACCTCTGTGCTTTACAGTAGGAATGGTATTACTTTCATCATAGGCCTTGTTGACACCTCTCCAAATGTAATGTTTATAGTTGTGGCTAAAAACTTTAAGTTTGGTCTCATCACACCAAATTACCTTGGACCAGAAGTTTTTCAGGTTTGTCTGTGTGCTGTTTGGCTTATTGCAGGCATTTGTGCAGTAAATGCTTTCTTCTGGTGACTCCAGCATGCAATACGTTTTCTTGAAGTGCCTCCTTATTGTCTTTAAACAGCCACACTGCTTGTTTTCAGAGAGTCCTGATGTTATTTGTCTTGAATATTATCATTCATATTCTCTGAAAAAAGGCCAAGAAAGCAAAAATTCTGCCGGGGTATGTAGACTTTTGAGCACAACTGTACTTGCACATTATGAAACTATTAGTAATTATAGTAGAATTTTTAAGTCTAAAATAAATATATGAAATCAAATGTGTAGTCAGCTTATCAGTGTTTAGCTATATTTTTATTAATATGTTTATCATTCCGGGCGGCACGGTGGCTTAGTGGTTAGCACGTTCGCCTCTCAGCACTAGGGATTCCCGGTTCGAATCTCCATCTGGGTGGAGTTTCCATGTTCTCCCCGTGTCTGCATGGGTTTCCTCGGGTTTTTCACGTTTCCTCCCACAGTCCAAAAACATGGATCAAGTCGATAGAATTCTCAAAATTGCCCCATATAGAGTGTGTTTGTGTGAGTGAGTGTGTACCCAGCGATGGATTGGCACCCTGTCCTGGGTCTATCTGCCCAGCGCCCGAGACGTTCTCCCCTGGATGGGCATGGAAACCCCACTGCGACCCTAATAGAGGATAAAGCGGGAGATAATGAATGAATGTTTATCATTCAAAATGTGCCGATCACAGATTAGCCACCCCTAGATACATTAGCTTATCTGTTGCTGCAAAATTTCTTAATCATTCTCAAATCTCACTGAAGACACTGTGACACAAGTAGGCACAGGACACTGTTGGATATTTTTGCTTGCTAGACTGTTCTCCATCCATCTGTAACACTGAGGCTGTACTCTTGTGTCTAATCCACTCTTACCAGTAGAGCAAATATACAGCAAATGCTAAAACAGTATCATCATGCTGGTATTATGATCTTGGCTATTAAAAACTGGTTATATGGCCTAATAATGTATATGGTACATAGACAGTGTAGAAACTAGGAGGGTTATAAATGTGATGTAGCAATATGCTTAAAACTAAATAAATTTTATTTATTTTTAGATGGGATTATAGTGCTTCAGAGGAGGCCATGATGGAGGTGGTGAGTGCTTTAAATGGTGAGCTCTGCATCCCTGAAAACTTTTGCCAGACAGTGCCTGTTTACAACCCCTCTCACCCTCAGCCTCATGCACCCCCAAACTACTGCACCAATCCCCAGACTACAGAGTTATGTGCCATCCTTGGCGTGCCTGACATCTATGCTCTGGCTGGCCAAAGCATGCAAGCAATGAACGAGGAGGGGGCCACTGAAGAGGAAGACGAAGACAATCAAAGCACAGGCAGCTTGGACGAGCCCAGCGAATACCCCACTGACACCTCTACTCTCTCCAACTCCTACAATCCTGATGAGATCACCATTGAGGATGAGTGGGAGGAGGAAGAGGAGGGTACAGAAGAAACTGGAGTCCTAGAGGCGAAGGAAACTGATGCTGTGGTTCCAGAGGTTTCTACAGGAGCTCAGGACAGTGACTGCAGCCCACACCGAGACACGGCGAGTAAGCTTATCCTTCCAACACCTCGCTTATCATCAAACACAGCCGAACATGTGCATGTAGCTCTTGACCTGATGCCACCATCTATGCCTACCCCATCCTCCTGCTCAGAGGAAGAGGGTGGAGCACCACCAGCTAGAGTGCCCAAACGCCCCAGTGGTGAAAACAAGGGGACATACAATCCCACAGGCAACACACCAAGAATTAAACGACGAAACCAGAACATCTACACAGCAACTGAAGATGAGGAGAGTTAGCTGAAAGTCGGGTACCGAATGAGAATTTACAGAGTGATGCTAATATTTGTTTTCTTTTTTTTTTTTTTTTATGGGGAAGACATTGTGTTAATGCAAACTGCTGATTTGTTTCAGACTGAGGCACCTGCAAGGATTTTTTGTGATTTCTTTTAACTTTGATTTGTTGAATCAATCATTTCCTTACACATTATTTGTCTCTTGATAAGTTTTACTTAAAGTGACTTTCAAAACTACTGTTGTAGACAGTTTGTAACTTGATGTACTGTCATTGTCTTTACATGCTGTATATAATTCTGTCATAATGAGTTTATCACTTATGATGAACATTTCATCATTAAGATCAAGCAACCTGTGTCCTTTTGGACTTTTATTGGATTTTATTTGGATAAAGATCAGTTACAACCATCTGTCATTTTGGAAAGTTTGACATGTTTGTTTGATGCAGTTCTACTCAAGAACTTTTCATTTTCATATAAAATGTACTTTATGGCCAAGACTATGTAAACAAATGACCATTACTTTCAATTCTAAAACTTGTGGTGTTGCACTTCAGTCCACTTACAGCATTAATGATTTACTCTTTTCTGGAAATACTATCCACTGATATTTGGAGTTGTCTGCAAACTTTTGAGGTCAGTTTAAATAAAATTAAGGAAACGTTGCATGAGACACTTCCAGTTCAACTTTTCAGTAGTCTAAAATATACAGAACAGCTCTGAATTTGGGTTGTGTAACATTACATAAGAAATAAGAAATCTACTTTTTGATGGATTAGCTTAATCTCACACCCTCAAGAAATAATTACTTTTATAGTTTATTAGTAAGTTAGTTTAATACAATTACAGCTGACTGGAATTTTACAATTATTGTCCTAGCCTGCATTTAGGTAATTAGCCTGTTTCATGACCGTCAACACATTTATATCTTGTCTCAGCAATTAAGATTACGTGACCCATTACATTTATGTCTATCCCCACAATGAAACAGGAAGTTGTGTATTACTGCTTTTTAAAAATGTGATTTGATTGTAAATAAGAAGTACCACCTCAGATAGTTTTTTTAGGCATTCCAGTAGTTGTGATAGTTGTTAAAAATGATGAATTTAAAGGTTATTATAGACTATAAACCGCTGAAGGACAGCTCTGATATGAAAATACACATTTATTTGTATATTTCATGTGGATGTGTTTTATCCTTGATTGCCAATGACGATCAGCCACATAAACGCATTTAATTGGTTCGTTAAGTCGATGCTAAAAACTAGCAATGCAAAGCCAAACAGTTACACATTTTTCATTCATCACAAAGAGCATAGCTTTATTTGATGTTCCAGTTTACAGAGTTTCTAACACAATAAAAACTGGGTTTAAGAGACATGACATGACTTCAATCCATATGATGTCATCATTCCCTAAATAACAATAAAATAACAACAAACCATAAAATTGTCTAAAAAAAAAACAATATTTTTTAATATTTTAACATAGGTTGACAACAGACAGCATCAATAAACACAGTAGAAAGGATTTTTCTCTTTTGTACACATGAATATTATTGGTATACTGCAGGTTAGAGGGTTACAATCCAGCTAAGCAGTATAGTTTTTTTTTCCTTCACCTTTTTCTGTTTTGTTCTCATCCAGGTCACAACTCACCCAAAGTTATTAATCCAGTAGTATGCTGAACTATTAGTGGGCTTAGGCTGGAAAAGAACTAGATACTTAAAACCAATGGTCTCCACAAACTTAAAATGCACCTCAAGCAAACCCAAAGCAACGATCACGGAGAGTAGGCACTTCTGTTTTCTTTTTTCATCTCTTATATTCTGGACTGTGCATTGGATGATTAATAGTGGGTGCTTATTCTACTGCGGCATCAAGACATACAGGCCAATGGAAAAAAGATTTAATCTATGTAACGATGAAAGATTTGTCTGATTAGTAAGTAATACCAAAACATGGTTTCTTAACCAGTTTTTACAGATGCAGTGAGGCATTGTAGAGCAGCGTTTCCTTCGGTGAACAGGGGAAGAAGGAGAGGCGTTGAAGACCTTTCTTGTTCAGATTTTTTCACCTTTTGTACAGGTCAAAGTATTCACAGACCAAAGGGCAAAATATTTTCCCTTTTTCTTGGAGTACAACACAGATCTTTATAGCGGTCAGACTACCAGGGTGATTTTTCCTTGGTTTTTCCCTCTTGAGATTGATGAGCAGAGTGCCAGAGTCAGAGAAGTTAAGCTGTAGGTTATTTACTTCCTCACTCTCCAAAGGTTCGTTCCCTTTTTTGTTCTTCTCTTAGTGCTGCCTTTAGTTTAGTATGATTAAAGACTTCTACTGTGTTAAGTGCCGCAGATGGAGTCACATTTTATAGTGTATATTCAGTGCAATCCTTTACTTTAGTTCCAGACTGATCTCAGTTCATCACTTTCTGACATCCCAGTGAGGGACCCAAACACTCCTCTTTTCCTTCTCTGTTCTCTCTCTCCGTGTCCATCCTGGAGGCAAAAGGGTGGAGGATGGGGAATGAATGGGTGGGGCATTGGTGGGCTGCCTTGTTAGTGTAAATAATGGTTCAGTATGTGTTTAATTTCCGCAGCAGCTCCGGCTCGATTGAGCATCTGGGTCCTGCAGGTTGACGCCCCTGTGTCGTGCTGCATGTGTTGGATTCTGCGTGTCTGTTTTTGGCATCTTCTTGGCTGTAAATGGAAAATGATTGATAGTGTGGAGAAGTCAATTGACTGTAAATATAATGTAAAAATTGTGTTCACGTCAAAATATAATGAGGCTTTTGGTGCTTGGTTTTATTTATTTTTTATATTATTAAAAAAATTACTACTAATGTTAGTTCATAATGATCCTCAACTTCAGAATATCCACTCTGTTCATGATTCAGACTTACACTCTTTATATCTAGATTAAAACGTATATTCTGGTGTTCAAGACCAGATTTGATGGTGCCATTTTACTTCTGTCACTTTACATCTAAATCAGCTGACTGTGCTGGTTCAACAACGACGTCACTGAGAGCCATGACATCTTTCTAACCTGCTCCTTCCCTTATACTGTTCTAGTCAGTGGCATAAAGCCTCATGCTGTAGTGTGCAGAATGTACAATGGAGGACAGTTAAACCAAAAAGCATGCCATGGTTATTTATGGCATTATTTGAAATCCTTCATGGCGAGTATTTGTATTGTACATGAGATTGTTTGGAATGCAATATTTAACATTTAAATAACCATTTTGATCATGTTTAATTGCTTTAAAATGGTAAACATCTGAACAATAATAAAAACAAACATTATTTTTAATTCAAGTTGAACCTTTGTAGATAGCATTAATAAAACTAATTTCAGGATGTGAAGACTTACCAATGGCCAAGAACAACTCATTGACATTTAAAGCAGTCTTTGCTGATGTTTCCATGAACAGCAAACTTGTGTCGTCAGCATAGGTCTGAGCCTCCTATAACAGTACCAGAAAGATTTTGATCACTGCCCCTGACTGTTATAAAATCTCAACAGATACAAAATAATTTATTTGCAAAATAAAATAATTTTCAAGATAGAAAGTCCATAAAGGTGACTTCAAGATGACTAGCTCCTAGACATCAACAGTGCTTTACACATATGAGGATTAACAATACAATAACATGTTGTTCGCTCTTGTGCAATTCAACTAATAAAATGCTGGCTGCTTGCTGTCTTGCTGAACAAGCTGAAAACTGGACCGGTTATTGTTTTTCAGACCATCTTGGATAGAGTACTGAACAGAACTTAAGTATGACTTTCTTTTTAATTCTGCACATATATTTTATATTAGTATATAATATATTGGTATTTTTTTAAGAAACACATTTTTGAACAGCAAATTATTTAATAATTATTGTACAAATTGTTTGGTCTTTTCAGTTTTTTTTTTTTTTTGTTTTGTTTACCAAATATTTGGTGCTTTACATATTTAAAGCAACCAATGAAGAAAAAAAAGTTATTCGTATTGTAAGAAAAAAAGTGATTATGCATATTTTTTCAGCACCATCTCTGTAAATGAGCAATGAGTGTTCTGCTTGATTCATCCCATATCTACGATTAAGGATAAACTGTCCTGAAAAAGCAAACAGCCCTGTCAGCCTGAAAGCTATTTAACCTTTTTGTACTTTATCCATTAACTAACGTATGAATTATGCAATGAGCCTACAGAACTATAGAAGAGCTAAAAGTGCAGTTTGTAACAGTACCTCATACTCCACCAGTCTCTTGTCTGCAAGATCTGCCTTATTTCCTGCAAGTGCAATGACAATATTCGGACTCGCCTGCCTCTGGAGCTCCTTTACCCAAGCCTTTGCTCTCTCAAATGTTTCCTATGACAACAAGAAGAGTAAAGATATGCAAGTCTCCAAAACAGTATAGTAAGAATGCAAATTATGTCTATAAAAACCATATTATTTTAGTAAATGATGGCAAATCATTTGATTGGTTAAAATTAATAAATTTAATTTTGAAAAAAGTGCTTTAAAGGGAACAACCCACCGGCTTTGTGATATCGAATACTACAATTGCAGCCTGGGCTCCACGATAGTACATAGGTGCTAGGCTGTGATAACGCTCCTGCCCAGCTGTGTCCCAAATCTCGAACTTGACTGTAGTGTCATCCAGACAAACTGATTGAGCCAAAAAGGCAGCTGATGGAAAGAAAAGAAAATGAGGTGACTGGCATGTGGACATTCTTAACATAACGCAATTACATTTATTCATTTTCTAAGCTGCTTATCCAAAATGGGTTCAGGTGCTCGAAGCTTCTCCAGTGCTTTTTTTTTTTTTTTTTTTTTTTTTTGGTCATTTAGCAGACGCTTTTATCCAAAGCAACTTCACAAGGTGAGCACAGGGTTATTCACAACATCCCTGGAGCAATGAGGGTTAAGGGCCTTGCTCAAGGACCCACATTGGTAACTTCAGTGGACCTGGGATTTCAGTGGACCTGGACCTGGCAACACCCTAACCACTGAGCTACCATGCCCTTCTTTGTGCTCTTTGGGTGACAAGCAAAAAAAATAATTTTTTAGTAATTCATGGCATAGCGCACACCCATTCAAAAACATTCACACCTAGGGGCAATTTGGTATCTTTAATTCACCTGACTTTCATGTCTTTAGAAAAAAAGTCACACACCAAGTAACTGAACCAAAGACGTTCTTGCTTTAAAGTGACCGTGCTACCCACTGCCCCACAATGCAACATATTTAAATACAAAAGATGGTACTTTCATTTTTGTTTTAGTGTAAGACACATTTTTGCCACTAAGAACAAAAAAAAGGCAAAGGTATCTCAAAATCCTGACGGCTACAAAAAAATATACAGTATATAATTTTTATAAACATATATACATACATACACTACAGTGTGTATATTGTGGAGTATTAGATCATGAAATTAGATTGATATGATGAATGAATAATGAAGCATCATAGAATAAAATACAGTTTACATTTAAAATGAGATTAAAGTAACTGTAAAGCCTAAAGAGCAGTAAAGCCACAGCTTCGGGGGAAAGCGCATTGGTACAGGACTTAATATCTACTACATGGTAGGAGATGGTCCATGGTTTGGATGAGTAATGGTGGACATGACAATTTTTCTGGCCCTCAGGCTGGCGAATAAAATAGTTAATAAAGTGGTATTATTACAAATAATATCTGTAAACAGTAAACCACTTAGGGTGTTAAGAAAATCATATAGCAAATAATTTGCAGCAATCTTTATGTCTATATGAGCCTGTGTGTGCATGCACAGTCTGGCGCAATATACAGTATGAATTTGGGGATATTAAATCAAAATTCTGAGATTGAAGGTCAGAATTTTGAGATTGAAGGTCAGAATTCTGAGAATAAAAGTCATAATTCTGAGCTACATTTGTCTTTTTTTTCTTCTTAGTGACACAAATTAAATTTTAGTAAACACATCTATCACTAGTTTTAAAATACTGAACATCCTGGCTCTGCTTCTCTTACAAACACCAACTGCAAATATCAAATGTTCTCACAATAACACAATACCTGTTCAGAGCACCAGACGGTGTGTGTTAAACCTGCTCTGATTCATATTTAGCATTATTACATGATTATATCTGTCATAATTTATAATAATTACAAACATTCTAATAAGGAATTGTCAAACTTGTCATGTGACACTCCCACATTGTACCATATGTATTTTTGTTTTAACCAACAGCCTCCTATAATTGTACATGCCAGCATTTTACATGTAACAAATATTAAAAAATGGATACTCTTATGCCCCACGACCTTAGTAGAGGATAAATGTGGAAGATAATGGATGGATGGGTGGATGCTCTTATGTTAAAGCCCTCTCATACACTTACCCCCAATGGTGGTCTCTTGAAATTCATCAAACTGGCCCTTGACGAAGCGCAGGACCAGGCTAGACTTGCCTACTGCCATGTCCCCCAGCAGCACCAGCTTAAACTGGCAAATCTTGGTCTGTGGCAAACTCCCATTGGTTCTGGCATTCCCACGGGTGCTCATTGTGTAGGAAGAGTGTTAGGGGTGTAGGGTGGAGTAGGAGGTTCTCCTTAACAGGCTCAGGACAGACAGCAACCCAAAGAATCAGATGATGTGTATAATCTTCTCCAATAGCTCTTGATGCCTGCGTGTAGTCTAGGACCCTGTAGCACTTTAGGAAAAAAAGACTAGTTATTGAGTTATCGGAGTCATCAGAATCAGAATATTTCCACACAAAAAAAATACACAAGGCTGATTCCACTCTTAAAATGCATTCATTGTTTTAAAAAGCAAAGTGTAAATAATCGTGCATATGACTATTAAATGTTAAAGTTGTAACCATGATCAAAGGTGAAAAGATGACCAAAAGATGATAAGACGGCTGTTTTGCTTGCTTTTTATCAGATTATTCTTATCAGACAAAAAGTTGATTATTACTGTAAGAAACAGCTTTAACAAACATTGTCATTTGTTTTACATGCCTTTGAAACTAGACCAGTCTCATGAAAATGTTTAGGTAATATTAAGCAGATGATTTAATAGTTGCTGTGTAGGTATGTAAAAGAAAGAATTCTAATAATATTCTAATAATACAATTTCCCATTGTTCTCTTACTGGCCATGCGGTTGGAGTCCCCTCTCTTGGTGACAACCTGTAGGTATATTACCAAAACCAGGTAATGTTGTATATAATATGTATGTTGTCTGGTTAAAGAATTACCAAATGGACTGTTAAATATTCTGACTTAGGGCTGCTTTGACAATCAGCCACATAATGTGGCCATAAAATAGTGAGCTAATAACCTAAATTTCTTTGGGGTGTACTGGAAATGTTTTTAAGGACTTATGGTTTTACGCACCTACCATCTTTAACATTATCATCCTTACCAAAGAAAGACTGATAGAGGAGCACGTCAGCTATGAAATAGAAATGACATTTTGATGTCTGAATAAAGAAATTATTTACTTTCAATACTATTTATGATAAATTAATATTTTACCAAGATACATGAAAAGTGAACTATAGACATATTTAAAGTTCATCTTGTAATAGCCGTTGATTAACATTAGCCAATTCTTTAAATGAAAGTAAGAATTTTTAACAACCAATCATTACCAACACAAATGAAATTATTGAATATTGTTCAAATATTTTGAATATATATATATATATATATATATATATATATATATATATATATATATATATATATATATGCTCAGTTGAAAAGATTAAGTGTACAATTTAAAATATATTCACACTTATCACATTAATCATATCGCTTCTATAAACATTCCAACCAAAGAAAGTTTGATTTTGCTCCTTTTTTATTATTAACTATTACACAGATGACATGAATTAAATTGATGAAGAATAAAGGCACATTAAATAGAAAGGCACAATAGAAAATTCAGTGATTACCTTTACTCTATGAACTGTATCCATACGCTCTTAAATATTTTTGCAGATGTTGATCAAATAATAAATTAATAAGATAAACATCAATTCAACCAAAAAAATGATCACACTCGATACAAACTTAATAAATACTTTTACATACCAAGTTATACTGTTTCATGCTGTAAAAGAAACATGTTCAAGTTGATTGGATAAAAGCATCACTCATATCTGTCCAACTAGCTTCATTTTAAAGTAGCAGAGGACCTGGCCTGGCCGAGGTAGACTGCAGCTTTCAGTTCTATCATACTTGATATCAGCAGGTCATGTGTGTGTGTGTGAGAGAGAGAGAGAGAGGGAGAGAGCGTGTGTGTCTGTGGATGTTGGTGTGTGTGAGTGAGAGTGTTTGTGAGAGAGGGTGTGTGTAAGAGTGTGTGTGTGAGAGTGAGAGGGAGAGAGTGAGAGAGAGAGTGAGAGCGTGTGTGTGTGTGAGAGAGAGAGAGAGAGAGAGAGAGAGAGAGAGAGTGTGTGTGTCTGTGGATGTTGGTGTGTGTGAGTGAGAGTGTTTGTAAGAGAGTGTCTGTGTGTAAGTGTGTGTCTGGATGTTGGTGTGTGTGAGTGAGAGTGTGTGTGTGTGTGTGAGAGAGAGAGAGAGAGAGAGAGAGAGCGAGCTGCAGTTGAAGCAGGATGAAGCAGTATGAAGGCGCTGTTCTGTGGGTTGGAAGCTCCTGACTGCTGGCTTCAGAAACACAGCTGCAGAGTGACAGCGGCGCTCCGGGCCGCGCTTTAAAACCCCGCAGATCACAACCATATCCGCTCAATTTCACATGAACCGTTCCACACACTCGCCACATCGCGCTCATCGCTGTCATGGCTGTGATTGCAGTGAGTTACCTGCGCCGCTGTTAAACTCCGTCTCTCCGACTGAAACGCGACTCCGGGCTGTTGATCTGTCAGCTGGTTCCGAGG
This sequence comes from Corydoras sp. C115, assembly GCA_019802505.1. Taxonomy (NCBI): domain Eukaryota; kingdom Metazoa; phylum Chordata; class Actinopteri; order Siluriformes; family Callichthyidae; genus Corydoras; species Corydoras sp. C115. The sequence continues at coordinate 9,252,629 of JAFMOC010000001.1, forward strand.
CTGCAGTAACTTCCGGAAATGTCGCGCATGCGCAAACGGCATAACGCAAAAGCCAACGGTAAATCCTGTGTAAATGTTTGTGTTTCAGATGAAGTCTCTTTATCTGACTCCAGTTTTAATGTGCACCTCGAAACCGCAGTAACATGTAATAACATTCATATAATTATTTACCAACAATGTGTCGCTTTAACATTTCTGATCAAATAAAAAGTCGGGGATCTACTCACCCCTTCTATATATATATATATATATATATATATATATATATATATATATATATATATATATATATATATATATAGAAGGGGTGAGGAGATCCCCGACTTTTTATTTTATCAGATTTATATATTTATATATATATATATATATATATATATATATAAATCTGATAAAATAAAAAGTCGGGGATCTATATATATATATATATATATATATATATATATATATATATATATATATATATATATATATGTATGTATGTGTATATATATATATATATATATATATATATATATATATATATATATATATATATATATATATATATATATATATATATATATATGTCCAGCGATGGATTGGCGCCCTGTCCTGGGTCTATTTGCCCAAAACGTTCTCCCCTGGATGGGCATGGGGAACCCCACCGCGACCCTAATAGAGGATAAGGCGGGAGATAATGAATATATATATATATATATATATATATATATATATATATATATATATATATATATATATATATATATATATATATACATATATATATATATATATTCATCAGCGATGGATTGGCGCCCTGTCCTGGGTGTATCTGCCCAGCGCCCGAGACGTTCTCCCCTGGATGGGCATGGGGAACCCCACCGCGACCCTAATAGAGGATAAAGCGGGAGATAATGAATGAATGAATATATATTCATTATTCATTATTCATATATATATATATATATATATATATATATATATATATATATATATATATATATATATATATATATATATATATATATATATATATAGGACTTTAGTTGTGAAATCCACGGCGTGCGTTCATGGGAAACGGAGACGGCGCTGTTTTGTTTTAACGGTCCGGTTCGGCGACACTGTTGAGTGGTGAAGTTTATTAAAGTAGTTTGTTTGTAGTTAATCATATGGTTAAACAGATTGTAGTTAATCATATGGTTAAACAGATGGATCCCGAAGTAAAACTAGTATTATTTGCATGAACCGGTCTTTCCGTGAAGTTCCTTCCCGCAGTGCTCAGTGAAAGGCAGCGGCGGCGGCGGTTAGTGCTTGTTGGAGGGGACGGGACATGATGTCTGAATAATATCATTATTACTGTATATTCATTAATCACTGTTTAAATCACAAACTAAAGTTTTATGAAAAAATACGTTCAAAGTTTAAATACTCTACAGCCTCAGTTGAAAAGATTAAGTATTCGATTTAAAACTATATAATTACAATAATATAATGTAATATAATTACAAATTTTATATTTAAATTAATTTAAGATGGTAAAAAGCTCTCAAATTTAGGGATCGATATTGTAAGTTTCAATCAAATCAATATTACAAAGGATAAGGGAGCCGAAAAGGACTCACTAATATGCAAGTGGTTTACAGAATTTGGTGAGGAAGTTTTATTTATGGCACATTATATCTGTAATGAATTAATATTTCAAAAGAGCTTTCCTTAATTCTTGTTTCATGTCTTGTATCCACAGAAATGGAGGCCAGCTCGGTGTGCATCTGGCCTCGCCTGGAGCCTTTCCTGCTTGGTACATTGCAGGCGGCTCCTCCAGGCAAACTGAGCATACACTACCTGCGCAAGATGGCCAGCTATGTGCGCACCCGCGACGGCTGCTTCCCTCACCTAGGGTGGCATATGTGGCGGCACATCGCCTGTGGGAAGCTGCAGTTGCCTGAGGAAATGGCATGGCTTTATTTTGAGACCTTCAACTTGTTGGTGCCAAGATCTGCTGAAGAGAAACTTGAATGGGCTGAAACAGTATCCCAGATCCAAAACCCACGTGACCTCGACCGCCAACGCAGCAAGGTGACGAATCCACCAGGCTTCATAGCCTTGAAATTGATTCTTTTCAAAGCTGTCTTCTCCAGCAGTCAGCTGCCAATCAGTAGACCTGTTCTTTTTTGTATATGAGTGATTGTTTATGTTCTTTAAATGAATTTTTTATTCTAAAAAATAATATTTACATTTTTGTCATTTTTAATTAATTTTTTTGTTTTCTGCAGTTGGAATACATAAAATGCACACAAAATGTTTAAGAACCAATATCTCAGTGAACAGTGATGTTAGTGTGTGTGTATGTGTCTGTGTGTGTGTTAAACATGCATTTAATTGGTGTACTCTAAATTTCACAAAAGATCACTCGTAGGTTTGTGAAAGGTCCCTGAAGTTCTATGGCTAAAGTTCTTCATTTGCTCCCCGGGCACCGTGTATGTGTCACTTTACTGGTGTGTTCACTTCTAAAGTGTGCGTGTTTTACTTTACAAAAGGATTAAACATGAAGGACAAATTCCTCTGTGTTTAACCATAGTAGGCAAAATGGATCACTTTAATAATTTGTTGGTAAACTCGTTATTAATGAGGAGGAAATAGGATTATGAAAAATTTTGTATTTGTGTGTGCACAGCTTTTTGTAGACACCCTGCAGTTCCTGCTTTTCCTTTACCTGCAGCAGCTAAATCACATCTCTCTGCGCACATCTCTGATTGGTGAAGAATGGCCAAGTCCTCGATCTCGCTCTCCATCTTCATCGTCGGAGAGAGAATCCAAGATCAGCTCTCAAAACAAGGTTGTCTTTTGGTTATATTTATGATCAATCAAGGACCATTCAGCAGTTTATATTACATTAGCTTTTTTTTTCTTTTTTGCTGTTTTACTGATAAAGCCATATGAATAATCTTTCAGTGATATTATGGATAAGAACGTCTCATTTATATGCAAATTTTTTTTTTTCATATCAATTGATCCAACTTGGTTCTAGATTGTCATGATCTGCATTGGAATGATGTCATGCCATACTCTCTTGGTAAATTTTATTCATTTTATTTATTATCAGATTTACTGAAAATGACTCATTCTCTCTTAGAACTGGGATGACCAAGCTCATCTGAACTTTGTCCTTTCTCACCTGGCTGAATTGCTGGAGTTGCTGACTGAACCAGTAAAGCAATGCGAGTCAGGTCAGGGTGGAAGGAATGCTCAGGTTTTAGCTGAGGCTGTGCAGGCTCTGAATCTGCTGTTGGAAGGCTCGATAAGTGGCAGCCATACTGTTCATCCCATCCATCAACTGCTGAGTCGCATTCCACTTCAGACCGGATATTCCAAACTCGGCCACTCCTACTCACTGCACCAACTGCAGAGCTGGTTAAAGCAGGCGCTTACGCTCAACCCATTTGGCATGTCTACCTGTCTGCGCTCAGGAAAGAAGCTTGCCTGGGCCCTGCAAGGTAGGTTTATATGTCTGTCTGTCTGTGTTTCTCTCTCTATCTGTATACTCTGTATATAATTGAGATAGGTGACCCTAAATGGTTTTAAAAATCCAGTGTGAAAATTTTAAATTGGAAAATTGAGTCATCTAAACAACTTTAAATGGTATATAGGCATCAGTGCTACCAGCAGGAGTCAGTATTTCAGTAACTTTTGGGGTTTTCTCATGTGGTAGTGTAGCGAATATACCAAAAATTGGGTGGCTGAGAAAAAGACATGAACAGCCACTGAATATGATGCTGGTGCTCCAAAACACAACTTGTAAATGCTTAGCTTGGATGTTCTTTAACAGATCATAATTTAATAAGTCTTTCAGTCAGTTAAATTATAAATTTGTCTGAATGATCTTAAAGCAATTTTATATATTCCGTACTATACTACAACCTGTAAACATTTACATTTTATATAGAAATATATGTTAACAGTTAAGGCTGATGAAAAAATGAATAGCTGGATTGTGCTTGTATCAGCTGACCCATTATTTGTGATGACAAAATGTAACAAATTACATATTTTAGTTTTTGTTATTATTACACACTGTCCCAAATATTCTGGCTTTTGGGTTTTTAAATAAACCTTTCCAAATAGTAGATAACTTAAATTAAATTGTTATTTTACCTTTTCATTTGACTCTCTGTGCCCTTTATTGGTGTGCATTCTTGTACTGATGTTTCAAAGTGAAGGTGCATGTGGTTACATATGTATGTGTTTAATAGGAGATTTTTCTGCTGCTACAATGCCAAGTTTACATGTCTTGTCTCATAACAATTTGCGCACTCACACACCTGCAAACTGTACATAAAAAAATGTACATAATTCTTACATCTGTGCTATTGTAGTGGAAGGTACCGTGAAGAGAGCCAAGATTGCCAGAAACACACACATGGCCCCTATAGGCAGCCGGATAGTGTTAATGTCCCAGGTTTACAAACAGACCCTTGCCAAAGACTCCGAGAAGCTGTCAGGGGCCAACATTAAACTGCACCGCTGTAGTGAGGCCTTCATCTACCTGCTCTCTCCTCTCAGGTTAGAGTTTTTTCTTTTGTTCTGTTGGTAACCACATAATCCATCCAGAAATAAAACAACTTAAGATGTGGTCTATACTATTGAATAAACAAAGTGTATTAACACTTTGTCTGACTTAGATTTATTAATAATGATTGGATAAAATTTCACTTTCTTGATTTTATGTCATGTCCTTTGTTTTCCCACTCCCTATTAGAAAATAAAATAAAAAGAATAAAATAAGAAATGCTATTCTCCAAAATTAAATCAGTAGGATGGTGGATGGGGAAAAATGTGTATGTGCACATTGTACTCATTTAGCATAATTGTATTCTCAAAATTAAGTGAACTGTTTCTGTTTTATTGTTATAGTTGTTGCAGTGCCTTTTACATCCATCAATTTGAAAACTGACAAAGAATGTATTAGAATGTATTTAAATGTGTCATTGTGGGGATCAAAGGTAACAGTAAACTTTTAAAGTGAATATGATTTACAGTGGCGGCACTGTGGCTTAGTGGTTAGCACGTTCGCCTCTCAGCACTAGACATTCCCGGTTCGAATCCCCATCTGGGTGGAGTTTCCATGTTCTCCCCGTGGGTTTCCTCCGGGTTCTCCGGTTTCCTCCCGCAGTCCAAAAACATGGATCAAGTCAATTGAATTCTCAAAATTGCCCCATATAGAGTGTGTCTGTGTGAGTGAGTGTGTGCCCAGCAATGGATTAGCGCCCTGTCCTGGGTCTATCTGCCCAGCGCCCGAGACGTTCTCCCCTGGATGGGCATGGGGAACCCCACCGCGACCCTAATAGAGGATAAAGCGGGAGATAATGAATGAATGAGTAATATTGTGGTTAACAAAAGAGCCATATCTAGATCAGTTTTTCTAGCCCCACTTTTAGTAGAATAGCATTAATACAAGTACATCAATCTAGCTTTTTCAATACTGAGTATTGAATATGTAGTCAATATGTATGTCCATCTTCTGAATACATAGGTCAGTAACTCTGGATAAATGTCGTGACAGCACTGTGGTGCTGGGCCCCGTGGAGACCATCGTGCACATGCAGAGCTGCGAGAACGTGCGTCTGGTATGCGTGGCTGGCCGCCTGGCTGTGGGTGGTTCCACTCGCTGCACTATTCATGCCCTCACACCTACTAGGCCACTTCTTCTGCTTGGAAACTCTGACCTCACCCTGGGTCCCTTCCACACCCACTATCCTAGCCTGGAGGACCACATGGCCATTGTGGGCCTGGCTGTAGTACCCAACCTTTGGGACCAGCCGCTGTTGTTTACACCGGATGGCCCTGCTGCAGATCAAAGCTGTTACCGCATCCTGCCCGCAACCCAGCTCTGTCCTATGGTAGTGCCTTTCCTTATGGAAGGGGATACCTGTGAAATTCCAGGTGGGCTGCCACACACCTACCAGGAGGCACTGGAGGCCCGTCAGCAGAGGGTCCAGAACTGGCAAAAGACTGTGAAAGATGCTCATCTTGACAAGTAAGCATATTACTTAACACTGTACAAAATGCTTGTCCAATCCTCACTAAACAATAGCAGGCTTGTCTATGGCTGTACTAGAAAGTATATTATTTAATATTTGAATACTCTCCACCACCAGGGATTAAGGCTACCCCTAACAACTAGTGCCATAATGTCATCAAATTTATGTTAATAAGCCGAATGTGGCACTCCATTGTTCCTGGAAGCTAGTGGACACACACACATATGACTTAAGTCGAAATCTCTCCTAAGGACTTGGTCTAAAATCAGGTCTGTAAGCATTAGACATCCAAATGCAAAAACATAATTATTATAGACTATTTAAAGATTAAAGAACCATCCAATTAGTAGGACCAGCAATAAGAACATATCTTTAAAAAAAAAAAACACACACATTGTGCCACTGACAATATATTCTTTTTAAATCTGCACAAAACCTGCCATACACTGCCTGCATGCCTTAGAAAACCTAGACCCCAACACCTTATCATCTCAAAGAGACTGTTTAGAGACAAGGTGCTAAAAAAAGACATTTGAAGTAGCTTTCATTGGCTACCAGGCCATAGTGAATTCCAAGGCAACAAGCAAGCAGAATTGAAAGACAATCGAGATTACCATCAGTCTTAGTACGCCTGAAGATACTTTACCGGAGATTGGAATTCTCTTTGGTTAGAAATAGTAGGAAATGTGAAACAATAAAACACATAAAAAGGTCAGAGGCTGGATTAAACCAGACCATACACCAAATGCTGCATCAATCTGTACCATCTGACACATAAAGCACCTACACACAGCAGAACATGACACTAAGATGCCAACACTAGAATGCCCCACTATCAATTTAAAAATATTTATAGATTTATTATTTACTCAACACCAGCGATAGATTGCCGCCCTGTCCTGGGTGTATCTGCCCAGCACCCGAAACATTCTCCCCTGGATGGGCATGGGGAACTCCATGGGCAAAATCCTGAGATGTCTCATAATAACATAAATAAAAATAAAACGGCTATTAAAATGTGCAATCTAGTCAAACTCTTTGTAAGTAAAACAATGTAACCAGTTGTGTCTTGCAAATGGGGTGTACTTTGCTAAATTGGCAATAAAATGCACTTCTGATATCACTGGCCATCAATACAATACAATTTTTTTCTTTGGGTGGTGCTGGTCCATTCATGATATATTAAGTATCCATTCACTTATGTAATAAAACATGTTAAAAAAAACTTAGGGCTAAACATAACCTAAATGTTAATAAGGCAGGTCTGATTCCCAAGACACTGTATACCTGAGAAAATTGTGGCAATTCTGTGTATAAAGCAATTCTAAAGTCCATCATCTCTTTGAAAAAAACATGGCAAATTGTGTTCATCTGAGTATCTAAAGTTTTATATATATATATATATATATATATATATATATATATATTTATTTATATTGCCTTTGGTTGACAGAGAGCAGCGGCAGAAGTTCCAGGCTCTGGTAGAGCAGAAGTTCCATGAGTGGTTGCTGGAGACCGGCCAGAGACAAGAGCTGGATAGCCTCCTGCCACCAACCATTAACTCTAGCAGCTCCACTTCCAGGTCAAGGTCCACCCACAGCTCTGAATCTGCCGTACTTTATAAAAAAGTGCAGATGCCCACAGTCCACTGAGGACCCTGAATTCTGTTGTTTTGTTGCTTCTGCTGTGTACTTTGGTCTTGCAGATTGTGAGTACTGTAGCCCCTACAGCATGTTGAGCTGAGGGCTTTATGCAGTGCGTGAACAAAAACTATTTCCCAAGAACTCAGGACACTTCTCACTGTAAAAAAAATGCTGGTTTCCGTGCTGGATAATAGTTATTTCATTAGTTACTTTGATGACCTGGGTGGTCACTGTCCTAAAAATTTTTCTGTGCTCTCAACACTTTTAATGCAACAAATTTCCCCATTAACAGCACATTGTTGAGTTAAAATAGGGTTGATAAAGCAGGGGAAAACACTAAAATCTGCAGGACAGTGGACCTTCCAGACCAGCATTAAAAACTAAACACAACAGATCAAAACTGTATTGTGTGTTTTTTTTTTTTCTGGTAAAACTAAGTATATTGGTGATGTTCTAATATTTGAGCAACAACCTTACTATTTGAATTAGTGTTGAAGACTAGAGCCTGATTTTATTCAGTTTGTAGACTTTGGTCACTGGTTCAGGTGTCACTTCTGAATTGAGAGGTATTTTTCATTAATATGTGCTATATAAATTACATGCTGGGGGGATGTTACATTTTAAGTAGACAAGAAAAGCACTCATGTTGTTCTGAAGATTTGGACAACTTTTTGTCGCAATTTTTTTGTGGACAGTTTGACTTGGATGTATTTATGTTTTGTATTCTAAAGCCTTATCCTGTAGCTGCAATTAAATCCTAAAGCTGATTTTGAAATGTCACTTTCCTCAAGGAGGAGAGCTTTATTATTTTGGTTCTGGAGCACACCAGTACTTTGTTTCACCTTCATCGAGCATCTTTAGTGCATAATTGTTCAAATAGAAATTTATATAGGTAATATTGTACTGAGAATGAAATACTCAAACGTTTAAAAGTGATCTGTTCAACATGGAATACATCTGGGAAAATAGTGCTGATTTGTGTTATACTGTTTTCATTAATTTCCCAGGCAGTAAGTCTATGAAAAGTTTTGAATGAGTATAAATGTTATTTACCTTTACCAATATTAGAACTTGTTTGAATATCTAATACATGCATAGCATAGTTAGCTCTTTCCCAATAATGTGGTATACTAAATCAGAATGTCATCTCTATCCTGTTTGCTCAGTTCTTTTAGGGATATAAAATGTGTCTATTGTTCAAACCTACTTTCATATGTATTTGAACATGTTTTTTTTTCCTGGTTCACTGGGGTCACACAGCATATATTAGTTTTAGAGAGTTAAGTGCTCATTGTAAGACTATTTGAGGCTGTGGTTATGTGTTTTATTTATTAAAATGTCAAATTTTATTTATAAATAATATGCATATTGGAAAGGAAATGGAAAATTGTCTCATATTTCCAGTACCATAAGAAGAAAAAACATTTATGACATTTGTATATAGATTTGTAAGACGAAGATTGGCAAAAGTCAACATTTTCCTTATTTTGTCTTTATTTTCTTATTTTGTCATCAGGAGTATAAATAAATATAAATCATCTATTTTCTAAGTTGAGAAGGTATTTTTAATTGTCTGCTTCACAGCTAAACATAAGGATTTCTTAAGACTGCTGTTTTTTAAAGATGATTATTTATAAATGCAATACGGTTGTTTATTTAATTGATTAGTAAATCATTTATACATTTACATTATACATATATACATTAGGCGGCACGGTGGCTTAGTGGTTAGCACGTTCACCTCTCAGCGCTAGGGATTCCCGGATCGAATCCCCATCTGGTTGCAGTTTCCATGTTCTCCCCGTGTCCACGTGGGTTTCCTCCGGGTTCTCCGGTTTCCTCCCACAGTCCAAAAACATGGATCAAGTCAATTGAGTTCTCCAAATTGCCCCATATAGAGTGTGTCTGTGTGAGTGAGTGTGTGCCCAGCGATAGATTGGCACCCTGTTCTGGGTGTATCTGCCCAGCGCCCGAGACGTTCTCCCCTAGATGGGCATGGGGAACCCCCCCGCGACCCTAATAGAGGATAAAGCGGAAGATAATGGATGGATGTATATATACATTATACATTTATACAGCTTACTGAAGGGGTCCCAACAGTCACTGGATGAAAACAACCTGGATCGGTCACCAGGACTTCACAGGACAAAATTTAAGGACAATTAGTTCAGAGCTGCTAGCATATTTGGGGACTGAAAGAAATTTGGAGAAAGATTTCACACAGAACCCTGGCTATTTGTTCAGAAATGCTTTTTCTGTGAACTAACAATGCTACTCACTGCAGTAGTAAGCCACCCACTTGGGGGTTTCTTTTTAGAATTCCACCCATCCATCCATTATCTTCCGCTATATTCTCTATTAGGGACGTTGCCCATGGTATGGTATGGTAGGGTATGGCCCATGCCCATCCAGGGGAGATCGTCTTGGGCGCTGGGCAGATACACCCAGGAATGGGTGCCAATCTATCGCTGGGCACACACAAACACACTTTACATGGGGCAATTTGTAGAATTCAATTGATTTCATCCATGTTTTTGACTGTGAGAGGAAACCGGAGAACCCGGAGGAAACCCACGCAGACATGGGGAGAACATGGAAACCACCCAGATTGATATTCGAACAGTGACTCCCTAGCGCTGAGAGGCGAACGTGCTAACCACTAAGCCATCGTGCCGTCCCTTTTTAGAATTATTTATGTAAATAAATAATTATGCATTACTCATACCTAAACTTTAAAAACATTGTTACCTTGGGTGCCATGATTCAATAAATAAATAATAATTTTCTGCAGCCCCGCCTCCCTCCCACCAATGTTAATTCAACAACACTAATTCATACACAAGTACAACTCTATGCTAAACAAAGATATAAACTGATAAATCACCTTTGCAGTGGAATTCTTAAAAGTTACATGCACCACGTGTCTTAAACACATACCATCATTGGCATAGGTTTAAGTATGTCCAACACTGGGGTCATTGCTGTACTGAGAAAGCACCACCACTCAAGAAATACGTGCTCCGTGTGTTAACAAAGGGAGCAAATTATGCAGATAGTCAACATAGTTTAATATTCAACAGTGTAAATGTAGAAATATTAAACTGGTTTAGATTATATGATTTGGTGCATTTTATAAGATCAATTTGATACAAAAAAAACATTTTATAAGATCAATTTAAATAATTAAATGTTTTCTACATTTGTTTTGCCTCGTAACAAAATAGTGCTGAGTTGGGTACAACAACGTGCCATTCAGAACAGCAGTGTATGATAATTTAATCCATCTGGATGCCACATTTGCCAGAGATCTTGGCATTCACTGTGGTAAAAGTGGGTGTGTGTATGTCAGCCAGGACTGAATGCAGTGGGAGGAGATGGGTGGTGGCTCTGGCAAATTTGCCATTATTCTGTAATCCCACATAACTTTTCTGGAAAACATGAATAGCCCTAGAATCACTGACTCAAATTTTGGATCTCATTGTCATGACAAAGCAATTGCTGAGCACTCTCCGCCCACCAATTCTGAATCTGTTTGGCTAAGTATTTAAACAGCTTTGCTTGTGGGTCAGTGCTCAGTTAGGACTTGAGACACTACCCAAGCAAGCCTGAACCCAGCATCCAGGATGGGAAGGGTGAGTTGGGCACATAGAAAATTTTATAGATTACCTGAGTAAATGTCCACTTGGCCACTTGAAACATCTACAATCTTGATCTTGCATTAAAAGCAAGCTCCTGTGTTGTAATGACTTGTATGGCTAATGAATACTTAGTATTCACAAAGGTATTGAAAATTCAAAACAAGAAAAATTATTTCTACCGTAGGATTAAATTGGTAAAAAGTTCAAAGCTCAAATTAGTTTTTTATTTAAGACATTTAGATGCAAGCCAATTTTGTAAATACATCTGCGGTAAACAATGTCTATGTGTAATTTCAGAGATGGTTCTTCTTTGTATTGGTGCATTTGTGTAAAGAAATGCTGAGATGGTTTTTGAGGCAGCCAAAAAATATTTTTTAGATGAATTTCTTTCTACTGAAACAATTTTTTTGGAAGCAGGTGACCATATAAAATAGTGTTATTTACACCTAGAAATAAAAGGCATTTAACACAGATCATAAACCATGCCTTTGTAAAGCATGAAATAAGCCTATGCTTTGTCTTGTGTTGTACAGTAGGGTCAGTATTTAACTAAGTATTTAACTCAATAAGCCAAAAAGGAAGACGGTTTCATGCATTTTAATGTGTGTAATGCAGAGAGAGAAGGAATGTGCCATCGTCATTCTTTTTTGTGGAGCTGGTATTGTTAAGCTATTATACAGAAAATTCCTCCTGCTAGCAGGTGTCAGCTGGCACCTTGGTACCATGCCCAGTTTTGGCATTAATTGCACCAACAAAACCAGAATAGTTACTCTTTACATTTAAATAACTTCTCTCACTCAAATGTGCCTGATGCTTTTTAAAGCCTTGTTTGATCAGTGCTCAATATAATACACTCCATGAACTAGATTGTTTTCTACGAGGACAAGAACTTCCAGGGTCGACGCTACGAGTGCGACAGCGACTGCACCGACTTCCACACCTATCTGAGCCGCTGCAATTCTATCCGTGTGGAGAGCGGGACCTGGGTAATCTATGAGCGTCCCAACTATCTGGGCTATCAGTATGTGGTAACACGGGGTGAATATCCAGAATTTCTGCGCTGGATGGGCCTTAATGACCGGCTCAGCTCCTGCAAGATAATCCACTTTGTAAGTTTGTTTATTCAAAACAATGTACATTACATTGTCATGTTTGAACAACAGTGTAGGAACCATTGTTGTGTAGTTACAATGTATTAGGGGTTTGTTCTGTATTATCGATATTTTAACAGATTATTGATCACCCAATTTTCACTCCATTACTCATTTACTACATTTTTTTAGCCTGTTGACAAAGAAAAAGAGTGGTCCAGAATCACAAACTGACTTCAGTTTCTGGGACTGTAATGGCCAGTATAAAAACAGTATAGTCAGCTATATGGCTATATAGTCAGTTGGATCAAGAAGCTAGAGAATCATGTAATCAGACTAAGAAACAACACTGACTAATTTATTTTTATTTTTTTTTACAAAATTACAAAAATGTGGTAGTCAAATTTTATAAATATTTAAAAACGACCAAATACATGGTATGTAGCATAATGGTTCGATCTGAAAACCAGACAATAACTGATGATCAGTGAGGATAGCTCTAAAGCCTGGAGAGACAGTGAAACTTATCTAATTCTATGTCTTCTTCAACACTCCTTCAGCAGGCAAGCGGAGCTCAGTATAAGGTGCAGCTCTATGACAAGACAGACTTTGCAGGTCAGGTGTTTGAGGCCACTGAGGATTGTTCCTCTGTTCTGGAGCGTTACCGCTTGAGAGAGGTGCACTCTTGCAAGGTTCTGGATGGATACTGGGTCTTCTACGAGCATCCCAACTACCGAGGACGGCAGTACATCCTGGAGAAGGGCGAGTACCGCAAGCCAGTGGACTGGGGTGCAGTTTGTCCCACAGTGCAGTCCTTTCGCCGCCTGACTGAGTGACCACTTATCCCTCCACTGCTCTGACCCACAATGTACCACATAATTTGTGCTCTTTGCTCTAAACTTGATGTAAGGCCCTGCTTGAAATAAAGTTTGGCTTACAAGTCAGTGTGGTGCAGACAGAGCTTGTATGTGTCTGAATGTTCTCAGTTGGTTTAAATATTAGGCTTAACCAGCATGGTTTATTACAGTCTTAAAGTAGCTAGATTGGGGGTTCAAATCAAACTTTCCAAGATTTCTTTCAGCACTGTCTTAATCTGAATTGTTTGTCAAAAATCGACCCACTTTCCCTTACTATAATTAGCAATCCAGCTACCAGCATTATTATGTTCCTGAACTTAACAAAGCACAGACCTGAGGTCCACAGTAACAGGGCAGCTATTAAGGTGGGTACCAAAAGAGAAGCAGTTCCCCCCACCACCAATAAGCAGCATCTCTGCTCCATCTGTGTCCATCAGCTCTGAGCAGAAGGAGTGCAGCATGAGAGGCCAGGAGACAGCGGACTACAGAGACAGACACACCATGACATAAATAGACTTATACAATGATAAAAAAATATCCTCCAAACTGTCGCATGGAATGCAAAACATCAACCCAATTTACAAAAAGTATCACACTACTCACTGTGTTAAGATTGACTTCAACAGAGGCTCTGGTGATTAAATTTACAACAACAACTCCTGGGACATTATCAGTCTGTAGCCATACGCCACCAACTATCACCAGGTTCTCACCAATCACATGAGTTTTATGGGAATACCTAAAAACGAAACATGGTGCATAAGGCTATGATATATGATTTAACATGATGGGAAAATCCAATCACCTCTAAGACTTCAATACAAAGTGCCATGTTCATGTCAAAACATAAGGAAATTTTCTGGTATGATTGTTGAGGCCAAATAGGCGTCTTTGCATATTTCTATAGTAGGTTTGGTTTAAGCTTTCAGAAAGTTTCCAGTAACTTAAGATGACCAATCAGTAAAATAGTAGTAAGTTGAAAAATCTTAGAATGCGCATGTTTAGCCTGAGAACAAAGGAAGACTCTACTCAATAACACAATCAGACCTTCTCTTCTGGTGTCTGACCTCCAAATGCTTTCTTACTGAACAGGTTTACATTCAAACAAACACACAACAAATTCTTGAGGAAATGCTTCTTGAATAAGGATAACTAGCACAGAAATGCAACTAATTAATTAAAAACTTTTAACTGTTTATGGATGTCAACAAGCTTATATTAATACCAGTGACAATACCTTGGCACCAGGGCAGGGTTTACTTGAAGTGTCTCCCAGCAAAAGCCTTTAGAAGTTTTCTTTAGTATGACAATGTCTCCTAGAGGGACACTGCCTTGGCCCAGACCGCCACAGACCACAAGCCCCCCGCTGTAAGCACATGCTGAATGGGAGTGACGTGGCTGAGGGAAGCAGCCATCAACAGGTATCTGTACAGATAAGAAAGGATGCCAACGTTAAGTCCACGAATAATGATTAGCTCTATAATAATTTTTTAATAATTACCAGCAAATCTAATCATACATGTGCCCAGTGTTGGTCCTCCACACACAGGAAGTGTGCATCACCAAGGACCTGGTCCTTGTCAGTGCGACCCCCAAACACAAATATGTATTTCCTGTCTGAACGATTTGAACAAAAAAGGTCAGTTAAATGAACCACAATTAATCTACAGAATTACCTATATGTGCTTAGAGATCTTACCTGCATGACTCAGCAATGTAGCTGTATGTCGAAAACGTAGCTTTGGAACTGACCCAGTGCAAATCATTTTTTTCATGGATAACTGAAGGTCTTTTGCATTATGCCTTACATCAAGTTCATAAGTAACTTTCAGTATGCTGTCTAGAGGGTAGAGTGGCGAAGTTCTACCTCCTAAAATGATGGTACCCCACCCAGGAACAGTAGTCATGGTGTGGTACTGTCGTACACCTGGATTGAAGAAATGAAATATGTAAAAATATAAGTAGTAAAAGAAATTCTACATGTAGTTACTGTAAAGATATCTTAAATTCTGAAGGTTTATAAAGTCAGCCATTATAAATTCATTCATTCATTATCTTCCGCTTTATCCTCTATTAGGGTCGCGGTGGGGTTCCCAATGCCCATCCAGGGGAGAACGTTTCGGGCGCTGGGCAGATACACCCAGGACAGGGCGCCAATCTATCGCTGGGCACACACTCACTCACACAGACACGCATTCATACACACTCTATATGGGGCAATTTGGAGAACTCAATTGACTTGATCCATGTTTTTGGACTGTGGGAGGAAGCCGGAGAACCCGGAGTAAACCCACGCGGACACGGGGAGAACATGGAAACTCCACCCAGATGGGGATTCGAACCGGGAATCCCTAGTCCATTATAAATTGCTTATAGAAAATGTTTGTCATTTGAATTTATATACATCAACTGTAAATATTCAGGCAAAAGACACAAAACTTAGAAATCAAACCAAGAGTGACCCTGTCACTCATAAATTTAATCACCCACCAAAACAAATAAAGGCTAACTGGCTCTCCATCTGACCTCATGTGTTGAAACATTAGCTACTTCAGTATAAAACTAGTTACACCTTACAAATCCACAACTAAAAATGCAATTTAAATAATAGTTTATATAAAAGGGCCACCAGGACAAAGCTGAGATGAAATTATTTAGAAAACTGATACAAAATAATGACGTGCTGTTTATGAATTACTAAAAAGTAGACACTTCACGGCATCAGCAACAATTTGCATTCTTACTTTGTAAGAAATAATCTCATCTTTTCATCTTCAACTTAATATTCTACTAGGGCTTTGGGGAGTTCCTTACATTCTCCTTCTCATTCCAGGTTGAGAATTGAACCTGGATCTCCAGCGCCTAAGCGCCTAAGAGGCGGACGTTATACATTATAATCTAACTTGTAACACAAAACTGATTCAGTGGATTTCGGTACCACAAAACAAATAAATGTAGCAGAATAGCCTTAATTATGGAGTAATGTGGTATTATATTACATAAGTACAAACACATGAACAAGGTCATGGGAGCTCAGTGATTAGGGTGTTGGGCAATCAAGCTAAAAGTTGTTAGTTCCAACACCAAAACGTTACCAATGTGGGGCATTGAGCAAGGTTGCTTGCATTTTTATATTAAGACTTTAACTAAATAACATCAACATAACTATAGTTATGTGGCAGAATTGAACACTCAACTCTTTGTAAGTACAAACAGAATATTTTGATGGAAATTGTAAACATACATTTCTCTCCCTCTTGTGTTACCGTAGCATGTCTCCAGAATCCCTGCTCTCTTATCAAAACTGTGGCTTCTGTGTTTCGGCCTTGTCTTCCACACCCTCCTGAAAGGAGAACCAGTCCCGGTTCCAGTACAGAGGAGGCCATACCTACAGCTTCTACATATGGCGCGTCAGTTATCAATTTTACTGCCAAAGAGACAATGCTCACATCAGGCTTTCTCAGAGAAAGGGGAGTCTCTAAAAGGGATACATAAAGAGAGCCGTTTTCCACTCACCAAGACACAGTAAAAAAAAAAAAACAGAAGTTGATATTTAACATCATTTCAGTACTCGGCTAAATTTACTAGCAACCTATTCAACCATTTGATAAATACATCAAAATATAATTATAAATATGCTGGCTGATATGCTTTAGGTATTAGCTATAATTTTGACAATAATAAAAAATTGGTATAAAAGCCTATATGACTTTGAAATTCCAAATCATTTTATAACGTGAAAATTAACACAAATAAGGGCTCGGACATACACCATGCAAATATTAATGTATGATCTAAACTGGATCATGAAATTATTTATGATTCACAGCTCTGAAGACTACAGTAAATGTATAATGGTTAACAAACCTGATTTTATTTATGGTTCCCGAACACCGTTCTTACCTATTGGAGATCTGAGGAGTGCTTGAGTGGTTAAAGATCCTTTGGAAGCAGTGAGGATGAAATAGTGAGAACACTTCTGATGCCATTCCTATTTCAAATCAGAGGTGTATGGCAGAATGGCTCATATATATCAAACATTATTCATGTATTTTGTTTTTTATTCTACTAAAGATAGTTAAGACTAAATTTGAAGGTTTGTACAAAAACAGAGATGTTTACCTCAAATTCATCAAAAGGCTCCAATGTCTCCACCCTGTGCCTCTCATCCTCTGTTAGGAGATGGAAGTAGAAGAGGTTCATGTCCATACACACACATCTCTCCCAACCCTGTGATGAGATTGTGGTGGATGCAAAAACAATCCACTAAACTTTCAGGAAAAATTCATGATTTTTTGTGTTCAAATGTTAATCTGTGTTAAATGTTTGACTGAATCTTCAATAACTTTTGTTTTACAAATTTTTTATCCATCCATCCATCCATTATCTTCCGCTTGTCCGGGGTTCGGGTCGCGGGGGCAGCAACCGAAGTAGGGAGACCCAGACCTCCCTCGCCCCAGCCACCTCCACCAGCTCGACTGGGGGAACCCCGAGGCGTTCCCAGACCAGCTGAGAGATATAATCCCTCCAGCGTGTCCTGGGTCTTCCCCGGGGCCTCCTTCCAGCCGGACTTGCCTGGAACACCTCCCTAGGAAGGCGCCCAGGAGGCATCCTTACCAGATGCCCGAACCACCTCAACTGGCTCCTTTCGATGCGGAGGAGTAGCGGCTCCACTCCGAGTCTCTCCCGGATGACCGAGCTTCTCACCCTATCTCTAAGGGAGAGCCCTGCCACCCTGCGGAGAAAACCCATTTCGGCCGCTTGTATTCGCGATCTTGTTCTTTCGGTCATTACCCAAAGCTCATGACCATAGGTGAGGGTCGGAACGTAGATCGACTGGTAAATCGAGAGCCTGGCCTTGTGGCTCAGCTCCTTCTTTACCACAACAGACCAGTATAGGGTCCGCATCACTGCTGACCCCGCGCTGATCCGTCTGTCAATCTCACGCTCCATCTTACCATCACTCGTGAACAAGACCCCGAGATACTTAAACTCCTCCACTTGAGGCAAGATCTGATCCCTGACCCAGAGAGGACTCTCTACCCTTTTCCGGCTGAGAACCATGGCCTCAGATTTGGAGGTGCTGATTCTCATCCCGGCCGCTTCACACTCGGCTGCAAACCGATCCAGTAAGAGCTGAAGTCCACAGCCTGATGATGCTAACAGGACCACATCGTCTGCAAACAGCAGCGACGTGATCCTAAGATCACCAAACCGGACACCCTCCATCCCCTGGCTGCGCCTAGAAATTCTGTCCATGTAGATTATGAACAGAACCGGTGACAAAGGACAGCCCTGACGGAGTCCAACCCTCACTGGAAACCAGTCCGACTTACTGCCGGCCATGCGAACCAAGATCCTGCTTCGCAAATACAGGGACTGAATGGCCCGTAGTAAGGAGCCATGTACCCCATACTCACGAAGCACCTCCCACAGGATACCCCGAGGGACACAGTCGAAAGCCTTCTCCAGATCTACAAAGCACATGTAGACTGGTTGGGCAAACTCCCATGAACCCTCGAGGATCCTGGAGAGAGTGAAGAGCTGGTCCAGTGTTCCACGACCAGGACGAAAACCACACTGCTCCTCCTGGATCCGAGGTTCGACTATCAGTCGGACTCTCTTCTCCAGTACCCCTGCATAGACTTTGCCGGGGAGGCTGAGGAGTGTAATTCCCCTGTAATTGGAACACACCCTCCGGTCCCCCTTTTTAAAAAGAGGCACCACCACCCCCGTCTGCCAGTCCAGAGGCACTGCCCCCGATGACCATGCAATGTTGAAAAGGCGCGTCAGCCAAGACTGCCCCACAACATCCAGAGCTTTGAGGAACTCCGGGCGGATCTCATCCACCCCAGAAGCCCTGCCACCAAGGAGCCCTCTGACTACCTTAGCGACTTCAGCCACAGTGATGGACAAGCCTCCCCCCGGGTCCTCTGACTCTGCCTCCTCTCCGGAGGGCATATTGGTGGGATTGAGAAGGTCCTTGAAGTATTCCTTCCACCGCCTAATGACGTCCCCAGTCGAAGTCAACAGTGCACCCCCTCCACTATATACTGTGTTGGTGGCACACTGCTTTCCCCTCCTGAGTCGCCTGACAGTTTGCCAGAATCTTCTAGGAGCCGACCGAAAGTCACTTTCCAAAGTCTCACCGAACTCCTCCCACACCCGGGTTTTTGCCTCCACGACGCACGAAGCCGCAAATCGCTTGGCCTGTCGGTACCGGTCAGCTGCTTCTGGAGTCCCACAAGCCAACCATGCCTGATAGGACTCCTTCTTCAGCTTGACGGCATCCCTTACACGGGGTGACCACCACCGTGTTCGAGGGTTACCGCCACGACAGGCACCGACTACCTTTCGACCACAGCTCCTGTCCGCCGCCTCAACAATGGAGGAACGGAACATGGCCCATTCAGGCTCAATGTCCCCCACCTCCCCCGGAATGTGGTTGAAGCTCTGACGGAGGTGAGAGTTGAACATCTGTCTGACGGGTTCTTCTGCCAGACGTTCCCAGCAAACCCTCACTATACGTTTAGGTCTGCCTGGTCTGACCGGCATCTTCCCCCGCCATCTGATCCAACTCACCACCAGGTGGTGATCAGTTGACAGCTCAGCTCCTCTCTTCACCCGAGTGTCCAAGACACATGGCCGCAAGTCCAATGACACCACTACAAAGTCGATCATTGAACTGCGGCCTAGGGCATCCTGGCGCCATGTGCACTTATGGACACCCTTGTGCTCGAACATGGTGTTCGTGATGGACAAACCGTGATTTGCACAGAAGTCCAACAACTGAACACCACTCGGGTTCAGATCAGAGAGGCCGTTCCTCCCAATCACACCTCTCCAGGTCTCACTGTCATTGCCCACGTGAGCGTTGAAGTCCCCCAGTAAGACTACAGAGTCTCCAGGGGGAGCATTTTCCAGTACCCCCCCCACGGACTCCAAGAAGGCTGGGTACTCTGAACTGCCGTTCGGCGCATAAGCGCAGACAACAGTCAGTACCCGTTCCCCAACCCGAAGGCGTAGGGAAGCTACCCTCTCGTCCACCGGAGAAAACTCCAACATGCACGCGTCAAGCCGGGGGGCCACGAGAAAGCCCACACCTGCCCGACGCCTCTCACCATGGGCAACTCCAGAAAAGAACAGAGTCCAGCCCCTCTCAAGGAGATTGGACCCAGAACCCAAGCTGTGCGTTGAGGTGAGCCCGACTATATCTAGCCGGTATCTCTCAACCTCCCGCACCAGCTCAGGCTCCTTCCCTGCCAGTGAAGTGACGTTCCAAGTTCCGAAAGCCAATTTCAGCAACCGAGGATCGCGACGCCCAGGCCCACGCCTCCGGCCACCGCCCGATCCACACTGCACCGAACCCCTATTACTAACCCCCCCACAGGTGGTGAGCCCATTTGAGGGGCAAATTTTTTTTTTTTTTTTTTTTTTTTTTTATTATTTTAAGAATCTAAAAACAAAAAAGAGGTGAAAATCTTAATTCAAGAACCTTTTGCAAGAACCTTTCAACCTGGGCTGAAGTGGTAGGGTACTTGCAGAGTGCATGGATTTTGGAGTTAAGCTTTAGAAAGTGATTCTGCATAACCCTGCCAAATGGGTCATCTGGGTGGATCTGTTCATACATCACAAACAAAGCATCTTTAAGGGTCTTTGTAGCCCAACCAATAACAGCATCTGACCTGCAATTTAAGACAACACAAAATTATCATAAATATCATGAAATGTTGCTGTTACTACAAAGTTTCATATTTTTTACATGGTTGGTGGGACATGCCAGATTAAGTTCAGCCAAATCCAATCAATAATGACTGTAAATGCTGTCCAGCAATGACCTGGGCCTGCAATTTGGCCTCGAGATTCTGAGTGTCAAAATCTGGAGGACCAGTCTCCAGCACAAGACAAGTAGCTTAGAAAATTAATACATGAATGAATTATTTTTAGTGATCTATTTACTTTAGTGTGCTTACTTATAACCGCTCTCAAAAAATGAAGAATTTTGTGAAAGTAAAGAAAAATGATCTTACCACTGTGTCTCCATATAAGTGAGCACAACCTCAGACAGGATGAGAGTAGGGCTGTCCCAGTGAAATCCTGCCATACTCATTGCTTCTTCCACCTCCTTCTCTTTCCTTACATCCACACCCAGCAGCTTATACTGATGGCTATTCACATACACAGGGCCTGCACATAAAGAGAACACATAATGATATACAGTATAATCCAAATGAATCTTTAATCCATAATAAATTTCTCTTATAAAGAATATAAGAAATATAAGAAAATCACTTTTTTTTTTCAAAATTTACTAAAACTGAAAAAACTGTAAAGGGCTGCCGTGAATAGGACTACTAAAGTACTACTGTTCTATTACATTAATATGTAAAACACTAGCCAATAATAAACACATTATTCTGTCAATAAAGAAACTTCATTGTATCTCTAACCAGAATGATCAAGGTGTTTCCAATCCAGAAGAGCATCTTTCAGAGAATCATTCACATTGATTAATTCTGTCTTCCGTCTGGCAACATCTGGAAAGTCCAACTCAAATATACTGACGCACTTCAGTGCTCCTTCTGCATGCAGTCGGAAGTAAAGGGAGTCAAAGCCAGCACCAAGTGTTAGAATCTAATGAGAGAACAGTATAAAAAAGAAATGAATGATTTAAATGTACATTTGAACGTCTTACAGAAAGTAAAGTGTTAAAATAAAGTTCTACCTGTCGGTTTGGACATGTGTCAGTGACACACAGAAACTGTTTCACACAGTGGTCAACTGCTCTCCAGCGAATATAGTAACCTCTGTTAAAAACATAAAAGTCACAAAAGGCATTTATTACTTAATAAGCCTTTTTGCAGTTAATTACTAAATGTTGCATTAACTGCACACCTGGAAAACATTTATACCTGTTGATAAGTGGAGCTCTTCGAGACACTTTACACACAAAATGCTGAAGGAACTCATCCTGGAAATAACCACGAGCTGCTGCTGACACCTTACTCACCACACTGCTGTCATTTGTGCCCTGAACCTAAGAGCATATGTTAATATATTGCAAAAAAATGTTCAGGTATCAATACAGGCATCAATACTCTGCAGCTGTGGTCAGGTGAAGTTGTTTAAAACATGTTTTATTATTTATTCATTCATTCATTATCTTCCGCTTTATCCTCTATTAGGGTCGCGGTGGGGTTCCCCATGCCCATCCAGGGGAAAACGTTTCGGGCGCTGGGCAAATACACCCAGGACAGGCCGCCAATCCATCGCTGGGCACACACTCACTCACACAGACACACTCTATATGGGGAAATTTTGGAGAATTCAATTAACTTGATCCATGTTGTTGGACTGTGGGAGGAATCCGGAGAGCCCGGACGAAACCCACGCGGACACCGGGAGAACATGGAAACTCCACCCAGATGGGGATTCGAACCGGGAATCCCTAGTGCTGAGAGGCAGACGTGCTAACCACTAAGCCACCATGTCGCCTATGTTTTATTAATCATCTTTAAAAAACATTAAAGGTAGCAGTAGCTCAGTGGTCAGGGTGTTGGGCTATCAATCTGAAGGTTGGGGGTTCAAATCCCAGGTCCACTGAAGTTACCAGTGTGGGTCCTTGAGCAAGACCCTTAACCCTCATTGCTCCAGGGATGCTGTGATTAACCCTGTGCTCACCTTGTAAGTCAATTTGGATAAAAGTGTCTGCAAAATGACCAAATGTAATGTAATGTAAAGGACGGGCAGCACTGGTGGCTTAGTGGTTAGCACGTTCTCCTCTCAGCACTAGGGATTCCCGGTTCGAATCCCCATCTGGGTGGAGTTTCCATGTTTTCCCCGTGTGCGCGTTGGTTTCCTCCGGGTTCTCCGGTTTCCTCCCACAGTCCAAAAACATGGATCAATTCTATTGAATTTTCCAAATTACCAAATATAGAGTGTGTGCATGTCTGTGTGAGTGAGACCCCCCCCCCCTCCATAATATAATGGATGGATATTAAAGGACACTATTCCATTACGCCATATGATTAAACATCTGTAATAACAATTCTTACCGCTGCATCCTTCCCTTTTTTCTTCTTACTGTTGACAGGCATGTCAGATCATTCCTCTGTACAATCTTAAACTATTACACAGAAGCGGAACGCAATCTAAAGTCGTTTTAGAGAAAAACACGTTTAAAATAATCACAGTGAACACCTACATTATCACGTGCGTGATATTCTTATTCCCACCCGTTTTACTTAAGGCCCCACCACCATAGTATTATCATTGGCTACTGGATTTAACTGTCATAGGACAGACCAATGGAGGTAAGGTTGCTGTTTTAGAGTAACCAATTAAAATATCGATAAGCTTTAAGTAGGCGGGGTTAAGTAAACGTCCGCTTGTATGTGTTGGGTATCATATTGTGTCCACTAGAGCTGTGCGATATCAAGAATTTTGGTATCGATCTGATACCAAGTAAATACAGGGCCAATATCGCGATATTCGATACCGATACTTTTGAATATTTAAGCTTCATTGATCCAAAAGACCTAGTATAGAATTTCGCCAAACATTGTAGGTGACAACAAAATAATGTATCCCAATCGACATCTTTGTTTAGAAACAATGGAACAGTAATAAAACAAAGTTTGCTTTAACATGAGGAAAATATATATATTTGAGGTAAGAAACGACAATATAAATATAAAGTAAAAATGCTCCCCTCACTCGACAGTTTTTTTCTTTCTTTGTTTCTTTTTTTCAAATAGAATTTTGTGTCTGGTTTTGGGTGGGCTTTGTGCTTTTTCATGTGCTTAAATAAGTTTGTCGTGTTTCCTTTGTACCTAATAGACTTTTTGCAAACTGAACAGGTTGCCGATGTCGCATTTCCAGCTGTAAAATACAGCCGAACAGCGCTTCTCTTTCTTTCAGACATCTTTTTTTATCTCCCACTCCGAGTCTCTCTCTCCGTACTGTGACGTGTCGACTTGGGCGGGTCAGGCTGAGCCCACGTGGCTGCTGTCTTGAGTATCGATCTTTTTACACAAGTATTGTTCAATACCGATACCAGCGTTGGTATCGATATTATCGATATTTGTATCGATCCGCACAGCTCTAGTGTCCACGTTATGGTGACGTAAGGATCGTTGCGCCCTGCATGTTACTTTATTTAAAAATGTTTGTTGATCAAAATAAAAACATAAAGGAAGGTTTTCATATTGGAGTTTTTATAACCAGTACAAAACTCATTACAAAGTCATCAGGAACTTTATGTTATAAACAGTACAAAATGCACCGGCCTAAAACAGCTTCTATATTTTGACACAGCATCTGAATTACGCTGCTGTTTTCCATTTAAACCTCTGTTACTTCCACCAGCATGAACATTCACTTACACAGGATTTATTTCATAGTGGTAAATGAAATGGCGGCCCGGTGGCTTAGTGGTTAGCACGTTCTCCTCTCAGCACTAGGGATTCCAATCCCCATCTGGGTGGATTTTCCATGTTCTCCCCGTGTCCGTGTGGGTTTCCTCCGGGTTCTCCGGTTTCCTCCCACAGTCCAAAAACATTGATCAAGTCAATTGAGTTCTCCAAATTGCCCCATATAGAGTGTGTTTGTGTGAGTGAATGTGTGAGTGAGTGTGTGCCCAGCGATAGACTGGCGCCCTGTCCTGGGTGTATCTGCCCAACGCCCGAGACGTTCTCCCCTGGATGGGCATGGGGAACCCCCCCGCGACCCTAATAGAGGATAAAGCAGAAGATAAATGCAATACGGTTGTTTATTTAATTGTTTAGTAAATCATTTATACATTTACATTATACAGTACATATATACATTAGGCGGCACGGTGGCTTAGTGGTTAGCACGTTCGCTTCTCAACACTAGGGATTCCTGGTTCGAATCCCCATCTGGTTGCAGTTTCCATGTTCTCCCCGTGTCCACGTGGGTTTCCTCCGGGTTCTCCAGTTTCCTCCCACAGTCCAAAAACATGGATCAAGTCAATTGAGTTCTCCAAATTGCCCCCTATAGAGTGTGTCTGTGTGAGTGAGTGTGTGCCCAGCGATAGACTGGCGCCCTGTCCTGGGTGTATCTGCCCAGCGCCCGAGACGTTCTCCCCTGGATGGGCATGGGGAACCCCCCGCGACCCTAATATAGGAAAAAGCGGAAGATAATGAATGAATGAATGAATAAATGAAATGCATGGGTTTGTAACTGATTCTTACATTTCAATGCAAAGCTCTTCATAATTAGGTGCCTTGCTCAAGGGCACATCAGCTATAGTACTTGGTGGAACTAAGAACCTTCAGGTCGCAAGGCTGATTCCTTAACCACAAGCCTACGAAAACGGCTTAATGTGGTTTAATGTTTTAAAACATCAACATAGAAAGACCAAACTTCGCTCATTTATTACTCTTTATAAGTACGATCTATTACTGTAAATGTGAATCTGTACTCCAAAGGAAAGTAATCATTTCCACATTAAGCCTTATTTGAGGCTTTGAGAAATTGGCTTGAAATTTCTTATAAACGATAATTGATAAATCCTTATAAAATAATAACATGGAAATGATTACTTTCCTTTTGGAGTACAGGTTTATAATTACAGTGTTAGAGAGTACTAATGAAATGAGGAACGTTGGGTTTGAAGCTTGGTTGTAATTCTAGGTTGTTTTGTGTAGAGCTGTGCGGATCGATACAAATATCGATAATATCGATACCAACGCTGGTATCGGTATTGAACAATACTTGCGTAAAAAGATCGATACTCAAGACAGCGGCCACGTGGGCTCAGCCTGACCCGCCCAAGTCGACGCGTCACAGTACGGAGAGAGAGACTCGGAGTGGGAGATAAAAAAAGATGTCTGAAAGAAAGAGAAGCGCTGTTCGGCTGTATTTTTCTGATCGGCAACCTGCTCAGTTTGCAAAAAGTCTATTAGGTACACAGGAAACACAACAAACTTATTTAAGCACGTGAAAAAGCACAAAGCCCACCCAAAACCAGACACAAAATTCTATTTGAAAAAAAGAAACAAAGAAAGAAAAAACTGTCGAGTGAGGGGAGAATTTTTACTTTATATTTATATTGTCGTTTCTTACCTCAAAAATATATATTTTCCTCACGTTAAAGCAAACTTTGTTTTATTACTGTTCCATTGTTTCTAAACAAAGATGTTGATTGGGATACATTATTTTGTTGTCACCTACAATGTTTGGCGAAATTCTATACTAGGTCTTTTGGATCAATGAAGCTTAAATATTAAAAAGTATCGGTATCGGTATCGAATATCGCGATATTGGCCCTGTATTTACTTGGTATCAGATCGATACCAAAATTCTTGGTATCGCACAGCTCTAGTTTCGTGCGACTCTTAACGCACATATTTAAAATAACTTCCGTTTGTTCCGTTTCCGGGACGTCCATGCTGTGGATATAGCTGAGCTGCTGCTTCATCCACAGACTCGGCGGCTTTTCGGTTTGTTTCTCATTCTTCACGCTTTCAGCTTCATTCAGACGAATTCACAATAACTTTAATGCCCTGTGGCCCCGTGTGTTAGTGGTAGTTATCGGTGTGTAGCGCTGTTTGTGTATAAATCCTGAGCAGACGCAGGGAAACGGCTCGACGGGCGAGAGAAAAAGTTACAACAGCACAGTTTGTACAAATGCAGTGAAAATCCGGCCTCGAATTATAGTACGGTTTTGTTATTTAGTTGAAATTACGCCAATATAAGAGATTTAAACCTTTAATACTGCAGGTAGGACGATTTCATAGGTCCAGTTACGTGATGTTCGGAGACTGTTACCTTTAATACTGCAGGTAGGACCATTATAGGTTACAGTATTTTATAATCAGATCAGAATCAGACTTTATTGGCCAAGTATGTTCACACATACAAGGAATTTGTATTTGGTTACAATAGCCCACAGTGCACAATAAGTGACAGACATACCCAAACTAGCATTCCTCACACACCAGTGATTCTCAATTATTTTCTGTTAAGCCCCCCCCCTAGGAAGAAGAAAACATTTTGCGTACATGACAAAATGGGATGAAAAAGTATTTTTTACACGCCCACTGTAGTATCATTTGTCTATAAATTTGTTATAAGTTCACCTCTTTTATAACAATGTATCCTTATTAACAATAAAGAAAACAAAAAGGGAAGAAATATAGATCAACTTAGAACAAAGAATCATTTTAGTAACTTTGTTTTTTAGTTTGTAACAAAATCGAATGAACTCCTTATTTAAACTAGAAACATTTTTGAACTGACTGGCATTTGATACTGAAAATGAAATTAAATAAAATCAATAAATAATAATACATTGAAATTCATCAGCAATATTAATTCTGGAGCACAATTTATTAACACTTTAACCTACAAAACAAAAATGAATACAACAATTTGTGCTGTTTTTATTTTTTATTTTTTAGGAAGTCAGAAGTAATGTCTCCAACACATCCGTTTTGCAGCGCACAGCTTTTCTGTAGTAGTTTTCATAAAGCGGGATGGTCGGTGGCTCTACGCATCACGTTTACGATAAAAAAAAACTCAAGCGGTTATCAGTGTGATTGGGGTGTAATGTCTTTAAGTGACGCCTTCATTTATTTGGCTTCACGCTGTCCGTTGCCAACATTTAAAGACACAGCAGACACACCGGTCTTTCTTCGTCTCCACCTTAGTTACAGTGAAGTTACAGTGAAGCCAGGCGCTACGTTTGCTTTGACATTTAGCTTTCGATTGACTTTTGTTGCTCTCATTATCTTCGTCTCTCTCCACCGTCCCTGTTAAATATTTCTCCATGTTGTATCTTGAGGGTTTGTTCAGTACACTTAATATCACTTGCACTGTGATATCTTGTTATGCACCCCCCCACACACCGCACTATTTGAGAAGCACTGTGATACGCACGCACACTCACACACACGCACGCACAGACACACCTGTAAACATGACGGTTGTGCAATTTGCAGATTGTATTTAAATAAAGTGCTAGTGCAATACTGTAATGGATAGTTAAATAGGTGAGAATGGAAGAAGACTGGTTGAGAGTGTTGAGAATGAGCAAGGAATCAAAGCTTAAATATTCTACATTTATTCATTTAGCGGACACTTTTATCCAAAGTTACTTACAAATTAAAGAACACAAATCGATCACAATCACAAAAAAAAGACAATTAAGGAACAAACAGCTAAACTAGTGTAACATCTTTTTGCATCGCAAGTGCTTGTGCTTCAAGCATTCAGGAACCAGTGTAAATACTTTTATCTTTTAAAAAGAAAGCTGTCTTTTAATATGCTCTTAACACACAATGACAGGTAAGTACATTAAGCTAATAAACTGTGTAACTGCCTACCTAAGCAGTTTATATTTATATTTTATTCCCTAACCCTTTAAGGACTTTAAGAATGTTCTGTTTTCCAAATTTCTGAAGCTTCCAGGGTTAGAATTAAAGGTTTAAAGCATTATTTTTTGGCGCGTCGAGACGCTGGGAGCGTTAGTCCATACTGTACATTATTTAATGCAGCCAATAAGGTTTGTGCTCCATTTGAATGTTATTTTGTCTACCTAAAGATTTGATTTCATTTACCTGTCATCATTAATTCAGACGGAGCTACAAACTGTAATAATATTTTAACTAGGCGGCACAGTAACGCATCCACTTCTCAGCATTGGGGATCCAGGTTCAAATCCCAAAGTGGGTGTTGTTTCCATGTTTTCCCCGTGTCTACATGGGCTTCCTCCTACAGTCCAAAAACATGGATTTGACTACTGGATATTGCCCCGTATAGTGTGTGTGGTGTGTGAGACCACCACATAGCCCTAGTATAGAATTATTGTTTTAACTATTTTTGTAAACTTTATTTATTTTTATTTTTTATTTTTTTTTATTTAATTGAGACACAGTCAACATGTGCTCAGCGACAGCACAGATCACACTGCACATGAAAATTAACAAAATGTCATTTAAAACTAACTATTTGCTTAGATGCTCTTAATGTTTTGACTCGTTTTTAAATATTTACCATGTCAATCATGCTGTTATCGGCATCACTTTCCAACCTGATGCAGACAGGGCATTTGTCTTCTGCTTTCTCTAAAAAATATAACTAGTAAGTTAATAAACTTGTATATTGGACTTAAATTTCCGAGGTCATTTCTATGTAACATAAACAGATTTGTTCACATTTTCTATTATATGCTGTATAATTTTAAACCAGGGGTGCTCAATACGTCTATGTGGTGTCAGGTAGATCACGATGGAGGTTTGAGAACAAAAGCGTTAATCACGTATCAGCGCTTTTTTTTACAGCACAGTATCGGAAGTGCTTACACACATGCGCACACATTCACGCACAATGTGATTCATCGATCTGCCCCCCCCCCCCCCCCCCCGTCTCGCTGTTCCCAAAACCGTCCCGTGCCCCCGCCTCCGTGCCTAAATCCGAAGCACTGCCTCTAGAATCATCTATATTAGAGAGTTTCTGTTTGTGTTTTTACACTTTATTTGACTGACAAGACGAGTGAAGGGCTTTGCTTAAAAAGAACTAAAATACCACTTTCATTTAGAGTGGGTGGGGGGGGGGTTGAATTTTTTTTTTTAACTCAAAATCCATTTCCTTTTATTGATCATGTTCTATTTGGGGGCAGCATAGTGGCTTAGTGGTTAACATGTTCTCCTTGCAGTGCTGGGGATTCCTGGTTCGAATCCCAATCTGGATGGAGTTTCCATGTTCTCCCCGTGTCTGTGTGGGTTTCCTCCGGGTTCTCCGGTTTCCACCCACAGTCCAAAAACATGAATCAAGGTCAATTGAATTCTCCAAATTGCCCCATATAGAGTGTGTGAGTGAGTGTGTGCCCAGCGATAGATTAGTGCCCTGTCCTGGGTGTATCTGCCCATTGCCCGAAGTGTTCTCCCCTGGATGGGCATGGGGAACCCCCCCGTGACCCTAATAGAGGATAAAGCGGAAGATAATGGATGGATGGATGTTCTGTTTGGGGAAATGTGGGTTACAGTGATTGTTTTACATTTGTGCTGTATACTGTGTGTTTGGTGGTTTGGGTGTAACTAAAATCTGATTTTCTCCGTGCTATTTGCTGGAATGTGTTTAATAAAAGAGCAGTTCTAACAGATTCGACAATACTAACATGATGTGTGTAAACAGGTTTTAATATAAAAGCCTAAAACTAGAGATTGACCCCGGTAGATCTCGATGACCTGTCCAATGGAAAAGTAGATCTCGGGCCAGAAAAGTGTGGGCACCCCTGTTTTAAACCTTCTAGCAGTGTTTAATAGTTTTTTTTAAATAGTGGACAGTTGGTATTTTTTTATTATGATTTGCAAAACTGTTGTGAAACATTAAAAAAATACATGTCTGGAGTGGGCTTCATGTGTTGACTATTCTGATGGAATATGTAAATGATATTTGAAATAAAATTAGTATGAAACTCACTTTGACATTCAAGTAACACACAGGCGATTTCCATCCGTGCATCCCTTATATAAACCAAAGATATACCTTTAGTAACAAAACTCCACAGCTGCTGAAATTCTGCTGCAAGTTGAAATGCATTTTGGACACTTGCCAGTCAGCTCTGTGGGCTTTGTTTCCTCTTGCCTTCAGAAAATTTCTACTCAAAACAGTGTTCAGTCTGGCTATCTATGTTTTAACAAGTTCATATTTTATTTCCAAAGGTACCTCCAGTTCTGTGAAATGTTCCTTTTATAGGGGTTCATTTCCCATTGGATCAATGGCAACAAGTGTCGTCTTTGACATGTAAACAGTCTTCAAAAAATATTAAAAGTATCATACCATTTGCATTTACTTAAATTCTGAATTAGTTAAAAAGCACTGAACTTCAGACCTTATAAATACAGACTTAATAAATACTGACCTTTGTCTTTGCAGAAAAAAAGGTTTATACAGTTTAAAACACACGAACCACAAGAATCCAATAAGCTCCCGTATTCACAGGACACAGCCAAGTGTCCTCAACTGGAAACTTCATCTGCAACAAATAGTTTAAGAATGTTTTGTTATAGTCCTAAATCATTAAAGTTAAAAACATCTTCATATATGTATTACCTTACTGAGACAACTGAACTGTCCCTCAAACAATGATGAGACAACAACCGAAATCAGCTGATATAAAGGTAACAGTCTCTGAACGTGACGTAACTGGACCTATAAAATCATCCGACCTGCAGTATTACAAAAGACTTACAACTACTAGCATTACAAAAACACCACCACATGTCATGTCAAAGTATCTTCGAAAGTTTTAGCTCTGTAATTTATCATACTCTGATTGGTGTGACCCTCCAGATAAATAGGAACATAGCATATACCAATTATGTTCCATAATACCTTAAAATGCTGAACACGAGCACTATGTAAAAACACGTGCACAAAGACGAGAGCACAAAGTCAAAACAGTAGCACTATGTCGACCAGAACGAATTTATGGGCAGAGCTGGTTCAAAGAGAACCCACATGGACATGGGGAGAACATGGAAACTCCACCCAGATTGGGATTAGAACTGGGAATCCCTTGTGCTGAGAGGCGAACATGCTAACATCTAAACCACTGTGCTGCCGTCAAGTGCATAATATACAATGTGTACAGAGATGGTGGTGGTATGGAAATAATATTAATAATAACATGGTATACAGGTAAAAATTATTTATGTATTATAAACATGATGTACTTTTGGGTGTTATAGACATAATAAAGTGCACAAGCCTTTCACGATAGCTATGTTCTATCTGATTTAGTGATGCACAAGCTTGTACTACAATCTCTGACCAAGAGGAGAGATGTGGGATGTTAAGGAGCAACATTTTAGTTAAGAGACAGGATTGGAGAAAAAAAGTTGTTCCTCAGTCTGCTAGTATATACCAAATACACTAATATTGTTTTAGATATCAAAACTGAAATAAAGGTCTCTAGTGTAAGTCTGTGCATATTCTTAAATTATTGTAGTGGATGGATATTAATGAACAGAGATTGTGAACTCATGAAATGTTAGTAATTGTTCTCTTATTTTTAAAAATAAATGAGATTATTTGAATATATTTCTGCTTATTATTTTGCATAAACCAATGTATAATATATAACAAACTTTAATATTTTCTCTCTTTTACAGATCATATTACGGACATACAAGAATTTGAATTGTTCTTGCAGCTATTAACCCTGAAACTATTAAATCATAAGCCTGTTCATCTACATTACCACTAGTGACTTTAGCACTTGACACTTCAGAGATTGTTTCTGCACTTTTTGCCTCATTCTTCTTTATAATGACTGAGCCTGAGGTGCTGACCGAGGTGCCAGCAACTCTAAAACGACTGGCCAAGCAGGTGGTGCGGGGTTTCTATGGCATTGAACATGCATTGGCATTGGATGTGCTAATTCGTAATGCGTGTGTGCGTGAGGAGGACATGTTGGAGCTGCTTAAATTTGATCGCAAACAGCTACGCTCAGTGCTCAACACGTTGAAGGGGGACAAGTTTGTCAAGTGTCGTATGCGTGTAGAGACGGCACCAGATGGCAGGACCACACGTCACAACTACTACTTTATCAACTATCGGTTGCTGGTTAACGTGGTGAAGTATAAACTAGACCACATGCGGCGGCGCATTGAGACAGATGAGCGAGACTCAACCAACAGAGCATCTTTCCGCTGCCCCTGCTGTCACAGCACTTTCACAGACCTGGAGGCCAACCAACTCTTCGAACCTATGACTGGTTAGTTGGCATGCTTTTTCCTTAAGTTTTCCTTAATCTGCATACACAAACAGCTCAATTGGTGAAAAACATCAATTAGTATTTTTAATCCTGCTTTATGTTAATACCAAAATAACATTTTAATAACTTTCAGTTCTCAACCTTTGAACGTTTTATTTTTAGATTAAATAAGATAATGTAAGAAATGTACATACTTCCAGTCTAAAGATATTTTTCCAATACCTGAATGACACCTTTGAGAATACTGCACAAAATTTAATCGCTTGCCACAAACTAAGTATCGTGCCGAGGAGTGGAAACCTGATTAATCATTGCATCTTTATTGAGGTGATTGGTGCCTTTCTGTTGCCACTTTTGTCAATATTGCGTAGTCTGGTGACAATCCAAATTGCATTTTTGTTTACAAGCTGAAATCTTTATGCATGGCCACACTCATTTCTCACTGTCCTTTACCAGATCCATAAAACTTTAATTAATTACTTATGCTTACCACACCTTTAAGACGACCACACATATAAACACAAATGCATACCATGATATACAAGCAAAGTTACGCAGCGATGTGGAGTGCTGAACTAAAATGTACTTAATAAAGTATGTGTTTTCTCTAGGTACTGGTTCAAAGCACTAGCATTACTATGGCTTACCATTAAAAATGAAACGTATTTAAAACACTTTTTTGTTTTGGATCTTTGTATCTTAAGGTGCTTTTGCATTTTGCAGCTAAGAGGTTCAAAAACGAATTTTGTTCTGTAGAGATATTTACCTGTGATTTTAATGAAGCCTCTAAAAAATCCCAATAGTATGTTAAGAAAAAATCTATTATAAAATTGCAGTTAAACCCTCCTGAGAACAACTTATTTATTGTCTTTCATTTTTGTGAGAGATTTTACTTTACTGGGCGGCACGGTGGCTTAGTGGTTAGCACGTTCGCCTCTCAGCACTAGGGATTCCCGGTTCGAATCCCCATCTGGGTGGAGTTTCCATGTTCTCCCTATGTCCGAGTTCCTCCTGTGGGTTTCCTCCCACAGTCCAAAAACATGGATCAAGTCAATTGAGTTCTCCAAATTGCCCCATGTAGAGTGTGTTTGTGTGTATGAGTGTGTGCCCAGCAATGGATTGGCGCCCTGTCCTGGGTGTGTCTGCCCGGCGCCCGAGGCGTTCTCCCCTGGATTGGCATGGGGGGCCCCCCCGCGACCCTAGTGTAGGATGAAGCGGAAGATAATGAATGAATGAATTTTACTTTACTGTGACATAGTATGGACTTCTTTACATGATGCCCCATGGAGCCAATAGAAAGCAAAGGAAACCCTTCCCAGCATTAGTATTTTGTTTAAATTTACATTACATGGTCTAAAGTAGTGGGACAACGATTCAGAGAATATTAGGGTATTATCCTTCAATTCAGTGAATGCACATTGCACTACAGTACATACCAAATAAGGCATATTAATACTGGACTTTATGTATTTGAAGTGGAAGGCTGGCGATGGCTTTTACACATTCCTAATTGTAATGAACATGAGTCAGGCCTTCTAGGCCTCAAGTACCAAAGTTTATTTCCTTTTTTGATGACAAATTCCTGTAGACACCGTCTATCTCAATGAAATGGAATGCTTAAAAAGGTCTAATGTATAATTCATTTTTTAAGCTGCTTATCCTATTTATTTTGGTGGGGAAATACCACCTGCACTCAATAATTGCAAAGCAGACACACATTTATACCTGGGTGCAGTTCAGAATTTTTGATTTACCTTACTTGCCTGCCTTTGGAAGGAAAGGGGAGCTCCTGGAGGTACCCACAAAGACATCAGGAGAACATGCCAACTACACACATAGGACTTGCCACCTATTGTATTTAACAGTCAGTTGATTCAAA